>CM066313.1:5447711-6091283 GCA_033807775.1 Saussurea involucrata | reverse complement strand
AGGTATTCGAAAGGACACAAGACAAGAAAATCACAACTGAAACCACTCTAAAGTGCTCTCAGTCGTTCACGATCATCCACGAAGCATCGATTTATTTGCATTTACTTTATATTATCGACGTATTGTAATAACATTTGTTATTATTAAGATTGATGTCCTTAATTGACATCCATAGTGCATTGACGATATCCACGATCGTCCACGGTTTTTTTACCCTTGACGGGGTTTTCCGCGTCACCAAAACTATCTGGCGCATTTATATTTTATTCATTATTTATGTTGTTTACCTCAAAGAGCAATCTCAGTTACTTGTCGATTAACATTAAAGACACATATATTACACTATCCAGAAAATAATGTTTGATAACGACTCAGAAGACTCGTATCCATACAGAGTGACAGAACGCATAAGTATGTCACTCGTACAACGTTAATCGCATGACACTTCATGACATGAAGTCCAAGTGCCTCTACGACTTCTTATCAAGTTTCAACCAAAGATTCAGTTGACCTAGTGTCTATTACCATGAATTTCACCAAAAGGTCTGATACATTCGAGAATTACAACCATGTCATTGCCTGAAATGGCGGAGGTCCTAGTGCCTACTGTAACACCCCACCCTTACATATAACATACCTTTAGTTTGTAAGCACTGTGGTGTGACAGGTCACACCATAGAAAGATGCTTCAAACTAATAGGTTTTCCAAAAGATTTTCAATTTACCAAAACTAAGACAAATCAATTTTCAAAAACTCCTTCTAGTAATGCATGTAGCACTGAAGGTCCTGTTAGTGCTTCTAGTTCCAAGACTCTTACAGAAGAGAAAATCATCAAATTACTTTCCCTTCTGGATCAAAAGCAAAGTGAAGGTGTTACTGCCAATATGGCAGGTGGGTTTTTTTGCCAATATGTCCCATGTTTCAAAGTTGACTCAAAATCAATGGATTATTGATTCTGGTGCTAATCAACACATGCACATGACATCATCTATTTCTCATTTAGAAAATGTTGTTGACATATCTGATTTAAACTTAAGAGTGACTCAACCTAATGGGGAAGAGGCACAAATTAACAACATAGGAAATTATAGACTAAATGATGATGTCATGTTGTTTGATGTGCTTGTTGTACCAGTAAAATCTTAGTTATTTTTGATGAGTTTAAATGTTACTTGGTTCAGGATTCACGTCCCATGAGAGTAGTGGGGACTGGTAGTGAAAATGGAGGCTTGTATTTTTTTGATCAAACAAATAAGGGTGAGATGTTTGACTCAAATTTGTTAAAGAGTAAACATAACACCTCAAATATGTCCATTTTCTGTTATGCTTCACGACAACTTTGGCACAGTAGGCTAGGGCATCCTGCTGAACAGGCTTTATCTTGTTTAAAGAATAAACTGAACTTGGGTAATAAATCTCAACCATCCCCTTGTGATATTTGTCACATGGCCAAACAAACAAGGGAAAAATTTAATCTTAGTAATCACACTTCCAAGGTCTTGGGTGACCTTGTTCATCTGGACCTTTGGGGTCCTTATCGTGTTCCTAGTAGGGATGGATATAGATACTTCCTTACAATAGTTGATGACTTCACTAGATCTGTTTGGGTATATTTGGTGAAAAGTAAAGATGAGGTGTTTGATAATATTGTTTCTTTTCACAGCTTGTTGATTAATCAATTTGGAAAACATGTTAAAGTGTTTCGAAGTGATAACGGGACTGAATTTGTAAATACTAAATTTGGTGAGTTTTGTAAACTAAAAGGTATTTTACATCAAACAACTTGCATCTATACACCCCAACAAAATGGGGTTGTAGAACGCAAGCATATACATCTTTTGAATGTTGCTAGGGCCTTGATGTTTCAAAGTGGTATTCCTCTTAACATGTGGAGTGAGTGTATCTTAACCGCAACTTATTTGATTAATAGAACTCCAACCTCCGTGCTAAGTGGAAAATGCCCGTATGAATTGGTTTTTGGATTTACTCCTGTTTTATCACATTTAAGAAATTTTGGATGTCTGTGTTTTTCTGTTAAACCCAACAACCTTGATAAGTTTACTTCACGCACCGAGAAGTGTATACTTCTCGGATATGCTAATTCTCAAAAGGGGTATCGTCTTTACAGTTTGGATACTAAACAAATTGTCATCTCTAGAGATGTAAAATTCTACGAAACTGTTTTTCCTTTCAAAATGAGAACCAATGAACAACATCACGACTCTAGTGACATCAACTCTTTAAATTTCTTTGACAGTATTTTTCAAACTAATGATTTTTCTGTTGAAATACCCGATGATGATTCAAGGGACAACTCACAAAATGAAAATCGCGGTCCCTTTCGTAGTCTTAATCAAACTGAGAACAGTAACCGCGGTCATTCTGGTGGCCTAAGTCAAGCTACTAGTTCAGGTAAGGCTAGTAGCACTAGTGGAATTAATTCCCAAGATATGTCTACCGAATCGGTAGGTTCTGGTAGTCAAACTGTGGTTGCCAATGACCAGCGTGCTGCTGAAAGTGAAGTTCATTTGAGTTTCCCTCCTGAGGGTGATTTTGTCGAACCTTCTACTAGGAAGTCTAGTCGTGTGTCTAATCTTCCTAGAAAATTTTCTGATTATGTGGTAGAAGGTAAGGTAAAGTACGGTATAGAAAGGGTAGTTAATTACTCTTTCCTTAGTCCAAACAATTTTTGCTTTGTAACAACTCTAAACAAATCTGTAGAACCAAATAATTTTTTCGATGCTTGTAAAGATCAAAATTGGATTTCTGCAATGAACGAGGAAATGAAAGCTTTGTACCGAAATAACACTTGGACTATTACTACACTTCCAATTGGTCGAAAACCAATTGGATGTAGATGGATATATAAAATTAAATACAAATCTACCGGAGAGATTGAGAGGTACAAAGCTAGGTTAGTGGCTAAAGGATATTCACAACGTGAAGGTTTAGACTATGATGAGACTTTTTCTCCCGTAGTTAAAATGGTTACTGTAAGATGTGTAATTGCTTTAGCTATTCAAAATAACTGGCCTCAATGTCAGTTAGATGTCAACAATGCTTTCTTGTACGGTGATTTAGCCGAAGATGTTTACATGTGTCTTCCTCCAGGTTATTTTTCTGCTAATGACAAACGGGTCTGTAAATTAGTTAAATCTTTATATGGTTTAAAACAGGCCCCCCGTCAATGGTATGCAAAGTTGTCCTCTTGTTTGATTAATCATGGTTTTATACAAAGTACAAGCGACTATTCCTTATTTACTAAGATTACTAAATTCGTTTACTTGGTTTTACTTGTATATGTGGATGACATAGTACTTACTGGAAATTCTATTGAAGAAATTAATAAAGTAAAAGGTCATTTAAAATCAAGTTTTAAAATCAAGGATCTTGGAGAGTTAAAATTTTTCTTAGGTATTGAAATTTTGAGAACTGACAAAGGTGTGTGTATGTCACAGCGAAAATATTGTCTTGAACTTCTTAGTGATTTTGGGTATTTAGGAAGTAAGCCAATAAGTACTCCTATGGATATGAATTTAGTTGTCACTGACTCAGCAGGATCTCATTTAAAAGATCCTCCTTTGGATAACTTCATTGAATATCAGAAACTAATAGGTAGATTAATTTACTTGTTAGAAACACGTCCTAATATTGCTTATGCTGTACATATTTTAAGTCAATTTATGCATTCACCAAGACAGTCTCATCTCAAATTAGCTCTTCGTGTTTTAAAATATTTAAAAGGTTCTCCAGGTAAAGGTGTAAATTTTTCCTCTTCTGATGTTTTTAAACTGAGTGCTTATGTTGATGCTGATTGGGGTAAGTGTCTTTCTACTAGGTGCTCAGTTACTGGTTATTGCTTATATTTGGGTAATTGTATGGTGTCTTGGAAGAGTAAGAAACAGTCTACTGTTTCTCGCTCCTCTGCTGAATCAGAATATAGGGCAATGGCATCTGCTCTATGTGAGATTATTTGGGTTCTTAACATTTTAGCAGAATTAAAACTAGAAAATTTGCTTCCTGTTGAGCTTCATTGTGATAATAATTCGGCTATACAAATTGCTAATAACCCAGTTTTCCACGAAAGAACAAAACATATTGAGATAGATATACATCAAGTTAGAAATAAGATAACCTCTGGATTATTAAAGACAGTTAAAGTACCTTCTTTGGATAATCCAGCTGATATATTTACAAAACCTCTTGGTGTACAACAACACAATTATTTGTGTTCAAAGTTAAATATGTTAGATCTTTTTAAGTGTCAAGATTGAGGGCGGGTGTTAAAATATACAAAGTATAAAATACCAATCTTTACCTATATTATTTATCTTTATTTATTGTTTTGGGGTTTTAAATGTGCAAGGGCTGTATGTGACAACTTGAGGAAACTTTAGTATGGAGCTGTGAACTTTAAAGCTGATGAGGGTAGCAGAGCAAATTAAAGAATCTTTCAAGGACTGAACAACAATTTCTATTTGTATAAGTACTTAGCTATTTAGGGTTTTCAATATTTTTTTTTACATCTTTCTCTTTCTCGTTTTTTCTTCCAGAGAGTTCTCTTCTCTCTTTTAGCTGTTTTAGGGTTTACTAAATTCAGTTCTTCAAATCTCTTGAAGACTGCGAGTGTGAGAGTTCTTGTAGTGAGTTTTCAGTTGTATTTTGTTGTTTGTTTTCCAGAGTTAAATAATATTTTAGGTTTTACGTTTTTAAGAAGTGTCCTATAAACTTATGATAACACTTTTAGATAGAACATTTTTTTTGTTTGGTCCTATAAAACACTCTATTATGACACTTATTTATTTTAGGCGTTCTATAAACTCGAATTTGTTGTGGTGGTGTGATATACTTTGCACGTGAAAACCAAGACTATGTTTTACAAGTTAGCTGATATGTATGTTGTTAGCTAATTAAAAAACCAACTCTTCATTGATAATTAAGTTAGTTGTTATTTGATAAACTAGTCAGGTTTAAATAAAAACTAAGTTATCGTTAACAAAAATGACTCAAAGAAAGTGAAAGACTAACAAATGAAAATGTTGGGATAGATATATCTTCTGTATGTATATATTATATAGATGTACAGAAAGTCTAAAGAGATAAAAGAAGTTTGTGAAGTACTAGACTTCCAATATTTGAAGCTCTTTTAAAATTGAGAGTAGCCAAATGAAAAAAAAAATGCAAGAGGGTAACAAATCCTACGGTCTATAAAGGGTGCGTTTGGTACACTGGACAGGACAAGACAAAATAGAACAAAGATCATTGTCTCATGTTTGGCAGGATTTTTATGTGGAACAGACATGAACATAGTGGAACAAGCTGGAACAGGCCTGTTCCACCCCTACCCCATTGAACAAGCTGGAACAAGGTAGAACAGACTTATGTTATACCAGTATAACCTCAAAATAAAATCAAATTCTCTTCTAAAACAGCAAATACACGTTATATTTTATATTTTAATCATTCTTTAAATTTTATTTATTTATATTTTGTCTAATGTTATCTGTTCTGTTCTGTCCAGTTCTACCAAACGTTGAACAACTGTTCTGCCCTGTTCTGTTCTGTCTTGTCCCGTCTTGTTCTGTTCTATTCTGCCTGCGTACCAAACGCACCCTAAAGATGTATTTCTTTTTGTTTCTAAATAATCCCAAGGTGATTAGGGTTTAGTTATTCAACTTCAAAATGCATTACAAAAGTAATTGAATAAATAACTTAAATCCTTTTCTTTCAAAAAAAAAACTTTAATCCTTGATTATGCTCATGGTTACAACATTGTTTACATTAAAACTCTTGAAAACCATTATTGTCTCGCTAAAATACTTTGCAATGATAATTCACATTACGGTTGATGTAAGTGTATGCGCAAAAACAACAAGGGTTGTTGTGGTATAGTGGTTAAGGCCCTGGTGGAATATCTCATTTGTCCATGTTTCGAATTCTGGCGTACATAACAATTATAGCCAGTGAATTCATCAGGACTGATGTATTACAGTCATAATTTGCCAAAAGATAATCTAAACACGACCTAGGATACCCTTAAAAAAAGTATATGCACAAAAGGGCACATATAATACATGTTATTTGCATCTTCTCAACCAAATGAACTTTTGTTCGAGAGTCTCAAAATTGTTTTGATTATCATTATAAAACAAAGGTTTTTAAGATGTAATGGTTTTTATAGTATCTTTTAGTTTGATGTAAAAACGAAGGCACAATGATTCTTAGGTGGATTTTTAGACCATCTCCAACATATTTTCTAAAATTTCTCTAAAATGAAGAACCAAAAGTTTAAATTAAAAAAAATTACATTATTCATCTTCAACATATTCTTAATTTTTGAAGAATTCAACATTGATTATAATATTAAGACATTTCATTCATCTATTAAAATATTATTTTTCTCTTTAAATATTTATGTTCAAAGTTTCATATTGGTACTCTCATTTGATGATTATTTTTTGAGTGATCTCCATATTTGGAGAAAAAAAAATTCTCTCCTGCTTTCTACATTTTAAAGACATTTTTCAGGAAGTTAGAATAAAATATTAAATCAGGAGGTGTTTGGTTGGGGGTATTGAGAGGTAAGGAATGAAAATGATAATGAATAATGTGGTTTGGTTTGATATAATATAATGAATTCATTATCTCAAACCTGTTAGTTTTCATTAATTCCTGACCAAATTTGATTTTTTTTTGGGGGGGGGGGACAATGGAAAATAATTTTTTTCACATATATCCTTTTATCTCTTGATGTGAATGTAACATATTTTTTATTTTCATATTGGATGACATATATTTGTAATAAAAATATTATATAAAATAATTTTTTACTGATTATATTGGTTAAATCAAACAACATCAATGCAATACTCTTTCCTATTAGGCTATTCTCATTCTACTGTATTCTCATTTTCATTTTCATTTCTCAAAATAAACCAAACGCCCCCCTTAAAGTTAGAAATCTAACTTTCATGTAAAAGGGGTGTTTGGGATTGCTTATTTTTTTTGACTTATTTGCTTATTGCTTTTCCTCATTACAAATAAGTTATTTTGAGTGTTTGGATTGAAAAAAAGAAAATGCTTATATAACTTTTTCCGACCACAAATAAATTGTTTTTGATAAGTTATTCCATTTTAACTTATTTTTATCATTACGTAAGTTAATAAACACTTTTAAAAATAAGCCTAAGGTGTTTTAAATAAGCAATCCCAAACACCCTCAAAGTGCTTTTGTTAATTGTTATATGGACCTTAAGTGTACATAGATTTCTGAAATTAAAGAAGTCGGGATTTTCAATATATACAATGGGTTTGTGCGTTACCGATAACGGGGTCTTCCGAAAGGTCAACCCACGCCGACACTAACGCGAGTTCGTCCTCGTTAGTCCACATCTGTTTGGGGGCTCTATTTTCATATTGTTTGCTTTTTCCTTTTCTCGATGGTCTCGGGTTTGATGGTTGTGTGTAGATGGATTGTGGTGTGTGCGGGCTAGTATGTTGGGTTTCCGGAACAATGTCGTCGGCGAGATTGATTGCGGGTGAAGGAATATTGTAGTTGGCCGGAGTAAAACCTTGTTCAATCAAACCGGGACGTGTAAATTGGTAAGGAAATTGTTGGTGAAATTGTTGGGGAAATTGTTGCGAAAATTGTGGCGGATATTGTTGCGAAAATTGTGGCGGATATTGTTGCGAAAATTGCGGATGATAACCTTGTTGTGTAAACGCTTGGAAACCAAGCTCCGGGTCTTCTTGCGGTTGTGGTGTATCCGGTCGGTTACGACAAGATGTAGGTGTTTTGTTTGGATTCATGATGAAATTTGAGAGAGTTTGAGAGATTGTTGGTGTGAAAAAATAAGAGGTTGAGGGTTAATATATATAGTGTGATTAAATTGAAAAATAAAATTAAAAAAAAATTAAATAAAAAGTAGCCGCTTGAAAGAGCCGTTTGAATAAAAAATTAAAAAAAAATTAAATAAACAAAACATGTTTGGGTTGCTCGGGTTTTCAAACCCGCACCCCGAGCCCGAGCCCCAAGCCCGAGCCACCCCAACCGTTACCCGATGGAGCCCGTGGCCGAGCACGCGGGCGCTGCGGAAGGCCTTATATGGACCTTAAGTGTACATAGATTTCTGAAATTAAAGAAGTCGGGATTTTCAATATATGCAAAAAATAGATGATTTAAAATTTAAAAAAGAAAAAATGAAGAGAGTTGCGTGTTTCCTTCGGATTTAGATGTGAAGCAACAGAACAAATTTATGCCATTTCAAGCCATGTTTTAGCAAACCCTAAATTTACTTCTCATTCAAAAGAAAAAAGTAAAAGGCATATATGTTCTTGATGTGATTGTTCTCAATTATTTTTGTCAAGTACATGGTTGCTTTGCAGAATTCAATTTTATTTGTTTTTTTCATTTTACTTTAAAAAATTTAAAGATGTGATTAGAAATCCCGAAACTGCCCTTGACGCTGGTTTTCTAATCAATTTGTATTTTTATTATTCAAGTAAATCATTAAATTACAGCTTTAATTTTCAACCATTGATCTATAATCAAGCGCCTTAGATGTTGGTTGCATGGTTTGTTAGATTTAAGAGGTCTCTTAAATAAACCACCCACACACACATATATATATATATATATATATAGAGAGAGAAAGATTCAAACGAAAACTATTTACGAGAACTACGAGAACGGCCGATCATGTACAAAATCACTGGTGATTCACGTACAAAATCACCGGTGATTAAAATTTCTGGACACGCGCGGTTTGGGCCGCGGTTTGGCAAGTTGCGCGCATCAACATTGATTTTGTACGTGAATCACCAGTGATTTTGTACATGGACGACCGTTCTCGTAGTTCTCGTAAATAGTATCGGGAGTTTAGGGTACCGGGAGTTGAGGTGCGGCTTAGGGTGCGGCTTACGGTTTCGATAAAGACACGAGCAGAACAGCAAGTAGAAATCGAAACAATGAAAATAAACGAGACTAGCAATCGATTGGTGAGACGTACCTAATGCTCTGATACCATGTTAGAATACGTGAAGGATTCGATTGATTGATTGAGATGAGACTAGAGATGGCTGAAGCGGCCGATATTTTCATAAACTGAGAGAAGGTTACAATATGTTGATTAACCCTAATAACACAACTAAGGACCTATTTATACAAGGAAGTTACAGGTAATTACAGAATAAACCCTAGACTATACATATAGACAATATACTCTAACACCCCCCCCCCCCCCCCCTCAAACTCAAGTGGGGAAAGAATGAGCCAAATTGAGTTTGGAAACAAGATCCCGAAAACGTCCTGGGAGATGAGCTTTGGTGAAAATATCTGCAGTCTGATCAATGGTTGAGATTGGAAGGAGTTTAACTGTTTTGCGAAGAACATGTTGTCGAGTGAAGTGACAGTCAATCTCGATGTGCTTGGTACGCTCATGAAATACGTCATTGTGAGCAATCTGAATAGCACTGTTGTTGTCACACCATAATGGTGTTGGGGAAAACTGATGAGCACCCATATCAGATAGTAGCCAGCGTAGCCATACGAGTTCCTGAGTAGTGTCCGCTAAGGCTCTGTATTCCGCTTCAGTACTAGATCTAGCTGTTAAAGATTGTTTCTTGCTGCGCCAGGAGATGAAAGAGTCTCCAAGAAAGAAACAATATCCAGTGGTAGAGCGACGATCAGTGATGTCTCCATCCCAGTCAGCATCTGAGAAGGCACGAAGTTGTAAGGATGATGCAGATGAAAAGTAAAGTCCATGAAACATAGTCCCTTTGAGGTACCGCAGTATACGAAGAACCGCGGCATAGTGATCTGAGCAAGGAGCGGCCATAACTGGCTAGCGATGTGAACGGCATAGGCGAGATCCGGTCGGGTGACTGTAAGATAGACTAGAGAACCAACGAGTTGCCGATACCGTGTAGGGTCCTGCAGAGGGGTTCCGGCATTGGGAGCAAGATGCAGATTTGGCTCAATGGGTGTAGATGCAACTTTGTTGTCCGTGATCCCAGCTTTGGACAACAGGTCTGAGATGTACTTGGCTTGACAGAGATAGATGCCAGAATTGTCTGATAGAACTTCAAGACCAAGGAAGTAGTGTAGCTTACCAAGATCTTTCATCTCAAAACAAGAGCTGAGAGACCTTTTGAGATGGTTGATACCTGTAGAGTCGCTGCCGGTAATGATCATATCATCAACGTACAATAG
Source organism: Saussurea involucrata (assembly GCA_033807775.1). Taxonomy (NCBI): domain Eukaryota; kingdom Viridiplantae; phylum Streptophyta; class Magnoliopsida; order Asterales; family Asteraceae; genus Saussurea; species Saussurea involucrata. The sequence goes on along the minus strand of CM066313.1, from coordinate 6,081,072 downwards.
GAGTAGGATAGTGCCGGCAGCAGTAGTCCGAGTAAACAAGCCAGAATGATAATTACTCGGAGAGAACCCCAAGGAGATAACCGTATTACTAAATTTTTCAAACCAAGCACGAGGAGCTTGTTTGAGTACATAGAGGGCTTTTCGAAGTCGACAAACATTACCTTGACGAGAGGTCACACCTGGGGGTAGCCGCATGTAGACTTCCTCTTCGAGATCGCCATTTAGAAAGGCATTTTTAACATCCATCTGAAAAAGTGGCCATCTTTTGGTGGCGGCAATGGCAAGAAGACTACGAACAGAGGTGACCCGAGCCACAGGAGCAAACGTTTTCTCATAGTCGATGCCATATTCTTGGTTGAAGCCTTTTGCCACAAGGCGTGCTTTGTATCTATCAATGGATCCATCTGACTTGGTTTTGATCTTGAAAACCCATTTGCAGCCAATGGGTGACTTGCCAGGTGGGAGAGGAACAAACTCCCATGTATTAGCTTTGTCAAGTGCCTGAAGTTCCTCAGTCATAGCTTGCTGCCAAACAGGGTTAGAAGCAGCTTCCTTGTAGGAAGTGGGTTCATGATTGGACAGCAAGGTGGCATACACATGATAATCACGAAGGTGAGAAGGAACTTGTCTTACCCGATCGGAGCGTCGTACATCATCTTGTGGTTGAGAGGAGCTAGGATCCATAGACTCAGCAGATGGCTCAGAAGTAGGCCTTGGAGGTGATGCAGATGATTGAGTAGAGTCAGATGGCACAGATGAGCCAGGTGAGGATTCAGATGTAACAGGCGAAGGTTCAGATGAGGCAGATGTAGGTTCAGATGGAAAAGAGGCTGACGTGAGTGGGACAGGCGGTGAGGAGAGTATGGGATCTAATTGGAGTGAGTCCAAAGAGATAGACGTGTCTGTGAAGAAAAGAGTCGAAGGAGCGATTGAGTCTTGAAATTTAGATACCGTAGAGAAGGGAAGATGTTCCCAGAAAGTGACATGACGGGATATACGCAGTCTTCTAAAGACCGGGTCCCAACAACGATAACCTTTATGTTCAATTCCATAGCCAAGGAAACAGCATAATCTGGAACGAGGTTCAAGTTTGGTGTGTTCATGAGGTTGTAGCTGAACAAAACAAGCACAACCCCACACTTTGAGGAGTTCATATGCAGGTGATACTCCATAGAGTACTTCATATGGAGACTTTTGATTTAAAATGGGAGTAGGGTGTCGATTGATGGTGTAGACAGCCGTGAAGGCTGCTTCACCCCAAAAGCGTTCAGGACACTTGGCTGAGATCAATAGAGTACGGACAGTATCAAGAATGTGTCGGTGTTTGCGTTCGGCACGTCCATTTTGTGCAGAAGTGCCAGGACAGGAGTACTGAGAAAGTGTACCCTGAGATTGAAGAAAAGAGAGGAGAGATGATTCTTTGTATTCCATAGCGTTATCTGCCCGAAGAACCTTTATGGGCTTGGAAAAGTGGGTTAGAATCATGCGAGCAAAGGTAATAATAGTTTTTTGGTAGTTCTGAGCAGTTTTTCATGAGACAAATCCATGTAAAACGGGTGTGATCATCAAAAAACAACAAAATATCGAGCACCACCCATAGATGGGTGTGGTGCTGGTCCCCAGACATCAGAATGAATAAGATCAAAAGGAAACGCAGATTTGAATTCATTAACTTGAAAAGGTAAAGCATGATGTTTGCCAAGTTGACAAGATAAACAAGAAACATTTTCAGAGGAAGTGTTCCCTAGCAATCCTGAACTAGCTAACACTTTTATTCTAGCTAACGATAAATGGCCTAGGCGAGCATGCCATAGTTCAAAAGACGGAGTACTGGAAACAGAAGCAGCAAAATTGGATGAAGACAGGGGAATGCGAAGGTATACCACTTCAACCATCCGACCAACTTTACGGCCTACTCCAAGGATCTGCTTGGTCTTTGGATCCTGCACAACACAACCAGAAGGGTGAAATAACACGATTAGACCGGCTTCCATAAGATGAGTGATTGAAATCAGACTCAGAGATAAGTTAGGTATATGCAGCACATCAGATAATTGAATGTTGGGGGTAGATACAGTCCTACTGAATGATACAGGTAAACGAGTATCACCAGCAGTACGAACCGACGAAAACATACTGGAAGTTTGCTTAGAGACAAACCCTTCGGCCTTAGGTGTCATGTGATTACAACATCCAGAGTCAAATAGCCAAGGATTACCTGATGCCGAGGTAGTACTTTGAGAGTTCATACCCATAGAACCTGTCATGAGTTGCTCCATAAGTTCTTGATTGCGACGCACGAGCTCCATAAGATCAGGTGTGGAGTTGTCGTTATGTTGGGCCTGAACTGCTGGTGATGAGGAATCTGGAGTGATTGAGCCAGCAAGTGATTGAGTTCGGGACTGTTGCTTTTGGTTACCCGAGTTCCTTGGATGTTTCAGACAGTCAGACCCATAGTGTCTTGGATGTGTCACCTTACACCAACGACATCGACGAACAGGACAGTCGAGAAGGAGATGGGATGTGGAGTGACAGAACGTGCACTCATTAGTATTACCCTTTCCTGTAGATTTAGACTGATCGTTGTGGTTCCATTTATCTTTCGGCCTTCCAGAGTGTGAAGTATAGAGTACAGCATCTGAAGGTAGAGGAAAACGCTGTTGGAGTCGAGTCTCTTCACTTAGCAGTTCCGTAATGGCTTCTTCAAGAGTAGGCAAAGGGTGCCTATGAAGTAACGAGGCTCGAACATTCTCAAAACGATCAGTAAGCCCCATCAGTATGGTAATTAAATGTAGTTGGCTGAAATAGGCTGTGAATTTCCGAGCTGTTTCATCGAAAATTTGGGGTGCACCTAAGCTCAAGTGGTCTCTAAGAGCTTGCATCTCAGAGATGTATGAGTTGATTGACTGATCAGGAAGTTGCCTTTTGTTTTGGAAGGTAGTCCATAACTGATATTGATGAGAGAGGCCAGTAGAGGTGTACCTGTTTGCGAGAAAGTCCCACAGTCCTTTGGCTGTCGTATAGCCAAGGAATTGTTGATTTATCTCAGTGGTTGTAGAGGCATTGATGAACCCAAGAATGCGAGCGTTTGCGATATCCCAATCATTCATACGCTTTGCAAAGTCAATTGCACTTTCCTTTTCTTCTTGAACAGGAATGGTAGAAGTACCGGTGACATAGGTATAGAGTCCATGAGATTTGAGGAGGATGGACATGTGATGATGCCACAGGACATAATTGTTCCCATTGAGAACGACTGAGATGGGATTATAGTGATTTGGGTTGAGAGCCATTTGATTTTAGTACCAGGATTTTGGAGAGAATCGGGAGAGTACCGGGAGTTTAGGATACCGGGAGTTTAGTATACCGGGAGTTTAGGATACCGGGAGTTTAGGATACCGGGAGTTTAGTACTGGGAGTTTAGTGGTACCGGGAGTTTAGTATCGGGAGTTTAGGGTACCGGGAGTTGAGGTGCGGCTTACGGTTTCGATAAAGACACGAGCAGAACAGCAAGTAGAAATCGAAACAATGAAAATAAACGAGACTAGCAATCGATTGGTGAGACGTACCTAATGCTCTGATACCATGTTAGAATACGTGAAGGATTCGATTGATTGATTGAGATGAGACTAGAAATGGCTGAAGCGGCCGATATTTTCATAAACTGAGAGAAGGTTACAATATGTTGATTAACCCTAATAACACAACTAAGGACCTATTTATACAAGGAAGTTACAGGTAATTACAGAATAAACCCTGGACTATACATATAGACAATATACTCTAACATATATATATAGAAGGTTGGTTTATGTGAGACCAACCTGTTTTCGTGAGACCACAAAATAACACTAAAACTTCACAACGATTCATTGTGAATGTAAGCAAAACAACGATCCTTCACAGCAAAAACACTGTGAAAGTTTACCTTCACAATACCTTCACAGCCTTTTACTGTGAAGGTTTAGTGTTATTTTTTTGGTCTCACGAAAATGGCTTGGTCTCACATGATCTCAACTCTCTCTCTCTCTATATATATATGTAGTAAATTTATTATTAATATATATATAATATATATATATATTATATTATAAAGCATTTAATAAATAATAGAGTAAATTACAATATAGGTCTCAGTGTTTACTCAGAATATGAATATGGTCCCTCTGTAAAATAAATATATTGAGCGTTATATAGTTTGCAATTTGTTACAAGTTTGGTCCACATCTCTAACGAGTTAACTCTAATTCGTTAATTGTTAGGGTATGTTGGCAATTGTACCATGTTTTTGTCGTTGTTCTATTAAAGCACGTATACATTATATGTAGTAAATTTATTACTAATATATATATACATGCGCTTTTTTTTGTAGGGAAAAGACAGAGAATATAAAATGACCAACATACCCTTAGAGTTATTGGATTGGAGTTATATACTACCCGACGTGTAACGAAATACAGACTACAAGGACGCTAAATGTAGCTCGTTTGAAAAATGGACCATATCAAAATTATGAGCAAACCATAAGGACCTACGGTGTAATCTATATCTATGCTATATTATAAACCATTTATAAAAAACTATTAAAAACAACCCTTAAAGCTTCATGTACCGCTATTTAATGTTAATTACTTAAAATCTCTTAAAAACAACTAATAAAGCTTTACGTACCGCTTTTAATGATAATTGTTTGATTAATACTTATTTCTAACAACATTCAAATCCTTAAATCGTGGACTCTTATTAATTAACCTTATCTCTAACCACTTTTAAATCCTCAAATCATGAACTCCTTAAAAAACGTCATATCTTTAAACAAATTTATAAAAAAAACATGATCGTTTTATCAAAACCATACATTAAAATAAATTAGAACATTAAAATCGAGATATATCGTGCTGCATTGCGCTAGTAGACTTCTAGTTATATTATAAAGCGATTAAGAAAAAATCTTAATTTATTTTATGCATCAAGTACCATTTATTGATACATATTACTTAAAAATAAAGTTTAAAAGTGAGTGATAAATTGAGTACAACTTTTTAAAACATGATGTTTGAATTCATAAGAGCATCTCTAACAGCTTCTCTAAAATAGAGAAAATTGTATTTTTGTTCTCTATATTGCTTCAACAACTTCTCTATATTGGTCTCTAAAATAGAGAAAACTTTAGAGAATTCTCTAAAACTCGGTAGATGGAGAGAGAAATTACTTTTTTATTCATTCCCACCAATAGCATTGAGTTATCATTATTTTATATAAATTATTTTTAAAAAATGTATTGAGATGATAAATGTAAATAATATTTTAATAATATAATGGATGTTGAGTTCTCTAAAATAAAGAATCTGTTGGAGCTAAATTTAATGCATTTTAGAGATTTTGACTTTTAAGTCCTTATTTTAGAAAAAAATATAGAGAATATGTTGGAGATGCTCTATGTAATTGATAAACACAATCAAATATATGATAAATATCTAATTATAAATATAAATAATCCATAATGTCATTAAAATAATCATTGAGTTCTAAGAGCATTTCCAACAGGTTTTCTATATTTTTTCTAAAATAGAGAATAAAAATTAAAATCTCTAAAAAAGAATTACATTTATCTCCAACAGGTTCTCTAATTTATCTTCCCAATACACATTAAAAAAACTTAATAATAAAATGATAAAAGTTCAATCTAATTGGTGGGATCAAATATAATAATCATTTTTTTTTCTCCTACCATCAAGTTTTAGAGAATTCTCTAAAATTAATTTTTTTTCAAGTTTTCTCTATTATAGAAAACAAGATAGCAAAGATGTTGAAAAAATATATAGAGAACAAAAACCCTGTTTTTTACTCTTTTAACAAAGCTATTGGAGATGCTCTAACATAATACTTGCTTATTTTGTTTATAAAAAACATTATATTATTAAACCTAAATTAAATTAAACAAATTTATAAAAAGACATTATCATGTTCTTAAAACCACACAAAACTGTATTAATAAAATCGACAAAGATAAAATATAAAATGAAACATTAAATTTGAAATGTATCATCCTGAATTGGGCGAGTACAGTCCTAGTTTACTCCAAATGATAATAGTTGCATGCAAAAATTACTTTCCTCATACCATTATCATTGACTACACTATGTCATTTATGTATATTATATTGGTGGATGAAGACAAACATCGACATCATTTGAGTCGTCAAATCAAGAAATTTTTTCGTTACAATTTGGGTCCTATTATTTACACCCCACCTTGGGTGTTAATTGCATATGAATCCGTAATTTCTTTGACTATCCTCTTAAAAGGAGGCTAATAACACTTATTACTTGTAGGCAATATACAAGGAGGGTGGGGTGGGGTGTATTTAAGAAAAAAAAAGTGTGAATAAGAAAACCCTATAATTTTTGTAATTTTTGAAACATCGACTTCATATATTGGTGGATGAAGACAAGCATCGACATCATTTGATCCTCATGGGTACAGATGTTGTTGTAATTTTTGCAAAAGATGTTTAGTGTGGGGTTTTTCTTGCATCATGCATTCCTTTTCTCTCATGATCAATAACTGGAGTTGTATTCAGACACTTTTGTCACTTTATCCATTATGAATAATTAGCTATCTTTTGTTTTTGTAAAAAAACGTAAATTCAAGTTTATCTTGTGTTAAACAACAAGTTGTTAAGATCAAATAGCAAGACTTTCATTTGTTCGATATTTTTGAAGTCTTTCGAATAGAAACAAAAGACACATTTATGTCATGATCCGCAACGTATCAAAACCTGATATTGTCTTTGTCGAAAACATCACTAATAAAGATGTCAGGATGAGCAAGTTACCATATATATATATACAATATGTGTGTAAGATTACGATAAAGTCCTTTACATTATTTCTACTACTAATATACAAGGACATCCTTTCTCCAAACATGTTATCCTTTCTCTTGTTGTGGGCATAAGGGAGATTTTTAGATTGTGTCAACTCGAAATCAACACAACACATGATTTTGGGTTTTCGAAAACTTAAAAGGAAATACATACAAGACTATGAAGATTTAAAAGCTTCTATGACATACAAATAAAGATGCGGGGATGAGCAAGTGGCCATATATATATATATATATATATATATATATATATATATAATATGTGTTTAAGATTACGATAAAGTCCTTTACATTATTGCTACTACTAAAATACAAGGACATCCTTTCTCCAAACATGTTATCATTTGTCTTGTTGTGGGCATAAGGGAGATTTTTAGATTGTGTCAACTCGAAATCAACACAACACATGATTTTGGGTTTTCGAAAACTTAAAAGGAAATACATACAAGACAACAAAGATTTAAAAGCTTCTATGGCATACAATAAAATTAACATTTCTGAACTGCAAATTGGAAATTGGTGGTCATTATGATGGAAGTCGAACCAAGTTATGTGTAACAACCTAATTCTTCAACATGCAATACAATAATTTAACATCTCAAACGGGTCCCAAATACATAACATAAACCAATTCAGAGCTACAAAACTTGCAGCAGAAACAAACTTCCATAGCCGAGACACTAACTAAGCTCACCAGCTAAGTTATCAAGGAACTACATCACTCTAAATTCGAATCTTCTGCCTCTACCTTCGGACCTTCGCTTTACCCTTAGAGGAGACACCACTACCACTCTTGCCTGAAAAATGGTTTAGTTTTTTAAAGCGAAGGTTAGACCACGAGGTCTAGTGAATTCCCTCTCGAAAACAGTTTAAACAAGTCTCATCTTTAAAACACGTAAACTGCCATGATATGAAGAAAAATAACAGTTAACATAACAATCTCCACAAAGAAGTATTTGCACAGTGGTCTCCACGCTCATCACCTCTACGTGAATCCACACTCGGCCCCCCAATAGATCCCCACGGCCCCCAGTAGATGAAGGGCTACCAGTGTTCCTTAGTTTTCCGTTTTTTTAAGGTTTTCCCTTGAACCTCCCTCTCTCTCTCTCTCTCTCTCTCTCTCTATATATATATATATATATATATATATATATATATATATATATATATATATATATTGTAACAACCCAAAAATACAACAGGACATGCATAGTATTAATTCATAAACATTACAAACTGGGTCCCAAAATTTCATTACATCAATCTCGTAACTTAGGTTGGCGGAAACAACCTATACACAACTGAGAACGTACTAACTTCTAAGAGTGGCACTTGCACTGTCTCTACCTGCATTTGTACTCTATCTTGCTCTTGCTCACTTACCTGAGCCTCCTACTATTTGCTTACCTGAAAAGGTTTTAGTTTTGAAAAGCGAGGGTTAGACCATGAGGTCTAGTGAGTTCCCTCCATAAACAGCGTACATCAACATTATGAAATCATTTTATAAAACTCTTAACATTTTCCACGTAAGCATCAAACATGGTACTGCACAGTGTTTAAGGATCACATAACTAACCGCGATCGGGGCCCAAGCAGACTCCCCTCTATCCGAGTAGGAAGGAAACGAATTCCCTCCTACAAGCTCATCACATATCCGAGTAGGAAGGAAACGAATTTCCTCCTACAAGCTGGTCACAAATGCCCAAGGGATCATCGGATCCCGAGGTACTCAGATCCCACTGTGCAGACCGACTCCACATAACATACACATAACTCATCGTAATTCATGGAACGTGAAATCTTTAATAAACATTTCTTTCATGCTAAATCACATTTCAGTCAAATCATATTTGTCATGGAATCGTTCATAAAAGTTTATAATTAAAACATGCTCGTAAGTACACCATAATCAGTAAAATATTTAACTTTCATTCAACTAAAAATCATGTAAAATAACATGGCCTTTTCACATAATCACTTTCTTTGGAAAAACACGTAAAATCACGTATTTTAGTTAGAAAAAACTCACCAGGCTTGCTCACTTCAAAGCTTCTCACTTACACTTCCGATCTCTAAGTGGAACACCTGAAATTTAATAAACGTGCGTTATACTCTTAAATTTATTACTCGAGCTTGCTCCTGAACTTAACCTAAAAATTACCTAAGTTGATAGGTTACCCCATCTAGTCCAAATCATACTTATTGGACTCTAACCCACTCACTTAGTCCAAAGTACTATCTTTACCTCCCCAAGTTAGCGTGGAGCACCGTTCATCAAACCTTTACTTGCCCTCCTCTTCCGACAAATCCCATGCTGAAAACACTTTCTCATTACTATACATAACCAAACGGTTGCACCAGAATTTTAACATAAGGCATTCAACCAGATCACCTCGAAAAGACACCAGCATTCGATGTTACTACACATTTTTGATCTCCAACGATTACCCTCTCGAATTATTCTTTCACACATAAGAAACAATGCTCACTCTCTAAAGATTTCGCATCTACTACACTACATTTTTGACTAACCCATCCATCAACTTTTTTAAACTTCCAATGATTTCCAAAGATATACTTACTGAGCGACTCTTACATCCAAAAACACTTGGTTTCTCGTTTGGGTAATTACCCATTACCACTCCAACATTCTATTCCGAACATAATCATATCACATCGTCAACTTACACCCTACGTACTTCCACAACCTGGTTAACAAATCGCCCACCTCAACCGAAACCCCGAAAGGCTTCCATCTAATGCTTCATCTTTCTAACACCGTTTTACTCCAACACTGGCTGGCACATTTAACTTGGCAATTGAAACCACTATTTAATCGTACATTCTCTACCCCTAACATCACAATGCCGACCAGATCTCTCATGGTCATTCACACACAATGCACACTTTCCTCCATAATCTCCTGCCTACACAACCGAGTCTATTTCGCTACTTGGTCCTTTCCCAACTCTAGTTGGACTATAACTCACGAGTTCTCAATTAACTCAATCGTAATCGTTCTTGCTAGCTCTTTACGACCCGAGCCCTTACATAGACAGGGCACATTCCCTCACTGATCGATATCAGCTACATACTCGCTTCGTTCGTTCTACTTACCTCATCCTTCTACGAACCCTCCATACCTCGCAAGTAGAACGCTTATCCTAAACAGTAGTCTCTCACTAAATTAACACCCTTACAAGGTGTTCTATCAACTTTCACTCTTCTGGTTCAAGTCTTCGGCCTCAGCCCCCTTACACAGCTGACGACTTCACAATCAATAGTCAACCTGTAACCACTTTCTTAAACTATTCTTTATTATGGGTTCCCTTACGGAACCTAATCCTTCCAACATATCATAATCAACTTCATAATCCGTCTTCCTCATTTCAAAACCTACTCATGTATCATTAATATTACAAGCTCACCTCAAACTCATATCCCACGCCGTGGACATTTCATTCCTGCCTCACAACACTACTCATAACGAGTTGCTAAAACTAACACCCCTCCACTCTTGGAGTTCTTCCTTAGCTTAAAATGTAATACTCTACGACCTAGTGAGTTCATAGCCTTCATGCATGACAACGCGATAAATAAATCATTTCACACATTTTCTCATTTTAAAGAACAACAATGGGAACAACTTGGGTACACATGACCCCACATTCTCATGACTCCAATGCCCTGCTCAACGATCTCGAGAATCGTTTATATGCATCTTTCCGTAAGATTTAGTCTTACTTAACCACAACGATGTTGTTACGACAGTAATATATTGAATGAAAATCTTTTCGTGCGACAAAATTTTGAAAAAGGATTACCGTCACAGAGTAAACCAGTCGGTTCTCATACTCATTTTTATAATATCAACGTGTCGATACTCATTTTGTTTATGAAAGTTCTGCTGGTAAACGCTTTCTTGACTTTTTGCAAAAAATTTAACTTGTCATGAAAAAAATGATATGTTTTGCAAATTGTTAAGCTCAAAATTTCATTATGCGTCGTAAATGGAATCGCCTTTTCTTTAAACATACGTTTGTACACGTCGAATCATTTCCGATCAAAATTTGCAATTTACACATTTACTTAAATCGTGAAAATTTCGTGTAACACATTAATGAATGCAATGCATGAAACTCTACTTGCATTTGAAGGCTACTCACTCAAACAAGGTCATCCGTTTTACTCACGCAACGTATCCTTGACTCTCTACCTTCGACCAATGGTCGCCCTCTCGGCTATGCAATAACTTGCTGTACATGCGTTCCACAGTCCACTTACTCAACCATTTCATACTATTTTCGTCTTGATCAATTACCTCACATTCTACCTCTACACGTTTTCAATCCGACACTGGGAGGCTCGACTAAAGAGTCAGAACTCTAATCCCTCACTCTCTCTTGAATTGACATTTTCAAGGTCTCGACACTGTCCTTTTTACCCTCCCAACTGATCTACCTCACGATTTCTACAACTGGGACGCCCCAGAAACAGGAGTCTTACTCAAAATCAAACATTCATCCTCTTCGCACCCACGAAGATCTTCTTCTAGACGTCTCATAACATTTTATACAACATTTCTTCTCTACGATGTATACATACATCACATCATAAGTGATCTCTCATGATACTTCCCATACAATGGGTCTCCATCTATCCCTCAGGGATCTTGCTGACATTCTAGACTACTGGAACACAACATAAAAACTAGCTTAAGACTACAACTTCGAAATAATAAGGCAAGTCAAGCACATACATGTACCTGTAAGTTCGCAATTACACTGGCCAGGTAAAATCCCAAACTTACCTTACATGACTGTCCTCGGTACCATATTAGTCCTATATCTACTATAGTGCCCTCCTAACGCATTTCCTGATTCTTAGTTGTGATTTCTACTCCAAAGTTTAAGTTTAGGCCCGTCCGGTCACCTAAATCTCTTAAACTATGGCTCTGATGCCATTTGTAACAACCCAAAAATACAACAAGACATGCATAGTATTAATTCATAAACATTACAAATTGGGTCCCAAAATTTCATTACATCAATCTCGTAACTTAGGTTGGCGGAAACAACCTATTTTTGTCTATTTCCTAATAAAAAATAAAAAAAACAAATAAATTAATAAAGAAAGTGGACCCCACCACCCTACCCCACTACAACACTAACCCCCCCCCCCCCTTATTCCTACCTTCTTCTTCATCGGAAACCACTTCTCGTGAGCTTCTCTTCCTTTCTAACCCTAAAATTTAGGGATTTTGTACAAATTAAACAACTCAAAAGTGCTAAAATTTAGGGATTTTGTCAAATTAAACTCAAATCTAGATAAGCTCAACCCTACAAAACATCTTTTAGAAAAAAGAATTTAAGTCGATAACGACTCGATGCAGATCAATGATTGAGAAGACAGTTGTGAAAGAAAGTAAAAACACTAATTGAACACCAACGTTTTGCAATAAACTAATCAGGTTTAAACACCCACAAATTGAATCGAATTGAAAATCGTACCCTGATGAGAATGAGGTGTGGATGAGTTATGAATAACCTTCTTCTTCTTGGAAGCTTTTCGTTTCTTAGCACCAGATGGCGTGATTGAATTCAAGATGAAATAGAGAAGGGGGAGATTTGGATTTGGATTTGGATTTGGATTTGGATTTCTTAATTGTTGTTGTCTCTTCTTCTTTGTCTCTCTGTAAATCGAATGTAGGGCTCACTAGAACTACTACTAATGAAAGAAAAACACTAGGAATTGTACCATAGCAAATATTAGTGTGCGGTACTCAAACAAAAACACTAGGAATTATTTGGACTGAAGAAAAAGTAATAGAAGATGCATTGTTGGTTATGAATGGCGGCTGACTTATGGTTCCATGGCGGCCAACAAGTACGGATATGGTCCAAATAAATTTGGTGTTCGGTGAGGTTTTCAGGTCGACCACCGTGGACAAGCAATTTTAGGGTTAGAAAGGAAGAAAAGCTCACGAGAACCTCCGGCGACCCACGCTTTTCCGACGAGAAGCTCCGACGAGATGTCCAACAACTCTAAAGATTCGATTTCTCGCTGGAAATCACTTCGAATGGCTGCTATATGATCGAAATAACATAGCGAACAGATCTGTGATAGTTTAATCGAACATAAAACGATTTTCCGTCCATATACGTTTTTCCGGCGAAATATTGCAGTTCCGGAGAAGTGGTTTCCGATGAAGAAGAAGGTAGGAAGAGGAGTTAGGGTTGTAGTAGGGTAGGGTGGTGGGGTCCACCTTCTTTATTAATAATTTGTTTTTTTATGTTTTATTAGGAAAAAGACAAAAATAGGTGTAGAAAGACAAAACTACCCCTTGAGTTAATTGGGTTAACGGATTATGTTAGACGCAGGGATCTTCTGCGTGCGTTTAGGCATACCACAGGGACGTCCAGTGTAATAAACGCGTTTTAGGGACCTGATCTATAATATGAGCAAACCACAGGGACTGGGAATGTAATTACTCTAAATTAAATTAAAATAAAGAGTAAATTACATTCCCGGTCCCTGTGGTTTGCTCATATTATAGATCAGGTCCCTAAAACACGTTTATTACACTGGGTGTCCCTGTGGTATGCAAAAACGCACACGAAGGGTCCCTCCGTCTAACAGAATCCGTTAACCCAGTTAACTCAAGGGGTATTTTTGTCTTTCTACACCTGTTTTTGTCATTTCCCTAATAATAAATAAAAAAACAAACAAACTAATAATTTCCTAACAATAAATAAAAAACAAACAAATAAAAACATTTGACCCCACCCCCTCTACAAGCCTTACCCACCCCCCATCACTCCCCACCCACCCCATCACTTTCTTCTTTCTCATGAAACCACCAGTGAAACTCATCTCAATATCAATCTCCCTTGAGACCTGCAATTATTTTTTTCTCTCTCTCTAGACGGAGCATGTTAGGTGGGGAAGGAAGAGGTGCATGGTAGCTAAGGGTGGTTCATCGGAGAAATAGAACTGTCGAGGAGGTGGCTAGAGGTGTTGGCCGGAAGTGGTGGTCGGACGTTGCACAACGGGTTTTGATCAATTATTCTTCCACAGATTCGTTTTTTTTATTTTGATTTCGATCAGTTTTTAATTCTCATATTTGAATTTGGTTAAGAATTCAGTTAGATCTCGTTTTTAAAAGTTGACAGATTACTTCGCCGAAAACTGCAAAAACTCGCTGGAAAAACATATTTGATGATATAGCAACCATTCGAAGTGATTTCCATCCCAGATCTGTTCGCTGTGTGATTTTGATCATATAGCAACTATTCGAAGTGATTTCCAGCAAGAAATCGAATCTTTAGAGTTGTTGGACATCTCGCCGGAGCTTTTCGTCGGAAAAGCGTGGGTCGCCGGAGCTTTTCTTCCTTTGTGTTGTCATTCTCTGCTTTTTGCTTAAATTCTTATGTGCTCCTTTCTTCTCTTTGTGAAAAAATCACTCACCTTTTTGTCTACACCTGCTAATATATATATATATATATATATATATATATATATATATATATATATATATATATGTGTGTGTGTGTGTATATATATATGGAAAAGAGAGGGATAAAAATTGTAGGACACCCTGGTAAGGAAGAAGAAAGGGGGGGGGGGAGGTTGTAGTGGGGTATGGTGGGGTCCACTTTCTTTATTAATGTTTTTGTTTTTTATCTTTATTATGAAAAAGACAAAAACAAGTGTAAAATGACCAAAATACCCCTTGAGTTAACTGGGTTAACGGATTCTGTTAGACCTAAGGACCCTCCGCGTGCGCTTTGCATACCACAGGGACGCCCAGTGTAATAAACGCGTTTTAAAGACCTGATCCATAATATGAGCAAACCACAGGACCGGGAATGTAATTTACTCTAAAATAAAAAATTAAATTAAACAAATTTATAAAAAGACATTATCATTTTTTATGCCACACAAAACTGTATTATAAAATCGACAAAGATAAATATCAAATGAAACATTAAATTTGAAATGCATCGTGTTGAATTGGACGAGTATACTCCTAGGTTACTCTAAATGATAATAGTTGCATGCAAAAATAACCTTCCTCCTACCATCATCATTGACAAAACTATGTCATTTTTGTATATTATATTGGTGGATGAAGACAAACATCGAAATCGTTTGAGTAGTCAAATCAAGAATTGTTTTTCCTTATAATTTTTTCTTGTCGTACTTGAAGCCTGAAGCCTTCATATATATCAGATCCTCATGGGTACAGATGTTGTTGTAATTTTCACAAAAGGTGTTTCAGTGTGGGGTTTTTTGAAGTCTTTCATTTGTTCAATGTTTTTGAAGTCTTTCAAATAGAAACAAGACACATTTATGTCATGATCCGCAACGTATCAAAACCTGATATTGTCTTTTGTCGATAACATCACTAATAAAGATGTGGGGAAGAGCAAGTGACCATATATATACACACAATATGTGTGCAAGATTACGATAACGTCCTTTACATTATTGCTACTACTAGAATACAAGGACATCCTTTCTTTAAACATGCAAAATGGGCATAAGGGAGACTTTTAGATTGTGTCAACTCAACATCAACACAACACATGATTTTGGGTTTTCGAAAACTTAAAAGGAAATACATACAAGACAACGAAGATTTAAAAGCTTCTATGACATCCAATAAAATTAACATTTTTGCATTGCAAATTGGTGATCATTTTGATGGAAGTTGAACCAAGTTATGGCTACAATTGAATGTTTTGTATTTGCCGGCAAAGGGAAAAGGATGAAAAAGAAATGAGGTATCGACTTCTGAAAATTATTGTAAATGCTTTTCATTTGGTTTTTATTTGTAACTAAACCTAATTTATGTAAAAATGTTATAGTTTGCAAAAGTAAACAAATTTTAGACAAATATATTATTTAAATATAAGTAAAGAAACTATGTTTATAAATTATTTATTGTACTTGTTTTAAAATTAAATAACCATAACAATATATTCAACTTGGGTTATTTTCTAATTATAAGAAGTTTTTAGGGGTGGATTGATAAGCACCAATTTAAGATGGTGACTCTCTTGAGAAGATAGAAGGTAGAAGCTAAGACTTGGAGAAATTTTCTTTTCATTAATCTCAAGACATATGCATTACATTGATTTAAATATGCAGCTAAAACCTAATTGCAACATAAAAATAGGAAAGATAATGGGAAACACGTAATTGCAACATAAAAATAGTAGATAATGGGAAACATGGACCTACAATAATAGTGGGACAATGCATGTTATGAATAAATCAAACCGATAACTGTTTTTTCCTTGGGACTCGGCCAACTTCCACATGGGTAAGGTAATGGAGTGTGGGCTTAGTCCCGATATCGATCTGGCGGTTTCGTATCTCGCTCGGTCCTGGCACCTGTTGTTGTTGGGTCGGAAGATCACGCTGCAACATGTTGTTAGGGCATATCATTTCCTCCCCTCTCGAGATGGACCTTGTCCTCAAGGTCGAGTAAATATTGGTGACGATTAATGAACTTAGAAAAGTGTCACAAAATATAACAAGTGGCTCCCAAGTTGAATCTGTCAAGTCACTTCCAACCCATCGAACAAGAATTTCTAGATGGCTCGTTGAGTTTTGGCGATGGTCGATGATCTCTTCGGGTAAGGCGCATCGCTAACTCTTCTACGATTGTTTCTGGATCACCGAAATAATCCTTAAGTAATAAGACATGGAAAACAGGATGGATGCGCGATCCAGGAGGAAGTTCCAGACGGTAAGCAACTTCACCAATGCAATCGAGCACTTTAAAGGGACCATAAAACGTTTGCTTAGATTCTTGTTTTGACGATCATGAACGGTAACTTGATGATAGTCACGTAAGCGTAAATGAACCATGTCACCTACATGCAAAACTTTGTCGAGTCGGTGTTTGTTTAGCTTGATTTTCCATACGTTGTCACATTGGAGTTAGCGTATTTTTAATTGAAATGAGGATTCAAGTATGCTTCCCCAAGGTGGAGTCAATTGTCGCATTTTTTGAGTTTTTGATCACATACTTGGCCATATTCGGAACGGGGAGTCTATAAAGTGCTTGAAAAGGTGATGGGTCGATTCCACTATGGTAATTAATGTTTTACCAAAATTCCACCGAAAAAAACGAACCCACTGGCTTGGATTATCACCTGCAAAACATTGTAAGAAAGATTGCAAGCATTGATTGACGACTTCGGTTTGGTCGTCGGTTTGCGGGTGATTGGCGCTCGAATGTAGCAAAGATGTTCCCAATTGTTTGGACAATTCGATCTATAAGTTGCTAAGAAAAATAGGGTCTATGGATTTGGGCAGTCCATGAAGTCGATAAATTTCATGCAGAAATAACTTCGCTAGTGATTGTGCATTAAAGTGTGTTAGGCAACGGAATAAAATGTGCAAACTTCATCAAGTGATCTACAAATAACCACACGGCGGTTTTACCGTTTGAAGGAGGTAAATATGTTATGAAGTCTGTAACACCTTAAAATTCTAAACAACGTAGGGTAATACTGATGTAAATAACATAAAACATTCAATGTTATAGACAACTTTAATCCAAGATGGGGAAGTTTGTACATCAATCATCATTAATATAAATGAGACATATAAATAACAACCTAATTATCTAGTTGTTAAGTTGTGTAGATTATTGTGGGTGTCACTTCGTCTCCAAAGGAATTTTATTCTGAAAAGTTTCCCCAAAGCTCACGCCTTAGATGATCTAAACGGCATCGATCGACATCTCAAAATGTCATACATCCGCCACTAGTGGACTTGTATACCAAGTACACAAACAACAAGTATTAGGCTAGAAGCCTAGTGAGATCATACACAAGTATATAATCGTATAGACAATAATACTTAATTTACGGTTACCTGATCCACAATGGTAGCACATTACCATGAATCATAGTTTCACATGTTGTTCTACACCTGAACATATACAAAAGTTACATCTCTCGATGACGGGGGAGACCCATTTCCATCAACGTGATGGGGACACGTGAATGTGGTCACTGAATGATGTTACCGGGGCTAAACCGCAGGTTCTTGTTTTTAGTTCACATGCCACTTTGGCATCACCTCAAACCCTCTCATTACGTTTAGTGCCTACTCGAAAGAATTACACCTCAAGGATTATTGAACCTGTGTCTACCCATTTCTAGACGAGTTTCACCTCAGGGATCAGCGGTCCTTTAGTGTCTATGCTCTATAGTCCAAACAATGGACATTATCGTTATCAACATGTGGCTCACCAAATCCTCATGCATAAGGATTTGGTTTCAATAAACTCATATACTCATATCTACATGGTTAGGACACACCAAAATCTTATAATATATAGATATTTCATTATCATGGTATACATTTAATACCCAAGTTAGCTAGAAAGGTAACCCACCACATTCACTTCATGTCATTATGAAGTTCTCACATGCATTAAACCCAAATGACAAACCCCTTTAACATATTCAACCTTGGAGACCATATTAGGTTACATATTACTTAAAACGTCAAACGTCACCCAAAACTCATAAATACCATTTTAGGTCAAAATCATTCAATTTAATTCACATAATAGTTAATATCATCATGAAATGCGTAGAGTAGAAGAGATACACAAGAAATGAACTCACCAAGTAGGTTTGTAAGAGAAAACCTAGAAATGATGAAACCCCTAAAAAAGTGGGGATGATGACTTGGGACTTGAGAATACTTGAAGCTTTCACTAAATGGTGGTAAAATCCTAGAAGACGAGCATTTACTACTTGAATCTTCCTTTGGCATTCAATAAAGAGAGAGAGAGAGAGAGAGAGAGTAGTAGAAGTGAAGAAACCACCCGAGGTAGAGAGAAAAAGTCGTGCTCCCAAAACTGATCTAAAAATGAGGTTTTCTCTACTAAAATCGAGCTTGGTTTAAAGACCCCTGCATGTCGTGTGCGACTATGCCACAACGACCTTACCATAGGGCATAGTCGTCAGGTTTGTAGCGTGGCCTGCCTTTGATCTACGACATTGACACACGAGTATGCCTCGGGAATTCTAGTTGGACACACTCGCCCAATGCAAGATGTAAGAAGTCCCCAAGCAATAATGCCCTTGCGACTATGACCACAGAATTCTCGATGGGCATAGTCGCCAGGTATGTCCTAAGCCCCAAATCCCATCTTTTTGACAAGTCTCGACCATTCCCTCTTTTGTCCAATGCAACATATAAGTATCATAATCCATTTAATGGAAATCCATACAATTATTTACGACTGAAAATAAAAGTTACTTACCAAAATTCTGGGTGTTACAATCCTCCTTTCTTGTAACATCCTCAAATCTGTAAATAGCGATTAAATTAAAATTTTCAATAATACATCAAATAAAGTATAATTCCCTTTCTATAACTCAATACTTAAGTTAACTTCGAATAACAAAACTAAATTCAACATTTAACATTAGATAGACGAAGCCTTACATCAAGACTAAGTCAAGGTTGGGTGTTACATACATACATGCATACATACATACATGTGTGCATACATGCATCTATACATGCATACATACATGCAACACACATACATACATACATACATACACACATACATACATACATACATACATACATACATACATACATACATACATACATACATATATACATACATACATGCATGTATGCATACGTACATACATACATACATACATACTCTCCTCGTCATCGTCGTCGACACTGTGCCCTCGTCATCTTCTACTCTTCTCGTCGTCGTCACCCGTCATCGTCACTCGTTGAAATATCGAACTAGGTTAGCCGTTTAGGAAATTAGGAATTAGTATTTATACTTATTAATATTAAATTTTTTTATAAAAAAAATAATTTCGGATATTCGAACGCGTTCGGGTATGCCTATGGATACCCAATCCGAACCGTTATACCCGAGAAAATTTTCGGCTTTTGTTGATCGTGTACATCGGGTAGGTGGATGTCAGTTTTGCGGCTATTTTCTTGGGTCGGGTCGGTGGGTTCTACTCATCCCTAGCAGCAATCTTGTGTAATGTTGTAGCAATGTTCATTGTATTTTGTTGTTAAAATCCAACTTGAATATCTTAAACGCCTACTATCTTTTAACTATTGTTACATTTCTGTATTTGTTTACCAACTCTCAAAAAGATATTTCTTTGATTTTATTCTTGAAATCTCATTTTATGGTTGACTTTGGTGAATCTGCGTGCTTTGAAAATCCCTGACCTACGATATCTGGTATTACTTACCATTATAACTTGTTTTGGACGATACTAGTGAGTCATGTATTTATATACTTGCATGATTTACTTGTTGCTGTACCTTCTAGGGTTATATTTCCTCCACACAGTTAACTAAGTTCAAGAATGTCGAACCACATAGGATTACTACAAAATTACAAATGTTTGCTTATTGGTTAAAATTTCTGAGAGACTTGTAACACCCCAAAATAAGGGTAAATAAATATGTATGAAAAGAAGAAAAAGAGAAATAGAATAAAAAGGATTAATTCGACTTTCCGCCAAAAATATACATATTGGAAAGTGGAGGGCCAATTTTGTCATTAAGTAAAGTATTATAAAGAAAAAAGAAACAAAAAGAAAATGAAAGAGGATTAATTTTTTTCCAAAGGTAAAAAGTGTCAGATTTGAAAATGGAGGGGCTGGAGTGAAATATCTGAAGTTTATGAAAAAATGATAACTTCTTATCCCCATAATTTCATTTAAGGAGGTTACCATCAATTGAGAGATTTATATGCGGTTTTTGGCTGTGATTTTGGATTCATATAACATTTTGGTGTTGGTGATAAAACATCTCTAGAAAATCGAAGATTTAGTGTTAGTGCTTTATTTAGCTTGTTGTACCAAGTTGAGGGGCTAATCTAGAACACTTCTATTTGCAAACTATAAGTAGATTTTGCCCTTGTATTTTCTATCATGTCATCCATTCTTACATCTTGTGTACTTGAAGAGCTTATTGAATATATGGATGGCATACTGAGATTAATTGTTTATTGAATACTTGTTCTGGGATCACAATTGGTATCAGAGCATAGTATATCATTCTGATTTGATTTAATTTCTGTGATTTTGAGCTATTTTTAGTGTTATTCATTTTCCTAATATTTTGATTGATTTTGATTATTTGAATTCTTCATATGGATCAGAATTGATTAGGATTAGATTGGTGATTCTTTCTGGTTGATTTCATTCAGCTTTTACACACAAATCAATCCAGAATAGTAAGATTAGCTCATTTTCGAGAAAAAGTTCCTCAAACACTGTTTTGAATCGAAACTCCGATTTCTTTTGGTTTTTGGACAAAACTTGTAGTATTAAACTTGTCCAGAATCATCTCGCGAACCCACGCACGAAATTTTAGCCTGATTGGAATTGTTCTGCGATTTGGACTTAGGATTCTTCGAATCTTCATCATTATCGCAACTAAGAGTGTTCATCCTTATCGCACCCTTCAAATTGTGAAAAGTAATATATCGCAAGTGTCTGTTGCGATTACCCCATTTTATCGCAACTAATAGCTTGTGAACAGTATCTTATCACAACGACCTATTGCGATAAGGTTCAGTTTTGGTTTTATCGCAATCTCTTTGTTGCGACAAAGTTTTCCTTTGCGATATAGTGAGTTGCGAGAAGGTGTGTTTTTGCGACAAAACTTGTGTTGCGACAAAATTGTGACTTGCGATAACTTTGGGTTGCGACAAAAACAGTGTGAGTACCAAATTTTAATCAGATCAGAAGGTTACTTAACGATCAATAACGAGTATTCATCATGACTGTCAGAGATATGTTAGTGATAGGTTCTAAAGACAAACCACCTGTACTGTTTCCAAAAGACTTTAAAATCTAGAAAGATAGGTTTCTGGATTATGTTGAGCGACAGGATAATAGAGACTTTATTATGAACTCTTTGAATAACGGAATACAAGGTGAGGTATGGATAACTGAACCAAATGGAAGAAGACTTGTCAATCCCAAGGATTATTTAGGTGATGAACTCAAGAAACATAATGCTGATAAAGCAGCTAGATCATTGGTGATGCAAGCATTGACCAATGACATATACCAGAAAGTTGATAGTCTGAATGCCACAGGAAAGGGCATGTTCGATGAGTTGATCAAACTGTATCAGGGTTCAGATGTGGAGAACCAAATGAGAGTTTCAAACGCGAACAATAAATACGAGAGTTTTAAACAGAAGGAGGGAGAGACTCTGGATAATACATATGGCCGCTTCATAACCATCTTGAATGAGCTGAATAGATATAGCATAAAGTAGACTATAATTGAGAACAACGTGAAGTTCTTAAGTGTACTCCAACCCGAATGGAAGAAGTATGCTCATCGAATGAAACAACATTCAACATTGGCTTCTCTACAGTTACAACAGATGTTTGAGACGCTTAAAAAGGATGAAGATGACGCGGAGGAAAAGAGAGAAAAGAAGAAGAAGAAGGATAAGAAAGAAAAGAAGGACAAGAAAGTGGAAGTATCATAAAAGAAAGAGGATGATTTTGAGAGTGAACCAATTGCTTTGATGTCTAGTAAATCTAGGAAGTATGCTGATAAAGGAAAGAATGTTGAGATAGAGGATGATGGGATTGATAGTGATGACCTAAATGAATCTGAGAGTTTAAGGCAGGCCATGATTCTCGTTACTAGGGCTGTAAACGAACCGAACGAACACGAACAAGGGCTTGTTCATGTTCGTTCGTTTAACTTAACCGAACAAACGAACGAACACGAACAATAAACGAACAAACATTTTGGTGTTCGTGTTCGTTCATTTAAAAAATTGGTTTGTTCGTGTTCGTTTATGTTCGTTCGTTTAAGTCTTAAACGAACATAAACGAACAAACTTTAACCGAACATAAACAAACGAACATTTTGGGGTTCGTGTTCATTCATTTAATTTTTTTTACTTAGACTCAAGCCCAAAGGCTCAAGGGAAAGGGCTAACTACGGTGCACCCATTTTCATTGGTACTCCAATTAAATTTTTACTGAGACTCAAACTAAAAAGCTCAAGCCAAAGGGCTCTAGCCAAAGGGCTAAGCCACTGTCTTGGGGTGCTCAGGTTCAAGCCAATAAGGCTTAGACCATCCGATTCAAGCTGGAAAACTCAAACCTCAAGGAACCGAAACAAAGAATTGTTGGCTCAAGGGTTGGGGTGTTAGAAAATGAAAGGGGTGATGATCCTATTTATAATAGGGGATTGAGCATAGTGTTGTTGTTTACCACCGATGTGGGATAGGAGAATATCTCACTTTCATTGGGTAGAAGCATGAAAACTGGAGGAAACAAAACTCACTCTCTCTGATAAGCATCCTAGTTCCCACATCGACATTATAGTGCAAAAATGGGTGTATAGATTACATATATATAATAGTTAATGTTATTTGTTTTTATCGTTTTTATCATCATATAAATAAATTATAAATTACAATTACTAATTAAATTACATATATATAATAGTTAAAATATTGAATTGTTAAACGAACATTAATGAACATAAATAAACGAACGTAAACGAACATAAATGAACGAACGTTCATGAACATAAATGAACGAACGAGACCTTTGTTCATGTTCGTTCGTTTAACTAAACGAACAAAAAAAATTGTTCATGTTCGTTCATTTATTAAATAAACGAACATAAACGAACTTCCCGTCGAACGGTTCACGAACGGTTCGCTGAACGTTCGGTTCGTTTACAGCCCTACTCCTTACCAAAACCTTTCAAAAGAAGTACGTGAGGAAACTCGGATCAAACAACCAACGTTACTCATCAGGATCTAGAAACTTCGAACATAAGGATCAGATTGAGTCAAAGAAACGATTTGATGATCGGAAGGAGGATGGTAAGAGATTTGAGGTTAAGAAGTATGCTGAGAAGAAGGAGGAAGAACATAAATGTTATAACTGTGGAAAATCTGGCCACTTTGCCAAGGAGTGCTGGAAACCGAAGGTACAGGATTCGGACTACTACAAGAATAAGATGTTGCTGGCGAAGCAGAAAGAGTCTGGAATAGCACTGCTTGTGGAAGAGGAATATTGGTTGGATCAAACAGATGATGAGGATGAAGAGGAGACTGCAGCTTTGGCGAAGATGTGCTTGATGAGCAAAGATGGCGAAGATTTAGAAGTTGATGTTGTGTATGAGACAGACGAGGTAGATTTCTGTACCATTAATCATTTTGCAAATCAACTAAAAGTCTGTCAATTAAAACAAGATGATTTAGATGAAAAACTTAAAAATGCACACAAAGTAATAGAATCACAGAAACAACTAATCACTGAACATAACAAGTTAAGTGATGGGTTGAAAAAGAGCCAAGCTGAAATCGAGGAAACTCGAGCCTATTTTCGAAATAGAATGGATGAGATGGCAGAAAAGCTAAGACTTTAGAGAATAGGAAGATTGAGCTTGAAGCATTATTACACTCTTACAAAGATATTAATAATGAATTGATAGAGAAGGCTAGTAGTCTGGAAGAAAAACCGTATAAGCTTGGTCAAACTGAACAAACCATTCTTCTAAATACACCAAAGAATTTCAGATATTATCATTCAAAATGGGGCTTAGGATTTGATAATCCTCATTACTTGGAAAATGCCTTAACCAAGTCCCCAAGTGTGTATAAATTTGAATGGCTTGATCTTCGATCAAGGTACCCTGATCAATATCAAATAGATTGGCTTAATAGAAGAACATGAGGCCGAGGAAGAGGAAAAGAGAAAAACTACTGTCAAAATGCAACTTCCTTTTTGCTATGAATGGGAGAATAGGAAGGCATTGGTTTGGAATTGGAAACAAACCCTGTCTAATGACTATTTTCAGAGCTATGCTATTGAAAAACCAAAGGAGAATGAAAAACTCGTTTTTGAAGGAAAAAATTATTATCCTTGTTTGGTACTAGAACAAAAGCTCGTAGACCTTGAAAGCAAGATCAAAAGCAAAATTGAGGAAGTCAGGAATGATGATCAACTTGTTTTTGACATTGAAAAGGAAGTTATGTTTACAGTTATTTCAAATGGCTTAAAAGAAATGAATGCAAAACATAAAGAAATGTCTGAAGAGAAATTTTTAAAAGAAAAACATTCTTCAGAGTCAGATGTTTCTTCGTGTAAAACATTTATGGGAAATACTATCTTTAGGAGCATGACAGTTGATGACCAAGATGATATTGAATCTTGGGATTTGGAAAGTCAATTTGATCCTGAAATATATATCCCTACAGAAGAAGATAAAGCATTTCGAAAAGAACAAAATGAGTTTCTCTATCCAAAGTCTTATGGTATCTTTCATACTCCATCGAATAGTCAGTTTGTTTGTGATATTGAGAATCCCTGTGAGGTGAAGGGTAAGGAAGTAAAAGAAACAGCTGTTCAATTTGACTTTGACTTTAGTACCAAACTTCCAGATCATCCTGACTTCTTAATCAAAGAAGAGAAACCTGAGAAGACTTTCTTCAAAGGGGAATCTTCAAAGTCAGCTGAGAAAATTTCTGTTAATGATTCCAAATCCAAATCTAAACAATCATTTCAGGAAAAGAAAAAGAAGAAGAAGAATAATCATAAATCAAAGTCTTTTCAAGCTCGAAATTCCACTGCTTATGATTCTTATTTTGCTGTCATTTCAGATCGTTATATAAGAAACAACTCGAGACTCGAATGGAGAATAAAGGAGTCCACACAGGATGTGGCCCAGAGAAAATCATCTCACGTTGCTTTTAATTCCAAGAAAAACAATTTTATTTCTAATGTTAGTAATCATGCTGTTTGCAATAAACAAAAACTTGTAATCCCATACAAGATTTCCTCAATGCAACAACTGATTAATTTAGCACATGATCAAATTTGTTGTTCTTCGTGTGGTGTGGATAATTTTATCTGCAAATCCAATTATTCTTATTGGTTTGGTTATAATTTCTATGGTCCTAAAAGATTTTATCCAAATGGATATTATAACAGAGGTTTTAAAAGCAAAAATGCTAAATCCAAACCAGTTGAACTTCCTAACCCAAAAGGACCTATTTTCAAATGGGTACCTGTTAGGTCTAAATATGTCTTCAAGATTTAATATTCTGTCAAAGTCAAAGTCTTTGTATTTAGTCTTGTGTAAAAAGTCAATGTTTGCTAATTACCTTACTTAGGCTTGAGGTTTATAAGCATTAGGGTTAGCTTATTTTGTAAGGCTTTTGTTCATAATTCCTATCTTGTAAAGAAACAGAGCCGACAAGAATAATATTTCAGTTTCTCTCTCTACTCTCTCTCTAGATTTCTTGTAAATTCATGGATGCTTGATCATTTTGGGACACACAATTGGTATCAGAGCAAGTTAATGAAGATCTGCTAAAGAAATTACACGAATCGAGATCAAAATTGCTAGGTTTTTGAGAGAAATCGATTGATTTTCTTGATTTTTTCAAGAAAATCTATTTTTCTCAAATTCTTGCAATTTTTGTGTTGAATTCGTCTGGATTTTGTGTTCTTGGTCTTAGAAATATCGTTTGTAACAATTCTTTTTCAAGAATCGAGAGCCAATTTCACAGATTTGAGGATCAATTTGAGGAATTTCAAGATTTTGTTCAGTTCGATCGTTTCTGTCTGGTTGATCATTCAGACGACGATTAAGTGGTTTTCAGCGAAATTGGTTTTCTTAATCGTGTTAGAAACTGAATATCAAGCATTTCTGCAAAATTTGGTGTCCTAATTCGGAGATTTGATCAGTTTTTGATGAATTTTTGAAGTTTGCGTCAGATTCAAACTTTGCGCCAGTTCATCCGAAAAATTCGTGTCCAAGTCTACTTTGCGCCACCAACGGGTAGCGCAAACCACACTTTGCGCCACCAACGTCTAGCGCAAACCTTACTTTGCGCCACTAACGTCTAGCGCAAACCATACTTTGCGCCACTCACTTCTAGCGAAAACCACACTTTGCGCCACTAACGTCTAGCGCAAACCTCACTTTGCGCCACCCTCGTCTCGCGCAAACCTCACTTTGAGTATTAAAAAAAAGTATTTTGCGAAATTTTTTTATAGTGAAATTTTTTCTATAGTGTATTTCATACACTTTAAGAGTTTTTCAAGAAAAAGTTTTATATAATTTTTTTTGGTCATTTTCGCATATTCAGTAGATTTTTCATTATAAAGATCCGTTATCTTTAAGCAATCATGAACCAACCACCTGTGCTGATCAAAGAATCTGATTTTGAACGATGGAGTGTTTCGTTCATCGACTTTATTGCGAGTAGAGAAAATGGAGAGAATATGATAAAATCATTCTCCGAAGGTCCAATGAGCAGAAATAAAATGGAGAGTGATTTTACTGAAGAAGAGATGAAAAGGTTGAAAGCTGATACGGAAGCTTCGTCCAACTTGATTCTTGCACTTCCAAAACACATCTACAAAAGTGTTGACTGTTTCAAACACAATCCAATGCTTATGTGGAACGAATTATCTAAGCGAATGCATGGATCTGAAGTTGCATTTACAAAGAGAAAGGAAGAAGAAAAGAAAGTCGAGAAAGAGGACAAGGAACAGAACATGTCAGAAGCTGAAAATAAAGATCTTAAGGAAAAGGTCATTGAGCTTACAAAGAAGTTATCTGACATGGAAAAGCTGCTCAAAGTAGAAAGAGAGGATTTCAGAAAAGAAAGAGCTAATCGTTTAAATGACAAAAATTGCTATGCAAAGCAAATTCTTTCTCTTTCTCAGAAAATTTCTGAACTTGAAAAGACTTCAATTTCTGAGAAGAAAGAAAATGAAGAAAAGAAAGCTCTTGAACTCCAATGCAGAAAACTTTCCAAACAAAATTCAGATTTTGAGAATGTTTTATTTCTTGAAAAAGAGAAATTGAAGAAGGAAAGGCTTGAATTTGCAGATAAAAGGAAAGAGTTTGAAGCAAAGAATGTGAGACTGTCAGAGAAAATATCTGAGCTTCAAAAGGAATTGGATATAGAAAGACATGAGTTAGAAAAGAGGAAGAAAGCTGATTTTCAGGCCATGAGTGTTAAAGACGAATTTCATGTTGAAAGGAAGATTTTTCAGCAAGAAATACGAAAGCTGACAAAGAATTTGGCTGTGTTATCAACTGATATCATGAAAGAGAAGTTG
Source organism: Saussurea involucrata (assembly GCA_033807775.1). NCBI lineage: Eukaryota > Viridiplantae > Streptophyta > Magnoliopsida > Asterales > Asteraceae > Saussurea > Saussurea involucrata. The sequence goes on along the minus strand of CM066313.1, from coordinate 6,053,021 downwards.
GTTAAGTTTGATATTCAGAAGAAACTTGATTTGGTGACCAAGGAACGGAACAACTTATAGTACAAAGTGAAGTCACTTTACAAATCCAAACGCTATTCTGAATGTCCAATTCGTCCGTCTAATCTCTTCCATGATCACTCAGTGGATAATTCTTCCAAGTTTCAATCTGCTGATCTTCCTTCATACAAGAAAGTCAACATGCAATGGAGAGTAAAAGGTACAATTCCTGAAAAAGATGTACCAAAATCATCGTTTCCTAATAAGAACACTAAACTGAAAGGTAAATCTTTTGTTAAACCTGATTCAATATATTCCGCAAATAATTTAATCAGGTTAGCACAAAAGACAATTTGTTGTTCTTTTTGTGGAACTAATGATTTTGTTACAAACAAGAATGTTCAATTTTGGTATGGCACTTATCATTTTCCTTCTTATAGAGCTCCGCTTAACAAGTCAGGACCCAAGACCCGTTGGGTACCAAAATTTACTTAATCTGTTTTTGCAGATTTAGAAGCAAAGCGATAAACTCTCGGAAGAAGATGTATCTGTGCTTCATAATTGGTTTCTAAACACATCAGTTTAGAACCCGAATTTCACAGTTATTGGTTTCTAAACACATTAGTTTAGAACCCGGATTTCACAGTTATTGGTTTCTGAATACATCAGTTCAGGACCCGTGCTTCAACGACAATGGCTTCTGGACAAATCAGTTCAGGACCCGTACTTCAATGGCTAAGACTTCTAAACAAATCAGTTTAGAACTCGTACTTATCATGTTAAATATTTTACCGCATGATCATATTTCTCAGGTGATATCTTTAACTGTCACATCTTTCTATTTCAAGGAACAAGTGGTAAAAGGTAACATTGTATTATACTTTGTTTCTACTGCTTTGAAAATTTGAATCTTTACAAATTTAATTCAATGAGATGAAATTTTCAATTTTCATTCAATGAATTAAATGTGTGCTAAAAGATGATTTTACAAGTATTTTTGTATTATTTGAGTTACATTTGTTTCAACTTTCACCTCTGAAATAAATCGAAAGGTCAGCAAAACATGAATGAAATTATGCTGAATGCTAAAAAATATGGAAATCTGGCTCAGAAAAGCCTTAATGTCAGAATGATGGATGGAAACGAAAATATGGGGGAAGCACTATGTTTTAGAACCAAGTGATTGAGATGCATCAAATTAACAAATAAAATCATTTAGTTTGAAAGTTTGTACCTGTGGCCTTTCTGGTTTGGGAGAGTAAGTCCTAAGGGGTACTCGTTACCTAGCCCCTAAGATCAACTGGTCTGGGATTGGCTGACCCAAATCCTGCTATAGAACCAGATAGAAAGCCATGTTCTACTGGTACAAATGGGTTTAAGATATATCGATGTGGCCTTTCTGGTTTGGGAAAGTAAGTTCTAAGAGGTGCTCGGCACCTAGCCCCTAAGACCAACTGGTCTGGGATTGGCTGACCCAAATCCTGCTATAGAACCAGTTAGAAAGTCATGTTTAACGGTGTATCTTATTCTTACTAAACTTTGTGATTAAAAGATGCCAATGAGCACAAAATCAAAAGATATCAATGATGACAAAATCAAAAGATGCCAATGAGCACAAAAGAAAAGATGCCAATGAGCACACATCTCGTGAAACTTGGGGAAAATACAAAGTCGCAATAAACCTGTAAATTTGTGAAAATTCTGATTTTGGACAAATAGTGTGAGTAGAGCAGAGTATTCTGATATGTTTTAGAATTGCATATGCTTGTTGCTAATCATATTTCGCAGGCTAGCACACCAAATAGATTTAATAAAGGGGTTGAAACTGAACATTTTTTAACTTGATATGCAATGATGTCTTGTATTTGAATCCAAACACATGCATTTGATTTCATTTGATTGAAAAATTTGTTAAATTTCATTAAGTTGGATTTCTTTTGTACAGTTTTTCATATGATCAAATGTTAGTAGTTATAAAATGTAGTTCAATGAATTTTATTTTCCTTGAATATAATTTTTCAACTATTGTGCTATTAATGAAATATATGCATACTTTCAGGGGGAGAAAACAAATTGCTCCAGAATTCTTATTTTGAGGGGGAGCAAGGTTATTCATAAAGGAGGAGATTGTTCGTGATACTCAGAGACGCGACTGAAATTGAAGAAGGTTTTTGATGATCGTGATGCTCACTTTCATCGAAAAAGGGGGAGAAATGTATAATTCAATTTCAAGTCAAAGATTCGAGAACAATGACTGAAGAAAGAAGATTTCGTCTCAAGAAAGAAAAGGGGGAGAATTTTTCAAGAGTTTAGGAAAAATCGATTGATCATCTTGGTTTCTCAAGAAGATCTATTTTTCTTAGATTTGCGCTACATTGTATCAAAATGCCTTGTGTGAAGAAACAAATTCTCCATATCAAAGAAAGAAAATCCCCGTCTGAAGATTTTGTGACGATTTTACTTTGACAAGCCTTGATAAAGACCGAAGTTTTGAAGATTCAAGAAGCCAAAGACTGTTGTTCTCAAATGTTTAAATCTTGAATCCAAGGGGGAGATTGTTAGGTCTAAATATGTCTTCAAGATTTAATATTCTGTCAAAGTCAAAGTCTTTGTATTTAGTCTTGTGTAAAAAGTCAATGTTTGCTAATTACCTTACTTAGGCTTGAGGTTTATAAGCATTAGGGTTAGCTTATTTTGTAAGGCTTTTGTTCATAATTCCTATCTTGTAAAGAAACAAAGCCGACAAGAATAATATTTCAGTTTCTCTCTCTACTCTCTCTCTAGATTTCTTGTAAATTCATGGATGCTTGATAATTTTGGGATTCACAGTACCTAAAACCACTTGATTTACCTTTTGCAGCCCAGTCATGTATGGTATTTAGATTCAGGCTGCTCAAAGCACATGACTGGTAGAAAGGAGCTGCTCACTGATTTTGTGGAAAAGTATGGTGGTAGAGTCAAGTTTGGGAATGATCAGTATTCTCCGATTCTGGGTTACGGAGACATAGTAAACGACAACGTTAGGATTACCAAAGTTAACTACGTTGAAGGTTTAGGGCATAGTTTGTTTAGCATAGGTCAATTTTGTGATAAAGATCTAGAAGTCAATTTCAAGAAGACCCAGTGTTCAGTTCGAACCGAAGTAGGAGATGAGCTTCTAGTTGGTACGAGGAAGTCCAATCTTTACACCATTGACCTGTCAAAGATCAAACCGAAGAATGACGTGTGTCTATTGTCCAAAGCATCATTAGAGAAGAGTTGGTTATGGCATAGACGACTATCTCATCTCAATTTTCGTTATATTCAAAAATTGATGATAGGAGATTTAGTCCTAGGTCTACCTGTTCTAAAGTTTGAGAAAGATAACTTCTGTATCGCTTGTGAGAAGGGGAAGATGAAACGAGCTCCTCATTCGCCGAAACCTGAGCCTAGTACACATAAAGTCTTGGAGATTCTTCATATGGATCTCTATGGGCCAATGAAGACCCAGAGTATAAGTGCCAAGAAATATGTGTTGGTTGTCGTCGATGATTATTCGAGATACACTTGGGTAAAATTTCTACGATCCAAAGATGAAACACCTGACTTGATTATCTCGTTAATCAAATAGCTTCAAGTGAATCTTCAACAAACAGTCCAAACAATCAGATCACACAACGGGAAAGAGTTTAAAAACAAGACTCTTGATGACTTTTTTAAGTCATTAGGAATTTCACATCAATTCTCGGCAGCAAGAACACCTCAGCAGAACGGGGTTGTTGAAAGAAGAAATCGTACACTTGTTGAAGCTGCCAGAACGATGATGTCCTATGCTGATCTACCGTTGTTTCTATGGGCTGAAGTTGTGTCAACAGAATGCTATACACAAAATCGTTCAATTATCCATCGACGGTTTGTAAAAACTCCATATGAACTTATCAACCATAGAAAACCTGTAATACACTACTTTCGTGTTTTTGGGTGCAGGTGTATCGTGCTGAACGACAAAGACAACTTGAACAAATTTAGTCCTAAAGGAAAAAAATGCATGTTCATCGGATACTCGTCAACCTCAAAGGCGTACAGAGTCTATTTCAAATCCTCTAGAACTGTGATGGAAAGCATTAACGTCAAATTCGATGAGACTGAGGAAATGGCTTCTATGCAAAACAGTACAGAACCCGTAATATTCGGCATACTAGCGTCTGGACAAATCCGTCCAATGACGACTAAGTCAAGCAAAGATCAAGCTTCCACATCTAATTCTACTCCTAATGAACTTGATATTTTGTTTGAACATTTCTATGATGATTTCTTTGGAAGTAATAAATCATATTCGTGTGTAAATGACAGGAATCAAGTTGCTACACCTCCAGTACAAGCTACAATGTTAGGGCCTTCATCGGTACTGACATCATCCAATACTGGTGCAACAACTCTTGTGACTTCTCCAAGGAACACTACCATGACATCTACACAAGAACTTCACTGTTTATCAAATGGACGCGAAGACTGCATTCTTGAACGGTGTTCTGAAGGAGGAAGTGTACGTGTCTCAACCAGAAGGCTTTATGGACAAAGATAAACCAGATTACGTGTACATCCTTGACAAAGCCCTTTATGGTCTCAAACAAGCCCCACATGCCTGGTATGAAGTCTTATCTACCTTTCTACTAGGAGCTGGCTTTGAAAAAGGTAAAATTGACACGACTCTTTTTACTTTGAATGAGGAAGGTGAAATTCTTTTAGTACAGATTTACGTTGATAATATTATTTTTGGTTCGACTAACCCTGGACTATGTACATGGTCTTCTAACATTATGATGACCAGGTTTGAAATGAGTATGATGGGAGAGATTAATTTTTTTCTCGGATTACAAGTCAAACAATTCTCAACAGGTATCTTCATCAATCAATCGAAGTACGTGTTTGATATCTTGAAAAAAATTCAAGATGGAAAACTGTACATCAATTGGTACGCCTATGGCTCCAGGATCTAAGATCGGTCCAGATCCTGATGGTATTGATGTTGATGTTAAGAATTATAGAGGAATGATAGGGTCACTAATGTATCTTACTGCTAGTCGTCCAGATATAATGTTTGCAACTTGTATGTGTGCAAGATTTCAGGCTAAACCTAAGGAATCACACCTCGGCGCTGTCAATAGAATCTTTCGCTATTTGAAGGGAACACCGTGTTGGTCCCGAAGGCCTATACAAGTTTGTAGAAGGGGGGGGGGGTTGAATACAAACACACAGATTTTACTTTTCTAAGTTGTTTATTGATAAATCATTAACAACTTACAGCTTGTTGCGGAAACAAGATTAAGGATAAACCTAAATCTAAACAAGTTGGAACACTAAGGTTTCTTGCACTAAGAGAGATAAGGAAATTACTAATAATAACCTATCTTGAGATAAGAGATTGAACTTGTCCAGAGTTAGCAAGTTACTTCAAATGAAGTGGGTTCATCTCTTTATATACTGCATGCATTAAATGCAAGTCAGTATACACTTTACACGTGTCATCAGCTGGTTGGTTGCATGTCATTGACCTTTGTTGACAACCTTAGTAGCCACATGGATGAACAGTGTAGTATCAGAGTGGTTGTACGATTTCAGATAGTCGGAGGTTCTTTTCTGACATTTTGTACGGAGTCGTGCAAGGGTGGTTAAGACAAAAGTACTTTGTACGGAGGACTTCATGATCAGCTTTCGTTGATTCAGAGCTTTATCATTTTCTATTCAGCGAATGATAAAGTTCAGCGATAGCTAAAGTCTTGTACTTGATACTTCACGTTGAGTGGACAAATCTGAGTCTTCGCTGATCCGCATCAGTTCATTAGGAGACTTGTCGCTGGTTCTTGAGCTTGATCTTCGACTTCAGCGTAGAACCTTTGTTGACGTGAAACTTGTCTTCAGGGATCATAAGTAAACAACTAACTTATCAGCGATCATCATAATGACTGAACAGACTCAGAACATTAATGGTGAACAGTTTCGTTGAATGTTTAATTTAAAGAGCGAGAGTTCCTATCAGCGGTACTGGAAGATCTTAGTACTTATCAGCGATAGTGAAACTCTGATACATATTGTTTACTTACAATTTTCACTAAGTATATAAGAGAGGGTCATTATCAAATCACTGAGGGTTTGGATCAATAATCTCCTCCTATTTGATTATGACATAGCAACAAAGAAAATTGCTATTTAATGAAAACATAAGGATAAAAAGAACTCATAAAATATTTGTCCCTTTTACTGTTTTCTGGGATCTTTTCAGTACTGATGGAGTAAAGTACATTCGCTGAAATCGTTCTTTAAAACTTTGAATCAGGTTACAAAGAGAAATGGAAAGATTATAAATACAAGCGAAATAAATTACAAGTACAGAAGAATAACTGATACAATAGAGAAAAAGGCGATTATATCAACTTATAAAGGTTCTTCCTTAATGAGAAGTTCATCAAGGGTCTTTGATGTGGGAATCATCCAGTCAGGGACATCTTCTCCTTGATTCCTTTTCTTCAGAGCTGCTTCAAAAATCAAGGGCTTCAGGTGTCTAGCTTTGATGTCTCGTCTGACTTCACACCAGTATACGAGATCTCTGAGTTGTTCGATGGGAGCGATGTCTAGCTCAGAGATCCGTTGAAAGTGATGATTTCCATAGTAGTCTAAAAAGAATATACCATAGGGATCACTTACAACTGTGCCAGGAATGAAAGTTTCTCAAGGTGGTAGGGAGGTGTCAAGCATTGAGAGATCGGCATCAGGGCCAAGAACTTCAGCACGAGAGAAACCAATGCCCGTTTCATTCCGAATAGGAGGACCTGAATCAGATACTTTCTTTTTCTTATCAGAGACTTTTCTTGGTTGAGGAAGAGTAGGAGGAATATCCACAGCTGATGAAAGCAGGTCGATCTGTTTGTTTAAGATCTTCTCGACATGGCTTTTGAATTTTAAGCGCGATCCCTGAATGGCTAATTTTGTTTCTAACCATTCAGAGAGACCAAACTTTTCTAAGGTAGCAGCATAGAAAGTTTGCTTGGTTTTGTCATCTCTGTAGACATCCACTTCAACAACAGGAACTTCAGCGTACAGTCTTCCTCTGATGTTTGCCTTGACGATTTTGGATGGTCTAGATCGATAGGTCAGCATTTGTTTAGCCCATTCCAAAGTCGTATCAGAGACCTTAGTCTTTTCTCTAACGATCTCTTGAGCATCATCCCATAGCTGACGTTGAACATCGATGGGAACTCTTTTCATCTTTGGGTCTTTTATTGATCGTTGAGTAAGCTTGATGGCGTATTCTCTGTCTTTTTCTTCAGCTTCCTTTCTTTCAGCGATTAGGCGTTCAGCTCTGAGGTGTTCCTTGTATTCAGCTTTGGAAATTCTGAACTTTGGAGGAACTGAAGGAAGGTGATCACGCCTCAGAATGATTCATTGATCCTCGAATCGCTTTATTATCTCCTCTCTTCTTTTCTGATCCTCTTCACTTAGATTTTGAGGGGCTAAGGAAGGTCTGCGATTGTGCGAGAGTAGCTGTTCTTCTGGTTCATCAGTCTCAGAGATCAAATCTAAGACTGGGATTATTTATTCAGCAGCAGCTGGTATTATTGGTGAAGTCGCAGTTGTGGAACCTTCTGCGATATCCTCAAACAGGGGAGAGGACTAGCTGAAACACATCGATCTTACCAGTAAGAACTTGGGTAGAAACAGATAGAGAGAATTGGGTCAAGTGTATAGGCTTGGGTAGTAGAACTGATAGTGTATAATAGAGGAGGGATGGAGTGAGAGATGTTTAGTGTACCTGACAAACCGGCTTTTCAAGCAAGATCATCAGATTGTCATCTTCAGCGATGCTTTTGCCTTTGCCTTTCTCAGCTCCAGAGGCTGAGGGCTTTGTCTTTGTCCGCTCCCCTAAAGGTTCATTTATCGAGATTCCCTTAAGAGCTTTGACCCTCGGAGCAGGTTTGACGATAAAGAAGTCATCGTCATCTTCGTCATCATCATCATTCTTTGGAGAAGAAGATGGTTCATCATCAGGGATGTCGACGGCTTCATCATCTTCTGCTTCGGATTCGGTTTTATCAGCTTCTTCTTCGAGTTGCTCCCCCTCAGATACAGAGGCGAGCTTCTCGGTTTCCTTAGGGTTTTCATCTCCCTGAGGTCCAGCGGTGGTCTCTTCAACATTCGTCTTCTCTCCCCTGATAGATTCATCATGAGAAAGGTCTTCAGCGCTCTTGGAGAGATCTTCAGCGCTCTTTTCCCCCTCTTTTTCATGATGACTGGGGGAGGAATGGGTAGACTCTGCAGCGTTGGTAGGTTCTCTATCTTCTTGGCCAGAGAGACCTATACAAGCTTCAATCTTTGCTATTCTGTCTTCAAGGCCAGAAATAGCAGGATTGATCTTCTTCAGCCCAGTGCGATCCTCCGCTGTGAAATTTTCAGATTCAGGGACAGGGGCAGGTGCAGGAGCTGGAGTATTCGCTTTGTGTAGCAGCTGCTCGATCATCGTTTTCATCGAACCAACATCGGTCTTTACAGAGCCTAAGTCAGTCTTTACAGTAGACATATCCCCCTCTAGTTGTCCAACCGATGTCTTCAGCGTTGTAAACTCGCTGGACATGGACGAAACTGAGTTTTTGAGAGAGGTGTAGTCTGTGTAGATGTCAGCGAGCACCTTGGCGAAGTCGCTGAGAGTTTTATCAACCAGCTTCAAGTCATCTGTGGAAGCCTTCTTCTCCACCACTGTTATCAGCTTCGTAAGATTCTCTCCAGCGTTTGTTACAGCTGTAGAGTTATTTGAAAGAGTAGTGGTGAGACCCGTAACATATAGAAACTTGTGAACAGAGGAAAGCTCAGAAGTTTGGGGTTTAGTGACAGTGTTTATGGGTTGTTGTGTACCTGCAGGAGGATTGGTGAATTCATCGAAATCACGATGTCCTGAGTAAAAATCCATATCGTCAGCTAAAGTGCGGTGATGTATGGTCATCTCTGCAGGTCCTGTGCCCATCACTCCTTGAAGAGTATTTTCTCTAACTTCTGGAGGAATGACAGGTGCTTCAGTGATAACTGGAGTAGAGTCCAAATGAGTGGAGGGAGGAGCGAAGGATAAGAATGGAGGTTGGGTTCTGAGTTCAGCGTTGGATTCGCTGAAAATCACTTCATCAGTCTTTTGAGAGACTGAAGGAGGTTGGGTAGGTTCCAAGTTTGTAACCTCAATGTTTAGAGACGCTGCAGTTTGGATTGAAGGGATGGCTTGTTCAGGTGTGGCATAGCGTACCACTGAACGTTCCTTCAGCTCTGCAGAAAGAGCTGAGGAGTCTTCAGCATGAAGTTGCTGGGGTTGCTCCCTGGTTTTCTTCATCCTTTTAGAACCAAGTGGGGTAGATGAATGTTTCCTTTTAAGAGGAATAGAGGTAGCAGCTGGGGTATCAGCGGTGGGTTTGTCCGCTGAAGGAGCTGCAGAAGTAGAAGAAGGAGTAGGGTTAAGAAGAGTCAAGAGTGTAGAAAGACGTACCTCATTCACCATTGGTTTGAAGTCGAGTATCTTTGGGCCGACCTGAGAGAGTTTCAGGTCACCTTCAGTTGGGTAGCTCTCCTTCAGGCCATATTGGAAGATGGCGCTGATGAATCGGGGGTAGGGAACCCATGGAGGTCTGTCAGCGACGGTGTCCACTCTTAGAACTAGGTCATCATAGATAATCGATGCCCAGTCTATGTTGAGACCTTTCAGCAGTGCATATCCCATTGCTTGCTGAGGTTTAGCGGCTTGGTCAGAGGAGCCACTCTTTGCAGTCATGCAGCTGATTAGATGAGCGAAGATGAAGTTCATCTCGCTGGGCATTTTCGATTTCTTGATAATCATCAGCTTCTTCTCGGCCTTCATGTCTCTGCCGATTTCCCATACATAGCCCATTGCATCGAAAAATGCAATGATGGCTTCCCTGTCTGAGTTTTTCTTGGGGTCAGGGAGGGGAACGAAAGGTTTTTCCTTGGTAGCTATTGGAAGGCTGAGAGCTTTGCGAATAATGGCAGGGGTGATCTTCATCGTGCCATATTCGATGTCGCAGTGGATGCAATCGATTGTTTTGGAGGGGTCCTTGGCTGAGGGAAGTTAAGAGTGTCTGGCTGAGTACCAGAATTGTGAGAGCAAAAGCTGATGGGCAGGAGGTGTTATGGTCAGGGCTTTGGAGATGCAGCAATTCTTTAGGAAATTCACAGCATCATCTAGATGTGTGACTTGCTTTCGAGGAGGAAACTCGAAAAGCGCGTAGAGGTTGTTCACCTTAGTCCAATCCAGTTTGTCAAGGGCAAACTTGACTTGAGGAGCCTTGAGGATGTCCACTTCCTCAGAATCAGCGGAGATGTTCTCAGCGGTAGCAGGAATGTCAGACGATGCCATTTCTCTGTATTATAATTTCAACCAAAGATGTTAACAAATAAGAATAATCTTAATGTGGAAAGAATTTCCATTAAGATGGTTCAAATTTTATCCATTTCATTCAGAAACGAATGTCTTAATGAAGATGAGGGTTTTTCTTGCTTGTTGAGAAACGAAATGTAAAACCCATTTATTCTTGTTATCCAGTTTTCTATGAAGATAGGGATTCTGGAAAAACGAATGTGTGAAGAACAAGTTTAAGATTTTTGCATTTAAACTTGAAGAACAACCATGAAATGGTTGTGTTCATAAAACCATGAAAGAAAATGATTTCATTTTTAAGAAGTTCCTTTGTTTGATCTTGTTAAACAAAGAGTAGACCAGAAACAAGTTATTTGCATTCGGTAAATAATAAGAACATATTAACCTTGATGTTTGATGAAGAAGATGATGAACAGTTCTTGAAGTTTTTGAAATCACAAATGCAACAGTGAGTTCTTTCTTGGGGAGGAAGATGAAGATCGCGTAAAAGAAAAATATAAACAAAGAATTTGTTTATATAGAGATTTTAGAAAGAGAAAAAATCTTGAGCGGGAAAAGATTTTCATCATGACACGGACACGTGTTTGCATTTGATTGGCGAGTAAACGAAACGTGCAAACGTGTGTCAAAAAGAAGAACGTGTCAGGGCTTATCTGTTGTAATGACGTCACAACTGTCCTTTCATATTCTTGGTTGTCTCTGAGGTTCTGAAAAACTCAGGGATACTTTTGAAAAACATGAAGCACTGAATAGAAATCTCAGTGAAGGTTTTAAGAAATTTCAAAATATCGCTGTTAAGGAAGAGATATTCAGCGATGCACTCTGTTTTGAAATCTTGCATTTTTATGCGTTTGTCAGAGAGAGAAAAACATACCTTGATATCATTGAATCAAGTTTATTCAGAGAGAAGATGATAGAATGGGTTATACAAGTTGATTTTATCCTATCGCTGATCAATGTGAACCGCTGAAGATTTTATCCTTCAAAGTTCAGCATTCCAAGCTCGCTGATGAGAAAGTTGAATCTTGTCTCATCAAGAGGTTTGGTAAATAAATCAGCTAACTGATAATCAGTTGGGATAAAATGAAGTTCTATATCACCATTCATCACATGATCTCTGATAAAATGATATCTGATTTCTATATTTTGGTCTTTGAATGTAGTACTGGATTGTTTGCTATAGCGATGGCACTTGTGCTGTCGCAATAGATTGGAATTTTGGAGAGCTAAAGATCATAGTCTAGTAGCTGATTTCTCATCCACAAGACTTGAAAACAACAGCTTCCAGCAGCTACATATTCAGCTTCAGCTGTGGAAGTGGACACTGAATTTTGCTTTTTACTTGTCCAACTTACCAGCTTTCCACCCAGGAGCTGACATCCTCGTGTGGTGCTTTTCCTATCCAATTTGCAACCTGCAAAATCACTATCTGAATAGGCGGTTAGATCGAATCCTGAATCTTTGGGATACCAAAGACCTAGATTCGCTGTACCCTTAAGATATCGAAAAATTCGCTTTACAGCTTTCATATGAGATATCTTAGGTTCAGCTTGATATCGTGCACACAAGCATGTTGCAAACATAATATCGGGTCGGCTAGCTGTAAGATACAATAGTGAGCCGATCATCCCACGGTACAGCGTGACATTGACAGGAACACCCTTAGTGTCCTTATCAAGTGTCAGCGGTGGTGCCATAGGGGTTTTCTTAGCTGAACTTTCAGTTAAGTCGAATTTCTTCAGCATATCTTTAACATACTTTCCCTGATTAATAAAAGTTCCTTTTTCAGTTTGCTTAATCTGAAGACCAAGGAAATATGTTAGTTCACCCATCATGCTCATTTTGTACTCATCTTTCATTCTATCAGCGAAACGAGTACAAAGCTCAGGGTTAGTAGAACCAAATATAATGTCATCAACATATATTTGAACTAGAATGATATGACCTTTCACTTTTCTAAAAAATAGAGTTTTGTCAATCTTACCTCGCTCAAATTTTTCAATATGGAGATAAGTGGAAAGAGTGTCATACCATGCACGTGGAGCTTGCTTCAAGCCATAAAGTGCCTTATCCAGTTTATAAACATAACCTGGACGCTTAGAATCTGAGAATCCTGGAGGTTGTTCCACATATACTTCTTCATTCAGCTTTCCATTCAGAAACGCTGACTTAACATCCATCTGATGTACTTTGAAGTTTTTGTGTACAACATATGCTAAGAATAGACGAATAGATTCAAGTCTTGCTACTGGAGCAAAAGTTTCGTCATAATCTATACCTTCCTCTTGTCTGTATCCCTGAGCAACAAGACGAGCTTTGTTGCGGGTTACAGTACCATGTTCGTCCAACTTATTTCGATAGACCCATTTAGTGCCTATCAATGTTTTATCAGTTGGTCTCTGAACAAGTTTCCAAACTTTGTTTCTTTCGAATTCAGTCAGCTCTTCTTGCATGGCGCTGACCCAGTTTGGATCTTTGAGAGCATCATCTACTTTCTTTGGTTCAGTTAGTGAAATAAAATTTACAAAAAAACAAATATTACCTGCACTTCGTCGAGTCTGAATCCCAGTGTTTGGATCACCAAGAATTTGATCAATTGGGTGATTTATAGTCCATCGCTGAGCCGGAGCGTGAGACGCTGACTCAACTTGAACTGGAGGAGCTGAAGATGAGGCTTCGGCGACGTCGGGAGTATCAGCCAAGAGAGGAATGGATGCAGTTATCATTATATTCACTGATTGCTGAGAAGTAGATGGTATGTCTGAGGCATTTGGTTCAGCGTTAGGTATAGTGTTTATAGGAACAGCTGAGACCCAAGAAGTTTCAGCTTCACTATTCTGCATATTTGGAATGATAGGATAACTAACATTTTCTACTGGATGAGCATGAGACGTGGGGATATCTTCTGAATCACCAAGATGAGAAAACATCCATTGATTCAGTTCTTCAGTATCAGCGGACGGCTTAGAGTTCGCTGAACGGGATTCGTCAAACGTGACGTGAATAGTTTCTTCTACAGTTTGTCTTCTTCGATTGAAGATTCTGAAGGCTTTGGAAACTAAGGAGTATCCAAGAAAGATTCCATCATCAGCCTTGGGATCAAACTTTCCAAGAGCATCTCTGTTGTTCAGTATGAAACACTGACATCCAAAGATGTGAAGAAAGCTGATTGAAGGCTTTCTCCCATGAAAGAGTTCATAGGCTGTTTTATTGAATCTTTTGACTATCAGCGATCTGTTTTGCGTAAAACAAGCAGTGTTGACAGCTTCTGCCCAAAACTGAGTAGGCAGGTGAGAATCGTTGAGCATTGAACGTGCAGCTTCAATAATTGTTCTATTTCTTCTTTCAGCGACTCCATTTTGTTGCGGTGTTCTCACTGAAGAAAAGTTGTGAGAAATACCCTTACTCTCAAGGAAGGAATCAAGAGAACTGTTTTTGAATTCAGTCCCATGATCACTCCTTATTGAGCGAACGGTCAGATTGTTCAGGGTTTCCATCTTCCGAACAAAGGTGATGAGTTCTTCAGGGGTGTCACTCTTAGAACGGAGAAACATTACCCAAGTGAAGCGAGAGAATTCATCAACTATGACCAGCGTATATTTCTTTCCAGCGATGGATTGTTTGTTAACAGGGCCAAACAAATCCATATGGAGTAGTTGTAGAGGAGATGACACTGAAGAAACTTGCTTTGACTTAAAGCTTGCTTTGGTCTGCTTCCCTTTTTCACACGCTGAACATTAAGACTCTTTGGCGTATGAATGCTGAGGTAGACCAGTGACTAACTCTTTTGAAGAAAGAGTGTTCAGTGTCTTGAAATTTAGATGAGATAGCCTCTTATGCCATAGCCAGTTGACATCAGATGAGGCCTTTAAGAAGAAACATGAGTTCTCAGTGGTTGTTGAGTCCATGTTTATTACATAAACATTTTCCAAACGATAACCGCTGAGAGCTATCTTCTCCTTTTTGTCAGCGACAAAGCAGGATTCCTTAGTAAAGATTACTTTGTTATCCATGTCGCAAAGCTGACTGATGCTTAGAAGATTATGCTTCAGCCCTTCAACATATGCGACTCTTCTGAAGGAGGTTGTACCATTTGAAAGTACACCATACCCTCGGGTATGTCCTTTTCCATTTCCACCGAAAGTCACAGAGGGACCCTTCTCTTCCTTGTATTTAGCGAGCAGGCTTTTCTTTCCAGTCATGTGTCTAGAGCATCCGCTATCAAGATACCATATACCCTTCTTAACCTGCAATACAAAGGAATATTAGTTTTTCTTGGGTACCCACTTAACCATGTATACACGTTTGTCAGTGGAAGTAGTTGGAATGGAAGATTCAGCAGTCTTCGCAGCATTTGAAGATTCAGCTTTGTCTTTCTTCACTTTAGTTAATTTCTTAACCTCAGTGGTAGGATTCACCTTGACCTGATTAGCACCAGGGTTGGTCTTCTTTGCCTTGGGGGCAATCTTCACCTTAGCTATCTTTTCAGCACTGGTGGTTGTTGGGCACTTACTAGCAATATGATCGGTAAGTCCACAGTGATAACATTTCCTATAACTAAAAGTAGTTCTAGGACCATTTGAATGCTGAGCTTTTAATTTTGAATTAGAAGTGCCAGCACCAAGTAAACTATTGGCTTTAGAAATGGGACGAACATTCAGTTTTTCAGATTTCTTACCAAGGATATCCACTCTGAGTCTAGGAGTAGATCGCTGAATAGATCCAGAGATTTTCTTCCTTGATCCAGAGGGATGAGTCACTGAGGCTTTAGAAGCATCCAGCTTTGGTACTAAGGTACCCTTCTGAGGATTCTGGTAAATACCAATTCCTTTACCTTTGTCTTTAGAGACAGAGGTAGGTTTTGAATAAACCATTTTCTCCTTGCCTTTTGAGGAGGTAGGAGTTTCCTCAGGGATTGGTGTAATGGACGAGGAGCACTGAGAAGATGAAGTATCAGCGACTGAGGATACGAACGTTCCAAATTTAAGCATTGAACGCTCAGTGGTTGGTTTTGGAGTATCATATTTGTAACCCAGACCACGTTTATCACTTAGGGGAACCTGAGACTTTATTATCTCAGTGATTTTTGTTGAAGAATTACACCATCCTTCAACATTAGCTTTTTCAGCTTTTAATGCAGCAATAGCTTCTGCTCGTTCGATTTTGACTAGCTGATTTAAATATACTTGATCTTTAAAGTCTTCTTCAATTTTAGAAAGCTTTTCTATTTGAAGTTGGCAGTTTTTAAGTTTTTCAGCGAGATCAAGGTTTTGGTTTTCAACCACAGTTTTGCCGTTCATGGCTTCATATAAACTTCTAGTCAAGAGATCGATTTTACGGAGACTATCAGCTTCATCAATATTTGCAATATTGGTAAAGAAGGAAGGTGATACCTGAATAGCAGAGGTTGAAGTGGAGGGAATGTCTGAACTTTCTTCCTCTTCTTCAATCTTGGACATGAGACATAGATTTGCTTCATCATCTTCAGAGTCAGATGATGATGCTTCTTCATCAGAAGCAGCCCAATCATAGTCAGCCATCAGGCCTTTATTCTTCTTCTTAAAGCTTTTTAGCTTCGCATATTTTTCTTTCAGCTTTGAATATTTGTCATCTTTATTCCTTGGAACAAAGGATTTCTTTGTAAAAGCTGAGGGTCTAGAAACTTTCTTAGACCTGCACTCGTTAGCGAAATGTCCTGTCTTTTCGCAGTTAAAACAAGTAGCAGTAGCCTTATCAACAAAAGCTGATGATCTAGGCTTGTCAGTTATGGAAAGAGGTTTGTTCTTTCTAAACATTTTCTTTTTGACAAATTTCCTGAACTTTTTAGTTAGGAGAGCCAAAGATTCATCATCATCTGAAGAATCAGAATTTGATGACCTTTCAGAGTTACTTTCTAACTCAGTGAAAGTGACCGAGGGTCGCTGAGTAGAAGGTTCCTCTGAGATTAAAGCAACAGGGGTGCTTTTGGAATCTTTTACAAGATTCTTCTTAAGATGGCTCGATTGCTCATGATTCAGCAACGTGCCATATAAGGTTGAAAGGGTCATTGATTTTAGATCCTTTGACAGCTTGAGACACATAGAATAATTGTCCCAGCTTTCAGGTAAACATTCTAGAAACTTTGTCAGCACTTCAAAGTTAGAATATTCCTTACCAACAGTTTTCAGATCTATAATTAAACAATTAAAACGTTGGTGAACTTCAGAGAGAGATTAATTCTTACCAGAAATGAAGCTTTCGTATTGTCTTACCAGGTTGATCTTTCTTGAGTCCTGGACTTCAGACGTTCCTTCATACTGAACACATATTGTGTCCCACATGGCTTTTGATGTTTTCAGATTCATGACGGAATGGTAGACTTCGTCAGGAAGAGCCATGGATAGTATGGATCTGGATTTTGTATCTATAGCCACTTTCTTCTTATCTTCGTCGGTCCACTGAAAGATTTCCTTAGGGACTAGCCTTTCTGGAATAGCAGGTCTATTCTCAGCGGCTGGAACTGCAGCATCTATTCTTACAGGGATGAATGGACCATTCTCTAGATAGTAAGGCATAGTAGGGTCTACACCTTCTAAGAAGAGTGTCATCATATTTTTCCATAAGTGGAAGTTATCTTTGGAAAATCTAGGGGGTTTAGCAAGAGAACCATTGTCTATATAATTTGTGTTTGTGTTGGTGGCCATTTTCAGATAATAGCAAGGAAGAGAAATATCTTAGATTAGATCTTGTTTATGAGATTAAACAAATCTGCTCTGATACCACTTGTTGGTCCCGAAGGCCTATACAAGTTTGTAGAAGGGGGGGGGGGGGTTGAATACAAACACACAAATTTTACTTTTCTAAATTGTTTATTGATAAATCATTAACAATTTACAGCTTGTTGCGGAAACAAGATTAAGGATAAACCTAAATCTAAAAAAGTTGGAACACTAAGGTTTCTTGCACTAAGAGAGATAAGGAAATTACTAATAATAACCTATCTTGAGATAAGAGATTGAACTTGTCCAGAGTTAGCAAGTTACTTCAAATGAAGTGGGTTCATCTCTTTATATACTGCATGCATTAAATGCAAGTCAGTATACACTTTACACGTGTCATCAGCTGGTTGGTTGCATGTCATTGACCTTTGTTGACAACCTTAGTAGCCGCATGGATGAACAATGTAGTATCAGAGTGGTTGTACGATTTCAGATAGTCGGAGGTTCTTTTCTGACATTTTGTACGGAGTCGTGCAAGGGTGGTTAAGACAAAAGTACTCTGTACGGAGGACTTCATGATCAACTTTCGTTGATTCAGAGCTTTATCATTTTCTATTCAGCGAATGATAAAGTTCAGCGATAGCTAAAGTCTTGTACTTGATACTTCACGTTGAGTGGACAAATCTGAGTCTTCGCTGATCCGCATCAGTTCATTAGGAGACTTGTCGCTGGTTCTTGAGCTTGATCTTCGACTTCAGCGTAGAACCTTTGTTGACGTGAAACTTGTCTTCAGGGATCATAAGTAAACAACTAACTTATCAGCGATCATCATAGTGACTGAACAGACTCGGAACATTAATGGTGAACAGTTTCGCTGAATGTTTAATTTAAAGAGCGAGAGTTCCTATCAGCGGTACTGGAAGATCTTAGTACTTATCAGCGATAGTGAAACTCTGATACATATTGTTTACTTACAATTTTCACTAAGTATATAAGAGAGGGTCATTATCAAATCACTGAGGGTTTGGATCAACACACCGTATCTCGGACTGTGGTATACCAAGGGAACCAGATACGAACTCACCGCATACTCAGATGTGGATCATGGAGGAAGAATGCTGGACATAAGGAGCACATCGGGGCATGCACAGTTTTTAGGAGACAAGCCCGTTAGCGGGTCATCTAATTAGCATAATTGTGTTTCAACATCAACTGCGAAGGCAGAGTATGTAGCCGCGGGCAACTGTTGTTCACAAGTACTGTGAATGAAGACCCAACTCATGGACTACGGGTTTAAATATGAGAAGATCCCCATCTACTGTGACAGTAAAAACGCGATTGCCATATCTGCTAATCTTGTCCAACACACCAAAACCAAGCATATCGACATCAGGTATCATTTCATTAAAGATCACGTTGAAAAAGGAACAATTGAACTATACTTTGTTACAACTGAGTATCAGCTTGCCGATCTTTTCATAAAAGCTTTGGATGAAAAACGCTTTAATTTCTTAGTGTCCAAGTTTGGCATGTTGAATATGAAAGGTTAGCTTCCCTATATTGATCATATAATAGATGGAAATATTTGTATCTCAATCTAGATATTGCATCTAGATTGATACACTTAAATTTTCATCATATTCTATTCTCAATATATGTTATTTAAATTTTCATACCTTAGTTGTATTGCAAATGTTTATTCAACTTGTTATTTTTCTTTTTTCTTTTAAGTACCTTATCTGTGATTTGTTATGATATCTGTATCTGCACAAGGTGTGTTCATGGTCTCAGGGGGAGCTTAGTACAGATCATATGCACAAGAATAGGGGGAGTGTGCATAACTGCCATATCTTGTAATTTTAGATGGCATGTGACTGTTATTTGGAGAACACAAGGTAAGTATTCTAATCTGTTTTGTACACTAACTCTTAAATGATGAAACAAACTTTTTCAAATCTATGCATCATTTAAGGGAGAGTGAAAACCTTGTTTAAAACCTTGAGTGCTTAATCAATTGGAAGTTGGACATCTTCCAATGTGATAAAATCATTTTTGAAATTTCCTGAAAAATCTGTTTTGAAAAATGTCTAAGTGTTCATGTTATCGCAACACAGTATTTGCGATAATAATGAGAACATTGTTTTGTCGCAACCCTCTGTTGCGATTAAACATGGAAGATGTTTTATCGCAACCTGTTCCTTGCGATAACATTCTTCATCGCAACCTTTGCTTGCGATAAACAGTAGTCAACAGTGTTTTATCGCAACACCCTGTTGCGATTAAATACTGGGGTGGTTGTTGCACCTTGCTTCTTGCGACAACACCAAGGTTCATCGCAACCTTCTTCTTGCGACAACCTGATACTGTGGAGGTCAAACGTTGGACCAATCACATACTGCCACATGTCAAATGTCTCAAACCTCTATAAATACACGAGTTTTAAATTTTTGTCTCATTCCAAATCCATTCAAAATTCTCTCAAGTAACAAAGTGCGATTATGTTAATTTTCGAAGTGTTTCAAGTTCATATCAGTTCCTTTGCATTCAGATTCCACTCGAGGTACATTATCTATCCTTTTCGTTTGATTTCATCCGTGCTATTATATTCTACAGTCGATTTTAGGTCTGTTAAAGTCGAACCCAAAACTGTCTTTACATATTCTTCTTATAAATCCTTTCATGTCTATTTTTCTAGTTGATAAAATCGATAGGGTTTCACTTCTGTGTTCATTACGGGCCTAGTAGAATAGGCTACAACTTCACTTTAGTGCGAAAAAGTCGAATCTGGGCCTGAACACTTATAAAATAGTTTGTGTTCAAGTTTATCGCAACCCATCGTGTTCTTCATGTTCATAGTTATCGCAGCCTACTCACAATCATCTTTATCGTAACCTTCTTGTTGCGATAACTCGCAACGTGTGTGTTACGATAACCCTTCATCGCAACCCTTACCTTGCGATAAAACATGACTTGCGATAACACTCTGATGAGCCGTGCGATAACCCTAGTACTTAGATTAAAAAAAACAAAAAAACAAATTCCAATTCTAAGCCCTGTACTGTTTCTCTCACTACTCAGATGGCACAAAATGACGGTCATTCTTCTGACGAGAATAACGTCATTCCGTCGCAGCGGTCGTCGCAGCCGTCGGTGAACGCCATAGACCTAGATGAGGAACTTCTACCAAGAATCCTTCATCTTGCCCTCTTAGACAACAACCACCATCTCGATCTCAGCATGGCATTCGACCACCGAATCATCCTGGAGATATACGTGGCCATCCTCTTCGTACAACACTTACAAAGGTAGTCAATGTGCCTCTTATATACTTGCAACAACTCTGGCACACAATCCGATTTCATCCGGTACACAGACGGGGTTCGCACTTCACTGCTAAAGTCGATCATTTCGATGTTCGACTTACCCTTAAGCGACTCCGTCGAGCCTTAGACCTACCCTACAGCGCGGATTTTGAAGACATGGTTATGGAAGAACAACTCTTCGCCGACATCCGAAGTCAGGATATCAAGATCCACGAAACCCAGTGCTTACCAGCTCCTCAAAATTCCAAAGAAGGCTCTTACCCAGAGTCTGGTACACTCTGTGCTCCATCATTAACCGATGCATGACCTCCAAACATACTGGCCTCGACAAATGCAACCTCTGAACGCTCAAGATGTTCCATGCTGTCGCATTTAACCGCCGCATAGATTATGTGATTATCCTCTGGAACGAGCTGATAGAGTTAGTCGAAGACAAAGCCAGACCACTCAAGAACCGGAACTTTGTGCCTTATCAGAGGTTCTTACAGATCATTATTCAACAGATCATGGAAGACAATAAGGAAATCCCGAGACGCCCAAACGCAGTCCAAGGCCGGAGCCAATGGATGCACTTCCTGAAGATGCCTGTACACATCGACTTTGCTCACGTTGCTGTGATACCTGAAGCCATGCTCTCCTATGCCGACCATCAGTCTGAGGTAGTTAGGCAATATAGGTTAGACAACGCACTAATGGTCCAGCCAGAACCGGAGAGACCTTCCCAAGGTGCAAACCAATTAGGAGGTGAGGGTATCCATGTCGAGTAGGTTTAGGAACACGGGGTTCCTGAACAGGGAGAGGTGAGGAGAACTACAAGAAAGAGAGTTAGGATTGTGGAGAGGACTGCTGGTGGCATCTAATTCCGGATCTACACAAGCTGCCAGAGTTCAAATATTCGCTGATGATATCTCATGGAACTCTGCTGACGATGCTGATTATGTACCAAATGCTTCTTCATCCGAAGATGAAGCATCAGCCCAACCCAGACAGGACGATGATGGCGACACAGACTCTGATTCCGACCTTGACCCTGATGCAGATCTTATTCCAAGACACATTGGTCGAAGTTCACTTATAGAGAGTTCCGATGCTGATTCCACCTGGAACATCGGACTCTCAGGCGATATCGGTGACAGAAAGCAGAATGAGGGTGTTGAAGTAGAAAATGAGAATGTGGTGAGCCGAGAGGAGGTGAGAAAAGAAATGGGAGAGTCTGAGATAGAGTCACATAAAGTTGTAACTAGTGACTCTCCCCAAACCGATCGAATCCGGGTAGACACATCTACCACCAACGAGCGTTCGTCGCCGTTGCGTATTGACCAAGACATGGTGGACCCATCCATGCAATGCACAACCCCACTCAGCCACTCATCGGCTTCTCGATTTGCTGATGTTTCATTTTACACAGGGGATTCAACACACTATTGGCAACACAATTGGGGTCTGCCGGTATTGAACAAGGTAGGCTCCTGCCCCGACCACCGACTTTCATTCCAAGCACATTGAGTCTAGTGCCTTTTGAACGAACAACCTTTCCTAGGCCATAAGCGTTGGAATCCCAACAAGTTGTGGGCTTCCGTGCCCCAACCGGAACAACCAAAGTGTGGCCGCCATTTGTTGGGGCTCCACGAGGATCGGGTGGAAGATCTGTCATTGCTAACACCACGCCAGCTATGAGCAAGGGCCATTCAGTTGCTACAACTGCCGAAAACCTAAGTGGTTCGAGTGTTAGTTTAATTTTCCCAACCATTTCACCTGAACAAGCTGCACAAATGCTCGGCCCGCCCCCACATTACATCACTTTACCACTTCTAGGTATAGCTTTAGCGTCTATCAATAATTCCTACAAGCAACACCGTCAGGCTATGCAAACAACAGTTGACAGACTAGCAAATGAAGTGAGCGGAGCTATCAAAGGTAAAGGAATAGCAGAATCTTCGAAAACTCCTCAGGATCCACTATCTAGTGATCAAACCCAACCATAACCACCACCATCAGTTCCCCTACATCAAATCCCTACCCATCAACTCAAATCTGAGTTGTTAACCCGTTTATTAGCCCAAGGAGAATCCAACACCACCGAAGAAGTAGATCTACTTGCATTGCTCCATCAGCAAACTGAATCTCAAACCCGATTACCAACCAGCACCGACTTCCAGCATCTCACCGACTCCATGAAAGACATGATGAATGCCATGATGTCAGGATTCAGTTCCTTCTCTGACAGGCTTAAGGTTGTAGAAGAAAAGTGTGGATTCAAGCTCAGGCCTCACGGAAAAGAATACATGATGATCAGGATGATCCTGATCAACATGAGGGGGAGAAGAGAGCTAGGGTTGGATAATCGAGTGTTGCTGCTACTGAAAACATCGGGGGATCAGATCAGGCAGTAAATGAGGGGACAGTAGGGGCAAGTGGACCGGGAACTGATGTGGTCCAGGTTGATGAGGATGTTCTAGCTGATGTCATAAGTCGGGTTGAAAATCCTCCGGTTGTTGACAATAGAATGGAAGAAGAAAGGATTAGCGGATGACATGATAAATGATTACATCTATATTGACTCAGAGGAAGAGCCAGAGATTACAAATGTGCAGATAAAAGAGGAAATAGATGACATCTTTGATACCACCGGGGATCTAATGATTGCTTCGGATTCTAATAATGATACTCCTGATGATACTCCTCAACCGCAACAACAAGCTGATCAAGGTACAAGCTCCTCAGCTCAACAGGATCCAGTAGTTCAAGTGAATATCGATGGCAGGATACGAGATCCAGTTCTAGATGCTGAGATAAGATTATATCATGATGTGATTGTTGCTTAACCAGGGTATGTGGCAACTGGTGAAAGGGTGAGGATTTTAACTCCATTCCAAGAAATCTCCATAAAAGACTTATTTGTTAAAGACGTCCAGAAGATCAACTTAGAAAAGGTATACGACATTGAGAACTGGCCATCTCTTCACAAGATTGAATTTCTACACGTTATGAACAACAAAGATCTGGATACAAACGTGGTAAGATCTGATAAAGTCATTGTGAAAGTTCTAAAGATAGATTCACACAAGCTTCTCAATGTCTGGTACCCGCAGTTCACTGTTAGAAGATCTTATGGCTCCGAATGCGTCTTCTCAGAAGCCGACTTTAAGAGCCTAAAACTTGATGATGTCCTAAGTCTGTATGACATTCTGGCACAGACTCCTGAAAAGAAAATAGAATGGGCTGTCGCTTATCAGAGTGTCAAGAGGTTTATGCGGAATATCCTAAAACTTTCTTACCTTACGGATTTCCAAATGGCCTTAGAAGCACACCAAACCAGAGTAAACCTTAGAGGACCAAACAGGCATCTGCAAGACATCCAAGGTATTCCTGTGTACACTGTGCTGAAGAAACCTGAACTCGGAGTCGTTTACTTCAATCAAGACATTAAGAAAAGATTCCTGAGAATCTGTGAAGCAAACAAGTATAGTGATGGAACCTTCAAGATGATCCAGGTTAATCTTGAGAGTAAGCTGAGATTGGATGAAAGCGGGAAGGTAAAGCTTAAGGAGAAGGAGAAAGAGCTGATCAAGCAAGTCCTAGATGCTATCACCTACAAAAGAGAATACCAGAACGCGTTAAGGAGATTCAAGATCATCATTGGAATCCGAAAGAAGCATGTGTTCTCGGTGAACGTCTAGATCTGATGCCTCTACATTGGTACAAAGGGGGAGAATGTTAGTGCTCTATTTAGCTTGTTGTACCAAGTTGAGGGGCTAATCTAGAACATTTCTATTTGCAATCTATAAGTAGATTTTGCCCTTGTATTTTCTATCATGTCATTCATTCTTACACACTCAAGTACACACACTATTTCACTTTCTCTCTGCATAATCTTGTGTACTTGAAGAGCTTAATGAATATATGGATGGCATACTGAGATTAATTGTTGATTGAATACTTGTTCTGAGATCACATTTAGCGAATGGTTAGGGAGAAATCGAGAAGCAAAGAAGTTAAGTTTTTTCGGAGTTACCCAACGATTTAAGGTACTTCCTTTGGTTCTTTTTGCAACTATACAAATTGTTGGTTTATATGTACCTTAACTCCAATTGAATTTTGGAGTCGAATCAGTAGCCATAAGGCTAAGAAATTGATGTATATGGTGTTTTATGTACTGTGAGAAAATTAGATTACTTTATGATGTTTATAATATTCATATCAAATCGCACATTTATCCATATAAGGAGTATGATACATTTCCGCAAAGCCTGAGATGTGAACTATAAATTTCTGCGATACAAGCATAGCCTAAAAGTAGTGTTAAGTGCTAAAAATAGAGGGTTTTTTAATCTAGTCGGGAATTCGATAGCAACAACGCATTGATTTTATAAAAATCTTATAAAACCAATCGTAACTCTGATTTACATGACTCTTGATGTTTTTGAATTATAAGACATTTTTATTGAAGTTTCATTTATATAGTTTATTCCAGAACGTCTTGGAGGTATCAGAAATCGTTGCATTTTGTAGTGTGTCCAGTTCTGGAAAAAAAAATATTTTGGTCCAATCGACTTGAAACATGTTTGGGTGTAGTTAGGAGTGTAGGTGTAAATGAAATGGTTGGTGATTGACCTGGTGGGTCTTATATGATATGTCGGTTCTCTTGGATGTGGCATCATCAATCTTGGATCATTTTAGTTTTGATATACTATTAGGTGAGTTTTCATGTGATTTATCTTGGATGCATACATATGTATACTTGTATATTATTTTGGAGCATGCTTTCTTTGGTGAAAAACATTATTGTCATTTATGCTATGTGTTGGAGTTTTTGTATTATTGCTATTTATTCCTGACATGTATGAGGTGTTTTGGTTCTTTGCATACTATTGATATTATTTTAAAGTTTCCTAGCATGTTGTGTAAAGAAGTCGATTTTGATGATTGGTTGAAACGAGTCTTATAGTTTATTGAGATTACAAGAGGTACACCGATAAGGCAAACAAGTTTAGTCCTGTATAGGAGAATGGCCAAATGTGGGTCGTGCACATCGAAGCCAAATAAATGAGAACACAAGGAGATTGAGTAATCCCTATCATACCAAGACAAGTTAGGAGATCCCATTGGTGTCAAATGTTTTCGAAATTGAATGCATGGTATTTTTATTTAGAGTTTAAATATTTATCTGAATGATGAGGTGTGATTTGGTGCACAAAAACCATGAACTCACTAAGCTTTTAGCTGACTATTAGTATGCATCTTAGAAATTGGAGGTTCAAGAATGAATAGAAGCAAGAATAAAGTGTATATATGTGCTATTACTTTGTTATGTACTTTATGTCATGTATACGGTGGTAAGACTTTGTTTATGGTTTTGTATTGAATTCATGTAACTTAGTTCGGTATGGGTTAGACTAACATTTGATACTTTATACTTTGGTTATTTTATGTTAAGACTTTCGTTGTTGTTGTGGTGTTGGTTGTTGATTGTCGTCATGTTTGGCGATATTAGCCATGTTTTGGAGAGAATGATGTGAGAAATCTCATGGTGAAAATAAGGATGTTAGAACTACTACCCTCGAAGTCATTTTAAATGACCTGTGGTCTTCCCCCATTGATTTCTTTGATGGTTTTAAGTATTACGTTGTCTTTATTGATCAATTTACAAATTACTTATGGCTCTACTGATATACCTTCGGGGCCAATAAAACAGTTTAGGAAATAAGTAGAAAGATATTGGTATTCGAAGTAGAAAGATAACAAGGTTTCCCAGCATTCGAGAGGCTGGTGCTCTCCCTTAATTTGCTAAAATAGAAGCAAACAGACAAGAAAATGGATGATCCCGAACAGCACTGCACTCTCCCCTTAAATACCACACTCAGCAGAAAGAAAAGACTGATCATCTGTCCCCCCCACTTAACAGAAAGACTGATCATCTGTCCCTGATGCATTTATTTATTATTTATTATTTATTATTAGCTAACAGCTTATTTACCAAAATACCCCCACCGCTTAGGCCCTGTTCTTTCTACGCACATAAGTAAATCTGACCTCGGGTTTATCAATACCCCGCCCCAGAACTCTCACCTTGTCCTCAAGGTGAAAGTCTGGGAATTGGTTTCGAATGGCATCGTGATCTTCCCAAGAAGCTTCAAATTCGGCTAATCCCGCCCATTTCACCAACACTTCCAGTTGTCGGCCATCTCCCTGCCCTGTTTGACGGACATCCAAAATTGCTTCAGGAGTAACCTGTAATTCCATGTCTGAACTCAATGGTGGGGGCACCACTGGTGATGCTACACAAGCTCCTATGGCTCGGCGTTGTTGCGAAACATGGAAGACCGGGTGTATCGATGTTGTGGGGGGTAGTTCCAGCTTGTAAGCCACACTGCCAATCTTTCCACTACCCGGTACGGGCCATAAAATCTAGCCGCTAGCTTCTGGTTATCGCAGGTAACCAATGATTTTTGTCGATAAGGACGCAACTTTAAAAATACAAAGTCACCGATGGCAAACACCTCATCCTTCCGTCCCAAATCAGCTTGTTGCTTCATTCTATTTTGAGCTTTCAGTAGGTGCATACGGGCCACCTCCAAAATTTCCTCTCGTCTAAGTAGGTCTTGTTCAACCGCTGGAACTGTAGTGGAGGCCATTTTGTACTTCAACAACACAGGTGGGTCTCGACCATACAACACTCGAAAGGGACTACATTTGAGACTGGTGTGATAAGCTGTATTGTACCAGAATTCAGCCCACCCAAGCCATTTTCCCCACTGCTTTGGCCTATCGGATGTCATGCAACGCAAGTATTGTTCCAAACAACGGTTGATCACTTCCGATTGTCCATCCGTTTGGGGGTGGTACGCCGTGCTGTATTTAAGCTTCGTTCCCTATAAACGAAAAACTTCTTTCCAAAAAGTACTCAGAAATACCTTGTCCCTATAGGTGATGATGGATTCGGGAATCCCATGTAGTCTGACAATTTCTTTTACGAAGACCTCAGCAACAGTTTGGGCATTGAAGTGGGCATACTTGCTTAATCGATCCACCACGGCCAAGATGGTGTCCATCCCATATGATTTCGGAAGTCCTTCCACAAAGTCCATAGTAATGGCCTCCCAAACCTGATTGGGCAGGGGTATGGGCTGTAACAAACCTGCTGGACTCCCGGCTAGGCTTTTGTTACGTTGACAAACATCACAACTCTTCACCAAATTGCTGATATCTTTGCGCATGCCCGTCCAAAACACTTCTGATGCAATCCTTTGGTAGGTTCGATCTTCCCCCGCATGTCCACCCACAGGAGATCCATGAAATTCCTGTAATAGCAAGGGTATCATGGCTGATGTTCGTGAAAGAACCAACCTGTTCTTGTATAACAGCAACCCTTGACTGCAAGAAAATCCCGGATGGGAGTTCGTTTGCGACTGCAACTCACTCTTAATTTTGCTCAACAATTGATCTTCCCCCACTTCCTTCTTTAATATCTCCCACTGACGCCATTGTGGTCCGCCCATTACAGCACATTCGATGTTCGTGTTCTTCCTCGACAAAGCGTCTGCTGCCCGGTTGCTACTTCCAGCCTTATAGGTGATTTCAAACTCATATCCCAGCAACTTGCTCACCCACTTTTGGTAGTCGGGTTCAACGATCCTTTGTACTAATAAAAATTTTAATGATTGTTGGTCGGTCCTTACTACAAACTTCCTTCCCAACAAATACGGTCTCCATTTTCTTATCGCTAGAACGATTGCCATCAACTCCTTTTCGTAGATCGACTTTTGGCGGGCTTGCAACCCAAGGACCTGGCTGTAGTATGCAATAGGACGTTCTTGTTGCATCAGAACTGCCCCTAACCTAATGCCCGATGCATCTGTTTCTAGCACAAACCCTTGCGTAAAATCAGGCAACCTTAGGACTGGGGCAGTAGACAAGGCCCGCTTCATTTCCACAAAGGCAGTGGTGGCTGCTTCGCTCCATTGGAACTGGTTTTTTCGCAAAAGATCGGCCAGTGGCGCCGCTATGCTGCCATAACCAGCAATAAATTTTCTGTAGTACCCCGATAAGCCTAAGAACCCTCTCAATTCCGTGACATTCTGCGGTTGAGGCCAGTCCATCATTGCTTGAACTTTAGTTGGATCCATTTCAACACCTTCCTCCGAAATAATATGACCCAAATATACCAGCTTCTTTTGACCGAATTCACACTTTTTCTTGTTAACATACAACTGGTGTTGTAAGAGGACTTTGAATACTTGTTCCAAATGATTTACGTGCTCCTTAATGTTTTTACTGTATACCAATATGTCGTCAAAAAACACAAGCACAAACTTTCTTAGGAAAGGCTTAAACAACTCGTTCATTAACCCCTGGAAAGTGGCAGGCGCGTTAGCTAAGCCAAACGGCATGGCACGAAACTCATAGTGGCCCTCGTGTGTGCGGAATGCAGTTTTTGGTACATCACTATCTTTCATGCGAATCTGATGATACCCGGACTTTAAGTCCAACTTAGAGAAAACACATGCCCCATTCAATTCATCTAGTAATTCATCGATGACGGGGATAGGAAACTTATCCAATACCGTGCATTTATTGAGTGCTCTATAGTCGACGCAAAACCGCCAACTCCCGTCCTTTTTCTTGACGAGTAGTACATGGCTTGAAAATGGGCTGTTGCTGTGTTGGATCACCCCTGCTTCCATCATTTCGTTGATTAATTTCTCAATCTCATCTTTTTGATAGTGTGGGTACCTGTACGGACGAACATTAACAGGTCCACACCCCTCTTTCAATACAATTTGGTGTTCTTTACCCCGCAAAGGGGGCAATCCGGTGGGTTTGTCAAAAATCTTTCCAAACCCTTCAATAACTCCTTGCAGCTCTACTGGCCACTCTTGTTTATCTTGCTCATATGTAGTCATTAACCCTAACTCTACCAGAACTCCATGTTTCTCTTGTTTAAGCGTCTTTTCCAGTGCCTTAACTGAAATGAGTGATCTTCCTAAAGACGGATCTCCTCGCAAGGTAATTGATTCTTTTCCAAATTTGAACCTCATCACCTGTGTTCTCCAATTTGTGGAAGTGACCCCTAATGTCTCCAACCATTGCACCCCCAAAATTACATCGGAGTTTCCTAAATCGATGGGCAGAAATTCTTCCACTACCTCCACTCCTTGGAGGATCAACTTCACTCCTTTACAAACCCCCTCACCTCTAATGGACCCACCTGCCCCCAACGTGATCCCGTAACTATCGGTGCTAGTTACCTCCAACTTGAGTCTATTTACCAACTCTTTCGAAACAAAATTGTGGGTTGCTCCACTGTCTATGAGCACTACAATCTGTTGCCCTTCTATTGTCCCTACAAGTTTCATCGTCCTAGGATTAGACAATCCAACTACCGAATTCAAATGAACTTCCACTCTTTGATGTACTTCCTTAGCCTCCAACTCCTTAGGCTCCTCTTCGTTCTTTACTGTCTCTTCTTCATTGCTGCCATAATCCTGTACCACCAGCACGTTCATTTCTTTCTTTTTGCACCTGTGTCCCGGTGAGTATTTTTCATCGCATCTATAACATAAGCCTTGTGACCTACGTTGTTGTAGCTCAGCGTCTAACAACCTCCGATACTCCAGGTTCCCCTTCATTTGATCCCCACCTAGTTTTTCTGACCATCCAACCGTATTCTTTGGTTCACCTGCTCCGACTGCTGATTTTTTTGACCACTGACCTAAATTTTTACTCCGGTTCCACACTTTGTTCCTTTCTTCGATCTTTGATGCCAACTCCATGGCTTCCCCCAAACTTGCTGGGGCAAGCAATCTCACCTCGGCCCGAATTAGTGGGTCTAACCCATTTACGAATTGACTCAAGAATACTTCATCCGTAATTCCATCCAAAGGGGCTGCGAGAGTGATGAATTGTTTTAGATAGTCATCCACCGAACCTGTCTGTTTAGAGGCGAGGAACTGTTCGCAGAGCGTTCCCTCCGTCTTGGAACGAAACTGTTTCAGGATTAGAGGTTTTAATTCTTCCCACCTAGTAATCGGACGACGTTTATGTTCCCACAGGAACCACTTTAGTGCATCACCCTCGAAGGATATGAGAGCGATTCCAACTGCTATCAATGATTCTGGAAACCAAATTCAATAAATCGATTTGTTCACAACCATACATCTATAACAAGTTTTTGTCTGAACTTATGGTAAATTTCTTACCAAAATGAAGACCTAAAAGCTTGTTTTTCCTTCTCTTCTTTCTCTTTTCTTTCTCTCTTTCTTTTCTCTCTGCCTTTGCCGATTTCAAGATTCTGAATTGAGATGATTTCTCAATTCAGCTTAACCCACCCCTAAATATCTCCAATTTTCCCAAAATGACCAAACACACCCTCCTATTTCAACTTTTCAAAAGTAACCTCAAACTTTGGTTACTTAACTTTTTTTTAACCCCATAGATTATATAATTGCAAAGTAGTACAAAACTTAAAACCCAATTACAAAAACAACTTCATTCATATTAGAACATAATATAACGAAATTTCGAGATGTTACAATACTCCCCAACTTGAAAATGATTTCGTTCTCGAAATCAAAGCTAGGTAAACAAATTAGGATATCAAACCTTCATATTCTCTTTCAATTCTAAAATCACACTAACATCTCAATGATATAATACCATTGTACCTATAACCACATTTTAGATTGTAATTTCTCAATAGATCTCTCTAAAATCGCTTCCAGTTCCTCCACACAACGACTTTTCACATCCATTATTACCTCAGTAACTAGAATCACATCTTACTAATATAAAGTATGTCATAATTCCCTTTCAATTTCTAAATAAAAGTCCAGAAAGAACAAGGACTCAATTTTCCACATCTTCTGGATTTCTCATCTTTCAACATTACCCGCTCCCCAACTTGGGAACGACCTAATATTTTATCACTCTCCTTTGGTTACTAATCCGAATCCTTTTTACCCTACAAAATTATCCGTCAATGAATTAAGACATGGTTATTAGGAGACAAATTAATCTTAAATTGGATTAGGTCACTATCACCATTGAAATTATGCTTATGACTTAACTCAATAATGGGATTTAACTACCCATAATACCTTCCATTGATACCGGTTCATTGCCACAAACACATCATAATACTAGTAAATTCTGACTGAGGATTTCTACCGGTTTGGCCATTTGAATATCACCACTTCTGTGCCCCAAATATTGAGCCTATTCAAAGTTAATTCAATAGCTCAAACTCAAATAGTCAAATCAATAAGTGACCCCTTACAACAAGACTAATAAAATCTTTGAGGATTTCAATTCATATAATCGGTCATAAATCTTAAAAACATCCTGGTAATAGTTCAAATTTCTTAAGTTCACAAATCGATAAACCGAACATCACACAAACATAAAAGAACTTCGTATGGCTACATTCTTAGGTTCGATCTTTCTATTATTACTTGCCCACGTTAGCGTGGAGCACTACCCTCCAAACATTACTTGCCTCTTTCTCCCAACCTTTCCACATGCTGTTAACATTTCCTCATTACTATACATAACCAAGCAGTTGTATCAACTTCTAACTTAAGGCATTCAACCAAGTCATCTTGAAACGACACCACTGTTCGAAATTACTACATATTCTTTGATTTTCAACTAATACTTTCTCAGACAATTCTTTCACACGTAAGAAGCAACTCACATTCCTTAAGGATTTTGCATCTTCTACACCACATTTTGACTAACACATTCATCATTTTCTTTAAACTTCCAAAGATTTCAAAAACATACTTACTTAGCGATTCACACAACAAAATATACTTTGGATAAATACCCACTACCGCTCTGACATTTTATTCCGATATTAGTCATATCACCATGCCATCTTACAATCTACATGTTCCAACAACTTTATTGACAAATAATACACTTCATCCGGAATTCCCAAAAAGACTTCCATCTGATGCCTCCTCTTTCTAACATCACATTACATACTGGTTGACACATTTATCTTGGCAATTGATGCCACTACTCGTCTGTACATTCTCCACCCATAACATCTCACAGCAGACCAGGTCTCTCATGGTCATTCGTACACACTTCAAACTTACCCTCGCGTTCCCTTGCATAACTAACCGAGTCTATTTTGCTACTTTATCCCTCCCCAACATTCGTTGAATTACAACTCACGCGTTTCTAATTAACTCTAACTTACTCGTGCAACGTTTGTATCACAAAATTATCTTCAAATTCTTATTTGACATCGAGGATATTTCATTCCTACTTCACCATACTACTCATAGCGAGTGTTAATACCAATGCATTGATGACTTCTAGTCTTTCCTACGGATACCACCATCCTTTGACAACTGTATTTCCGTCATCGAACAATAGTACCGACCTTCGTATAACCGGCACTAAAGTCCACTTCTGATTCTTCCACTGCCCACCTTTCATATTGAGCACGAATACTCAAAAATTACATTTTGTAACAAATCCATAGACTAGAAATGAAATTAGGAAATTTCCTGATAGATTTAATGTAGAATCAGGTTACAATCCCCCTTCTCTTTCCAAATAATGATTAATGGTGATTTTCCTTCTTCAATTACTATGGAACTCAATCTTCTTACAAATAACAGTTCCTTAATTATAGACCACCTTTCCAGTGTCTCTTGACATCTTCTCATCACAAGCCTGTCTATACTTGATCTACCATACCGTCATCATTCTCTCTCATGTCTACACAAAACGCCCATCATACACCGTTACAGTCTAAAAGAACAATTTCTCCAAGGTCATCAGCCAAGACCTTTAGCCAAGTCCTCGTAAAGTACTTAGCACCAAGAACTACCACGAGCTCCTAACTTTCCAACACAATAGACTCACTCATTGCTTTTCTTTACATCCCTATAATACTCTAACACTCTCGACTAGAATTTATAACGAAGCACCACAGCTTAATGGTTACAATATCCTCTTCGACAATCAAGTGAAGTTTGAAAACTCTCCTAAAATCCAATGGGATCGAGAAGAACAAGGGTTCTCCTTTCATCCCGTCACCAACCGCAACTCAACCTCCAGATTTCAAAATAGCATTAACGTATATTGCCTGAAAACCCACACACTTCAATCAAGCATACTCACCACTTTTGAATATTTCAATATTACAGCAAACCATCATTACATCTATGACTTACATGCTCCTTTAGTACAAAGTGCTACTACTTTCTCACACCACGGTCACATCAAGCGACTACATTGCAAACAAACTTTCATGATGCCTTTACACACACAAAATATACTACTTCCTTCATGCTACTCATAACACTATTTATTGGAAGTAAAATCGTTTCCGGACTTTATCTTTCCCGGGCCTAAATGCACCATATGTCAAGGTCAACTATTCAAAGCGCACCCGCTTCGATTACTCTAACATTTTGTTCTTGAATGAATCATCAAACCCCATAAGAAATCACTTATGCAACTACGATCTTTCACTTTTGTAACACTCACACAAGGTGGTCCAGTGTTATGCCGGATACACATCTTTATCCGAACAACTTCTTACATCTTTGCAAGAGATATACAACAAGATAATGTAACATTCCCAGCCCACCATAACCGCTTTGCGCATATCTTCTGCATAACAACATACCAGTACCGCTCACGGTTTTGTTCCTTCCCGCACATGCATACGCGGAACGCACCCAGACCGCACCCAGTGACAGGCAAAAGGCCTCATACCAGGAAGGTCTCCATCCATCCTTATAAGGAGGACTTCGTTTCCTTTCCTAGCCGATGTAGAATCTCACAAATAACCATAAGAAAGGGTTACTCATATCTAAACATACGAAACATACATGACCGATCATTAGTCACCGTAACAATTTATAAGAAAGTATACTCGTGTAGTAATATATTCATAATAACAGTAGCTAATTGAAATTATGAACATATAATACATGAGAATCTTCGTTACCATCATTACAGTAATAATTTCACGTATTTCAGTCGACTCTAAGACCATCCCGTCTTAGTACTTCTACCCATATTCTCACGAATCATAACTTAGTTCATCACAGCTTAAGTCTAGGTATCTCACTTAGCATATCTAGTTCGCTTAAACTAATGCTCTGATACCATATTGTAACACCCTAAAAATCAGGGCAAATTTAAACCTGAATAATCAATGGTTTACATTACTATTATCCATAACAAACATTCTTAACAAGTGAAAATAGTGACTAAAGTCAATTTACATCAAACTTGTCGTCTCTATAAACTCTTCACTCATCCCATTACTTCCCTGCTCATACCTGGTAAGAAAATATAATTTGAAACGATTAGGCTAACGCCTAGTGAGAACATTCAGTTTCAAAATAATACTTTTAAATCAATGTAAACAAGGTTTATCAAACTTGACTTACCCTCATTCTTATCGTACTCGTACTGATTTCATAAAAACAGAATCATTCCCAATCCCATGAGTATGACTACCATTCAAAAGTCATAACATCATATCTAATAGCCTACTACGAATCATTACGGATTCTAGTTTATCGATCAAGTCTAAAGACTTACATTCAATCTCCATTCTTTCAGAAATAACACTTATAGATTGCCTATTTCTAATCCGTCGAAAGCACAAGAAAACAATACTTACACTTCGTCTAATTCATGATTCCACGACTCAAATCCGAATAACAATTATACTTTGTCTATTCCAGAGCCCATACTACGAATCTCTACGGATTCTAGGTTAATACTCTTATCCAATAAATCGCAATATACACATGCCCATTTACTTGGAAAGGAAATAGAGATTACAAGATACTTTATGCCTATCTCTGTTTCCATGTGAAAGGGAATTACAATTTACTTTATGCCTATTCCGCATTTCACCTCACACTATGAAATAGAAATTACAAGTTCCTTTATGTCTATTTCTTATTTCATAACACCTGAAATGGAAATTACAAGTTACTTTATGCCTATTCCACAGTTCAGGTCAACGGGAATTACAAATTACTTTATGCCTATTCCACGTTAACATGAATAGCAATTCTACTTTGCCTATTCAATCAATCCACATGAATAACAATTTTACTTTGCCTATTCACTCATATAAACAACAATTTTACTTTGCCTATTCACTTCGTTCCAATACAAACAGGAATAGCAATTATATTTTGCCTATCCTATGTTATCAAATAATTCTAGTGTTTATGGATCCATTACACTTACTACACACCTGACTAGTATTAAACTAGAACCGTCTTTAAGCCTAACATACTACCATTCAACTGTAAATATGTTCAAGCTATTAAGATAGTATTTCAACTCTTAAATCGTACTCTTTCAGAAGTCAGCAAAACCTAAAGTTACTGATTACTCAAAAGTGACCGAACATCAAATCTTTCCGGATACACCATCTTTCTGGATACACCACCTTTCCGGATACACCAGCTTACCGGATAAACAAACTTTCCGGACATCAATAAATTACCGGATACTAGCACTATCCGGATACTTACCGGAAACATACTAAATCTGGATGACATCCGGAAACCAAGGTAATCCGGACACCATCCGGTATCTAATTCATTCGGAAACTACAAATAAAGAGAAACTTACCGGATATTTGTCACGTTCGGATACCTTAGCACAGTGGTTTCCGGATACTAAATTTACCGGACAACATCAAAGAAATTACCGGACACTATCAAAGAAATTACCGGTCACTATCAAGTTTTGTCCGGAAACTTCGAACTGTTCATCAAAATCTGTACCCAGATCTCGATTGAAACCCATTTCTTCCAAACCAAATATACCAGTGCTTTGTAAACGAGTTTTCTAACATATTTCAAACATTAATTTCATGCTTAAAACAGTTTACATACGAAAAGTAGAATGAACTCACCTTAAAGAAGATAAACCCACTTCTCTTCAAAATCTGATTTCAACTGCTATCAATGATTCTGGAAACCAAATTCAATAAATCGATTTTTTCACAACCATACATCTATAACAAGTTTTTGTCTGAACTTATGGTAAATTTCTTACCAAAATGAAGACCTAAAAGCTTGCTTTTCATTCTCTTCTTTCTCTTTTCTTTCTCTCTTTCTTTTCTCTCCGCCTTTGCCGATTTCAAGATTCTGAATTGAGATAATTTCTCAATTCAGCTTAACCCACCCCTAAATATCTCCAATTTTCCCAAAATGACCAAACACGCCCTCCTATTTCAACTTTTCAAAAGTAACCTCAAACTTTGGTTACTTAACTTTTTTTTAACCCCATAGATTATATAATTGCAAAGTAGTACAAAACTTAAAACCCAATTACAAAAACAACTTCATTCATATTAGAACATAATATAACGAAATTTCGAGATGTTACTGATGATGCCCTCAGAGATCCAAACTGGGTCAGCGCTATGTAAGAAGAGCTGACAGAAGTTGAATGAAACAAAGTTTACGATCTCGTTCCAAGACCATCTTACAAGTCAGTGATATGCACTAAATGGGTCTATCGAAACAAGTTGGATGAACATGGAACTATAACCCGCAACAAGGCTCGTCTTGTTGCTCAGGGGTACAGATAAGAGGAAGGTATAGATTACGACGAAACCTTTGCTCCTGTAGCAAGACTAGAAGCCATTCGTCTATTCTTAGCTTACGCAGTACACAGAGACTTCAAAGTTTATAAGATGGATGTAAAGTCAGCGTTCCTTAATGGAAGGCTGAATGAAGAAGTCTACGTGGAACAACCTCCAGGATTCTCAGATCCTAAGCATCCAGGTTATATTTATAAACTGGATAAGGCACTATATGGCTTAAAGCAAGCTCCTCGTGCATGGTATGACACTCTCTCTACTTATCTCCATATTGAAAATTTTGAGCGAGGTAAAATCGATAAAACTCTATTTTTCAGGAAAGTAAAAGGTTATATTATTCTTGTTCAAATATATGTCGATAATATTATATTTGGTTGCACTAACCCTGACTTATGTACTCGTTTCGCTGAGAGAATGAAAGCTGAATATAAAATGAGTATGATGGGTGAGCTAACATATTTCATTGGTCTTCAAATCAAACAGAGTGAAAAAGGAAGTTTCATTCACCAAGGTAAGTATGT
This sequence comes from Saussurea involucrata, assembly GCA_033807775.1. Classification (NCBI taxonomy): domain Eukaryota; kingdom Viridiplantae; phylum Streptophyta; class Magnoliopsida; order Asterales; family Asteraceae; genus Saussurea; species Saussurea involucrata. The sequence continues at coordinate 6,015,468 of CM066313.1, read as the reverse complement.
TAAAGATATGCTGAAGAAATTTGATTTGACTCAGAGTTCAGCTATGAAAACCCCTATGCCACCGTCGCTGACACTGAACAAGGATCCTTCTGGAAAATCTGTTAATGTCACAGCGTACCGTGGGATGATCGACTCTCTTCTGTATTTAACAGCTAGCCGACCTGATATTATGTACGCAACCTGCTTGTGTGCACGATATCAAGCTGAACCTAAGGAATCTCATTTGATCGCTGTAAAGCGAATCTTTCGTTACCTTAAAGGTACTCCTAACCTAGGTCTTTGGTATCCCAAAGACTCAGGGTTTGATCTAATCGCCTATTCAGATAGTGATTTTGCAGGTTGCAAAATGTATAGGAAAAGCACCACAGGAGGTTGTCAGCTCCTGGGTGGAAAGATGGTGAGTTGGACAAGTAAAATGCAAAACTCAGTGTCCACCTCAACCGCTGAAGTTGAGTACGTAGCCGCTGGAAGCTGTTGTTCTCAGGTCTTGTGGATGAGAAATCAACTACTGGACTATGACCTTCAACTCTCGAAAATTCCAATCTATTGCGACAACACTAGTGTCATCGCTATAGCCAACAATCCAGTGCTACACTCAAAGACCAAACACATCGAAATCAGGTATCATTTTATCAGAGATCATGTGATGAATGGTGATATAGAACTTCATTTTATCCCAACTGACTTTCAGTTAGCTGATCTATTTACCAAGCCTCTTGATGAGACAAGATTCAACTTTCTTATTAGCGAGCTTGGAATGCTGAACTTTGAAGAATAAAATCTTCAGCGGTTCACATTTGATCAGTGATAACAATGAACTTGTATAACCCTTCTCATCACTTACTCTCTGAACAAACTTGATTCGCTGATGTTAAGGTATGTTCTCTCTTACTCGCTGACGTTCGCATGAATGCTAGATTTCAAAACAATTTACATCGTTGAATATCTCTTCCTTTCAGTGATATTTTGAAATTTCTAAACTTAACACTGATATTTCTATTTAGTGCTTCATGTTTTCAAAAATGTCCCTGAACTTTCAAAAACCTCAGAGACATCCTAAAATATGAAAGGACGTTTGTGACGTCATCACAACGGATAAGTCATGGCACGTTTTCTCTGACTTGTTCGCCCGTTTCGTCTTCCTTGTCCAATCAAAATCGAGGGACGTGTCCGTGTCATCATGAAAAACATTCCCGCTCATTGTTTTTCTCTCTCTACTCTCACTATATAAACACATTCGAGTTTATATTTTTACCTTTACGCGAACATCATCTCTTTCAAGCAAGATTTCTCTGTTGCATTCAAGATTTAAACTCAAGAACCTGTTCATCTTCATCTTCTTAAACATCACAGGTTAATATCTCTTTAATTTTTGCAACTAATAAACTTGTTTCTGATCTTATTATTGTTTTTAACATATCAAACAAAAGAAACTTTCTTAAAATGAAATCATTTCTCTTCATGATTTTATGAACACAATCTTCATGATTGTTCCTCAAGTTTAAAACAAGAATCTTAAACTTGTATTCTCATATGTTTTTCCAGAATCCTTCTTTAAAAGGAAACTGGAAAATAAGACATTCACTATGTTTTGTATTTCTTTGTCAAAACAAGAAAACCCCTAATCTTCATTAAGACATCTTTTGTCTGAATGAAATGTGCAAACCCCAAAAACATCTTTTTGGAAAATCTTTCCACATTAAGACATTTTTGTTCATCTACTTCATGTTTATATGTGATAAACAGAAATGGCATCTACTACTGAAACTCCTACTGCGAAGTCCACTACTGCTGCTGAGGTCACTGAATTCAAAAAGGCTCCTCAGGTTAAATTCAATCTTAAGCAAGTTACCTTTCAGAGCAACAACCCCTATGCTCTCTTCGACTTCCCTCAAAAAAAGCGGGTCACACACCTGGATGACTCTGTGAACTTTCTCAAAACCTGTCCCCTATCGACAGCTCTTACCATTGCACCCCCAACTTATCGATATCTTCTAGCTCAGTTCTGGTATACTGCCAGAAGAGCTCAGGTACCCTCACCCAAAGATCCAAAGAAAATGCTTGATGTCATTCTCTGTGACACCAAACTTGGTACTTCCAAGATCACCACTAGTACTATCAGGCATGCCCTGAACCTTCCTGGTAGTTTCAAAGAAAACCGCTTTGCCCCTCTGCCCAACCCCAAAAACCTAGCTGATAGGGAAACACTGATTGCATTCTTTGATGCAATGAAGTACGTGTGGGACACATGGAGAAATGAACTCCCTGAGAAGAAGCTGACCACCATCAAGAAATCGAAAATGCCCAGCGAGATGAACTTCATCTTCGCTCATTTGATCAGCTGCCTGACAGCGAAAACTGGGTCAACTGACCAAGCATCCCAACCCCAACAGGCCATGGGATATGCACTGCTGAAGGGCCTTAACATTGATTGGGCATCAATCATTTACAATGATCTGGTGTTCAAGGTGGACATGACTGACAGACCAACATGTGTTCCTTACCCCCAGTTTGTCAGTGCTCTCTTTCTACACGGACTTGGGGATGAATACCCAAAAGTGGGTGACCTGAAACTCTCTCAGGTTGGCATTAAAGTTCTTGACTACAAGCCCCTGCCAAACGAGGTACGTCTTTCTACTCTCTTATCTTTTCTCAACCCCAATTCTTCTACTTCTGCAGCTACCTCCACGGTAAACCCAACCGCTGATACCCAGGCTGCAACCTCCAGTCCTTCTAAGAAAAGGAAACACTCTGCTACCTCACTTGATTCTCAAAGGATCAAGAAAACCAAGGAGCAACCCCCCAAGCCTTCACAGGCTGAAGACTCTACAACTCTTTCTGTACAAGAGCTGCTGGATAGTTCTGTGGTACGCTCTGCCACCGCTGATCAAACCACCCTTTCATACCAACGTCGGCGTCTCTACACACTGATGTTATTGACTTGGAACAGAACCCCCCTCCTTCAGACCCTCTAAGGACTGAAGAAGTAATTCCCAGTGAATCCAACGCTGATCCTCTTACCCAATCCCTCTTCTCAACCATTGTTCCTCCCACTCAATCTTTGGACACTCTACCGGTTTTCCCCCCGTTCTCTGGAACGACCGTCATCCTACATGATACAAATGCCGACACTCTACATAGGATGATGGATGCAAATATAGGATCTGCAGGCATTTCTATGCGCCAAGACACTCTGGAAGGCGACATGGAACACTTCTCAGGTCAACGAGGTTTCGACGACTTCACCAACCCGCCTGCAGGTATACACAAAACCGTACACATTCCTCTCTCAAAATCTCCAACTTCTGAGCTTTCCCCTGTTCATAAGTTATTAACTATTGCAGGTCCTAATTTGGGAGATATCAACACCTCCCTGAAGGCCCTGGAAACAAAGATGAAATCCTTCACCACCATACTCTCTACTAACTCTTCAGTGGTTACAAACGCTGGAGAGGAACTCAAGAAGCTGACCACTGAAGTCGAAAAAAAGCCTCCAGTACTGATCTGGAGAAGGTGGATGGTAGCATTGGTCAATTTGCTACCACCCTCGCTGAAAACTCCACCGCCAACATCACTTTCTCCACAAACTTCACCTCCCTGTCCAATGAAGTCACATCATTGAAGACAGAGGTTGGTACTCTTAAGGGAGAGGTGTCTACGGTCAAGACTGAGGTTGGAAATGTCAAAGACCTCTTTCAGCAGATTCTCGACCGCCTGAACGCCCCAACTTGCACTCCATCTCACTTCACTCAGGCTGATCGAGAAGATCTACAAAAGATCAGTCCTACTATTTTTGGCCTGGAAGACAGAATAGTAGTGATTGAATCCTTCATGGGAATCACTGGCCTGGAAGACAGTGATCCTCAGACTGCTGCTGTTGCTGCTTCTATGTCCTCCCCCATCCATCATGTGGAAGAGGGGGAGAAAACTAAAGACCTTCCCCATAATGTTGAGGGGGAGGAGAAAAATATTGAAGACCTTCCCCGTAACTCTGAGGGGGAGGGTATTGTTTCTGATGCTGCTACCGAGAAACCTCAGGGAGTTGAAAACCCTGAGGGAACCGAGAAACCTCCCTCTGGATTTGAGGGGGTGCAACTCGAGGAACAACCCGAAGCCATTGCTGATGTAACTCAACCCTATGTTGATGAGGAAGAAACTGAAGCTGAGGAAGAAGAAGAAGAAAATGAAGACCTCGATCTTGAGGATGACGAACCATCATCATCTCCTAAACACGATGATGATGATGATGATGATGATGATGATGACTTCTTCTTCGTCCAGCCCAAGAAAGTCCCCGCTCAAAAAGGGGTCATGATAAATGAACCATCAGTGGATACGACAAAGACAAAACCTGCAGCAACTGAAGCTGACAAAGGCAAGAACAAAGGCCTCGCTGCAGAAGGCAATCTATCTATCCTTCAGATAAAGCCAGTTTGTCAGGTACAATATCTCTTATTCCCTTACACTGCATCCCTCCTCTATCCCTTCTCAACCTCAGTTCTCCTCTCCATAAAGCCTCTATACACTTAAACCCCATTTTTTTCTCTATCTCTTTCTTCCCAAATTATCTTATTTAAACGATCGTTGTGTTTCAGCTAGGCCTCTCCCCTGCTTGAGGATCCAGCTGAAGTTCCTCCGGCTGCAACATCAACAATAATCCCAGCTTCTATCGCTGAAGAAATAATCCCAGTCTTGGATTTCACCGAGACCTATGAACCTGAAGAACAGCTGCTCTCTCACAACAAAAGACCTTTCTTGGCTCCTCAAACGCTAAGTGAAGAAGATCAGAAAAAGAGAGATGCAATGATCAAAAAGCTTGAAGATCAGCGAATCATCCTTCCTCGACACAAAGTCGATGTTACTAAGTTCAGACTATCAAGAAAGGAATACGCTGATCATCTCAAGGCTGAAAGACAACTCGCCGATCGAAGGAAAGCTGAAGAAAAAGATAAAGCCTACGCCATCCAGCTTGTCCAACAATCGGTGAAGTATCCTGATCTGAAGAAGACTCCCATTGATGTCCAACGTCAATTGTGGAAGGACGCCAAGAAGATCATCGAAGAAAAGACCAAGGTATCTGAATCTACCTTGGAATGGTGCAAAGAAAGACTGCACTTTCGACGTCGGCCAGCCAGAATCAACAAAGTATACATCAAGGGAAGATCACCATTAAACGTTCCTGTCGTTGAAGTTGACATTTTCAGAGAAAATGGTACCAGGAAAACCATCTATTCCTCTACAATTAAGAGATACGGTTTCTCTGAGTGGTTGGAGATGCGAATAGCCATTCAGCGATCTTGCTCACAATTCAAAAGCCATGTCGAGAAAATGATCAATGAACAGATCGACTTGGTTTCTTCTGATGTGGATATTCCTCCTCCTACTAATCCAAATCAACGAAGAAGGGCCTCTACAAAGAAAAAGGTAATACCCTCAGACTCAGGCCCTCCTATCAGAAATGAAACCGGTATTGGCTTCTTACGTGCTGAAGTACTTGGTCCTGAACCTGATCTCTCAGCGCTCGACATCTCTCTGCCCCCTGGTGAACGTTTTGTCCCTGGTAAAGTCCTAAGCGAACCTTATGGTATCTTCTTTCATGACTACGATGGACGAGAATGCTTTCAACGTATCTCTGAGCTACCCATCACTCCTATCGAACAACTCAGGGATCTCATCTATTGGTGCAGATTCAGAGACGATCTTCTCGAACAATATCTCAAGCCCCTGATCTTCGACGAAGCAAAGAATAGACGAGATATTGGAGAAGCTGTCCCTGACTGGATGATTCCCTCTACAAAGTCCCTTGATGAACTTCTCATTAAGGAAGAACCTTTCTAGCTGATAGGATTTTCTTATAATTCTTCTATCTTTATCAGCTTATTTCTTTTGTACTTGTAAATTTATTTGTTGTACTTGTAATTTTTCCACTTCCCTCTGTAACTTATACGAAGTTAAAAGAAAATTTTCTGCGAATATACTTTACTCCATCAGTACTTAAAAGATCCCAGAAAACAGTAAAAGGGACAAATATTTTATGAGTTCTTTTTATCCTTATGTTTTCATAGTTAGCAATTTTCTTTTGTTGCTATGTCATAATCAAATAGGGGGATATTGTTGATCCAAACCCTCAGTGATTTGATAATGACTCTTTAAGAAATACTTAGTGAAAATTGTAAGTAGACAATATGTATTAGAGTTTCACTATCTCTGATAAGTACTATGTCTATACACTACCGCTGATAGGAAACTCATGTTTTTTAATTACATTCAACGATACTGTTCATCAATACAGCTTTGAGATTGTTCAGTCCTGTCGATGATCGCTGATAGTTTAGTTGTTTACTTATGATCCCTGAAGACAAGTTTCACGTCAACAAATTTTCTACGCTGAAGTCGAAGATCAAGCCCAAGAACCAGCGACAAGTCTACTAATGAACTGATGCGGATATCAACGAAGCCAAGATTTGTCCACTCAACGTGAAGTTACAAGTAGAAGACTTCAGTGAACGATGAACTTTATCACTCGCTGATAAAGATCTATTCAGTGAACGCTGATCATGAAGTCTTCCTCTACAAGTTACTTTTGTCTTACCCTCCTTGTAAATTGTTTGATACATATCAATAAACAATTTCGAAAAGTAAAATTTGTGTGTTCGTATTTAAACCCCCCTTTACAAACTTGTATAACCCTTCCGGGACCAACACAAATTCTCCCAACGGTCCATGTGATCCCGGTAAGAGCATCGTGGTCACAAAAAGAAGGCTGCACAATATGAGCAAAAATAATTAAGTTAGGAATTTAGCATCTTGAAGCACTTATTCACTATTAGGAGGTAAAGAAGGCTTGCTCATGTGCTCAAAATTTGCCTAAAAAATCTCCAACTCTTTCTTAACACCGCTCTCATCCTTACCAACACATTTTGATTTTTCATTATCACTTGGTAAGGAACATTGACTTTGATTTTTCAACTCGTCGACTAGTTGTCCCATCTTAGTATTTAAGGCTTCAAAAGAGGATGTGAAATTTCCCAAATATGTTGTAAAATTTTCTGTTCAGCTTGGGAAAAAATTTCCAAAAGAGTGAGATTGTTCGGGTTGTTCAAAAACATTCCCGGGTGGGTTGTTGGAAACAAAGAACGTGAATCCATGGTGCGGATCACTCCCTTGAAAATCATAATAATCAAAATTCTCCTCCCATGATTGGTCAAATTAATGTATTTATAAACGTGTCATTCCAATCTTGACGGGGAGGTGAAAATGAATTGTAGGTGTCATCATCTTGAATATTTTCTAAAAAATTAGGATGTTGTTCCCATGAATAATGGAAAGAATAAAAATACGGGGCATCCCAACTAAAACTTTCCATTTTGGTGAAAGAAAAACAAATGAAAAACTCAACTTATAACTCAAGAAACTCTGGAAATACGTCAATCCCCGGCAACGGCGCCAAAAACTTGATAGCAAAATATCGTGTATCCAAAATATGGGCACAATAATTCCACAATGAAGGCACAAGTATATACCGACAATGGGATCGCTACAAGTAATAAAGTGGTAAATATAACGAGATTGTATCAACAGGGGTTGGACTTCAAAGTTCCGAGTCCTAAGTCAAGAATATACCGATTTCAATGAGAGAAGAATAAAATATTTTGAGCGCGTTTGGTGTTTTTTAATAATAATAAAATCTAAACAAGTAACTAAAATGAGTATGGGTGTAAGTTTCCTTAAGATGAACGTAGTAACAAAATGGTTAGTTACTTTGTAACACGAAGTGTCTATAAAAACTCCGATCTGATTTTTATAGACCGATCCTACAAAGTTTCCATAAAGTGCCCATTATACCGACTCTCGATGTTGCCGGTTTAATTAAGTTTGACTCTAAACGTCAAGTTCTACCAATATGGAGATTTATACCCAAATCTCTTTGTGATATAAATCTCGACCGGCGTTTGAACCTTAATAAATCATACAAAACCCGCCTCTCGACGTGGTTATCGAAGACTCTCTCAAATCTTTGTGCATCACTTAATCCGTATTTCGAATCCACCCCCCTCGAGGTCAAGATCTAATATTAACACTTTAAAGTGATTGGCTTATCCACGTTGAGTTAAAGTCCCAACCCAAGTGACAAATCTCGAGAGTTAGTAACGATGGCCACGCCCAAGTGTTGCCTACTAGTCTCATGTTTCCTCACACCCACACCCAAGGGGTGCTTAGCTAATAAAAATGAAAGACTTTGTAGAAGAAGATAAATACATAAAAGATACTTGCATTAAAGTAAAGAGAAGAAAATAAATTACAACTACAACTACAACTACAATTATAACTACAACTAAAACTACTAAGAACAAGTGTTTGGAACCTCTACATTGTTCAAGTGATACCAAAAGAAAGACCCAAAGGCTTCTTAAATAGCTCCATAAAGTAAAAAACCAATGGACCAAAACATTCTTCACTCCTTTGGTTAAGAACCAAGGCATGCCATCTTGAAGATATTTAGGGATTTTCCCATCCCTATAGTCATGCTTCCCCTTATTTTATTATTGTTGTTGCCCAGATTTAAGCTTTGTCCGTCGTGGAACAAAAGTGGTCTGCCCGTGCCCACTGTGCGTCCACAGTGGGAATCGCTGCACAATATTAAACCCAAAGATTGATGCAAATAAGCATAAAACGTCCTCAACAACTGCAACTAAAAATAAATTAACAAAAGGGAAAAAACACGAACACATAAACAGAAAACACAACTAAAACGGAAGAAAAATTCACACAAATGACGTGTAAATAACGCTCAAAATGAAATTGATCAGATGCATATTTTTTTTGTTATTGCGGACGTGGTGATATTTTGGTAAATGTGGGAGATGTGGATAAGAGGTAAACTACAAGTACAAAATAACTATTTTTTTTGTTATTGCGGACGTGGTGATATTTTTGTAATCTCTAAGTTTGAAAATCAATTGAAGTTAAAGAATTATTTTAATTTTAGAGATACTTTTTTATTCTCTATTTTAAAGATAATGCTTTAATAAACTATCTAAGGAGAATTGTTTGGTAATTGCTGAATGGTTTGGTGCAGATGTTGGGAAAATTGGCCTCAGCGTTTCCCAACAACCCAAGCAATGAACAAATATAGAGAAAAGAAGAACAAACAATAAACAATTATAGAGGGAAAAAGGAACACAAGAACTTACGTGGAAACTCCAAAACCGGAGAAAAACCACGGGCCTCCAGAGAGAAAATCCACTATGTGATAAATTGTTACAATCACACACCTTGATCTCTCAAGCCTCACCCAATAATACCCACACTCTCAAAGATTTAACTCACACCTTTCTACTCTCTAAAACAAGAGAACAAGAAAGAAAGAATAAAATACTTAAGTGTATTTTATTGGGATAATTTTAAACCTAAGCCTTGGACCCTTTTTATAGGCTTGGAATCTCTCTCACCTTTCATTGCTCCACCTATGTGGGACAATCCTTTTATTTTATTTTAGCCAAAACAATTCTCAACAAACTCCACCTTGGCTAAAAAAAACTTCGCTGCAACAACGGCAACCATTGTCTAACCCGACAATCATAATTCTCAGATCAGAGAACTATCATACTCCACCATAAAAGAGTATCACCACTTAGAATAATTCATTCTAAGAATTTTTACCTCGGCACATGTCGAAAAACTTGCTGAAATTTTTATGGTGCAACTTCCTTGTTTGGTTTACCCGGAAGTTCATCAGCCATCGACATAATCCCCACCACACACCTTGCATCCATGCCAAACCAATGCACATGTGTAAATACGTGGAACCGCTAACCTAAACACATCCTTTTCCATGGTAAAGCGGACATACCATGGGGATGTATTCTCCCATATCTCAGCAAAAATCATCGTCTCCCATGAGAATGGAGACATTGTTAGCATCTGAATTGGAGTCTTTCGCCGAACCCACTCCACCTGGACATTTGCTTTTGACATGCCCAGACTGTCCACACTTCTAGCATATCAGATTCTTCCCGGAGTTCTTCTTCTTCCCTTGCCTTGTCACCAAAACCGTACCTTCTGATGAAGTCATATTGCTACCTTCCAGTCTTTTCTCCTCTGATAGGAGTTTGCTAGTAACGTCCGCAAACTTCAGGGTCTCTTTCCCATACATCAGAATAGGTTTCATATGCTCATAGGAAGATGGCAAAGATAATATGAGCCTCAATGCTTTATCTTCATCTTCTACCTCAACTCCGATGGCCTCCAGTTCTGAAACGATATTGTTAAGAACACTAAGATGATCTGAAATATTTGTACCTTCATCCATATGTAGAGTATGAAATTGTTCCTTCAGATACAATCGATTTGAGATGCCTTTGCCCTGGTACAACTGCTCAAGCTTCTCCCAAAGCTCCTTGGTCGTTGATAACCCATGCACGTTTGCAAGAACATTCTTTGCTAGACACAGACGAATAGTACTTGCCGCTCTCAAATCCAAATCATCCCATTCTTCCTAGCTTTTACTGGTACCGCTTGATTCACCGCTGGAAACTGGTTTTTCCCTCAATGCCTTATGCAACCCGGATTGTATCAACACATCCTTGACTTGAACTTGCCATAAGCCAAAGTTGATCCTTCCGTCGTACTTCTCTACATCGAACCTCATTGCACTTGAAAACTTTGACATCGTATCAACGCCTCAAAAACAATATTGTATACTAAAAAGTGTTTGTAGCCTATGAGTAGCACACTCAAGAAAGTTTTCTATTATGCCCGTACTCCCGCCACACACAATTCTATCATATACAAAGTGACCAAGAGAAATTCTTTTCTGATGTGGAAGGTCAGACAAAACCGCGACCACAGAACATACTAAGAACCCTCTAACCCGAGACCTCCTCCAATACGACCAAGAGAAATTCTTTTCTGATGTGGAAGGTCAGACAAAACCGCAACCACAGAGCATACTAAGAACCCTCTAACCAAGACCTCCTCCAACCCGGAGCTCTGATACCACTTGTTGAGAAAATTGGCCTCAGCGTTTCCCAACAACCCAAGCAATGAACAAATATAGAGAAAAGAAGAACAAACAATAAAGAATTATAGAGGGAAAAAGGAACACAAGAACTTACGTGGAAACTCCAAAACCGGAGAAAAACCACGGGCCTCCAGAGAGAAAATCCACTATGTGAAAAATTGTTACAATCACACACCTTGATCTCTCAAGCCTCACCCAATAATACCCACACTCTCAAAGATTTAACTCACACCTTTCTACTCTCTAAAACAAGAGAACAAGAAAGAAAGAATAAAATACTTAAGTGTATTTTATTGGGATAATTTTAAACCTAAGCCTTGGACCCTTTTTATAGGCTTGGAATCTCTCTCACCTTTCATTGCTCCACCTATGTGGGACAATCCTTTTATTTTATTTTAGCCAAAACAATTCTCAACAGCAGAATGATTAAAAGACTCTTTTGATATAGTGTAACATGAAATATGGTTGTTTGGTAATTGTTTAGAATGAAATTAGGGTGTTGAATGGTTAAGGGAGACCCAAGATACAAAATCATTCAAACGGTTTTAGAACAATTAGGAGAAAGACATTTTTCTGCAAAACAAGATTCACCTCTTAGCATTTTAGAGGTTGCCTCTTAATGGAACTATTAAGGGGGTGTTTGGAATTGCTTATTTTTTGACTTATTTGCTTATTGATTTTTCACATCACAAATAAGCTATTTCAAGTGTTTGGATTGAAAAAACAAAAAGTGCCGATGACTTTTCCAAACCGCATAAGTTGTTTTTGATAAGTAACTCAACTCTAACTTATTTAAAATTGCTTATTTACTTTTTCACACCGCAAATAAATTGTTTTTTCTTCACTTGTAAACATTAAAACAAAACCACCCACCCACCCACCCACGACCCACCCTTTTGCCTTTCATCAATGATCAGGCCATCATTTGAATATCTCATGTTGGAATCAATTGTTTGCTCTCCATCGAACATTAATTAAGGTTGTTTATTCTTAGTCTCATAAAAACATATGGTTGAGTCATAAAAGTTTTATCCTCATCAAATAGTTTAAATATTTGACCCAAAATTTAAAGGCATCGTTCATTTAATAGGTCTTATGTATATTTATATACGTGGAGGATACGATGATATAAACAAACTTACCAGATAAGGTATAAAGTCTAAGTAACCGAAATTAATTAAATAATTTTATTAAACCAATAAAAATTACAATATATATTATAGGTTATCAATATATAAAGAACGACTTTAAGATGATAATATGACATCATGAGAATCAAATGCTCATTAAATGATGAACTGTGGTGAATTTTTTATTGTTCCACATTGGTTACGAAAATGAAAAGATGGATAAACAATTGACTATATAAAGGATAAGATATAGGTTGAAGAATCATCCAATTTTTTTTTATATGACAAAAATATTTCATATAATAGTTAAATATTTCATTTTTTATTTTATATAAACTGATTTTATATGGAAGAAATTCAAATTGTTTAAAAATGATTTATTTAAACCCTTGTTAATTTCCGACGAATATCTGAAGAAAGGAAAAAAAAATAATGTCCGTCGAAAATTGATACGGCTTTTCGAATTTGATTTTTTAATTGCTATTTAGTTTATTGAGTTAAATGTAATTTTCTTATTTAATTGCTAATCACGTTAATTAAGTAACTAAATTGTAATTTAACAAATATTTTTGACAGATATGATTTTCGTCACAAATCCATCACAAACATTTTCGAGAATATATAATTTATTTTTAAAAAAAACTTCAGTGACATATTTGTAATGGATTTCCGACGGATTAACGTCGGTGTTGACTTTTTGTTGATTTTTCTTAATACCGGCATAAACGACCGTCGGAAATGATCATTTATTTAGTAGTGTAATACGTCTATTTTATTAATTTAACTTATATTTTTATTTGATAATTTTTTCTTTTTTTTACATATCCAATTTTTTAATTGTATAATAACAATCAAATATATATATATATATATATATATATATATATATATATATATATATATATATATAAATGAAGACCTAAAGGTCATGACATAGTGTCATAAGAATCAAATATTCATAAAATGGTGAATTTTTTATTGTCTCAGGTTAGTGACAAAAGTGATAAGATATAGGTTGAATGTACATCCAAATTTTGATCCAATTTTGGGTTAAATGGTTATTTTTTATTTCCATGACAAAACATTTAATATAATAGTTAATTATTTTATTATCATTTTATATAAACTTAATTTATGTGGAAGAAACTCGAATTGTTTGTAATACGTCTATTTTATTATTTTACCATACAATTTTATTTGATATTTTTTAAATATTTTTACATATCCAAATTTTTTATTGTATAATAACAATGTTTATAAATCAAAACTTTCATTAAATAAATCAAAACTTCATTTTCTTTATTTCTTTTAATTGTTTTTATTTATACAAAATCAAAAATTTAAACAAATCGAACTTCAATTCCATTTTCTTACATTAATAATTTGATTATTTACATAATCAACAACTTGTGTGAGATAGCAATCACTACTAAATGAAAGACTTTTACCTACAAACTTTTCCCTGTAAAATCTGTCGCTAAAGGGTGATTCCTCCCAAAACCAGCACAAAAGTTGGTGGGTAATGCAAATCATTGACAGATTACCCAGGGATTCTCTGGGTGATCCATGGGTATTTTCTCGAAAAACATCGGATTCTACCGAAGCATTGGTATTTTCTGCACCGACGGAAATTTCCCTGGGTAAATTTTGTAGGTAAAAGTCATTTGTTTTGTAGTGAATGATTATAAATCAGTCAATTTTCTTACATGACTAGTCTTGATTGTTGTATTGAGTTAAAACCCACAAAAATTGAGGTGTCTTGAGGATTCTATATTTCTTGAATTGTGTTTTACTTTTCTGTATTCCACATTGATGGAGAGATGATAGATTGAAAATGATTTGGCATATAATGGGCGGTTGAGATACCTTTGTGTCAACTCATGGGATTGACTACTTTTGGCCGATTCTCTCACTACTAACAAATCTCTTAAAACCGACCAAAAATCACCGACGGATTATTTGGAAACCATCCCCTTCTTCCTCCTCCGGTTTAGGATAGTATTTGGATATTGAATGTATTTGGATAATATTGTGTTTTGGAATTAGATTTATTGCTTTTGGATATTGAATGAAAAATGGGTAGGTTTTGTACATGAATTCCAGTTTTATTTTTAATTAAAAAACTAATTACCGATGGATTACCGACGGTCAATGTTTTTAAATTTAATTTATTTTTATTTAAAAAAAATATCCGTCGCTAATTCATAGGTATTCAGTTGGTGAAAAAGGTCGTCGGTAATCTGTCGGTAAAGCTAGCCGTCGGTAGTACCTGACTGTCGCTAATCCGTCGGTAAAGGGTCCATCGATAAACAGTCACTAATCCGTCGGTAATGGCTTCCGTCGGAGATCTGTCGAAACGGTTCTGGCTTTCATCGACGGATTTGTCCATCGCTGAAAGTCGTTTGCTCAGAAGTGTCTAAACTCATGTTGTTGTCTCATTTTCGCTGACCCTCCAAACTAATGAGTTGGTTCATTTTGGAGAACCCTCTTTTTGCCAAAGAAAAATCAACGATTCAAAAAAATCTATAACTTTATATATCTAAAAGTAAAACCAACAAAAAAAATGAGGTGGCATCCTAAGAATTGAAAATTTCTCAATTTCTTGAATAGTGGTTGGTTTTTGTGTATCACATGTAACACCCCGGTTTTAGGAAGATATTATTTCAACTTAGTACATAAATCGATCTTTTAAAAGAAATATAAGAAATAGGATTTTGGGCTTGAATCTTAGATTTTAATAGGCTTGTTAGATGAAGGATTCAAATACGAGCTAACAGTTCTTTTCGGAGCTAAATCGGAGCTAAAACGAAGAAGTTATGGCTATAACAGTGATCGGACATGAAAAATGAAGATAACCGGGCGAGCAGTGTTTGGAGCGACTTTCGGGGAGATTATTGGTTCATCCCGGCAACTTTCCCCACGACCGAGGTCGCATGGAAAATCGCATGAGGCATTGGATATGCATAAAAAGCCGATTTTTGGCTATTTTTCTTCATTTCACCAGATCTCCTCAATCCTAACTCCGATTTTGTTGATTCATTTTGCTATGATTTCCTTTTTGAGAGCTATTCAAGGATGTACCATGAGTATTGAAGTTTATTGATGTTATACCTCGGGTAAGTTTCTTAAATTAATTTCAGTTTCGTTTTTATTTATGTTTAGAAGTTTAGGGTGAGTTGTGTGAGTTTATAGTTTAAGGGTGTATCCATAGTTTTAGTATAGTCCAAGTCCCTATTCGCAATTTGGGTTTACTATTTATACCGTCACCTCCTCTTTATCTTCAGTAATTCGGTTTTGAGTTTGGTGTGTGCGTATGCGTGTTGAATCCGGGAGAAAAAAGAGCAGAGAAGTCGGTCGATTAAGGCCAAGGATTGAGTTCGATTAAGTAGATTTGAGGTAAAATGTAACATCCCGTAACCAAAACATACATATAACATATAATTCATAACAGGGTTTCAACAAAATCATTTACATTACACATTTGGTCCCAAAGTCTGATCTAACCAATATAAAATTCAGTACAAACTTGATCTCATTTAGGTCTGATAATAGCTAATAACTGAAATTTTAATACAAAAGTATCATCAACTTCATAATGATCATCATTCCACATGGCTATCCCCCAAGTAATCTAATCACTTACTCTTACTGGTACCACCACCTGGAATACAGATTTTTAAAACAAAAATGAGGGTTAGACCTAAGGGTCTAGTGAGAAAATCCATGATATTTGAAAATCATTAAATTCATTTATATAAATACACACATTCATATAAATACATATACTTCACACCCAACTTAATACCAATTACAATTTACACAACATACCTGTCCCATTCCACCTTATCCCTCCACCAATGGCCAATAACAATTGGTTGCGAGCCAATTTAACACACCGGTCCAAAGCCCGGCCACGTATTATATTTTCATATAATACTCACGTAATTATAATATCTCAATATATTATAATTACTCACGTATGACATATTCATACACATTATCAAACATTTATTAATCATATCTTGTATTCCAGAAAAATATACTTTTTAAAGTAAAACTCACCTCGTGTGTTTATCACAAAAACTCTTCCAAGATAATTCACGTATGTCGATCCTTCACAGAATCTGTAATCAGATAAAATACCAAATATCTCTTTTAACACTAAAACTTACAAAATTCTCAATTCAAATCGCAACCCAAAATAACATGAAATCGCAATGAACAGTACAAGTCGCAACCTGGATGAACAGTACAAAGTCGCAACCTCTTACTGCGACTTCACCCCGAAATCGCAACCTCTTACTGCGACTTCACCCCGAAATCGCAATCCACTATTGCGACTTCATCCTAAATCGCAATCAACTACTGCGATTTCAATCCCAAATTGCAATCAACTACTGTGATTCCAATCCAAGTCGCAAACGACCATTGCGACTTCAAGCCCAAATCGCAATTGACCATTGCGACTTCGTTGAATGTCGCAGTCCTCTATTGCGACTTCGATGAATGTCACAGTTCACTGTTTCATCCTAAAACTCAGAATTTGTACTTTTAAGCTATGCATGTTGCTATAAAGATGCAGAAATGCTTAAGACCATTAACACAACCTAACCATATCCTTAAATTTCCCAAAACATCCATTTTTAACAAAACCCATCAAGAACTTAAACTAGTGATTCAAGAACACTTTGAGGAATTATAAACACATAAAGATATGTATCGTTTACCTTGATTACTTCAGTTTGGTACCAAATCACAGCAGAAATTCTTAAAAATCCTTCTTCTCCTTCTTTCCTTTTTCCACGACTCTCTCTCTCTCCTTTTCTCTCTCAAAACCGAACACACACACAAAAATACACTTAGATATTTTAGTGTTCTAAAGTCAGGGTACTCTTCCACCTAATTAGATTTAGGGCGGTGGTGAGGAAATAATTTTGGCAAAATGACCAAACAAACCCTAAGCTTATCCCACTTGGCAAAACACACCCCTAAACTCTTATTATAAAATTAAAACTTACCCCTTAACTTTTAATTTCTCAAAACACTAACATAAGGACTTATAAAATTCTAAATTTAATTTAGATAAATTACCTGGTTATTACATAAAAATCTATTTTCTAATTGTGTTCGTATCTAGTAGTAGACAATTCCTATCGGTTTAGAATCTTTAATTTTGATTGTTAAAGTGTATTCGATCGATTCTGGGTTGAGTTGCAGTCGCCCAAGTTCTTTAGTTTCCCGGACTCGTTTACCGGTATTGGTTTTCCGGAATCGGGGTTCCAGATTTGGAATCCGGATAAGTTTTCCGGATAGTATCCCGGATTCCGGATGTCTAAGTTTCGGATTTTTGTTGTCCGGATGAGATAGTTCTGGATTTGGCTTTTCCGGACATAGTTTTTCCGGATATAGTTTCCGGATGAGTTTTCCGGGTAAGTCGCCGTAGGGGAACATTTCAGGGTAAGGGAATGATAGGCTTATCTAGGATTCTTAGTTTGTCATCGAGTTTTATGTGGTAATTGGTTATACGTGTTTTGTGTAATTCAGATTGTGGGAAGTTGATAGAAAAGTAAGGCTCTTCCGAGTTTTTAAGAAAAGGTGTAAATTGCGGTATTGCTTTCAGGTGAGTTTTACTGTAAAATGTTTTCAAACTGGAATACACATGTATGTGGAATAAATATGTGATAGGTAGTGTGATGATATTCTTATGATTGAAAATATTATATATTGAGATATATGTTGTATTTATATAAGCATTACACTACAGCAGAAATTCTTGAAAATCCTTCTTCTCCTTCTTTCCTTTTTCCACGGCTCTCTCTCTCTCTCTTTTTCTCTCTCAAAACCGAACACACACACAAAAATACACTTAGATATTTTAGTGTTCTAAAGTGAGGGTACTCTTCCACCTAATTAGATTTAGGGCGGTGGTGAGGAAATAAGTTTGGCAAAATGACCAAACAAACCCTAAGCTTATCCCACTTGGCAAAACACACCCCTAAACTCTTATTATAAAATTAAAACTTACCCCTTAACTTTTAATTTCTCAAAACACTAACATAAGGACTTATAAAATTCTAAATTTAATTTAGATAAATTACCTGGTTATTACAACATCTCCCCCTTAAAAGAATTCCGTCCCGGAATTCAGTTAAGAGAACAGATGAGGGTATTTGGTTCTCATCTCCGACTCTGATTCCCACGTCGCATCCTGACCTCTATGATGTTTCCACTGAACCTTTACATGCCTGATCTCTTTATTCCTCAACACTTTGACTTTATGATCAACTATAGCTTCCGGTTCCTCCACATAGTTTAACTTTTCATCAACCTGAATAACTGGTAGAGAGACTGCCTGGTCTGGTGTAACTAAACATTTCCGAAAATTCGATACATGGAACGCGTTGTGAATTCTGGCGGAAGATTCAATCTATAAGCTACTTCACCAATTCTTTCCGTAATTTCAAATGGTCCAATATAACGCGGACTGAGTTTACCTTGCTTCCCAAAACGTATGACTCCTTTCCAAGGCGAAACTTTTAACATCACAAAATCCCCAACCTGAAATTCTAAAGGTTTCCGGCGTCGATCTGCATAACTTTTCTGTCTGTCTTGTGCCGTTTTCAATCTATCCCGAATCTGAGTAATCTTATCTGCCGTCAACTGTACTATTTATGGCCCTGCCAATTGCTTTTCCCCCACTTCATTCCAACATAAAGGCGTTCGGCATTTTCTACCATACAATACCTCAAACGTTGCCGCCTGGATGCTAGAATGATAACTGTTGTTGTAGGCGAATTCTATCAAAGGTAGATGTTTATCCCATGATCCCCCAAAATCAACTATACAAGCCCGGAGCATATCTTCTAAAGTCTGGATTGTTTTTTCACTCTGCCCATCAGTCTGTGGATGATATGTTGTGCTCAACTTTATCTGCGTTCCCATCTCTTTTTGAAAGCTTCTCCAAAACCTAGAAGTAAAACGACTATCTCGATCGGAAATAATCGAGATTGGAACTCCATGTCGAGTTACTATTTCATTAATGTACAACTTAGCTAAACGTTCCAAAGAATCAGTTTCTTTTATCGGCAAGAAGTGAGCAGACTTCGTCAACCTATCCACAATCACCCAAATAGAATCGAATCCCTTTGAAGTTCTTGGCAATTTGGTAATGAAATCAGTAGTGATCTGATCCCATTTCCACATTGGTATATCTAGTCGTTGCAACTGACCAAACGGTTTCAGATGTTCAATCTTCACTTTCTTGCAGGTAGTACAATCTTCCACATACTTAGCAACACTTCTCTTCATTCCCGGCCACCAATAGAATTGTTTCAAATCTCTATACATTTTATTTGTACCTGGATGAATAGAAAATCGAGATTGATGAGCTTCTTGTAGTACACGATCCCGTAATCCACCCAAACGAGGTACCCAAATTCTGTTTCCCATACACAACAACCCACGATCATCTTTCCCAAGCAATGCCGATATCCCAACCAACCGTTCTGACTTCAAACTTTCCTCTTGATAAGCATCTATTTGGCATTTCAATAATTCGTCAAAAATATTAGGAAGGAGCTCAGCTCGTAACGATATAGCTTTTATTGTTCCGCTTCTTTCTTGACGACTTAACGCATCTGCCACCACGTTCGCTTTCCCTGGGTGATAAAGAATTTCACAATCATAATCATTCACTAATTCTAACCACCTTCTTTGCCTCATATTCAATTCCTTTTGATCGAAAAGATGTTGAAGACTTTTATGGTCCGTGAAAATTTGACATTTAGAACCATAAAGATAATGCCTCCAAATCTTTAATGCGAAGACAACTGCTGCAAGCTCCATATCATGGGTAGGATATTGTCTTTCGTGATCCTTTAATTGACGTGAAGCATAGGCAATCACCTTCCCACGATGCATGAGTACACATCCCAATCCCAACTTAGAAGCATCACTGTAGACCACAAAATCATCCGAACCTTCTGGCAATGCTAATATCGGCGCGCTGCAGAGTTTCTCTTTCAATATTCTGAATGCCTCATCTTGTTCTGCTTTCCATTCAAACTTTAAATTCTTCCGAGTTAACTTAGTCAATGGCGTCGCGATTCGAGAAAAGTCTTTTATAAACTTCCGATAGTATCCAGCTAGACCCAGAAAACTGCGCACTTCGGTTGCCGTCTTCGGCGGTTCCCATCTTTCAATTGCTTCCACTTTCGTTGGATCAACTTGTATACCCTTCTCTGAAACTACATGACCCAAAAACTGAACTTCCCGCAACCAGAAATTCACATTTGGAGAACTTAGCGTACAACTTTTCTTTCTTCAATAATTCCAAAATTAAACTAAGATGTTGCGCATGATCCTCTTTGGATCGGGAATAAATAAGTATATCATCAATAAACACAATGACAAATTTATCGAGATAAGGCTTACATACCCGATTCATCAGATCCATAAAAGCGGCTGGAGCGTTCGTCAATCCAAAAGGCATTACCAAAAATTCGTAGTGGCCGTATCTTGTGCGAAATGCAGTCTTTAAAACATCCTCTTCCTTAACCCTCAACTGATGGTAGCCAGATCTAAGATCAATCTTGGAGAAATAACAAGCTCCAACTAATTGATCAAAAAGGTCATCAATTCTTGGGAGTGGAAACTTGTTCTTGATTGTGCGCTTGTTCAGCTCCCGGTAATCGATACACATTCTCATTGAACCGTCTTTCTTCTTCACAAATAAAACTGGTGCACCCCATGGCGATGAGCTGGGTCTGATGAAGCCCTTATCAGATAAATCTTGAAGCTGTGACATCATTTCTTTCATTTCTGGTGGTGCTAATCTGTACGGCGCGCGAGCAATAGGATTGGCTCCAGGTACCAGGTCTATTCCAAATTATACTTGCCTAACAGGAGGAAGACTATTCAAGTCTTCAGGAAAAACTTATGGGTATTCACTAACAATGGAAATATCTTCCAGCTTACACTTTTCAGGCCTACTATCTATCACATAGGCTAGATAACTAGAGCAACCCTTATTAACACATTTACGGGCCTTTATCATAGATATAAGACTGGACTGATGATTCTTACGATCTCCATAAATTACTACCGATCTCTTATCAGGTAAAACGACATTGATTATTATCTTATCACAAACTATATTAGCCCGATTCTCCGCTAGCCAATCCATTCCTACTACCACATCAAATTCAATCAAAGCTATTGGGAACAGTTGTATCGGTACTCCACATCCCTCTATATTTATCATGCAACGATCAAAAACCTCTTTAACTGCCACTTGGTTATCATTTGCAGTGTCTACTAATAAAGCATGTTTTAACATTTTAGGCTCTAAATGCATGTGAGCAGCAAAAGAAGGAGACACAAAAGATCGGTTTGCACCGGAATCAAATAACACTTTTGCACGCGTGGAGTTTATGAAAAATGTACCTGTGACCACATCAGGAGTTTCCTCCGCCTCTTTAGCTGTCATTTGGAACGTACGACCCCTCGTTCTCGGCGGTTCAATTCTTGGAACTACTAGTCTCGTAATGGCCGGTTTCCCCGATGTACCCCCTGATTGTATTCTACCTCGCGGACAGTCTGATTGGAGGTGATCCGGAGAGTTGCACAAAAAGCAAAACCGTGTTACTCGACAGTCTTTAACAACATGACCCGTTTTCCCACATTTATAGCAAACCCGCGACTCTACTTGGCAATTTCCCTGATGGTAACGATTACACTTTGAACATGGTCTTTCTGTTGGTCGAAATGACGGACGGTTGTCAAACCTCTGAAATCTAGGTTTCCTCGAATCCTGTGGTGGTCCTTCCCATTTTCTTTTTCCTAAGCTCTTATCACCAGTATCTCTTTTATTATCTCTTTCCACATTCTCGGCAGCATCCACCGCAGCTGTAAAAGTATTTGGCCCTGTGGAAGTCACCAATCTTCGAACCTCGGAATTCAACCCATAAATAAACCTCTCCATCTTCATCTTATCTGTAGCAACATAATATCCTGCAAAACGAGACTTCTCCAAAAATCGTGCAGTATAATCTCTAACCGACAGATTTCCTTGTTGTAGATTCATGAATTCTTCTTCTAACTGTCTGACAGCGGCTTGTGGACAGAAGTGCGTTGTGAAAGCTAACACGAATTCCTCCCATGAAAAAGTAGTATATACATCCGCTCCTCTCGATTCTGTATGAGCATCCCACCAATACAGAGCATCCCCTTTCAGCATCGCAGCTCCATAAAGCACTTTGTCTTCTTCAGCACATTTACACGTCTTGAAGATGGCCTCTATTTCTTTCAGCCATCTCATCGCCTTTACCGGATCCCGATCTCCTGAGTATGTAGGGGGCTTACAACTAAGAAACATTTTATAATCGCACCTTTTCACCCCTGGTAGAACAGTAGAGGTAAGTGGTATCTCCACTTCATGTTCCGGATCTGGTCTTTCAGTTTCATTAAGACGATTATGTTCGAACATGGCTTGTATGCTATCCTGTAATCTTCCTATTTCAGCAGTCAGATCATCTCGTGTAACAAACTATGTACCATGCTGTTGTGTTCTACCTCCAGTTCGGCCTCCTGTTCCCCTTCCAGTTCTACCTCTACCACGATCTCCTCCTCTTCCCCCTGTTCCTAACGGTGGATTTTCTCCACTTGAATTCCTTCCTCTTCCCTGATTCCCTTGTCTGGTGCCACTCGCCATTCTGTGGATTCAAACAAGGTTAATATACACACATAAGCACATACCCCATATAATAAGATATTCCAGTTCAAACATGTACCTGTAAGATCATAATTACACTGGCCTGGTGTAATTTGAAATTACCTTACATGATGTTCCTTCTACCTTTTATACTTAATATCCCCAGGTTCTAATTTAATAGGGACATCCTACTTCACATGCAGTTTAAGTCTAGGTACAGATACTAATACCTAAATCCCTTAAACTAGGGCTCTGATACCATCTGTAACATCCCGTAACCAAAACATACATATAACATATAATTCATAACAGGGTTTCAACAAAATCATTCACATTACACATTTGGTCCCAAAGTCTGATCTAACCAATATAAAATTCAGTACAAACTTGATCTCATTTAGGTCTGATAATAGCTAATAACTGAAATTTTAAGTACAAAAGTATCATCAACTTCATAATGATCATCATTCCACATGGCTATCCCCCAAGTAATCTAATCACTTACTCTTACTGGTACCACCACCTGGAATACAAATTTTTAAAACAAAAATGAGGGTTAGACCTAAGGGTCTAGTGAGTAAATCCCTGATATTTGAAAATCATTAAATTCATTTATATAAATACACACATTCATATAAATACATATACTTCACACCCAACTTAATACCAATTACAATTTACACAACATACCTGTCCTATTCCACCTTATCCCTCCACCAATGGCCAATAACAATTGGTTGCGAGCCAATTTAACACACCGGTCCAAAGCCCGGCCACGTATTATATTTTCATATAATACTCACGTAATTATAATATCTCAATATATTATAATTACTCACGTATGACATATTCATACACATTATCAAACATTTATTAATCATATCTTGTATTCCAGAAAAATATACTTTTTAAAGTAAAACTCACCTCGTGTGTTTATCACAAAAACTCTTCCAAGATAATTCACGTATGTCGATCCTTCACAGAATCTGTAATCAGATAAAATACCAAATATCTATTTTAACACTAAAACTTACAAAATTCTCAATTCAAATCGCAACCCAAAATAACATGAAATCGCAATGAACAGTACAAGTCGCAACCTTGATGAACAGTACAAAGTCGCAACCTCTTACTGCGACTTCACCCCGAAATCGCAATCCACTATTGCGACTTCATCCTAAATCGCAATCAACTACTGCGATTTCAATCCCAAATCGCAATCAACTACTGTGATTCCAATCCAAGTCGCAAACGACCATTGCGACTTCTGTTAGGTCTAGAGTTTTGTCAAAAACACAAGTGTTGAGTTCTGAGTAAGAAGACTAAAGAAGACTCAGAAGACTCAGAAGTTCTGAGTAGAAGACTCAGAAGTTCTGAGTGAGAAATCTCAAAAAGATTCTAAGTGTTGGATTCTGACTAGAAGGTTCAGAGTTCTGAGTAGGAGACTCAGAACTTCTGACTATGAAGACAAATGTTCTGAAGCGCTTATTCAGAAGTATGTTCAGAATTCATATCTTGGGATATTATCTGTTATAATCAGTTACTAATTAGGACACGTGTAATTGTTCTATTAGTCTGTTTCTTATATGTACTGTAGCTTTAGCCTTTCTTATACAGTATATATAGGAGTTAGGAACTGTAGCTAAAAGAATCTTTTAGAGAATCTTTGAGAAAATCTTTGGTGAATCCATTTAGAGAAATTCATTGTAATATCTTGTAATTCACAGATTGTTAATAAATCATATGACCAGTTGCTGTGAATACGATCTTAATTGTTCATATTTGATTGTAAGAGTGTATCCTGGACTTTCAATTGGTATCAGAGCCAATCAACAAACAAATTCGTCCAAGAGTGTGTTTGATCGCGTTCTTGAAGTTTCTTGATCAATTCGACAATTGATTCCGTTGCTGCTAACAATTCTTGAATTCGTTTCTATCATTGATTCAAGAAATTTGAATTTGTCTTTCTGTTGAATCGATATCTTACAATCAAGTCATCCAAAGATTTTCTCTCTATGCTGATTAATTCTCGAAATTAAACAGAGATCACAGGTATGTTTTCGAAATTCTTGATTGGTTTCTGGATCAAAGTGATTATATCTGCTGCATGTTGATTAGTATTCAAATTTTTTGTTGAAAAGAAGATTTCATTAATTCATGTACTCTAACTGTTTGATGAAATGCATGTGACAAATTTGATTAATTCTTGCATGTTCTAGATTTGTGTTGATTCTCATTTTTGATCATAATTCATAGTTGATATTCGAATTTTTCATTTCATCATGCCTGAGATTATTGAAGTTTTTGTGAGACCTGCAATTTCTATAACCAGTTCAGACAATTTACAAAAATTAAGTCCTGTAAAAGCAAAAGAAACAATTTCTGAACCAAAAACTGAGATTGTTCATTTTGAAAGCAAGATTGCTAATCTTCAAGCAAAACAAGACGAATATGCAAAAGTTATAAAGATTTTGCAAAATGAGAAATCTGATTTTCTAAAGGATTTTGAAAAGGTTCAAGAAAACATAAAGTTGTTAGAAAAAGAGAATGTTGATTTGAAAGAGAAAGGCAATTTTAGAAGAAAGATGTTGACAGAGTCTGAAAATAGAATCAAATCATGTGAAATGAAAAATTGTCAACTCTTGAAACAGATCTATGATTTTGAACAAGTTCTTATACTTGAAAGAGTGAAATTTGAGAAAGAGAGAAGAGACTTTCAAACTGAGAGGAAAGGGTTTGAAACAAAGTCTGTTGAATTATCTTTGAAAATTTCTGATTTGGAGAAAATTCTTGCAAAAGAAAGAAAAGAGTTTGAATGCAAGAAAAATGTTTTTCAAAAAGAAAAGATTGGTTTTGAGAAAAAGAAAACAGGAATGTTAAATGAGTTTTCTGTAAAAATCAATGAGTTGGAGAAAGAGTTAGAAGATGGAAGGAAAGAGACTGAAAAGAAGAAGGTAAATGGCTTTAAAGAAAAATGCTTAAAAGATGAGTTTGAGAAGGAAAAGAAAGTTTTTCATTTGGAGATAAGGAGACTTATTAAGAAATTATCTGATTTATCAACTAAAATCATGATAGAGAGGAAGTCCAAATCTGATTTGCAGTCAAGGTTTGATTTGTATGTTAAAAAGTTTAGGGAATTTGAAACGAAAGTTGTTGACAAATCAAATCATAGTTCAAAAGATCAGATTCGTTCTTCTAATCTGTTTTATGATTCTGCTATTGATAAATCTTATAATTGTTCTTTTAAAAAGATAAAAATGGAATGGAGAGTTAAAGGAACAACTTCCAAGAAAGAAGTGCCAAAATCAAAAGTTCCTAATTCAAATGTTAAAAAGAACAATACATTTCAAAGAAAATCTTTTGTTAAACCTGATGTGATTTATTCGGTAAATCAATTAGTCAGAGCTGCACAAAAGAAACTTTGTTGTTCATACTGTGGGACTAATGATTTTGTGAACAAGAATTTTATTCAGCACTGGTATGGTTCTTATAGAATATCTGCATATGCTACTGCACCTAACAGACCTGGACCCAAGTTCATATGGGTACCAAAGACAACTTAATCTGTTTTGCAGGTTATTCATGTGTAGAGCTGAATGATAATACTGACACATGACTTAAAACAGATGTTGAGCTTAAATTGAGAATTTTGACTTTTGGATACTTCAGTCCAAAACTCGGTCTGAATGTGATTATGGATTTCTGATTCATACAGATCAATTTGTTGACTTTGAAGAATATTTTTTACGAAAAAGTTCTGTTTACTATGGGGTTATCGAACTCATAGTTGTGGATATTTTTGCTAGAAAACATTTCCAGAGAATGTGTTCAGAATCACATTTTGAGCAACCCTGCAAATTTTGGTTGAAAAATTCTGATTTTTGAGCAAGTTATGGTGATTTGAAGTTCAGAATGTTCAAAAATCACAAAATCCAAACATTTTTCTAAGGATTTTTCTCTGGATAGTTTTATCAGAATTCTGACTCTCTTACTCAGAAGTTCTGACTCTACTACTCAGAATTCTGACTCAACTATTCAGAATTCTGACTCTGATACTTAGAATTTTGAACAAGTTACTCAGACTTCTGACTCTACTACTCAGAATTCTGACTCAACTAATCAGAATTCTGACTCTGATACTTAGAATTTTGAGCAAGTTACTCAGAATTCTGACTCTTATAATCAGAATTCTGACTCTACTACTCAGAATTTGGATTTTTGATATCTAATGAGGAATCATCGTAGATGATTACCAAAATCTCTTGATTTTGCAGGATTATCTTGATTTCAGAGAAAGTATTGACTCAAAATTTGATCTGATTGTTTCAAGATAAAGTTCAAAACCCGTGCTTCAACATTTTAGGTTTTTGAACATATCAGTTCAGAACCCGTACTTAAATGACTATGGCTTCTGAATAATTCGGTTCAGGACCCGTACTTCAGAGACTAAGACTTCTAAACAAATCAGTTTAGAACTCATACTTCTCAGGTGATATCCTTAACTGTCATATTTTTATGTTTCAAGGAACAAGTGGTGAAAGGTAACATTGCATTACGTTTATTTCTATTGCTTTGAATGTTTGAATCTTAACAAATTTAATTCAATGATATGATTTTTTTTAACTTTCATTCAATGAATAAATGTGTGTCAAAGAGTGATTTTACAAGTATTTTGTATTATCTGAGCTATATTTGTTTCAACTTTCACTTCTGAATTAAATCGAAAGGTAAGCAAAACATGAATGAAATTATGCCGAATGCTCATTGTTATGAAATCTATACTTATATAGAATATAATGTTCAAAAAGCCTAAATGTCAGAATGTTGGATGGAAACAAAAATATGGGGGAAGTACTACGTTTTAGTACCAAGTGATTGAGATGAAATATAAATATATATAAAATCATTTAGTTTGAAAGTTTGTACCTGTGGCCTTTCTGGTTTGGGAGAGTAAGTCCTAAGGGGTGCTCGACACCTAGTCCCTAAGATCAACTGGTCTGGGATCGGCTGACCCAAATCCTGCAATAGAATCAGATAGAAAACCATGTTCTACTGGTACAAATGGGTTTAAGATATATCGATGTGGCTTTTCTGGTTTGGGAAATTAAGTTCCAAGGGGTGCTTGTCACCTAGCACCTAAGACCAACTGGTCTGGGATATGCTGACCCAAATCCTGCTATAGAACCAGATAGAAAGTCATGTTTAACGATGTATCTTATTCTTACTAAACTTTTTGATTAAAAGATGCCAATGTGCACAAAATTAAAAGATGTCAATGAGCACAAAATTAAAAGATGCCAATGAGCACACATCTCTTGAAACTTTGGGAAAATTCAAAGTCGCAATAAACCTGTAAATTTGTGAAAATCCTGATTTTGGACAAATAGTGTGAGTAGAGCAAAGTATCGTATATGTTTTTAGAATTGCATATGCTTGAAGCTAATCATATTTCGCATGCTAAGCACACCAAATAGATTTAATAAAGGAATTGAAACTGAACATTTTTAACTTGATATGCAATGATGACTTGTATTTGAATCCAAACACATGCATTTGATTTCATTTGATTGAAAAATCTGATAAATTTCATTAAGTTGGATTTCTTTTTTAAAGTTTTCAAATGATCAAATGTTAGTAGTTATCAAGTGTAGTTCAGTAAATCTTATTCTCCTTGTATAAATGTTTTCATTAAAGCACTATATTTGAAATGAATAATTTCAATGAAATATATGTATACTTTCAGGGGGAGAAAACAAATTGCTCCATAATTCTTATTTTGAGGGGGAGCAAGGTTATTCATTAAGGAGGAGAAAAAGCATCGCTAAAGTTTTGAAAAACAAGGGGGAGAAAAGCTAAAGATTTTGAAGATGATTTTGCTTTCCAAAACTTTAGGGGGAGAAAAGCTAAAGATTTTGAAGATTGATATGGTTTTTGTACATAAATAACAAAAGAGAGAAATGTTATTTTAAGAAGGAGAAGAGGAAAAGAAAACTGATCTGTTGTTTCTTATAAAGAAATCTTATGAAAGCTGGAATGAAGATGAGAATTGTCATTTCAAGGGGGAGCAAAGAAAAAGCAAATATATAACAGAAATCAATTTGGAAATAGTTGCTGCTGCTGATTAAAGACTGACCAGAAGTTGTTAACTCAGATTATTCAGAATTCTGAGCAAAAGTTGTCAAAGCATTCAGAAGAGCTCCTTCTGAAGATTGTTCATGCTCTAAGAATTTGATGATGAATAGTACAAGTGTGTTTGACAAAAAGGGGAGATTGTTAGGTCTAGAGTTTTGTCAAAAACACAAGTGTTGAGTTCTGAGTAAGAAGACTAAAGAAGACTCAGAAGACTCAGAAGTTCTGAGTAGAAGACTCAGAAGTTCTGAGTGAGAAATCTCAAAAAGATTCTAAGTGTTGGATTCTGACTAGAAGGTTCAGAGTTCTGAGTAGGAGACTCAGAACTTCTGACTATGAAGACAAATGTTCTGAAGCGCTTATTCAGAAGTATGTTCAGAATTCATATCTTGGGATATTATCTGTTATAATCAGTTACTAATTAGGACACGTGTAATTGTTCTATTAGTCTGTTTCTTATATGTACTGTAGCTTTAGCCTTTCTTATACAGTATATATAGGAGTTAGGAACTGTAGCTAAAAGAATCTTTTAGAGAATCTTTGAGAAAATCTTTGGTGAATCCATTTAGAGAAATTCATTGTAATATCTTGTAATTCACAGATTGTTAATAAATCATATGACCAGTTGCTGTGAATACGATCTTAATTGTTCATATTTGATTGTAAGAGTGTATCCTGGACTTTCAACTTCAAGCCCAAATCGCAATCGACCATTGCGACTTCGTTGAATGTCGCAGTCCTCTATTGCGACTTCGATGAATGTCACAGTTCACTGTTTCATCCTAAAACTCAGAATTTGTACTTTTAAGCTATGCAAGTTGCTATAAAGATGCAGAAATGCTTAAGACCATTAACACAACCTAACCATATACTTAAATTTCCCAAAACATCCATTTTTAACAAAACCCATCAAGAACTTAAACTAGTGATTCAAGAACACTTTGAGGAATTATAAGCACATAAAGACATGTATGGTTTACCTTGATTACTTCAGTTTGGTACCAAATCACAGCAGAAATTCTTGAAAATCCTTCTTCTCCTTCTTTCCTTTTTCCACGGCTCTCTCTCTCTTTTTCTCTCTCAAAACCGAACACACACGCAAAAATACACTTAGATATTTTAGTGTTCTAAAGTGAGAGTACTCTTCCACCTAATTAGATTTAGGGCGGTGGTGAGGAAATAAGTTTGGCAAAATGACCAAACAAACCCTAAGCTTATCCCACTTGGCAAAACACACCCCTAAACTCTTATTATAAAATTAAAACTTACCCCTTAACTTTTAATTTCTCAAAACACTAACATAAGGACTTATAAAATTCTAAATTTAATTTAGATAAATTACCTGGTTATTACATAAAAATCTATTTTCTAATTGTGTTCGTATCTAGTAGTAGACAATTCCTATCGGTTTAGAATCTTTAATTTTGATTGTTAAAGTGTATTCGATCGATTCTGGGTTGAGTTGCAGTCGCCCGAGTTCTTTAGTTTCCCGGACTCGTTTACCGGTATTGGTTTTCCGGAATCGGGGTTCCAGATTTGGAATCCGGATAAGTTTTCCGGATAGTATCCCGGATTCCGGATGTCTAAGTTTCGGATTTTTGTTGTCCGGATGAGATAGTTCTGGATTTGGCTTTTCCGGACATAGTTTTTCCGGATATTGTTTCCGGATGAGTTTTCCGGGTAAGTCGCCGTAGGGGAACATTTCTGGGTAAGGGAATGATAGGCTTATCTAGGATTCTTAGCTTGTCATCGAGTTTTATGTGGTAATTGGTTATACGTGTTTTGTGTAATTCAGATTGTGGGAAGTTGATAGAAAAGTAAGGCTCTTCCGAGTTTTTAAGAAAAGGTGTAAATTGCGGTATTGCTTTCAGGTGAGTTTTACTGTAAAATGTTTTCAAACTGGAATACACATGTATGTGGAATAAATATGTGATAGGTAGTGTGATGATATTCTTATGATTGAAAATATTATATATTGAGATATATGTTGTATTTATATAAGCATTACACTACACGAGTGTACCTTGGCCGGACTGAAGGCCGGTGGAGTATTGGCTGTATGGAGGGGCAGCAGAGTTGGCTGTATGTTAGTGCAGCGGAGTAAACTGATTAGTTGGTAGCGCAACCAACTAATATGGCCATGAGAAAGAGTTGTACACAATGCATACGAGTCATGCTTCGTATTCAAATACATGTTATATATATCTGTGTTTTACAAATGATTACTACACTGACAGGGATTTTCTCACTTAGACCAATTGGTCTAACCCTCATTTTGTTTTCAAAAATATGTATACCACGACGTGGAGCGAGTAAGAGCAAGTGAAAAGAAAATTTGTGATGTGCTTTTGGAAGCTGTATGTTTATGATGCTTCATGAAGTGTTTTGTATCAATAGTTTTTGTTAGTTGTCATGTTAATTATTAGTGAAAAAGTTTGTACTGAATTATGTACTGTATAGTTTTGAGTTTAAGGGACCTTATGTGACCTAATACTTATCTTTTGTTATGAAATGATGAGATGTATATTATGTTATATGGTGTATGTTTGGGTTGGGTTGTTACAATTGAAAGATCCAAGAGTATTTTGTGGTGGTAAGCTCATCGCATCTCTTATTTTAAGCTAGGGTTTGATGTTCTCATCCTCTTCCTTACATTCTTCAACTTTGGTTTTTTTGGTGACTTACATGGTGACGAAAACCTTGTGCGAAGTATTAGATCTATGATCTCGGGTATTTTTAAGATATCTCATGTCCTCACCAAAAGGAACTCAAAATTCTGGAGTAAAACCTAGATTTAGCCTAAATCTAGCAAGGTGAGTTCAAGTTGCTTTATGAAAACTATGTATATGCCAAAATGTGTATTTTGAAGTAGTAACGTGTTTACTTGGTATTTATCAATGTGTTGAGTATTTGACAAAATTTTAATACGTGGTAAATTTGTGTTAATAAACCGTATGAAATTCCTATATTTGGATTTTGTATATTTTGATGAGTAAATCTCATAAATGATTTTTTTTGGTGATTTATAGTACAAATGGGGTATATTTGATGATTTATGCATTTTTGGGGTATCTGGTTTTATAAACCGTTTGGAAAAATGTACGTTATCGTGTTATGAGATACATTTTTGGGTTAGAATCATCTATTTGGAAATATGTGATGGCTATGGATCCAAAGACCTTTGCATCTGCAGTAGATGCATCAGAACACTGAAAGGGATCAAGTTCGAGAACTGAGTGAAGAAATAGGAGAGAAAAGAAAGTGGGAGGAATCATCTTCGGAATCGGAAAAATCGAAATATAATCAGTTTGATGATCGTCAGACTAGGGAAGATAATGAAGAATTATGCCAAAAGTGTAAGCGGGTGAACTGGGTGAATGTAATATGGAAACACGTTTTTGTTATAGATGCGGGAAACCAGGACATATTTCCAGAGATTGTCGGATTACCAGGTTTTGTTACTATTGCCATCTTCCAATTCATCTTCAAAATGAATGCCTTCAAAGAAATGTTCGGAGAACACAAAGTTCAAAATAAACAGAAATTTCCATCAAGTTGAAAGGAACGAAACATATAACATTGAGGGAACAACTTCTTCAACGGGTAAGGTTCCTCTGATGACATCAAATGTTCTTGAAAGAAGTATGAATGGAAAAAGGGATCTAGTCCATAAATATAATTGGAGAAAGAATATTTAAACCAAGAAAGTTCAAGTCGTTGTCGAAGTAGTAATCAATGATAGAGCTGGAGCCAGAGTTGAGAATAAATTGTGATCCCAGAACAAGCATTCAATAACAATGATATAATCTTGATGTCGTCCCTCTCATTAAGAACAAATAAATCTCCAGTTCAATGTGTGATGAATTAGAGAGAAGGTGCAAGTGTACATGAAATATGGTAGGTAAATAGGATTGTTACCAAAAGGACCCTCTACTTGATACAAGGTGATAAATGTGGCACTAACAATCTCCCCCTTTGTATCAAAGTAGAGGAAACAAATTTTAAGCTTGTACCGGAGCAACATATCTTTTCCTAATCCCAAAGATGATTTCAAAACGCCTCAGTGCATTTCGGTACTCTTGTCGGTTCTTGATGGCTTCCAGGGCTAGGCTAATCAGTTTCTTCTCTTTCGGCTTTAGCTTGACCTCCTCCTTCTCATCGAGCCTGAGTTTACTCTCCAATTGGATCTGAATCAGTTTAAACGTCCCATTACAGTATTTGTTTACTTCAGTGATTCTCATAAACCTCTTCGTCTTCTCCTGATTATAGTAGACAATTCCGAGTTCTGGTTTAACTAGCACGGTGTAAACAGGGATACCTTGGATATCTGATAGTCGCTTGTTGGGTCTACTGAGGTTCACTCGGGTTTGGTTTGCTTCCAGAGCCATCTGAATGTCAGTGAGGTAAGAAAACTTCACCATATTTCTCATAAATCTCTTGACAGACTGATAAGCGGCAGACCTTTCTATCTTCTTATCAGGAATGCTTCCTAGAGTGTGATATAGGCTCAAAAGGTCGTCTAGCTTTAGGCTCTAGAATTCAGCTTCAGTAAAGAACCAGTCTTTGCCATCAAATCTTCTGACAGTGAACTGTGGGTACCAGATATTCAGCAGTTTCTTCGACTCTATCTTCAGAACCTTTATAATTGCCTTATCAGACCTAACTGTGTCCATCTCCAGGTCTTTGTTTTTCATAATGTGCAAAAATTCGGTTTGATGTAGAGCTGGCCATTTCTCAATCCCATACAGTTTGATCAGGTCGATCCTCTGAACATTCCTAACAAATAAATCCTTTCTCACACTTTCTTGAAAAGGAGTCAAGATCCTTACCCTCTGCCATTTTCCAACAAAATTCGGTTCATCGTCAATCAGAGCCTGATAGTATCTCATTTCGGCCTCTGAGACGGGATCTCTGATTTTACCATCTATAGACACAGGAATATTTTCACAGAAGTACCTGCACTGGGATCATTTGGTTGTTGCGGTTGAGCATTGTCATCATCAGAATCAGATTCTACCACTTGAGCTCTGGTTGTGTCAAATACGTCATCCAATTCCTCTTTAATCTGGACCTCTGTTCTCTCCGGTTCCTCCTTAGAATCAATGTAGATATAATCCATAATCAAATTGTCTGCCATCCGCTGTTCCTCCGTTCTATTATCACCACTTTGAGGCTTTTCAACCGTAAGTTTGATATCATATAGAACACCATCCACTTGAACATTCTCATTACCCTGTCCTTCTTCTCCCTCTGTTACCATCTGTTCAGATCCCCCAGCAGTTTCAGTATTAGCTTGGTTAAACGCTTCAACCCGTGCTCTCTTCCCCCTCGTGTTGAGCAGGATCATCCTGATCATCATGCCGTCTCTTCCGTGAAGTTTGGGCTTGAGCACCGTACATTTGGTCTAACACAGTGATTCTGTTGGATAAGGATTTGAATCCTAACTGCATGGCTTCGGTCTTCTCTTTGATAGAAGTCTGAAGGTTTTGAAAATCAGAACTTGTGGGTAGGCGGGTTTGTAGCTCTGTTTGTCTTCGAAGTAGCCCCATAAGTTCTACTTCTTCGTGGTCGTTCCGATCTCCTGGATTGAGTAACTGGGCTACAAGTTGGGATTTGAGTTAATGTATAGGAAGGGTGCGTTCAGGTTGGTTTTGTGGAAGTATAGGTCTGGGTTGAGCTTTGAATGTAGGATTGGATTGTCCGGAAGAAGTTTCAGCTATACCTTTATCTTTGACAGCTCTACGCACTTCTGCTGAAAGGTAATTGACAATCTGTTTCAGCTCAGTCACCTGTTTCTTATAGGAAGTATAAATTAAATCCAGGGCAGCGTGCAGAAAATCCAACGTTATGTAATGTGGGGACAGTCCGAGCATTGCAAAACGTTCATCGACATGGGAAACACTAACACCCGTACCACGTAGGTTAGCGGTTGACGTGACAGTTGAAGCAACTGTACGGGCTGTGCTCAAAGATGGCATAGTGTTAGCAATGATAGGACTTCCACCCCTTCCTCGCGAGGCACCAACGGATGGTGGCCTAACTCGGGGTGTTCCGGTTGGAGCACGAAAGCTTCCAACAAATTGTGTTATCGGCGCTCGTGTCCTAGGAAAAGAAGTTCTACCAAAAGGCCCTAGACTCGATGTGCGCGGAATAAAAGGCGGTGGTCGGGGCAATTGCCTACCAGTTTCAATATCTGCAAACACCGAATGTGTTGCTGATAGCAGTTGTGCTTGATCCCCTGTGGGAAATGAAACACTAGTCTGTTGAGAGACTAGTGAGTGGCTTGATGGGGTTGTGCTATGCATAGCTGGGTCCACTATGCCTTGTTCAATGCGCAACGGCGACAAACGCACGTCGGCAATAGATGCGGCTACCCGACTTGACACGGTTTGGGGAGAGTCAGTATTTAAAACTTTTTGTGACTCTTTCTCAGTCTCTCACATTTCTTTTCTCACACTCTCACGGCTCACATTTTCCAAATTTTCAACTCCAACTCCCTCATCCCGCCTTGTGTCACCAATATCGCCCGAGAGTCCGACGTTCCAAGTGGAATCAACATCGAACTCTCAACATGAGGTCGGGCACTGACATGTCTATGTATTATGTTTACGTCTGGGTCATGATCGGAGTCCGAATCTGAATCGGAAGCACCATCGGCATCACCTTTTGGTTTAGTAGAAATCTCGTCTTCGGAGCTTGAAGCGGATATAAAGTTGTCAGCATCGTGTTGGGAATCCCAAGAAACATCATCGTCAAATATTTGGGTTCGGTTACCTCGAGATGTGGATGCCAAGCCAGCAGTACCCTCAACTCCTGCACCCCTCTCAATAATACTTTCCCCCCACCTCTTCTCGTTCAAGAACCCCTTGTTCTTGAACCTGCTCAACTTGTACACCTTCACCACCTAAAAGGTTTGCACCGTAGGGAGGTCCCTCCGGATCTGGATGGACCATCAGTGCATTTTCTAACCTATACTCTCTCATAAACGGAGACAGCTGGTTGGCATAGGCTAGTACGGCTTCGAGTATGACGGCAGTGTGGGCAAAGTTGATCTCAGCAGGCATCTTGAGAAAATGCATCCACTGTCTGGGTCCTTGAACAACATTTGGTCGGCGGGGAATCTCTGGGTTTGAGCCCATGATGCTCTGGATAATGATCTGAAAGAATCGTTGATAGGGCACAAATTTTCTGGCTTTGTGTGGCTTGGTCTTGTCACCAACCAATTCAATTAGCTCGTTCCATATGATGATGGCATAATCTATTTTTCTGTTGAACACCACGACATTGAATAGGCGTAAGGTATCAATGTTGCACTTATCCAAACCCGTGTGTTTTGGAGTTATGTACCGGTTTATTATGGAGAATAGGGTGTACCAGATTTGTGGTAGGTACTTTCGTTTGAACTTGGAAGACTGAGTGAGCAAGACCCCATCTGCAGGTTGATACCCCAAACTTCGGATATCGGCACATAAATCTTCTTCAGATATTTGGTCTTCAAAATCAACTTGATAAGGTAAATCCAAGGCAGTCCTTAAACATTTCAGGGTTATCTTTGTGTCGAAATGGTCAACGGTGGCCGTAAAGTGTTGACCTCGGGGATGGACGGGATGGAACTGTAGGGTATTCCAAAAACTGTTGTAGGTATATGACAGGTACGGTTATGGTTTTGGTTAAGGTTGTGAGGAGTGGGTGACCTTTGAGTATTTCCAGGATAATGCGGTAGTCAAAGTTAACACGAAGGTCTAAGGTATGGTTGTTATCAGACAAAGCAAGATGATACCTTCGGGGCAATAACTCTTTATCAAGGTCTCGGGCATTCATCGAGGGGGGCGAGGATCGGTGAGATGGAATCACAGTGTTCTCGTCTGGCGAATTGCCATCATTTTGTCTCAAGGCTGCCATCTGGATAGAATGATATAAGTGAAGTGCTCAAAAATGGTTTTGTTGAAAAACATTTCAAAAAATAGCCTAAGTATGGCTTTTATCGCATGGTACATCAGAGGTTTATCACACAAAACATTTTATCGCATGGAACTGTATGCGAAAAAGGTTGTCGCACACAGGCATGTGCGATAATGTTGAACACCAGGTGTGTGCGACAAAGATGAACTTAAAGAACATAGAACCTTGCGATAACATTGAACACGATAAAAATACTAAGTGTTCAACCCAGATTTCAAATTGTCCGCACAAAAGATATGTTGACCTATCACACTAGTGTCTGTTTGTACCCAGAAGCATAAATCTAGAATTTTTAAAATTTAATTCTAACAAATGAGTGGATTACAGTGAAGAACATGAAAGGACTCTTATGAATGTCGACCCTAAAACCCTAAAAAACGATTGTAGATCGATAAAGCATGGATAAAAAGACTCGAAAAACATAGGAAAGTTACCTCGATGTGAATCTGAATGCAATGGAACTGATTTGAACACTTGAATCTTCGAAAATCTCATATTTGAAAAAGTAGGCTTGAGAGTATTTTGGGTTCGAGAAAAAGAAAATATGTTTGAAAAATCGCTCTATATATAGGAACCTGAGGATGGGGACACTTGGCAATGAAAGATTGGTCCAACGGTTGACCTTCCATCGTGTCAGGTTGTCGTACAAAGGAGTGTACAAGGAACCTTCAAAGTTATCGTGCACAACAGGGTGCGATAACAAGGTGAGAAGTTTAATCGCACACGAAGGGTGCGATAAACACTGTTCATGAGGTTTAATCGCACACCACAGTTGCGATAAAAAAGGTTATCGTGCTTTTTTCGCATGAGGCATCGTGCGATTAAAAATATCGATGTGTTATCGCATGAAGGCACGTGCGATGAAACCTGTTATCGTGCATAACTACATGCGATAACATCAACACTTAGACATTTTTCCAAAAAAAATATTTTCAATAAATTCCAAAATTTTATCACATTGAAAGATGTCCAACTTTCAATTGATTAAGCACTTCTGAGTTTTCAAAAACAGTTTTTCACTCCCCCTTAAATGATGTAGAGAATTCTCAAAGAAGTTTTCATCATTTAAGAGTGTTTTCAAAAACCAGTTAGAACACTTCCTGTCTTGAAGTATATATCCCATGGCATCTATACTCACACACAGTGTCAATTATGCATACTCCCCCTAGACTTATGCATATAAAGAATGAAATACTCCCCCTGAGACCATGATCACACCTTATGCAGACACAAGTATCATATTTAATCACAAATAAATCAATGAAAGAAAGAAAAAACAAATAACAGATTCAATAGACGTATGAAAAACAATAGAATCATGAAAATTTAAATCACATATATTGAGAATAGAATATGATGAAAATTTAAATGTATCAATCTAGAGAAAAATATCTAGATTGAGATACAAATATTTCCATCTATTGTATGATCAATATAGGAAAGTTAAACTTTCATGTTCAACATGCCAAGCTTGGATACTAAAAAAGTATAACAAAGTATAACAAAGTTAAACTTTGTGAAAAGATCCGCAAGTTGAAACTCAGTTATAACAAAGTATAATTCAATTGTACCTTTCTCAACATGATCTTTAATGAAATGATACCTGATATCGATGTGTTTCGTCTTGGTGTGTTAGATAGGATTAGCAGATATGGCAATGGCTCTTTTGCTGTCATAGTAGATGGGGATTTTCTCATATTTGAACCCGTAGTCAATGAGTTGGGTTTTCATCCACAGGACTTGTGAACAACAGCTGGCCGCGGCTACATATTCAGCCTCCGCAGTTGATGTCGACACACAATTCTGCTTTTTAGACGCCCAACTCACGAACTTATCTCCCAAAAACTGTACATGACCGGATGTGCTCTTCCTGTCTAGCATGCTTCCTCCATGATCAACGTCTGAATATGCGGTGAGTTCGTATCCCGTCCCCTTTTGATAACACAGACCAAGATACGGTGTGCCTTTTAAATATCGAAAGATTCTCTTGATGGCTCCAAGGTGTGATTCCTTCGGATTAGCCTAAAATCTCGCACACAAACAAGTTGCAAACATAATATCTGGACGACTCGCAGTTAAGTACAGTAATGACCCGATCATACCTCTATATATCTTAAGATCAACATCCTTACCGTCAGGATCCGGACCGATCTTAGATCCAGGTGCCATCGGAGTACCAATCGTCGTACAGTTTTCCATCTTGAACTTCTTCAAGATATCAAACACGTACTTGGACTGATTTATGAAGATTCCGGTTGAGAATTTCTTAGCTTGTAGTCTAAGAAAGAAGTTAATCTCTCCCATCATACTCATCTGGAATCTGGTCACCATAATGTTACAGAACCACGCACATAGCGAAGGATTAGTTGAACCAAAAATTATTACATCAACATAAATCTGTACGAGAAGAATTTCACCTTCCTCATGCTTGGTAAATAGAGTCGTGGTAATTTTACCTTTCTTAAAGCCGGATCCTAGTAGAAAGGTGGATAAAACTTCATACCAGGCACGTGGGGCTTCCTTGAGACCGTAAAGAGCTTTGTCAAGGACGTACACATGATCTGGTTTATCTTTGTCTACAAAGCCTCCAGGTTGAGACACGTACACTTCTTCTTTCAATACGTCGTTCAAGAATGCAGTCTTCACATCCATTTGGTAGACTGTGAAGTTCTTGTAGGCGGCAAATGCTAAGAACATCCGAATTGCTTCCAAGCGAGCAACCGGAGCGTACGTCTCATCATAGTCTATACCCTATTGTTGTTGGTACCCTTTTGCTACTAGCCGTGCTTTGTTCCTCACGACTATGCCGTCTTCATCTTTCTTATTTTTTAGGATCCACTTTGTACCAATTACTGTTTTACCCTTGGGTCGAGGAACTAATCTCCACACTTTCAATGCTTCAAATTGATTCAGCTCATCCTGCATAGCAATTATCCAGTCCGGATCCTCCCAGGCTTGTTGAACTGTGGTTGGCTCAACTTGACTTAGAAAGAGCGCGAACAAAACTTCATTTGCAGTCGGTGATCTGGTCTTTACAGGTTCAGACACTTCACCAATTACTTGATTTAACGGGTGACTGCGTGTCTACTTCTTTGAATGTGGATGTGCAGATATGGCATCTTGATTGGGGTCTACTAAGGTAGGATCTTTATCAAAATTCAACTCAATTGTCAATGTCGGTTCCGAGTGTGAGGCTGGTTGGTTGTCAGAAGAAACAACTGGCACTGCCTCGGGAACCGCATCAGCAAATACCTCAGGTATGTTCGCAGTACTCTGGTCATTAACATTTGAAGTCGTACTTGATGAAGAAGCACCATTAGTTGATACTAGTTGTATTGGTTGTGTAGATGTCATGTTTAGATTGCTTGGGGGAAGACGCATGAGTCGTTGCACCAGTATTAGACGATGTTGGTACCATTGAAGGACCTGACAATGTGGCTTGTGCTGGATATTGAGCAACTTGATTCCTGTCAGACACATTTGCATGTTTATTAGAATTAGAATTAGAATTAGAATTAGAAGTGGAAGCTTGATCTTTGTTTGACTTAGTAGACGTTGGACGGATTTGTCCAGACGCTAGAATTCCAGATATTTCGGGTTCTGTACTGCTTTGCACATAATCCATCTCTTCTGTCTCATCAAATTTGACATTTATGCTTTCGATCACAATTCTTTAAGATTTGAAGTAGACTATGTATGCTATTGAGGTTGATGAGTATCCGATGAACACGCCCTCATTTGCTTTAGGACTCAATTTGTTCAAGTTATCCTTGTCATTTAACACGATACACCTGCAACCAAAGACACGAAAGTAGTTTATGACTGGTTTTCTATTGTTTATAATCTCATATGGTGTTTTGCCAAACTGTCGGTGTATGATAGAACGATTTTGTGTGTAGCAAGTCGTTGATACCGCTTCAGCCCACATAAATAAAGGAAGATCAGCATAGGACAGCATTGTTCTTGCAGCTTCAACTAGAGTACAGTTTCGTCTTTCAACTATCCCGTTTTGTTATGGTATTCTTGCCGTAGAGTATTGACGTGACACTCCCAATGATTTAAGAAAATCATCTAGAGTCTTATTCTTGAATTCTGTCCCATTGTCTTACCGGATTGTTTGGACTGATTGTTGAAGATTGACTTGAAGCATCTTGATTAAAGATATAATCAACTCGGGTGTTTCATCGTTGGAGCGTAGAAAGTTTACCCATGTATACCTCGAGTAATCGTCAACGACCACTAACACATACCACTTGACACTTATACTTTGAGTTTTCATTGGCCCACAAAGATCCATATGTAGAATTTCCAAAACTTTGTGTGTACTTGGATCAGGTTTTGGCGGATGAGGAACTCGTTTCATCTTTCCATTCTCACAGGCCATGTAGAAATTGTCTCTTTCAAACTTCATAACTGGTAGACCTTTGACTAAATCACCTATCATCAACTTTGGAATATAACGGAAATTGAGGTGAGATAATCGTCTATGCCACAACCAGCTCTTTTTCATAGATGCTTTAGACAACAGACACACGTGGTTATTGGGTTTGATTTTTGATAGTCAATGGTGTAAAGATTTGACTTTCTCGTACCCACTAGAAGTTCATCTCCTCCTTCGGTTCGAACTGAACACCGTGTCTTCTTGAAGTTGACTTATAGATCTTTGTCACATAATTGACCTATACTAAACAAGTTGTGTCCTAAACCCTCAACATAGTTAACCTTTGTAATCCGGACGTTGTCTTTAACAATGTCTCCGTAACCCAGAATCGGTGAATATTGATCATTCCCGAATTTGACTCGACCACCATATTTCTCCACATAATTATTGAGCAGCTCTTTTCTTCTAGTCATGTGTTTCAAGCAACCCGAATCCAAGTACCACACATGACTGGGCTGCAAAAAGGATATCAAGGGGTTTTAGGTACCCATTTGTAAATGGGTCCTTTTGGGTTAGGAGATGGTACTTGGATGGATTTAGTACCATTCTTTCAAAAACTTTTTTATGATAACCATTTGAATAAAAACGTTTAGGACCATAAGTATCATAACCAAACAAATGAGAATAATCAGACTTGCAGATAAAATCATCCACACCACAATATGAACAACAAATTTGGTCATGTGCTAAATTGATCAATTGTTGCATTGAATAAACCTTGTAAGGAATAACAAGTTTTTCTTTAGTGCAAACAGCTTGATTTCTTACTGCATAAACAAATTATTTTTCATGGAATTAAAAGCAACGTGGGATGATTTTGTCTAGGCCACATCTTGTGTGGACTCCTTTATTCTCCACTCAAGTCTCGTATTGTTTCTCAGATAACGATCTGAAATGCAAGAAAGATAAGAGTTGGAAGCTTTAGAATGTTCAGCTTGGAAAGAGTTGTTGTTCTTATTTCTTTTTGTTTTTCTTTTCTTTTTCTGTAACGATCTTTTGGATTTGGATTTTGAATAATAATCGTTAACATGAGGTTTTTCAATAGACTTTGACGATTCACCCTTGAAGAAACTCTTCATAGGTTCATCTTCTTTGATTATGAAATCAGAATGATTTGGAAGTTTTGTATTGAAATCAAATTGAACAGGCACTTCACTTACACCTTTACCTTTATCCTCACAAACATTCTCACTATCAAGATCAGACTGACTATCATAGGATGAATGAAAGATACCACAATGTAACAACCGGGTATTTAAGTAAAGAAATTGGAGAGTGTTGTGGCTATAGTGTAATAAGGGAAAATATGAGGGACCAAAGGAAAAATAGTGAGGAAGTATATAAAGGCACCAATCCCTAGGTTACCTCATATTTCTTTAGCTGATTTTGGTGTTGGCGGCTGTGAGAAGAGAAGAGAAGAAGAAGCAAAATTGGGAGAATCAAATTGAGGAAGAAATCATTGAAGGTAATCTTATTCAAAACCTTCTCCTTTCTATTTCATGATTTCTCTTCTATTTTTGTCTAAGAAATTGGTGTGAAAACATTAAGAGTCACTGTGTTCTTCACCTTAATGCCATTAAAGTAGTTTAATGGGGGTTTTTTTATTGTTGTGAATCGATATAGAAGTAAAGAGTGGAATAAATGGGTGTTTATGTTTGGAGGATGAACCCAAGTGATTGTCTAATCAAGTTTATGGCAGAAATCTCGATTCTAATCTTTTAGGGAGTTTGGGTTTTTTGCAGTTCATAGGTTACCGGACGTCGCCCCGTCCGGATACTGGTGTCCGAACAGTGGGAGTTTCCCGGATAAAGTTTTAGTATTGTGGTTTTCAGATAGTGAGGTTCCCGGACGAGTTGTCTTACCGGGTAAGAATTTGTTTCCGAATGAGGAGACCGGAAAGTGTAGTACCCGGTATGTGGTATCCGGAAAGTGTTGTGTCCGGAAAGGGTATGGTGTCTGGAAAGGCCTTGTGTCCGGAAAAGGGTGTTGTGTCCGAAAAGTTTAGTGCCCGGACAGTAGGGTCCGGATAGCTGTAGCTGATGAGATATGTCTGATCTTTTTAGGTGTCAAGCTCAGTTAACTCGAAGGTAGAACGAGAGAGCGTTCAATATCATCACAAGGTGAGTTCCCTTAATCCTTTTTACGTAGAATGAATGTTAAATGTTTTACTGATCATGGCATGTTTTACAAGTATGACCTGTTTACAAGCTTTTATAAATTATCACATGAAAATATGTTTTTTGAAAGGCTTATTTAGCATGAATGAATGATTTATAAAGATTTCACGCTTTGTGATTTATGGTTAGCTATGTGGAGTCGGGCTGCACAGTGGGATCAGAGTACCTCGGGATCCGATGATCCCTTGGGAGTTTGTTATGAGCCGGTAGGATGGAATTCGTTTCCTTCCTACTCGAATAATGGGGAGTCTGCTTGGGCCCCGATATGGGGCGAG
Organism: Saussurea involucrata; assembly: GCA_033807775.1. Classification (NCBI taxonomy): domain Eukaryota; kingdom Viridiplantae; phylum Streptophyta; class Magnoliopsida; order Asterales; family Asteraceae; genus Saussurea; species Saussurea involucrata. Next base: position 5,971,620 of record CM066313.1, on the reverse strand, counting down.
AGGGGAGTCTGCTTGGGCCCCGATCGTGGTTTGGTTCGTATGATCATTGAACACTGTGCAGTTACCATTTTTGATGCTTTATGTGGGGACGCATAATGTATTTGTGAAATGATTTTTATATTGTGGTTAAAAGTCGTTTTCGGAGGGAATTCACTAGACTGTTTGGTCTAACCCTCGCTTTTCAAAACTAAACCATTTTCAGGTAAAGGAAATAGTGGTGCTTCAAGTAAGAGTAAAGAGATGGCTTAAGCATCGAGATGGAGTTAGCGAGACTCCATAGTTTGTTAGTTGATTCCATAGATAGAAGTTCTCGGCTGTAGACATGATGTTTCCGTTGTCCAAATTTTGAATAGTTCAGACTTATATTCAGTTGATGACAATTTTATTATGTAATTGGGACCCATGTTTGGGATGATTTATCTATATTATGCTTGTGTTGGGTTTGGATTGTTACAAATGGTATCAGAGCCTTAGTTTTAGGGATTTAGGTGACCGGTCGGGCCTAAACTTAAACTGTAGGATGAGGAACACAGCCGAGACATAGGATTGCCTCTAGGAATGATCACTCTAAACGCGCTTAGGAATAAGGTACCAAGGACAGACATGTAAGGTAAATTTAGGATTGCACCTGGCCAGTGTAATTGTAAATTTACAGGTACATGTGCGTGCTTAAACTGCCTTATATAGCAATCTTGTTGTGTCATGTCTAGTAGAGATTAATCGCTAGTTTCTTTCAGTTCTTGATACGGCTGGAAGAACGCTAAGGAGCAGGTTCGTACCTGTTACTCAAAGAATTCCGAATGAAGAAGTCCTAGCTAATGGACCGCTGGAGCCCACGAGGCCGACTACCACTCGAGGAAATGTCAGGATCGATTCTTAACAAGAATTAAACTTCTTAGAAACAGAATTTAGAGAATCTTGCGGAATAGAACTCTAAATCAATTAAAGAACAATCAATAGAATTCAACACACTGTATATATCAAACTGTATTACTCACAAGCTTTACACCAAACCTCAATCTTGTTGAACAGGCTCAACAAGACGACTTCTACTTCTCTAGAAATAGGATCTACGACCTTGAGGTTAATTCTCTCTGAATAGCTAAACAACCTATTGAATAACTGTTCTCTCTATCGTGTATCTCTTCTTTTGTCAATTCTAATAGCTATCTATCAATACTATTTATACAAAAGTAATTACAAGATAACTATCAAAAGTAAATTGATCTTCTGAATCTTCGTTAAACATATCTTGATCAATTCCTTCTTTGTCTCCAAAAGTATCGCATACCAAACTTATCAAGTCAGCAGTATTAACAATGATTCGGCTCAGCAGCATTAACGACCTTCAGCAGTATTAACCCTTCACAGTCTTCAAGCAGTAGTAACTCAGCTCAGCAGTACTAACCATGTCTAGCAGTAGTAATTTGGTCTAGCAGCACTAACCGTGTCTAGCAGTAGTAACTTCGTCTAGCAGTAGTAACCTTGACTAGCAGTAGTAACGAAGAACTGGCAGTAGTAGAATTGTCTTGGCAGTACTAACCATACTTAGCATATCTTCAGTTCCCAACAATCTCCCCCTAACTTGACTTTTAAGAAAAGAAGTCAAGTTCTTCAGATGATGCTTCCAAAACCTAATCATACATGCCTAGATTAGGATTCAATCCCAGACTTTGATTGAGAATCCTTTTTACCAAGAATTTACCCATTGCTGAATCCTTGTTGCAGGTCAACTTGGCATGTAGCATTCCGTTCAGCCTCTTCATGCTGTGATTGTATATTTCATCCACCAGATAGTATTCTTGAGTCGCAGAGTCAAGGGAGATGACATATACTCCACAGTTTTCATAGAGCATCCAGTTGGTAATGGCTTGAAACTGTGTGTTTATCCTATGCTGAACCGCTTCAGGTTTGAACATTTGGCACAAGAATTCAAGTACCATTTTAGAGATTGACATCCCTTGTTCAGTCAGCATGTTTTCATATAGCCTCATCCCAACTTTGAACATCTCTTCTAAGTCTGATCTTGAGCAAGTTCTGACAATTTTTCCCCAAGTTGAAAAGACTTCAAATTTTCCATCTGCTCTTTTTATCCTAATGAACTCCTTTCTACCATCTTTCAAAGTGTCCCAAAAGATGATTTCAGGAGCCTTAGATGATATTGGTTCAGCCTGAATTGGAATTGGGTTAGAGTCAACACCAGTAATATACAAATCACATTGGGCATCAGTTTGTGATTGTACATTGCTGGATCAGATTTTTCTTTCACTGTTTCCTCCTGGGCCTCTTCTGCAGTTGGCTCCACCCTTGGCTTCTTTTCATTTTTCTTCTGTGAAGTTATGGGCTTGGTGCTTGGTCTTTTCTTTGACATCATCTTGGTTCTTTTAAGAGTTTTAACAGCTTCAGGAGTTGGTTCAGCTGTTTTAAGTTTCTCAGCAGCAATAACCATTTCTGCTGCTATGGCTGTTACTGCTTCTCTTAGAACATGTAATGATGCTGCTTCAACACTGTTCTTCACAATCCAGTATACTTCTTCATCAATTTCAGCTTGAGATGTAGTTACTGCTTCCTGCTCATTTTCTGCTGCTTTTTCTGTTTGGCCTTCAGCAGCATTAACTGTTTCTGCTGCTTGTTCAAACTCAGCAGCATTAACAGTTTCTGCTGCTGTGGTTTCTGCTGCTGTTGTAGTTTCTGCTTCTTTAACAAGCTCTTCCACCTTTTCTGTCTCCCCTTTATTCTGTGTACTGGACTCCCCCTTAAACTGTGCATTATCCATTTCCATCTCAGTCTCCATCTGAACTGTCTCCCCCTCAACTTGTAGACCCTTTTTATTCAGTTCTGCTTCTGATTCTGACTCTGACTCCCCCTTTTTGGGAGCATCATCAGTTGGAATTCTTCTTCTCAGCACAAATCTTGCCTTTTTCTGTCTGTGCAACAACTTGGTGACCATCTTCTTGAGCTTCTCAATTTGAGACTGTTGGTAGGTGACCACAGTCTTCAGTTGCTCAATCTCCTTCTTCTGTGCCATAACATCCAAGTTGACATTTCCAATGGTTTCCATCAATTCAGCATAGTTATATCTATCCTCACCTTGTTTAGAAGTGTTTACCTTCTTTAAAGGATCCTTGGAAGTTTTAGCAGAAGCCTTCTGCCTAGCAGAAGCACTAACTGCCCCCTTGGTTTCTTGGCACCTGGGTCCTCCTAATGATTTCTCATTTAGAGTTGCCATGGGGAAGGTCTTATTTATGTTACCACTGTCCTTCTCTGTGCTAGCAGAAGTAGTGGCGGCCTTAGCACCCATATGCTCATCCTTCTCCTTAGAGAGCACCTTCTTGGGGTTGGGAGACACCCCTGTGGTTTCCCTGTTGATATTCTCAATTGGAGAATGCTCCAACTGAGGGCTTAAAGGCTTAGGGCTCTGAGTAGGTACAACAAGGGAAGGAACCTTGTGCACCTTTCTTCTTTGAAACTTGTTGGATAAAGCAGGAGTGGGCTTTTAAGTATGTGCTGAGGGATATTTATAGTGAGTGAAGGTGGGGTTTGGTCATCAGTGGGATGATCTAATGAGGGCCTTGATCCTGATGCCATACCTTCAGAGGGGTGGGACACAACCATCATTGTAGAGAACAATGGTGTGTCAACTCCTTCCGAGTCCCTATGAAGTCTTTTCATATTTGAAAAAACCTTCCCTTTAGGGGATTTGGGTACATATACCTCAGTAAACTGAGGTAAGTCCATCAATTCCTTGTTAATAACTTCTTGCACAAATCTTGGATACATGTAAAAGCTCTTTTTGGATTCCAAGTTTGACACAAGATCATTAAAGATCATAGCTGAAAATTTGTACTTTCTGGCAGTGGATAAGCAGACCAAGGCATATGCAATGGGACTGCTGAACTCACTCCATCCAGTAGTTTTCTTGGAAATACAGTGCATCAGGGTATGAACAAGAAATCTCCATTGGTTGAAAAATTTTGACTTGTAGAATTTAAAAACACCAATGGGACCTTCATACCGCATTCTTTGTAAAGTCGAATATAAGTCATCAGAAGATATAGAGGTTATACCTGAGGCATCATCTAAGTGAAGAGAGATGCGAATAACCTCCTCTGTGACTTTCAAGGGTTTATCACAAACCCTTGTTCGAATGGTTTTCTGCCCTTCTTCGAAACTAACAGTGGCATTCTCCCAAAATTGCGTCTGATGTTCAATATAGATGGTTGGGCTCACCGTTAGGGCATAGGAGATGTGCGGGGATTTAAGAAAATCGACGATATCGTGGAATCCCGCAGCTTGTTTCGGCTTCTGAAGCATGGCTATTTCATTGTGCTCATCCACAAACTCCATGATTCCTGAGGATTCTTGAAAGAAAAACACAAAGATTCTGGGGAGACTAGGTTAGAACGAGAGAGAAGAAGTAAATGCGAAGAGTCGTTATGAACTTTGGCGGGCAAACAGGGGTATTTATATGCCCTAGATTATCAAAAGCAGTATTAACGACATAGGCAATACTAACTACCGAGCAGTATTAACTGCAAAGCAGTATTAACTACACAAGCAGTATTAACGACTGAGCAGTATTAACTACCGAGCAGTATTAACTGCAAAGCAGTATTAACTACACAAGCAGTATTAACGACTGAGCAGTATTAACTACCGAGCAGTATTAACTGTGCACTAGCAGTATTAACTACTGAGCAGTATTAACTGCAAAGCAGTATTAACTACACAAGCAGTATTAACTGCTGAGCAGTATTAACTACACAAGCAGTATTAACTGCACAAGCAGTATTAACTACTAGAACACAGGCAGTAGTAACTCTGCACTAGCAGTAGTAACGCTGCACAGGCAGTAGTAACTACACTTACACTTTTCTGCACTTGGTAATCTGAGGGAAACAGAGGATCCTGAGAAAGAAAGTTAGTAGCACCAAATATATGAAGAAATACAGGTATAAAAAACAGAAAGTCATAAATTTATTCTAGGTTGATCATGCCCACACTTGTTACCAAAAAGGTGAATCTACCCACATCAAAAGCTTTTGTGAATAGATCAGCAAACTGGTCATTTGTATGAACTTTAGCAACCTGAATTAATTTCTTTTCATTGCAATCTCTTATAAAGTGATACCTTATCTCTATATGCTTTGTTTTTGAGTGTTTGACTGGATTATTAACAATGCTAATAGCACTGTTGTTATCAATGAAGATTGGAGTGTGAAGAAATGTTACCCCATAGTCCAACATCTGATTCTGAATCCATAGAACCTGAGAGCAGCAGCTTGCAGCAGCTATGTACTCAGCCTCTGTGGTAGATAAGGATACTGTGGTTTGTTTCTTACACTGCCAAGATACTAGTCTTGTACCCAAAACCTGACATCCACCTGAAGTAGACTTCCTATCCATGTTGGCTCCACCCAAATCACTATCTGAATATGCAAGCAAGTCAAAAGAGGATTCATGAGGATACCAGAGACCTAATCTAGGTTGCCCTTTTAAGTATCTGAATATTCTCTTGACAGCATGAAGGTGTGATTGCTTAGGAGAAACCTGAAATCTGGCACAAACACAGACTGAAAACATAATATCTGGTCTAGAGGCTGTGAGATACATGAGAGATCCAATCATTGATCTGTAATGATGGACATCCACATCCTCCCCCTCAAGATCTGCAGTGATCTGTTTATGTGTTTCCATTGGTGTGCTTGCTGGCTTTGAGTCTGATAAACCAAATTTGTCCAGGATGTCTTTCACATACTTGGATTGGCTAATAAAAATCCCATCTTTCCTCTGTTTTACCTGAAGCCCAAGAAAGAATGTAAGCTCTCCCATGGAACTCATCTTGAAGCTTTTGTGCATCAATTCTTCAAACTCTTTACACATTTGATCATTGGTGGATCCAAAGATGATGTCATCCACATAGATCTGAACAAGTAATGTACCTCTCTTTCTCCTCTTGATAAACAGGGTCTTGTCAATTACTCCTCTTTCAAAGTCATTTTTCAAGAGATAGGTAGACAGAGTGTCATACCATGCTCTTGGGGCTTGATGCAAACCATAAAGAGCCTTCTTCAGCTTGTATACTCTGTCAGGGTGCAATGGATTCTCAAATCCAGGGGGTTGACAGACATATACTTCTTCCTCAATACTTCCATACAGAAATGCACTTTTGACATCCATTTGGTACACTTTGAACTTCATGTATGAGGCATAGGCTAGAAATAACCTGATTGCTTCAATCCTTGCCACAGGAGCAAAGACTTCCTCATAATCTATTCCTTCTTCCTGAGTGTACCCTTGTGCAACCAGTCTAGCTTTGTTTCTGATCACAATCCCTCTGTCATCCTTCTTGTTCCTGAAAATCCACTTGGTGCCAATTGCTCTATGACCTTTTGGAAGGTCTACCAAGTCCCAAACATCCTGTAATTTGAACTGTAGCAGCTCCTCTTGCATTGCCTCTATCCAGCTTGGGTCTTTCATAGCATCATAAGCCTTTTTGGGCTCAATCTGGGACAGAAAGCAAGTAAGAACAGTATTAACTGTATTTTGCTGCTCTTGCAATTCTTGGAGTCTGCTTTGCTTTCTAGTCATCATGGGAGATGCAATATCTCCAATCACCAACTCAGGAGGATGATTTTTTTGAGTTCTTGTTGGATGACCAACTTCCTCTTGAATGTTCTCATCCAGATTTGATTCATTTAATTCTGGATTTGTTTCTGCTTCTTCAGTCACCTCAGATTCTCTGGAATTTGGACCTGAAGACTGATTTTCCTCTGCTCTCCTCTCTTCTTCATTCTGAATAGGTTCAGTCTCCTCTTGGTGTTCACAGAATTCAACAGGATCAATGGAAGGGAGTGGAAATATCACAGATTGAATTCTGTGTTCTGATGATGGTGTATCCCTTTGTCCTGCATATACATCACTACTGAAACCCAAAGAATTAGTGAGTGAATCAATGTCAAATAGCCAATTAGGACCTGAACCAATAGGATTTGGTGTGTTCTCATTGCATTTGACATTATCACTTTCTTCAATTATTCTAGAAGAGGTATTAAAAACTCTGTAGGCCTTACTTTGAGATGAATACCCAACAAGAAAACCATCATCTGCTTTGCTATCAAACTTGCCTAAGTGAGATTTGGTATTGAGAATAGTACAAGGACATCCAAATGGTTTGAAAAATCCAATATATGGTTTCCTTTTATGGAAAAGCTCATAAGGTGTCTTGTTTTTAGGCTTTACAACTAAAACTCTGTTTTGAACATAGCAGGCAGTATTAACTGCTTCTGCCCAAAAAGTAATTGGTAACTTTGAATCAGCTAACAGAGATCTAGCAGCCTCAATCAGTGTCCTATTCCTTCTCTCAGCAACACCATTTTGTTGTGGAGTCCTAGGAGCACTGTATTGTCTCTCAATTCCTTTTTATTCACAAAAGGTGTTTAGATCAAAATTTTTAAACTCAGTTCCATTATCTGATCTAATGACTTTCACTCTTTGATTTGATTGGTTTTCAATTTTGAGAATAAAAGATTTGATCAGTCCACTTGTCTCATCTTTAGTTCTCAGAAAATATACCCAAGTAAATCTAGAATAATCATCAATAATAACTAAGCAGTATGATTTCTTGCCAATACTCATCACATTGGTAGGACCAAACAGATCCATATGTAACAGTTGAAGAGGATTTGAGATAGTGTTTATCTCTTTGGTCTTATGAGAAGTTTTGTGTTGTTTGCCTTTGAGACAAGCAACACAATGATCATCACATGAATAGACTTTGGATGGAAACCCCTTACAAGGTTATTCTTAACAAGTTTATTCATTGTTTTAAAGTTCATGTGACACATCCTTCTGTGCCAAAGTGATGATTCATCTAAAGAAGCTTTTGAAACTAAACAATTTAGGGATGAATCAGATGAAACACTTTCCAAATCTAAACAATAAACATTATCCTTCCTAGGAGTTCTCAGAAGTATCATGTTTTCATCAACCACTTTGTATCCAGGAGCAAGGATAATACATTCAGAATCAGTAAACAATATGCTATGTTTCTTGTCACAAACCTGTGATACACTTAACAGGTTGTATCTCAATTGTTCAACATAGTACACATCTTCAAAGGTCATCTTACCCTTTGAAACATCACCCTTACCACTTATCTTTCCACCAGCAGGATTATCCCCAAATGCAACATGTCCTCCATCAATCTTTTTGAAATTTTTGAGGCAGGCCATGTTACCTGTCATGTGCCTGGAACAACCACTATCAACATGCCAAATGCTCTTCCCCTTGAGCTGTTGGTTGCCCTGCACATCAAGATAAATCAGTTAGTTTTATTGGGAACCCAAGCCGAAGTGGTCTTGGGTCTCCCTTGCTCATCAAAGTACTTACACTTGGTTTTGATGAGATTTTCAAATTTAGGTACTGCAGTGCTGGAGTACTTTGTCAAAATTATTGGTGTAGCAGCACTAGAAGCAGTATTAACCTCAGAAGTACTAACAGTGCTAGCAGTACTAATACTGGAAGCAGCAGTACTGTTAGCAGCAGTATCAGCAGTACTAACAGAGGTAGCAGTATTAACAGAGTTAACACTGCTAGAAGCAGTATTAACAGAGTTAATACTGCTAGCAGCAGTACTATCTGAAGAAGTACTAAAAGTATTAGCAGTACTAACTTTGGAATGATTACTAGCAGTATTAACACTGCTAGCAGCACTAACTTTTGAAGCAGTACTAACAGTGTTAGCAGTACTAACACTGCTAGCAGCAGTATTGTTTTTAGTGCCTTTTGGAACCCACATAGTACCACATTCCTTTTCAGTCGTTTTCTTTATGTGGCTTTTGGGTTTATCTTGTTTCTTTGCCACATTTTTCTTTGCAAGCTTTTTATAGCCACCATTCTTTCTGTAACCAACAGGTTTTTGAAAAGATCTTTGAGCATTAAACCTTTGGTTAACAGGATTGAAATAACAGTGTTTGGCTAAATGATTTAGCTTACCACAGATGAAACAAGGTTTTGGCCTGTTGATTCTGTTCAGATCAACTCCTTGTCTCATAGCCCACTGGTTATTCCAGTTCCTTTGATTTCCCCTCTGATTATCATGTTTTTGAGGCTTGTTCTCTTTAGATTTCCTGCAAGAACACTGTTTACAGGTATTGGAGTTCACAACTTTGGGCTGTGTGGAATGAACTCTCTTTTTCTCTTCAGTCCTTTTGATCTCATTGTTCTTGACACATGGACTTTCACATTCCTCATCAGAGTCTACTTTGTCAGTCTCATCCTCAACAACTACTGTTTCTTCACAAGGATCTATATTAATCTTTAATTCAGGATCCTTCCTATCCTTGGTCTCTAACAAATCAGACTTAGGAGGTATGTAGTTGTTATTGTAGGGTGGAGGTGTGGCATTGTACCCTATCCCTACTTTCATCTTGTCATGGATTTGAGCCTTAATGATGGTATCCATGGTTTTAGAAGCACAGGTAAACTTTTCAACATCAAGTTTAACCTTCTTAAGCTCTTCTTTTAATTTCTCATTCTCCTCCCCAGACACTTTCAGCTTAATCTCATACTCATTCTTCTCCCACTTCCAATAGTTAGTATCATAGGAGTGTTGAAGTTCATTAGCTTGAAAAGCTCTAATTTGTTCCTCAAACCTTTCTACAATCCTAACATAATCTTTCACATCTTTCTCTAGCCTCTTAAGGTTATCACACATACCCTGATTGTGATCCCTATATCTTTTAACAACATCAATGCAAGCTTGAGAACAGAGTTTAGATTGTACCTCAGTGGGAATATCAGATACTTCAGCCATAAGAGCTTGATTCTGACAGGCTTCCTCAGCTTGATCACTCCAATCAAATCCCATTCCTTGTTGAGAAACAAGGGCTTGAGAGGAGCTTCTGTTTTGGTTTCCATTTGGAGTCTGTTGATGTGATCCTCCACTTCTGCATTCTCTGGCAAAGTGTCCCATCTTGTGACACTTATAACACTCAACCTTGGACTTGTCAAAGCCTGCACCATCTTCTCTTCTCTGGGAAAAGTTGTTTCTCCCAGTCCTTTTGATGAATTTCTTCACCCTCATTGATAGCATAGCCATCTGCCACTTGATGTCCATCTCTTCCAGATCATCAGCATTAATCTGCTCTAAATCATCATTGATTAGAGAAGAGTGAACATGACTAGAAAAGAATGCTTCTAGTACAGAATCTGTAGTCTTCTCTTGATTAGTTCCACCAGCAGCATTAACAGAACCTGCAGTATTAACAGAATCAGGATTAGCAGCATTATCAGAGGAAGAAGATAATAAAGCAGCATTATAAACAAATCCAGATGGCCTTTTCTTGGCTTCAACTTCAGCCTCAAATACTCTCAGATCATTGTAGAGGTCATCTAGCTCTTTGTCCTCCAATTGGTCATTCTGTCTGAATGAGACTGTGTACATGGTCCATTCTTCTCCCAATGATCTAAGGAACTTTCTATTGACATCATCAGCATCCATGTGTACACCCACAGTTGCTAATTCTCCAATTAACTTGTTAAATCTGTCAAAAGTTTGAGTCATAGACTCATTCTTTGTAGACATGAAGTTCTCATATTGTTGCCTGAGAATAGCCTTTTGATTTCTCTTTGTGCTCTTTGTGCCAGTAAATCTTTTCTCCAGAGCATTCCACAACATCTGTGCATATGTGCAGTGTTGGAATTGATGTTGGTACTCATTAGGAATAGCCAAAAGCAGAGTGCTTAAGGCCTTCATCTCTGTTTGTCTGACTTTCTTTTCAGCATCTGTCGTGGGAGGAGGTCTCTTTCCATCTGCTCCAATCTTTTCTTCATTACATGGGCCATTTTCTATGATGTCCCATATTGCATAATCAGTAAGAAGAATGTACTGCTTGATTCTCAGTTTCCACATGTCAAATTCATTGGGTTTGAGCATGGGAACCTTTGAAACAAGAGTACTGTGAGTATCCATTGAATTGTCCATAGCTTCTAAGATACCAATGCTCTGATACCACTTGTCAGGATCGATTCTTAACAAGAATTAAACTTCTTAGAAACAGAATTTAGAGAATCTTGCGGAATAGAACTCTAAATCAATTAAAGAACAATCAATAGAATTCAACACACTGTATATATCAAACTGTATTACTCACAAGCTTTACACCAAACCTCAATCTTGTTGAACAGGCTCAACAAGACGACTTCTACTTCTCTAGAAATAGGATCTACGACCTTGAGGTTAATTCTCTCTGAATAGCTAAACAACCTATTGAATAACTGTTCTCTCTATCGTGTATCTCTTCTTTTGTCAATTCTAATAGCTATCTATCAATACTATTTATACAAAAGTAATTACAAGATAACTATCAAAAGTAAATTGATCTTCTGAATCTTCGTTAAACATATCTTGATCAATTCCTTCTTTGTCTCCAAAAGTATCGCATACCAAACTTATCAAGTCAGCAGTATTAACAATGATTCGGCTCAGCAGCATTAACGACCTTCAGCAGTATTAACCCTTCACAGTCTTCAAGCAGTAGTAACTCAGCTCAGCAGTACTAACCATGTCTAGCAGTAGTAATTTGGTCTAGCAGCACTAACCGTGTCTAGCAGTAGTAACTTCGTCTAGCAGTAGTAACCTTGACTAGCAGTAGTAACGAAGAACTGGCAGTAGTAGAATTGTCTTGGCAGTACTAACCATACTTAGCATATCTTCAGTTCCCAACAGGAAAAGGTAGGGGTCGCGGTAGGTTATAGTTCCAGATCCGTGCAACGAACAATAATGAAATCAATAAGTAGAAACAAGTCGGAATGATTTCAACTGGTCATCCAATTTAGCTTTCAATTGAGAGAGTTTACAATAAGGAATAATGAAAGCAAATGAACAACTAGCCTATTTCCTTAGGCTAATCAAACATTATATATGACGGGCCCGTGGTTAACAAGCCCACGGCCCGTTCACTAACTAGGCTCAAATTAAACTATTACAATTAGCCCCTTGAACTTTAATTCAACATTAAACGACCCTAACAATCTCCCCCTTTGAATTGAAGTTCGAGTTGACGCCAGTTCGCGACATATCTTTTACGGAGCGCGAAGTCTACCTCGAACATTCTGATAGCACGGCGATAGTCGATGCGTTCTTCAACCATTTCCAAAGCATTCCGAGCTGTTGTTTCATTTTGATTAGGAATATATGAATACTTTAGATTTTCAGACTCGTGTTGGATGATCTTTCGAAGGGCATCTTGGACTTTGAAGAGCATGCCGTCGCAGAATCTGTCTACCTGACAGAAGCGCAAAAATTTCTTTTCATTCTGTTCGTTGATGTAGACTATCCCAAATTTAGGTTCCAGAAGCAGAGCGTTCTCGGGATACAGCTTCAATTCAGGAGCTTTCAGATTCGGCTTTATCAGATTTACCTTCTTTGCCCTGTTCTCGATTGCCATTTGGAAGTCCATGAGATAAGACATCATGATGGTACGGACCAGGAATCGACGAACAGCTTCGAGCGCTTTAGTTATAGGAAGCGGTCGGATAGATCTTTTACGGAGGTCTTTCAGGATAGCGTAGAAGTCGAACGATCGGAGGTGCTTGAAGTCGGCTTCAGAAAATCTCCATTCATTCCCATCTTCGTGTCGGACGGTGAATATAGGATAAACGACTTTCATAATATGACCTGACAGGATGTTGAGCACTTCGGTGATCTTATGCTTGGTTCGGACTTGGCTAACTGGCAGACATCGCTTCATAGAGCTTACATACCGGCGTTGGTATTCGGGGTTGGAACTGTAAATACCAAGGCAGAAGGTCGGCTCGATTGGGCGTAGCTTATGGACGAACAACTTTTTCAGAGTTTCCTCCAGGTGAGGAATAAATATCGTGATCTTCTCCCAACGGATTTGTTGATGTTGAGAAGGAGGAAGATCAGAAGCTGTCGGTTGCTGAGGAGATGTCGGAATATCGGCAGTTGTAGTTTCGGGTCTTGTTGAAGTTTCGGCGGCTTGAGCTGAGTGAACGGGGGTACTATACAAATTCTGGAGCAAAAACTGGTCGTAGTCTACGTTGTCATCTTCATCAGTAGGGAAGGCCAAATTAACCTGGAGATTTATGACACTGGCGGCTTTTTCATACCATGCATCTTCGGTCTCCGGGTTGGTCTCACAGTCTAGATCAATCAAATCCAGTATCGGGCTATCTGATGTGTCAAAAGTAACCAGTTCCTGTGCTGTTCCCTCAGGCTTTTCAACCGTCGGGTCTTCATCATCGGAGATGTCCATGTCTATTACTATCAGCTGACGTCCTTGTCCTGTATGTTCTTCAAGTCTGGCTCACCTTACGAGTCAACACGACAGCCAATTCTCAGTCCATTACGGCACATATTGACAACCAACACTTCACGCTCACACCCGAGTCATTCCGTCGCCTTCTTTCACTTCCAGAAGCAAATGTCGGCGGACACCAAGCCTACGACCCCGCGATCAATGACCAAACGCTGTGTGCTCAAGTACGCGCACTCGGCTACAATCACGCCCTCGACTGATTGGGAAAGAATGGCTGGAATGTCAAAATCGATAGGGAATCGACTAGGGTTGCTCAAAAATGTTCCTGAAAGATTAGAAACTCGACCAAACACGAAAATAACACTACCTAAATCGATTTTGAAGCAAAACATCAAGTTTTGATGGTTAAAAATTCGATTTTTATCAAGAACACACCCAAAACTTTTGAACTTTATTTTGCATAAAAACCACTCAAATGATCGAATAAGAGTGCGAAAACTTGCAGAATCACTAATAACAATGATAATAACAATACCCAATAAACGAAATCGATCAATTTTACCCGAATCAAAATATGGATTTGACAACTTAGAACACAGCCGTGAAAAAGAGAAGAACTTACCAGAATTCAATATGAACACCTTGAATCAATCTGTCCGTCTGCTCTGATACCAATTGATAGTTCCAGATCCGTGCAACGAACAATAATGAAATCAATAAGTAGAAACAAGTCGGAATGATTTCAACTGGTCATCCAATTTAGCTTTCAATTGAGAGAGTTTACAATAAGGAATAATGAAAGCAAATGAACAACTAGCCTATTTCCTTAAGCTAAGCAAACATTATATATGACGGACCCGTGGTTAACAAGCCCATGGACCATTCACTAACTAGGCTCAAATTAAACTATTACAATTAGCCCCTTGAACTTTAATTCAACATTAAATGACCCTAACAGTAGGGGTCGGGGAAGAGCGCCCCGCCGAGCCGCCACTCAAGTGGTAGGGGATGGGGGGAACCCAATCCGAAGGGCGAGAAGTGTGGAGATCTTAGTTCATCAAGAAGAATCTTAGCAGGAGAGTTCGGCTACTGTAAGAGTGGGTAACCAGCCAAGGGGCCGCGGTCGGGGCCGCGGATCTGCGTTTGTGACTTGAGAGAATTTGGCTGCTGAGCTGGGTAAGATTCAGGAGACTCTACAAGCTCTTCTTACCAAGCAGGATCAGTCAGTGTCGGGAAGCAAAGAGGCAAGTAAAAGCAGAGAAAGTGCTGAATTGTCAAGTCCATTGGTGACAGGTACTTGGAGTCACTCGCAATCGACCCCTATGGTGGTGAATGAGTCTGCAGCTAAAGGATGCAACTACAAGGCTTTTGCCTCATGTAAGCCTCCTACTTTCAAGGGAGAATGTGACCCTGTGTTGGCAATGAAATGGGTGAGAGAAATGGAGCTGGTTTTTGATACTTGTAAGTGTGCGGATGGGGATAGGGTGATGTTTGCTCTATCCATGTTGAAGTCCGACGCAATGTACTAGTGGGATGCTGAGACCGGAGGGAAAGAATCAGCGGCTGCTAAATAAATGAAGTGGGGAACTTTTGTGGAGAAGTTTAGGGCGCAGTTCTGCCCGCTTGCAGCGGTAAAGAAATTGGAGGAAGAGTTTCTGGGTTTAGAACAGGGAGAGTTGTCCGTGCGGGAGTACACCTCAAAGTTTATTGAGAAATCTCGTTTCGCTGAACTGTATGTGCCGACAGAGGAACGACGAGTGGAACGTTACATTTACGGACTGAAGAGTAGCATCAGAGAACTGGTCTTGACAAGAAATCCCACTACCTTTCAAGCGGCTATCAATGCGGCCGAGTTTACTAAGAAAGAAAAGAATCGTCAGATTTCTAAGAAAAGCGGGGAGAAACGCAAGTGGGATGGGCATGGAAATGAAGCGAGAAAGGGGAAAGTATTTCGGTCATAAATCCATGGGAACCGAGAAGCGGTCAACAAACCGTGTAGGAAGTGTAACCGGGTGCATCGGGGACAGTGTATGGCGGGTTCTAATTCGTGTTACCGGTGTGGGTTGCCCGGTCACATGTCGAAGGATTGTCCCAGTGGGAAGTCATGGTTTCAATGTGGGGCTACTGGTCACAGTATGATTGTCCGCAGTTGAAAAAGGGAGGACCAGCTCAGTATGTTGAACATCATGGGGGAAAAGGCAATGACAGGGGAGCGGAGCAGGTGCGTCCGAAGGGACGTGTGTTCCATATGACAGCAAAGGAGGCGGAGGAGGTTCCGGATGTGGTGGCAGGTACGTTTTTTGTGAACTCTTTGTGTGCCAAGGTGTTGCTTGACTCGGGAGCAAATCGCTCTTTGTTATCGCATGCTTTTATGAAATGTTTGGGGGTAAGGCCTAGACGCTTGGAGAGAGCATTAGAGGTAGAAACTGCTGACGATAATCGTGTGTACATTAGGGATGTAGTAGAGGATTGTGTCATGGACATAGAAGGGAGTCCGGTGTTTATGCAATTATATCCTATGGCAATGGGAGAGTTTGATGTGGTGTTGGGTATGGATTGGTTAGCTAAGAATGATGGTAACATTGTTTGTAACAAAAAGCTAGTTCGGGTTCAGTTACCTGATAGGGGTTCCGTAGTGATCTATGGGAATCGTCGAGATAGGAAGACCAATCTTATCTCAATGATCAAGGCTACTAAGTGCTTGAGGAAGGGTAGTCAAGGATTCTTGGCATACGTGGTGGATGCCAAGAAAGAGAAACGTGGGGTGGATGACGTGCGAGTAGTAAGTGAATACCCGGAAGTATTTCCGGATGACTTGACAAGTCTACCCTCGGATCGCCAGATCGAGTTCATAATTGACTTGGTGCCTGGAGCTGCACCAATCGCCCACGCACCTTATAGGTTAGCGCCGTCCGAAATGAAAGAAATAATGACTCAATTGCAAGAGTTGTTAGATAAGGGATTCGTTAGACCGAGTACATCCCTGTGGGGAGCGCCTGTTCTATTCGTGAAAAAGGACAGTACCATGCGAATGTGCATAGATTACCGTGAGCTCAACAAGATTATGATCAAGAACAAATACCCTATACCGAGAATCGACGACCTATTTGATCAGTTGCAAGGAGCCATTTATTTCTCCAAGACAGACTTAAGGTCGGGCTATCACCAACTCAAGGTGAGGGAGGAGGACGTACCGAAAACCGCTTTTAGGACTAGGTATGGGCACTACGAGTTCTTGGTGATGCCATTCGGGCTGACCAATGCCCCGACGGCCTTCATAGATATGATGAATAGGGTGTGCCAACCTTATTTGGACAAGTTCGTGATCGTGTTTATAGACGACATTCTAGTGTTTTCAAGGTCAGAAGAGGAGCACGAAGGCCACCTTTGGACGGTCCTAGAGTTATTGAAGCAAGAGAAACTGTACGCGAAGTTCTCTAAGTGCGAATTTTGGTTGAGGGAAGTGCAGTTCCTCGGACACGTGGTGTCTAGGAAGGGGATAATGGTAGACCCATCTAAGATAGAGGCCATCTGAGATTGGGAGCAACCTAAGAATCCGTCAGAAGTTCGAAGTTTCCTCGAATTGGCGGGATACTATCGAAATTTCATAAAAGACTTTTCGCGTATCGCCACGCAATTAACTTCCTTAACCAAGAAGAGTGTTAAGTTCGCCTAGTCAGAGGCTCAAGAAGAAGCCTTTCAGAAGCTGAAGGATATGTTGAGTAGCGCGCTGGTGTTGTCATTACCGGACGATTCTGACGACTTCGTGGTGTTTAGTGATGCGTCGAAGCTGGGATTGGGATGTGTACTAATGCAACGTGGAAGGGTGATTGCTTATGCCTCCCGGCAGTTGAAAGAACACGAGGTTCGATACCCCACTCATGATTTATAATTGGCGGTCGTGGTCTTCGCTCTGAAGATTTGGCGGCATTATCTCTATGGGACAAAGTGTCAGATCTTCACGGATCATAAAAGTTTGTGTCACCTCTTTGATAAAAAAGAGTTGAATATGCACCAAAGAAGGTGGATCGAGCTGCTGAAAAATTACGATTGCAAGATTGAGTATCACCCAGGAAAGGCAAACGTGGTGGCTGACGCCTTGAGTCGAAAGGAAAGGAATGAGACCCCCAGCATCATGGCCATGAGAGCCGAAGTGACGTTTAATTTGTTAACCGAGATAAAGAAATGTCAAACTGAAGCGCTCGCAACTGAAAATCTCAAGAAAGAAAGAATGGTAGGGCAAACAACATCGTTAGTGGAAGATAGTCGAGGGATGAAATGTCTTAGTGGGAGGATCTGGGTCCCGAAATTTGGGGAGCTCAGGAGAGTGATTTTGGAAGCAGCCCACAAATCAAAGTATTCGATTCATCCAGGAACTAACAAAATATACGTAGATGTACGTTAGGATTACTGGTGGCCTGGAATAAAGAAGGACATAACTCATTTTGTAGAAACATGTATGATGTTTTCGCGAGTAAAGATCGAGCATCAACGGCCGTGCGAGAAGCTTCAGTCCTTAGAGATACCTATGTGGAAGTAGGACCAGATCACGATGGACTTCGTAACCCATTTGCCTAGAACACCAAAGGGTTATGACGCAATATGGGTGATCGTGGACCAACTTACAAAATCTGCGCATTTCTTGCCTATAAAGGAGTCCTACTCGTTGGAACGTTTGGCAAAGTTATACATCGACGAGGTTGTAAACCGTCATGGTGTGCCGTCGTCGATAGTGTCGGACCGGGGTAGTAGGTTTACCTCCGCTTTTTGGAGGAGCTTCCAGAGAGAAATAGGGTCGCGAATCAAGATAAGTAACGCTTATCATCCTCAGACTGATGGTCAGAGCGAGCGGACGATCCAAACGTTGGAAGATATGCTAAGGGCTTGCGCCCTGGATGTGAGATCCCACATCGGCTAGGAGGGGGAACGAAGTCCTCCTTATAAGGGTGGATGGATACCTTCCTTGCATGAGGCCTTTTGCCTGTTACATGGTGCGGTCTGGGTGCGTCCCGCATATGCCTGTGCATGCAGGAACAAAACCGTGAGCGGTGTCGACATGCTGTTATGCAGAGGGTATCCGCAAGCGGACAATATCGTGTACGGTGGACTGGGGATGTTATTGAATGGTATCAGAGCTGGTCACCGGGTCGATGTGTCAGCGAGGACGCTGATCCCACTTAGGTGGGTGGATTGTGAGATCCCACATCGGCTAGGAGGGGGAACGAAGTCCTCCTTATAAGAGTGGATGGATACCTTCCTTGCATGAGGCCTTTTGCCTGTCACAGGGTGCGGTCTGGGTGCGTCCCGCGTATGCCTGTGCAGGCAGGAACAAAACCGTGAGCGGGGCCAGTATGCTGTTATATAGAGGGTATCCGCAAAGCGGACAATATCGTGTACGGTGGACTGGGGATGTTACACTGGACTTTCAAGGCTAGTGGGAGAAGCACTTACCTTTGATCGAGTTTGCCTATAATAACAGTTATCACTCGAGTATCAAGGCAGCGCCGTACGAAGCACTCTACGGTAGGAAATGTCGAACACCCTTGTATTGGAATGAGGTTGGGGAAAGACAATTAGCCGGTCCAGAGATTGTGCAACTGACCTCGGACAAGATAGTCCAAGTACAAGAAAGGCTAAAGATCGCTCGCGACCGACAGAAGAGTTACGCAGATAAGAGATGGAAAGACATAGAATTATGAGTCGGAGATAATGTGTTGTTAAAGGTATCCCCATGGAAGGGAGTTATATGTTTTGGAAAGCGTGGGAAGCTAAGCCCATGCTACATCGGACCGTTTGAGATCACGGAGCGAATTTGGGAAGTAGCGTATAGGTTGGATCTACCCGAAGAATTGCAAGGCATTCATAATGCGTTTCATATGTCTAATCTGAGGAAGTGTATATCAGACGTGAATAAAGTTGTACAGCTAAAAGACGTAAGGGTAGATGAGAAATTGAGATTCGTAGAAGAGCACAAAGCCATTTCGGATTGGAAAGTGAAGAAGTTAAGGAACAAGGAGATCAACCTTGTAAAAGTTCAGTGGCGTTTTCACAAGGGCCAGGAAGCTACCTGGGAGTTGGAATCGGAGATGAAGGCAAAGTACCCGCACCTGTTTAGTCAAGGAATTCCGAGGACGGAATTCTTTTAAGGGGGGTGTTGTAACAACCGAGTATTTAAGTAAAGAAATTGGAGAGTGTTGTGGCTATAGTGTAATAAGAGAAAATATGAGGGACCAAAGGAAAAATAGTGAGGAAGTATATAAAGGCACCAATCCCTAGGTTGCCTCATATTTCTTTAGCTGATTTTGGTGTTGGCGGCTGTGAGAAGAGAAGAGAAGAAGAAGCAAAATTGGGAGAATCAAATTGAGGAAGAAATCACTGAAGGTAATCTCATCCAAAACCCTTCTCCTTGCTATTCCATGATTTCTCTTCTGTTTTTGTCTAAGAAATTGGTGTGAAAACATTAAGAGTCAATGTCTTCTTCACCTTAATGCCATTAAAGTAGTATAATGGGGTTTTTTATTGTTGTGAATCGAATTAGAAGTAAATAGTGGAATAAATGGGTGTTTATGTTTGGAGGATGAACCCAAGTGATTGTCTAATCAAGTTTATGGCAGAAATCTCGATTCTAATCTTTTAGGGAGTTTGGGTTTTTTGCAGTTCGTAGGTTACCGGACGTCGCCCCGTCCGGATAGTGGTGTCCGGACAGTGGGAGTTTCCCGGATAAAGTATTAGTATTGTGGTTTTCGGATAGTGAGGTTCCCGAACGAGTTATCTTACCGGGTAAGAATTGGTTTCCGGATGAGGAGACCGGAAATTGTAGTACCCGGTAAGTGGTATCCGGAAAGTGTTGTGTCCGGAAAGGGTATGGTGTCCGGAAAGGGTATGGTGTGCGGAAAGGCCTTGTGTCCGGAAAAGGGTGTTGTGTCCGAAAATTTTAATGCCCGGACAGTAGTGTCCGGATAGCTGTAGCTGATGAGATATGTCTGGTCTTTTTAGGTGTCAAGCTCGGTTAACTCGAAGGTAGAACGAGAGTACGTTCAATATCATCACAAGGTGAGTTCCCATAATCCTTTTTACGTGGAATGAATGTTAAATGTTTTACTGATCATGGCATGTTTTACGAGTATGGCCTGTTTAAAAGCTTTTATAAATTATCACATGAAAGTATGTTTTTTGAAAGGCTTATTTAGCATGAATGAATGATTTATAAAGATTTCACGCTTTGTGATTTGTGGTTAGCTATGTATATACTATGTGGAGTCGGGCTGCACAGTGGGATCAGAGTACCTCGGGATCCGATGATCCCTTGGGAGTTTGTTAAGAGCCGGTAGGATGGAATTTGTTTCCTTCCTACTCGGATAATGGGGAGTCTGCTTGCGCCCCGATATGAGGTGAGAGGGGAGTCTGCTTAGGCCCCGATCGTGGTTTGGTTCGTACGATTCTTGAACACTGTCCAGTTACCATGTTTGATGCTTTATGTGGGGACGTATAATGTATTTGTGAAATGATTTTTATACTGTGGTTAAAAGTCATTTTCGGAGGGAATTCACTAGACCGTTTGGTCTAACCTTCACTTTTCAAAACTAAACCATTTTCAGGTAAGAGAAATAGTGGTGTTTCAAGTAAGAGTAAGGAGATGGCTTGAGCATCGAGATGGAGTTAGGGAGACTCCATAGTTTGTTAGTAGATTCCATAGATTGAAGTTCTCGGCTGTGGACATGATGTTTCCGCTGTCCAAATTTTGAATATTTCAGACTTATATTCAGTTGATGACAATTTTATTATGTAATTGGGACCCATGTTTGGGATGATTTATCTATATTATGCTTGTGTTGGGTTTGGGTTGTTACACATAAGACTTAGGATAAAGAAAATCATTTTGTTCTTTTCGAAAAGCTTTATCTTCTTCTGTAGGAAAATATTTCTCAGGAGGAGCATTAACTAATTGATTTTTCAATTCCTAAGATTCAGAATCTTCTTGGTCATCAATAGTTGTGCTTCTGAAGATAGTATTTCCCATAAATGCCTTACACGAGGAAACATCTGAATCTGAAGAATGTTTTTCTTTTGAATTTTTCTCTTCAGACATTTCCTTATGTTTAGCTTTCATTTCTTTTAGGCCATTTGAAAATATTGTCAACATAACTTCCTATTCAATCTCGAAAGCAAGCTTGTCGTCATTTCTGATGTCTTCAATTTTTCTTTCGAGTTCTACTAGCTTTTGTTCAAGAACCATAGGTGGAAAATATCTCTTTGCCTCAAAAACAGGTTTAATTTCAGTTTCTTTTTTACTATTTTCCTTATCCTTTGGTTGTTCAACAATGTAGCTTTGAAAATAATCATTAGGCAAAGATTTCTGGTTTTCCAATGCCTTCCTATTTTCTACGCCATAGTAGAACGGAAGTTACATTTTAACAGTTACTTTTCTTTTAACTTTTTCTTCAGCCTCATAATCTTCACCATCCATTTTAAGCCATTTGATCTTATAACAAGGATTGTAGTGATGGAAGTATAAGCCATTCGAATTTATAAAGGGTAGGGGCTCTTAATAAGGCATTCTTCAAATAGTGAGGATTGTCATATCCTACGCCCCACTTAGAGTTGAAATATCTAAATTCACTTGGATTATTCATGTGGATTGTCTATTCAGTTTGACCGATTTTGTAAAGTTTTTCTTCCAATCCTTTAACTTTATTACTAAGCTCTGTGTTTCTGTCTTTATAAGCATGTAAGAGATTTTCAAACTCATTCTTCTTTGATTCGGAACTCTCAAATTTCTCAGAAATTCAGTCATTATCTTCCTAAAATATGTTTGGTGGTCATCAAACTCAGCGTTTTTCTTTTTCAAATTATCAATCAGAATCACTTGTTCTTTCAATTTATCATTTTGATAAACAATTGATTCTTTTGATTTTTTTAGTTTTTCCGTCAAATCATCTAACTTATTTTGTTGAACTTTTTGACTTTGAAGAAATTTAACAAGAGGGTCGGGATGTACCTCATTTGTCTCTGACTGCGATTCTGGCTCAGCTTCCTCGGTGTCCCTGCTCATGAAGCACAACTTTGCAAGAGTTGTTGTTTCCTCTTCCTCATCATCATCGATTTCATCCAACCAATACTCCTCTTCAACCATTAATGCTTTCCCTGATTCCTTTTGTTTAGCAAGAAGCATCTTGTTCTTGTAATAATCCGAATCTCTAACCTTTGGCTTCCGGCATTCCTTTGCAAAGTGACCAGTTTTCCTGCAGTTATAGCACTTTGGCTCTTCTTCCCATTTCTCGAACACTCTCTTTTCCTCAAACTTCTTATCCTCCCTTTTGCTCTCATCCTTTTTCTCACCAAATCTTTTCTTTGATTCTATACGATCCTTGTGTTCAAAGTTCTTGGAGCCTGATGAATATCTTTGATTGTTAGAGTCTGTCTTGTTGACAAATTGCTTCTGGAAAGCCTTTGTCAAAAGAATCATTGCTTGTTTCAGACTCTCGACTTCGTCTAAACCATCACTTTCATACCCATCATTATCTTCATCAGACCCGATGCTCTCTTTCTTTGAAGATCGCTTTCTAGACTTGCTGGACATTAAGGCGATTGGATCAATCCCCTTTTCTACTTCCTTTTTCTCTTTCTTATCTTTCGTATCTTCCTTCATTTCTTTCATTTCTTTCCTTTTCTTCTTCTCTCGTTTTTCCTCTGCGTCATCCTCATCTTTTTTTAGCATCTCAAACATCTCTTGTAAGGGCAACTCATCCAACTTAGAATGTTGTTTCATCCGATGAGCATATTTCTTCCATTCTGGTTGGAGAACACTCAGAAATTTCACGTTGTGCTCTATTTCTTTCTTATCAATTTTGTGTCTGTTCAGCTCATTCAGTATGGTAGTGAACTGTCATAGGTGTGATCAAGTGTCTCGCCTTATTTTTGTTTAAAATTCTCATACTTATTGATAGCATTGGATACTCTCATCCGGTTTTCAACATCAGATCCTTGATAGAGTTTAACTAATTCATCAAACATCGCCTTTCCAGATACATTTTTACTGTAAACCTTCTGATAGATGTCATTAGTTAAAGCTTGCATAACTAAAGATCTGGATGCTTTGTCTGCATTGTATCTCCTTGTTTGTTCTGCATCAAAAAGATGAGGTGGAACTTCAACCTCTTCTCCAGGTCCTCCACCATCACCAACTGGAGCTGCTTTTTTAATAACACCCATAGGACCATCTTCTAAGGACTGTACAATGTAATACCCATTATCTTGTCTCTCTACATAGTCCATGAACCGATCCTTCCATATTCTAAAGTCTTTAGGAAACAGGACAGGTGGTTTATCCTTAGAGCCTATGACTAACATATCCCTAGTCGTCATTGTGAGAATACTTGTTTACGATCGTTTAGCAACTTTCTGATCAGACAAAAAAAATTCAACTCAGATGTTGTTTTATCGCACAACACTGATTGTCGCACACAACACTTTGTCGCAAGCACCACTTTGTCGAACACCAAACTACACGATAAAGGTTATCTCAGGGTAATCGCATACACTCCTTTCGATGAAGGTTTATCGCAGACACAACCACGCGATAAAAGAAAACTCAGTTTTATCGCACAATAGGGGTGCGATAAAAAACTGTTCACAAGAAGAAGGACGCGATAAAATGAATTTATCGCAGGCAACGAGTTCGATAAAATGCTTTGTTGCACGATACTTTGTGCGATAAAAATCCTTGCGATGAAATTTGTGCGATAACAAAGAACAAGTTTAGTTCGATAAAGATGAACTCTCACGCGTGCGATAAAGATGATAATTAGATCAAACTTAAGTAAAATCTTCAAATCAAGTCCAAATGATCTGTAAATTGGTACATAGGTGCGGGATGAAAAACTGAACACTTTTAATGCTCGAATCTAAGTCCAAAAACAATCAGAAATAGGAAGTTCGATCACAAAACAGGGCCTAAACTCGTTTTCACGAAAATATGACAAATCTATCAAATCTGGATTGGATTGTGTGAATTTGCGGTATAAATTCAAGTAGGAACAAACACCAATCAGTCTTAGATCAATTCTGATCCATTTGATGGACTCAAATGACCAAAATCAATCAAGAAGATAGAAACAGATGAAAAACACAATTAAGCTCAAAATTCCATGAAAATGATCTTAATCAGAATGAATTGCTATGTTTTGATACCAATTGTGATCCCAGAACAATCATTCAATAACAATGATATAATCTTGATGTCATCCCTCTCATTAAGAAAAAATGAATCTCCAGTACAATGTGTGATGAATTAGAGAGAAAGTGCAAGTGTACTTGGAATATGGAAATGACATTATAAAAAATTACAAGGACAAAATCAATATGTAGTAAGTAAATAGGAATGTTACCAAAGGGACCCTCTACTTGATACAAGGTGCTAAATATGGCACTAACATAAACGAATGATTGGGTCGAAGGGGTTGATTGAATTATAGAATCAGAAGCAGAGATGGAGATAGAGTACTGTTTGGATCCACTGTTTCAAAAGAATGGAATATCGGTGCAGCTTGTATTGTCGATGGAAGGTGGCCTACTGTCACGGTGATCATTGATGTTGATTTAGGGGAGACAACTTGCTATATAGATGACAGTTTTGAGGGATATTAAACAGGATTACCATTGCGTTTAGGAAATGGCATTTAGGAGCAGGGAACAAATTCATCCGAAACAATCAAGATAATGAAGAGACCTCTGATGTGAAGACAGGTGTATTCCTATAAACACTTTATATGCTAAGTTGCTATTTGATATAGATATTTAGTGGTTAGTTGTTTGACTCGTAGAATTCGAGGACGAAATTTCTTTAAGGGGGAGAGATTGTAATAACCCGAGGTAAGTTATATTTTTTTGTTTTATAAGTTAGGAACAGAAGTGGTAAACTGAGTATAGATGGAACCCTTATTTGAAATTTTGACATCTTATATAAAGGAGTCAGCTCCTTTGATTCTTTCATAAGTCGGTTTCCAGAATTGTTTTGTGTGTATGTATGCTTGAGAGAAAGAACAGAGAAAGTTCATCGATTAGGGTCAAGTGGGATTTTGATTTCTATCGATTTTAAGGTATGTTGTTTTTTCAAATCGTGTTTGTATTAGATTGTAGCAGATTTCTATCGGTTTAGAATCTTTAAATTAGTTTCTGTTGAATCTGGGTTCCAAGTTTCATTCAGGAAAATAGAAAATCCTGGATACCTTTGTGACGGGTATTGAGCAATTTCCGATCAAGTGCATCCGGATTTTTGGATGATTCCCGGTTGGGTTTCATCCGGATTTTGGGTGATTCCTTGTTAGGTTTGTATCCGGGTATTAGTGATTTCCGATTGATTTTGTATTCGGGAAATGGGAAATCCCAGGTGAGCCTATCAAGGAAAGAGCATGTTATCCAGGATTTAGGTCTATTGTGAAATTTTGGAAGTAGTATTTTATTCTAAAGTATAAAAAGGATGTTTTGGTCATTTTTCAGGATTCTTAGCCGGTCCTATTTGGTAAAATAGTTTATGTGTACTTTTTTTTATTAATTCAGATTCTGTGAAGCTTTCTGGAAAGCCAAGCTCGTGTGGTAATTAATAGTTGGTGAAAGTAAAGTTTTATCAATCAGATGAGTTTTTTTAAC
The DNA here is from genome assembly GCA_033807775.1 of Saussurea involucrata. Lineage (NCBI taxonomy): Eukaryota > Viridiplantae > Streptophyta > Magnoliopsida > Asterales > Asteraceae > Saussurea > Saussurea involucrata. The sequence continues at coordinate 5,945,686 of CM066313.1, read as the reverse complement.
CATTTTCAAATTGGAATACATATAGTATTAATTGGATAAAGGTATTTATATAATATGAATTGAATGAGAAGGAATGTGTATGTGTTGTTGGCATTAGTATATGGGAGGTTGAGCCTATAAAGGCCAATCGGAGACACTATCGACTGTTCTAGAACGTTACACTTCGCGTTGTTCTTAAGAATCGCCAGCTTCACTTGCATGTTGGTTGTACTTGAAGGTCAGTGGGGTTGGTTGTACTCTAAGGTACATCGAAAGAGCATGAGTGCCAATGTATAAAGAAGAATGCCAACGATTTTCGAATAAAGTGATGAAAGGTTTGACATGGATGTTTTGATATGAATGGCTTGATATGAATGATTTATCGAATAATTATGTTTTTAAATGATCATACCAACGTATGATAAATGCAGGGGTTTTCTCACTTAGACCAAGTTAGTCCCATTAATACCAAGCAACAATTCAAGTAAATCAATGGAGGATAGTAACAAGATGAGATATATAGAGGATTATGGTGTATTATTCATACGTAAGAGATCTACCTAAGAGAGAATGGTTCTCTCTCTAGAACACACACTACACCATGATGTCTACATTGAAAAATGATCTCTTTACCCTAATTACACACACTAATCCTTATATACTCCCTTGTTAGTCACTTAAGCCCAAGTCCATATTACAATTATAACCCTTTACAAAACTATCATATAATTAGGACATTTTGTGTCCTAACATTCTCCCCTATAGTTTTGTAAAGTAACCCAAGTGGTCTAACCCTCATTTTGTTTTCAAATATGTATTCGAGGTCAGCTTTGGATATTTGATAAAGAAAAGGAAAAGGGCATGAGGTGTGTGGGATTGCTTTATGTGCAAGCAGAAGAGTTTATGTGTTAGCTGATATCAAATATGTATAATTGCTAGAGTATTTGGATATCTTTGAGTATGTAATTATGTTGAGTAGTAGGAAGAAAACGTTAATAGTGATAATTGTAATATTGTGTGGAGTTGTATTTGGGACCCAATATGCAGACTGTTGATCCAAACCCTCAGTGATTTGATAATGACCCTCTCTTATATACTTAGTGAAAATTGTAAGTAAACAATATGTATCAGAGTTTCACTATCGCTGATAAGTACTAAGATCTTACAGTACCGCTGATAGGAACTCTCGCTCTTTAAATTAAACATTCAGCGAACACTGTTCACCATTAATGCTCTGAGTCTGTTCAGTCATTATTGATCGCTGATAAGTTAGTTGTTTACTTATGATCCCTGAAGACAAGTTTCACGTCAACAAAGGTTCTACGCTGAAGTCGAAGATCAAGCTCAAGAACCAGCGACAAGTCTCCTAATGAACTGATGCGGATCAGCGAAGACTCAGATTTGTCCACTCAACGTGAAGTATCAAGTACAAGACTTCAGCTATCGCTGAACATTATCATTCGCTGAATAGATAATGATAAAGCTCTGAATCAACGAAAGCTGATCATGAAGTCCTCCATACAAAGTACTTTTGTCTTAACCACCCTTGCACGACTCCGTACGAAATGTCAGAAAAGAACCTCCGACTGTCTGAAATCGTACAACCACTCTGATACTACACTGTTCATCCATGCGGCTACTAAGGTTGTCAACAAAGGTCAATGACATGCAACCAACCAGCTAATGACACGTGTAAAGTGTATACTGACTTGCATTAAATGCATGCAATATATAAAGAGATGAACCCACTTCATTTGAAGTAACTTGCTAACTCTGGACAAGTTCAATCTCTTATCTCAAGATAGGTTATTATTAGTAATTTCCTTATCTCTCTTAGTGCAAGAAACCTTAGTGTTCCAATTTGTTTAGATTTAGGTTTATCCTTAATCTTGTTTCCGCAACAAGCTGTAAATTGTTAATGATTTATCAATAAACAATTTAGAAAAAGTAAAATCTGTGTATTTGTATTCAACCCCCCCCCCCCTTCTACAAACTTGTATAGGCCTTCGGGACCAACAAGTGGTATCAGAGCAGATTTGTTTAATCTCATAAACAAGATCTAATCTAAGACATTTCTCTTCCTTGCTATTATATGAAAATGGCCACCAACACAAACACAAATTATATAGACAATGGTTCTCTTGCTAAACCCCTAGATTTTCCAGAGATAACTTCAACTTATGGAAAAATAGGATGACACTCTTCTTAGAAGGTGTAGACCCTACTATGCCTTACTATCTCGAGAATGGTCCATTCATCCCTGTAAGAATTGATGCTGCAGTTCCAGCCGCTGAGAATAGACCTGCTATTCCAGAAAGGCTGGTCCCTAAGGAAATCTTTCAATGGACCGACGAAGATAAGAAGAAAGTGGCTATAGATACAAAAGCCAGATCCATACTATCCATGGCTCTTCCTGACGAAGTCTACCATTCCGTCATGAATCTGAAAACATCAAAAGCCATGTGGGACACAATATGTGTTCAGTATGAAGGAACGTCTGAAGTCCAGGACTCAAGAAAGATCAACCTGGTAAGACAATACGAAAGCTTCATTTCTGGTAAGAATGAATCTATCTCTGAAGTTCACCAACGTTTTAATTGTTTAATTATAGATCTGAAAACTGTTGGTAAGGAATATTCTAACTTTGAAGTACTGACAAAGTTTCTAGAATGTTTACTGAAAGCTGGGACAATTATTCTATGTGTCTCAAGCTGTCAAAGGATCTAAAATCAATGACCCTTTCAACCTTATATGGCACGTTGCTGAATCATGAGCAATCGAGCCATATTAAGAAAAATCTTGTAAAAGATTCCAAAAGCACCCCTGTTGCATTAATCTCAGAGGAACCTTCTACTCAGCGACCCTCGGTCACTATCACTGAGTTAGAAAGTAACTCTGAAAGGTCATCAGATTCTGATTCTTCAGATGATGATGAATCTTTGGCTCTCCTAACTAAAAAGTTCAGGAGATTTGCCAAAAAGGAAATGTTTAGAAAGAACAAACCTCTTTCCATAACTGACAAGCCTAGATCATCAGCTTTTGTTGATAAGGCTACTGCTACTTGTTTTAACTGCGAAAAGACAGGACATTTCGCTAACGAGTGCATGTCTAAGAAATTTTCTAGACCCTCAGCTTTTACAAAGAAATCCTTTGTTCCAAGGAATAAAGATGAAAAATATTCAAAGCTGAAAGAAAAATATGCTAAGCTGAAAAGCTTTAAGAAGAAGAGTAAAGGCCTGATGGCTAACTATGATTGGGCTGCTTCTGATGAAGAAGCATCATCATCTGACTCTGAAGATGATGAAGCAAATCTATGTCTTATGGCCAAGATTGAAGAAGAGGAAGAAAGTTCAGACATTCCCTCCACTTCAACCTCTGCTATTCAGGTATCACCTTCCTTCTTTACCAATATTGCAAATATTGATGAAGCTGATAGTCTCCGTAAGATCGATCTCTTGACTAGAAGTTTATACGAAGCCATGAACGACAAAACTGTGGTTGAAAACCAAAACCTTGATCTCGCTGAAAAGCTTAAAAACTGCCGCCTTCAAATAGAAAAGCTTTCTAAAATTGAAGAAGATTTTAAAGATCAAGTATATTTAAATTAGCTAGTCAAAATCGAACGAGCAGAAGCTATTGCTGCATTAAAAGCTGAAAAAGCTACTGTTGAAGGATGGTGTAATTCTTCAACAAAGATCACTGAGATAATAAAGTCTCAGATTCCCCTAAGTGATAAACGTGGTCTGGGTTACAAATATGATACTCCAAAACCAACCACTGAGCGTTCAATGCTTAAATTTGGAACGTTCGTATCCTCAGTCGCTGATACTTCATCTTCTCAGTGCTCCTCGTCCAATACACCAATCCCTGAGGAAACTCCTACCTCCTCAAAAGGCAAGGAGAAAATGGTTTATTCAAAACCTACCTCTGTCTCTAAAGACAAAGGTAAAGGAATTGTTATTTACCAGAATCCTCAGAAGGGTACCTTAGTACCAAAGCTGAATGCTTCTAAAGCTTCAGTGACTCATCCCTCTGGATCAAGGAAGCAGATCTCTGGATCTATTCAGCGATCTACTCCTAGACTCAGAGTGGATGTCCTTGGTAAGAAATCTGAAGAACTGAATGTTCGTCCTATTTCTAAAGCCAATAGTTTACTTGGTGCTGGCACTTCTAATTCGAAATCAAAAGCTCAGCATTCAAATGGTCCTAGAACTACTTTTATTTATAGGAAATGTTATCACTGTGGACTTACCGATCATATTGCTAGTAAGTGCCCCACAGCCACCAAAGCTGAAAAGATAGCTAAGGTGAAGATTGCCCCCAAGGCAAAGAAGACCAACCCTGGTGAAAATCAGGTCAAGGTGAATCCTACCACTGAGGTTAAGAAATTAACCAAAGTGAAGAAAGACAAAGTTGAATCTTCAAATGCTGCGAAGACTGCTGAATCTTCCATTCCAACTACTTCCACTGACAAATGTGTATACATGGTTAAGTGGGTACCCAAGAAAAACTAATCTTCCTTCGTATTACAGGTTAAGAAGGGTATTTGGTATCTCGATAGCGGATGCTCTAGACACATGACTGGAAAGAAAAGCCTGCTCGCTGAATACAAGGAAGAGAAGGGTCCCTCTGTGACTTTCGATGGAAATGGAAAAGGACATACCCGAGGGTATGGTGTACATTCAAATGGTACAACCTCCTTCAGAAGAGTCGCATATGTTGAAGGGCTGAAGCATAATCTTCTAAGCATCAGTCAGGTTTGCGACATGGATAACAAAGTAATCTTTACTAAGGAATCCTGCTTTGTCGCTGACAAAAAGGAGAAGATAGCTCTCAGCGGTTATCGTTTGGAAAATGTTTATGTAATAAACATGGACTCAACAACCACAGAGAACTCTTGTTTTTTCTCAAAGGCCTCATCTGATGTCAACTGGCTATGGCATAAGAGGCTATCTCATCTAAATTTCAAGACACTGAACACTCTTTCTTCAAAAGAGTTAGTCACTGGTCTACCTCAACACTCATACGCCAAAAAGTCTTTATGTTCAGCGTGTGAAAAAGGGAAGCAGACCAAAGCAAGCTTTAAATCTAAGCAAGTTTCATCAGTGTCATCTCTTCTACAACTACTCCATATGGATTTGTTTGGCCCTGTTAACAAACAATCCATCGCTGGAAAGAAATATACGCTGGTCATAGTTGATGAATTCTCTCGCTTCACTTGGGTAATGTTTCTCCGTTCTAAGAGTGACACCCCTGAAGAACTCATCACCTTTGTTCGGAAAATGGAAACCCTGAACAATCTAACCGTTCGCTCAATAAGGAGTAATCATGGGACTGAATTCAAAAACAGTTCTCTTGATTCCTTCCTTGAGAGTAAGGGTATTTCTCACAACTCCTCTTCAGTGAGAACACCGCAACAAAATGGAGTCGCTGAAAGAAGAAATAGAACAATTATTGAAGCTGCACGTTCCATGCTCAACGATTCTCACCTGCCTACTCAGTTTTGGGCAGAAGCTGTCAACACTGCTTGTTTTACGCAAAACAGGTCGCTGATAGTTAAAAGATTCAAAAAGACAGCCTATGAACTCTTTCATGGGAGAAAGCCTTCATTCAGCTTTCTTCACGTCTTTGGATGTCAGTGTTTCATACTGAACAACATAGATGCTCTTGGAAAGTTAGATCCTAAGGCTGATGATGGAATTTTTCTTGGATACTCCTCAGTTTCCAAAGCCTTCAGAGTCTTCAATCGTAGAAGACAAACTGTAGAAGAAACTATTCACGTCACGTTAGACGAATTCCGTTCAGCGAACTCTAAACCGTCCGCTGATACTGAAGAACTGAATCAATGGATGTTTTCTCATCTTGGTGATTCAGAAGATATTCCCACTCCTCATGCTCATCCAGTAGAAGATGATAGTCCTCCTATCATTCCAAACATGCAGAATAGTGAAGCTGAAACATCATGGGTCTCAGCAGTTCCAATAAACACTATACCTACCGCTGAACCAAATGCCTCAGACATTCCATCTACTTCTCAGCAATCAGTGAATATAATGACAACTGCATCCATTCCTCTCTTGGCTGATACTCCCGACGTCGCTGAAGCTTCATCTTCAGCTCCTCCAGTTCATGTTAAAGATATGCTGAAGAAATTTGACTTAACTGAAAGTTCAGCTATGAAAACCCCTATGGCACCACCGCTGATACTTGACAAGGATTCAAAGGGAATACCTGTTAATGTCACGCTGTACCGTGGGATGATCGGCTCTCTCTTGTATCTTACAGCTAGCCGACCCGATATTATGTATGCAACATGTTTGTGTGCACGATATCAAGCTGAACCTATGCTATCTCATATGAAAGCTGTAAAGCGAATCTTTCGATACCTTAAGGGTACAGCGAACCTAGGTCTTTGGTATCCCAAAGATTCAGGATTCGATCTAACCGCCTATTCAAAAAGTGATTTTGCAGGTTGCAAATTGGATAGGAAAAGCACCACAAGAGGATGTCAGCTCCTGGGTGGAAAGCTGGTAAGTTGGACAAGTAAAAAGCAAAACTCAGTGTCCACTTCCACAGCTGAAGCTGAATATGTAGCTGCTGGAAGCTGTTGTTCTCAAGTCTTGTGGATGAGAAATCAGCTACTAGACTATGATCTTCAGCTCTCCAAAATTCCAATCTATTGCGACAGCACAAGTGCCATCGCTATAGCAAACAATCCAGTACTACATTCAAAGACCAAACACATAGAAATCAGATATCATTTTATCAGAGATCATATGATGAATGGTGATATAGAACTTCATTTTATCCCAACTGATTCTCAGTTAGCTGATTTATTTACCAAACCTCTTGATGAGACAAGATTCAACTTTCTCATCAGCGAGCTTGGAATGCTGAACTTTGAAGGATAAAATCTTCAGCGGTTTACATTTGATCAGCAATAGGATAAAATCAACTTGTATAACCCATTCAATCATCTTCTCTCTGAATAAAACTTGGTTAAGCTGATATCAAGGTATGTTTTCTCTCTCTGACAATCGCATGAAAATGCAAGATTTCTAAACAGAATACATCGATGAATATCTCTTCCTTAAACAGCGATATTTTGAAAATTCTTAAAACCCTCACTGATATTTTCATTCAGTGCTTCATGTTTGTTTTGAAAACCCTGGAAACCCTGGATGCTGAAGAAACCAACGCTGGACCTCAGGGAGATGAAAACCCTGAGGAAACCGAGAAGCTCGCCTCTGTATCTTAGGGGGAGCAACTCGAAGAAGAAACTGATAAAACCGAATCCGAAGTAGAAGATGATGAAGCCGTCGACATCCCTGATGATGAACCATCCTCTTCTCCAAAGAATGATGATGATGATGACGAAGATGACGATGACTTCTTTATCGTCAAACCTGCTCCGAGGATCAAGGTTCTTAAGGGAATCTCGATAAATGAACCTTCAGGGGAGCGGACAAAGACAAAGCCCTCAGCCTCTGGAGCGGAGAAAGGCAAAGGCAAAAGCGTCGCTGAAGATGACAATCTGACGATCTTGCTTGAAAAGCCGTTTTGTCAGGTACACTAAACATCTCTCACTCCATCCCTCCTCTATCATACACTATCAGTTCTACTACCCAAGCCTATACACTTGAACAAATTTTCTCTCTCTGTTTCTACCCAAGTTCTTACTTGTAAGATCGTTGTGTTTCAGCTAGTCCTCTCCCCTGTTTGAGGATATCGCTGAAGGTTCCACAACTGCGACTTCACCAATAATACCAGCTGCTGCTGAAGAAATAATCCCAGTCTTAGATTTAATCTCTGAGACTGATGAACCTGAAGAACAACTACTCTCGCACAAAAACAGACCTTCCTTAGCTCCTCAAAAGCTAAGTGAAGAGGATCAAGAAAAGGGAGATGCAATGATCAAGAGACTCGAAGATCAGCGAATCATTCTAAAGCGTGATCAACTTCCTACTGTTCCTCCAAAGTTTAGAATTTCCCAAAAGGAATACAAGAAACACCTCAGAGCTGAACGCCTAATCGCTGAAAGAAAGGAAGCTGAAGAAAAAGACAGAGAATACGCCATCAAGCTTACTCAACGATCAATAAAAGACCCCAAGCTGAAAAGAGTTCCCATTGATGTTCAATGTCAGCTATGGGATGATGCTCAAGAGATCGTTAGAGAAAAGACTAAGGTCTCTGATACGACTTTGGAATGGGCTAAACAAATGCTGACCTATCGATCTAGACCATCCAAAATCATCAAGGCAAACATCAGAGGAAGACTGTACGCTGACGTTCCTGTTGTTGAAGTGGATGTCTACAGAGATGACAAAACCAAGCAAACCTTCTATGTTGCTACCTTAGAAAAGTGTGGTCTCTCTGAATGGTTAGAAACAAAATTAGCCATTCAGGGATCGCGCTCAAAGTTCAAAAGCCATGTCGAGAAGATCTTAAACAAACAGATCGACCTGCTTTCATCTGCTGTGGATATTCCTCCTACTCTTCCTCAACCAAGAAAAGTCTCTGCTAAGAAAAAGAAAGTCTCTGGTTTAGGTCCTCCTATTCGGAATGAAACGGGAATTGGTTTCTCTCATGCTGAAGTTCTTGGCCCTGATGCCGATCTCTCAGCGCTTGACACCTCCCTACCACCTGGAGAAACATTCATTCCTGGCACAGTTGTAAGTGATCCCTATGGTATATTCTTTTTAGACTACTATGGAAATCATCACTTTCAACGTATCTCTGAGCTCCACATCGCTCCCATCGAACAACTCAGAGATCTCATATACTGGTGTGAAGTCAGACGCGACATCAAAGCTAGACACCTGAAGCCCTTGATTTTTGAAGCAGCTCTGAAGAAAAAGAATCAAGGAGTAGATGTCCCTGACTGGATGATTCCCACATCAAAGACCCTTGATGAACTTCTCATCAAGGAAGAACCCTTTACAAGCTGATATGATCGCCCTTTTCTCTATTGTATCAATTATTCTTCTATACTTGTAATTTATTTCGCTTGTACTTGTAATCTTTCCATTTCTCTTTGTAACCTGATTCAAAGTTTTAAAGAAAGATTTCAGCGAATGTACTTTACTCCATCAGTACTGAAAAGATCCCAGAAAATAGTAAAAGGGACAAATATTTTATGAGTTCTTTTTATCCTTATGTTTTAATCAAATAGCAATTTTCTTTGTTGCTATGTCATAATCAAATAGGAGGAGATTTTTGATCCAAACCCTCAGTGATTTGATAATGACCCTCTCTTATATACTTAGTGAAAATTGTAAGTAAACAATATGTATCAGAGTTTCACTATCGTTGATAAGTACTAAGATCTTACAGTACCGCTGATAGGAACTCTCGCTCTTTAAATTAAACATTCAGCGAACACTGTTCACCATTAATGCTCTGAGTCTGTTCAGTCATTATGATGATCTCTGATAAGTTAGTTGTTTACTTATGATCCCTGAAGACAAGTTTCACGTCAACAAAGGTTCTACGCTGAAGTCGAAGATCAAGCTCAAGAACCAGCGACAAGTCTCCTAATGAACTGATGCGGATCAGCGAAGACTCAGATTTGTCCACTCAACGTGAAGTATCAAGTACAAGACTTCAGCTATCGTTGAACTTTATCATTCGCTGAATAGATAATGATAAAGCTCTGAATCAACAAAAGCTGATCATGAAGTCCTCCGTACAAAGTACTTTTGTCTTAACCACCCTTGCACGACTCCGTACGAAATGTCAGAAAAGAACTTCCGACTGTCTGAAATCGTACAACCACTCTGATACTAAACTGTTCATCCATGCGGCTACTAAGGTTGTTAACAAAGGTCAATGACATGCAACCAACCAGCTAATGACACGTGTAAAGTGTATACTGACTTGCATTAAATGCATGCAGTATATAAAGAGATGAACCCACTTCATTTGAAGTAACTTGCTAACTCTGGACAAGTTCAATCTCTTATCTCAAGATAGGTTATTATTAGTAATTTCCTTATCTCTCTTAGTGCAAGAAACCTTAGTGTTCCAACTTGTTTAGATTTAGGTTTATCCTTAATCTTGTTTCCGCAACAAGCTGTAAATTGTTAATGATTTATCAATAAACAATTTAGAAAAGTAAAATCTGTGTGTTTGTATTCAACCCCCCCCCCCCCCTCTACAAACTTGTATAGGCCTTCGAGACCAACACAGACCTATGTGATCGTTTGTAATTATTGTATGTTGGTAATTTCTTTGATGTTGTCTGGTAAATTTAGTATCCGGAAACCATTGTGCTAAGGTATCCGGACGTGACAAATATCCGGTAAGTTTCTCTTTATTTGTAGTTTCCGAATGAATTAGATACCGGATGGTGTCCGAATTACCTTGGTTTCCGGATGTCATCCGGATTTAGTATGTTTCCGATAAGTATCCGGATAGTGCTAGTATCCGGTAATTTATTGATGTCCGAAAAGTTTGTTTATCCGGTAAGCTGGTGTATCCGGAAAGGTGGTGTATCCGAAAAGATGGTGTATCCGGAAAGATTTGATGTTCGGCCACTTTTGAGTAAGTGTTAGTGCTATATTTGTTGTACCAAGTAGATAACAAGTAGAGGGACCAAATGTGACAAGTTTGCCAAACTTGTCTTTAGTATATATAGTTTGCTTTTCCTTTTATTTAGGTTAAGCCTCTATTTGTAAAACCATCGCAGCATACACCAAGAGAAAAACTCTCCATCTTCATGTGTAGTAGACTGCGAGATCATCAATCATATATAGAGGTGAGCATATTTGTTGATATTATTGTTATTGTCATTTGATTACTTGTTATTGTAGGGATCACAATTGGTATCAGAGCAGATTATCATATTGTTCAGATTAGAATTATATGAGTTTTTGTGCAAATATTGAGTGTTCTTAAAGTTCATCATTTTTTGGTTGATTTTGGCCTCTAGAGTTCTTCTAGTGGTTGGAATCTATCAAAGAGTGTTAGTAAAAATTTCCTGTGTACTTAATTCCGCATATCACCAGGAGTGTAGCTCAATTTGTGCAATTTTCTATATTTTTCAAAAAGTCTCTGTTTTGTTTTCACGTACTGGGTTGCTTCAAAAATCACATTTTTGTTGGTTTTTAGACAAAACTCCAAGTTATAAAAGTGCCCAGAATGTTGTGAGGAACACTCGTTCAAATTTTCAGCCCATTCCGAGGTGTATTGAAGATTCAACTCCTGAAAAATCATCCAGTTCATACCCCTCGCAACAGACCATTGCGAAGGAAAGATTCCCTCGCAGCCTCTTATTGCGAAGGAAAGATTCCCTCGCAACCTTCATCTTTAATTTCCCTCGCAACCATCAAAAAAAAAATCCCTCGCAACCCTTCATTGCGATTGAATCTTTGCCTCTCAACCTTCTAATTTGGCTTTTTGGTGAGGATCGCAACCTTCTATTTTGGCTTGTTGGTGAGGATCGCAACCATCATTTTTTTTTGGTCAAATTTGCATCGCAATCAACTACAACTTATCAAATCACATGTTTTTTATTATTATTAAATCTATAGTTGGTGATTGTTTGGTGAGCTTCGCAATCAACAAGAGAATTTGGTTAGTTTGGCAATTTTTTTATTAATTAAATATTGCAATTTTTTTTAAAATCAAGTTGCATATTTTTTAATTAAATCAAAGGCTTAGCAACTTTTTGGTTGGAATCTCAAGTATCATTTGCGACGGTTCGTGGTATCTCAATTTTTTTTGCGATAGAGTGTTGTTGCAAAAGTGAACAATTTTAATTTTTCTAATCCGAACAGTTTGATATTATACGATCATTACAAGTAATTTAAAATGACAGCTAGCAAAATTCAGAGCGATAATTCTAAATATATGGCTAAAATTAGAGAACAAGAAAAGCTTATTGCCGTTTATTTAAACACGTTTGACTATCTGAAAACACAAGTTGGTGTGGAGAAGTGTGATTGTGAATCTAAAGCAAATCTCATGCTTTCTTTAGAGGAAAAGAACGTTGAGCTAACAAAGAAAATATCTGATCTTGATCAAGTTGATGAGGAAAAGAAAGCTATCGAGCTCAGATGCATAAAACTTTCAAATCAAAACTCAGATTTTGAAAAAGTTTTATTTTTAGAAAAGGAAAAGCTTGAGAAAAAGACGTCTGAGTTTGATATTCAAAGAAAATCTTTTGAAACAAAGTTTGTTAAGCTTTCTAACAAATTGTCTGATTTAGAAAAGACTCTTGAAAAGGAGAGGAGAGAGCATGATTTTGAAAGAAAAGAGTCTGAAAAGTTGAAGGTTGAAGGATTTCAAACAAAGTGTTTGAAAGATGATTTTGAGAAAGAAAGAAAGATTTTTCAGAATGAAATAAAAAGGCTGACAAAGAATTTATCTGGTTTATCTACTATTATGATAGAGAATAAGGTCAAATCTGGGTTTCTACGAGAATTTGATTTGTTATCAAAAGAGAGAAACATTTTGTCTAACAAAGTCCAAGAACTTAAAGACATTATTTTTAAAGTTGAGATCTCAAAACCAGCAAGTCCTGACACGATGGTTCAGACTCCACTTGTTGCCTCAACTGGTTCTGAATGTTCATTTAGAACGGCTTCAAGTTCAATAAATACTGATGTTTCTTCCAAGGGATTTGACAAATCAAAGGGTTTTTCAAAAGATCATATTCGTCCTTCCAATCTCTTTTATAATCATTCTGTTGATAAGTCAGATGCTTCTACCTCCAAACCTTCAGAAAATCTTGTTTTCAAAAGAGTAAAAATGGTTTGGAAAGTGAAAGGCTCAACTCCTGAAAGAGATGCCCCAAAGTCATATGTTCCTACACCCGCCAACAAGAAGAACAACGCTCCAAAAGGTAAGTCTTTTGTTAAACCTAATCTTGTTTATTCTACAAATCATTTGATTAGGTTAGCACAAAAGCACATATGTTGTTCTTATTGTGGAACTCATGATTTTGTGAAGAAAGAACATGTTCAGTACTGGTATGGTACTTATAATATTCCTTCAAATCGAACTGCACATAACAAGCCAGGACCCAAGTTCCATTGGGTACCAAAATCAACTTAATTTGTTTTGCAGGTTTATCATGTGTGGTGCTGATTGTCAGAACTATACCATACACATGACTGGAAACAGATGAGAACTGTGCAGATTTGAAGAAGAGTACCTATGCTGAACAACATGCATAATTTCAGGGGGAGAGAATTTCTAAACTTTTGATACATTTGTGCTTATTGATATATCTTTCTAAAATGTTTAAGATAGTGGTTTCTAAACACTTCAGTTTAGAACCCGCATTTCAAAGAGATTAATGGTTTCTAAACATGTCAGTTTAGAACCCGGATTTCAATGAGCTGATGGCTTCTGTCCATAACAGTTCAGAACCCGCATTTCAACATGTTAATGGCTTCTAAACACTTCAGTATAGAACCCGAGCTTTCAATGTGTTTGACTTCTGATCATATCAGATCAGGACTCGTTCTTAATCTTTAATAAATAAATAAATTAAAAAAAATAGCCTTTGACTGTTAAATGTGTTGATTTTGTCAAATTAAGATCTTTGCAGATTTTGAGGGGGAGCTTATTCGATTTTAAATCAGCCGATCATAATTTGAGGGGGAGATAGTACTGATGACTGTAAGTATCTTCTGAACTTAACTTGAGACTGTTTGAAAGAAGAACGACTTTCAAACACGAAAAATTGTTTTCTTAAATGTTCAAACCGCTTCTCTATTTCAAAAAGATTTATATAATTTTAGAAGTGTGTTTTAAATGTTTTCATGTATATCTCGGGTTATTATATCATTGTTTCTGACCGTGTGTTTCCAAAGATTAATACTTGCGTATTATCTTATCTATATACTTTCAAGTATTCATACACACCGGTTCGACTTCTTTTTGACTTTGTTATTACCATGTCTTAAAACGAACCAACTTTTCGATGGTAATACTCCCGTTTGAATTTCCAACATTGTGTTGAGCATCATTTTCATTTCAGCGTAAGAGCATAACCGTTTCATTCAAAGATTGTTTATATTTGTTCATATAAACAAAAGATCCAATTCTTTGATACCCTAACCGTTAATGAATATCTTTCATATTTTGATCTGATTGATACATTGTCAGATTCTCAAACAAGTCTTTCAAATTCATTTCATTCATTCAATATTCTTGTTGTGAGAAATCTTCAACGTTCAAATGCTCAAATATTTCATGATATTATTGAGGAGCATACATTTTGATGACAATGTTTTTCAAAAAGTTGAGATTTATAATTGTTTAAGATAAACTGTTGAACAACATATCTTTTAGGACAACATTCATGGGAATCAGTGTGAGAGCTTAAAAGAACTTCTATGGATCCACGTTAACCAGTGTTTCCTACCCAAGAAGTTATCCTTGAGTGATTGAGGGGTGAGGGGTCGAAATCAAAGAGTGGGGGAGATAACTCATCTGGTTGAGTAATCTCATTGTGCTGAGATAAAATGAAAAAGAGAGTTTGGTTAGCAGTGAGCTGATGAAAAACAGAAAGAGTATGTGAGAACAGAGTTAAAAGAATACGAGAACTCTGCACTAACCAATTTCTGAGCCGGGCAGCCACATTACTGATTGGTTCACATTCTTTGGTGACCATCATTGACACAGGCAACTAGCCCATGCCAACTCTTACTTTAACCCCACCAGCTACTCATTTCTTTCTCAACAAAGAAATGTTTCAATTTCCTTGGGGACGCAGCGTATAATCTATCTAATCTTCACTCGGAAGGTTTGGATATTGAAAAAGAAGGAAGTTTGCCCCACCTTCGCACTTCAATCATGCACATTGAGTCCGTGGAAAACTTGTTGCTGTCTCAACAGTTTACACAATTTGAGCCTATAATCAAGCATAAGTTGCTTCAATCATTTCTACACTTGCACGTACACACAAGGAATATGTTTTCTTGTCATAACGTTCATAGAAATTCCTTTGTGTTTTTCGATTATTGAATGGAAGCCCTGGAGGAGTGATCATCAAAAAGCTCATTTCCAAAGTACTTCCGTTGTACTAAGTGGCTTTGTGCAACTTACAGGCATTTTAACTGTTTCATCCGTTGTTTCAGGGTTACCACTTTTATATTATCTGAATTTGAAAAGATTCGGATAAACATTTCTGGAATTGACGGTTATACAGATCAAAGGAAGAGATTGTTTCTCGTTTTCAAAGACTGTTGAATTTGTAAAGAATTTTGATGATCATGATGCTCACAATCATCAAAAACGGGGAAGTGAAGCTGAAAGACAAAGAGAAAGAGCTGATCAAGGAAGTCCTGGATGCCATCACTTACCGAAGGCAGTACAGGAATGAACTAAAGAGATTCGAGCTCATATTCGGGATTTCAGAAGAGACATGTGGTCCCGGTGGACATCTAAAGCTTATGGCTCTACATTGGTACAAAGGGGGAGATTGTTAGTGCTATATTTGTTGTACCAAGTAGATAACAAGTAGAGGGACCAAATGTGACAAGTTTGCCAAACTTGTCTTTAGTATATATAGTTTGCTTTTCCTTTTATTTAGGTTAAGCCTCTATTTGTAAAACCATCGCAGCATACACCAAGAGAAAAACTCTCCATCTTCATGTGTAGTAGACTGCGAGATCATCAATCATATATAGAGGTGAGCATATTTGTTGATATTATTGTTATTGTCATTTGATTACTTGTTATTGTAGGGATCACAGTAAGCAATAACTTTAGGTTTTGCTGACTTCTGAAAGAGTACGATTTAAGAGTTGAAATACTATCTTAATAGCTTTAACATATTTACAGTTGAATGGTAGTATGTTAGGCTTAAAGACGATTCTAGTTTAATACTAGTCAGGTGTGTAGTAAGTGTAATGGATCCATAAACACTAGAATTATTTGATAACATAGGATAGGCAAAATATAATTGCTATTCCTGTTTGTATTGGAACGAAGTGAATAGGCAAAGTAAAATTCTTGTTTATATGAGTGAATAGGCAAAGTAAAATTTCTATTCATGTGGATTGATTGAATAGGCAAAGTAGAATTGCTATTCATGTTAACGTGGAATAGGCATAAAGTAATTTGTAATTCCCGTTGACCTGAACTGTGGAATAGGCATAAAGTAACTTGTAATTCCCATTTCAGGTGTTATGAAATAAGAAATAGGCATAAAGGAACTTGTAATTTCTATTTCATAGTGTGAGGTGAAATGCGGAATAGGCATAAAGTAATTTGTAATTCCCTTTCACATGGAAACAGAGATAGGCATAAAGTATCTTGTAATCTCTATTTACTTTCCAAGTAAATGGGCATGTGTATATTGCGATTTATTGGATAAGAGTATTAACCTAGAATCCGTAGAGATTCATAGTATGGGCTCTGGAATAGACAAAGTATCATTGTTATTCGGATTTGAGTCGTGGAATCATGAATTAGACGAAGTGTAAGTATTGTTTTCTTGTGCTTTCGACGTATTAGAAATAGGCAATCTATAAGTGTTATTTCTGAAAGAATGGAGATTGAATGTAAGTCTTTAGACTTGATCGATAAACTAGAATCCATAATGATTCGTAGTAGGCTATTGGATATGATGTTATGACTTTTGAATGGTAGTCATACTCATGGGATTGGGTATGATTATGTTTTTATGAAATGAGTACGAGTACGATAAGAATGAGGGTAAGTCAAGTTTGATAAACCTTGTTTACATTGATTTAAAAGTATTATTTTGAAACTGAATGTTCTCACTAGGCGTTAGCCTAATCGTTTCAAATTATATTTTCTTACCAGGTATGAGCAGGGAAGTAATGGGATGAGTGAAGAGTTTATAGAGATGACAAGTTTGATGTAAATTGACTTTAGTCACTATTTTCACTTGTTAAGAATGTTTGTTGTGGATAATAGTAATGTAAACCCTTGATTATTCAGGTTTAAATTTGCCCTGATTTTTAGGGTGTTACATCATCTATTTTCTTCGGTTCAATCAGAGAAATAATGTTAACAAATAAACAAATGATACCTGCACTTCGTCGAGTCTGAACACCATCGTTTGGATCACCTAGAATTTGTTCAATAGGGTGATTGATAGTCCATCGCTGAGCCGGAGCATAAGTTGCTGACTCAACCTGAACTTGAGGGGCTGAATATGAGGCTTCAGCAACTTCTAGTATATCAGCCAAGAGAGGAAGAGGTGCAGATGTCATTTCATTCACTGATTGCTAAGAAGTAGATGGTATGTATGAGATAGAGGGTTTAGAAGCAGGCATAGTGTTAAGAGGAACAGCTGAGACCCATGATGTTTCAGCTTCACTAGTCTGCATGTTTGGGATGATGGTAGGATCATCATCTTCAGTGGGATGAGTATGAGATGGAGGAGTGGGAACGTCTTCTGAATCACCAAGATGAGAAAACATCCATTGATTCAGTTCTTCAGTATCAAGAAAAGGTCTAGAGTTCGCTGAACGGGATTCGTCAAAAGTGACGTGGATAGTTTCTTCTACAGTTTGTCTTCTATGATTGAAAACTCTGAAGGCTTTGGAGACTGAGGAGTATCCAAGAAAAATTCCATCATCAGCCTTAGGATCAAACTTTCCAAGGGCATCTCTGTTGTTCAGTATGAAACACTGACATCCAAAGATGTGAAGAAATCTAATTGAAGGCTTTCTCTCATGGAAGAGTTCATAGGCTGTCTTTTTAAATCCTTTGACTATCAGCGACCTGTTTTGCGTAAAACAAGCAGTGTTGACAGCTTCTGCCCAAAACTGAGTAGGTAGATGAGAATCGCTGAGCATGGAACGTGCAGCTTCGATAATTGTTCGATTTCTTCTTTCAGCGACTCCATTTTGTTGCGGTGTTCTCACTGAGGAAACGTTGTGAGAAATACCCTTGCTCTCAAAGAAGGAATCAAGAGAACTGTTTTTAAATTCAGTCCCATGATCACTCCTTATTGAGCGAACGGTCCTGTTATTCAGGACTTCCATTTTCCTGAGAAAGGTGATGAGTTCTTCAGGGGTGTCACTTTTAGAACCGAGAAACATAACCCAGGTATAGCGAGAGAATTCATCAACTATGACCAATGTATATTTCTTTCCAGCGATGGATTGTTTGTTAACAGGGCCAAACAAATCCATATGGAGAAGTTGTAGAGGAGATGACACTGAGGAAACTTGCTTAGATTTGAAACTAGCTTTTGTTTGTTTCCCTTTTTCACACGCTGAACATAAGGACTCCTTAGCGTATGATTGTTGAGGTAGACCAGTAACCAACTCTTTAGAAGATAGAGTATTCAGTGTCTTGAAGTTGAGATGAGAGAGCCTCTTATGCCATAGCCAGTTGACATCAGATGAGGCTTTTGAGAAGAAACAGGAGTTCTCAGTGGTTGTAGAGTCCATGTTTATGACGTAAACATTTTCCATACGGTAACCGCTGAGAGCTATCTTCTCCTTTTTGTCAGTGACAAAGCAGGATTCCTTAGTGAAAATCACTTTGTTATCCTTGTCACATAGCTAACTTATGCTTAGAAGATTATGCTTCAGTCCTTCAACATATGCGACTCTTCTGAAGGTTGTTGTATCATTTGAGAGTACACCAAACCCTCGGGTATGGCCTTTTCCGTTTCCACCGAAGGTCATTGATGGACCCTTCTCTTCCTTGTATTCAGTGAGCAAGCTTTTCTTTCCAGTCATATGTCTAGAGCATCCGCTATCGAGATACCAGATACCCATCTTAACCTGCAAACAAAGGAAGGTTAGTTTGACTTAGGCACCCATTTCATTGTGGGTCCAGACTTGTCGGTGGTGGTAGAGGAAGTGGAAGGTTTAGCAATCTTCGCAGCATTTGAAGATTCAGCTTTGGAGTCAGTCTTCACTTTGGTTAATTTCTTAACCTCAGTGGTCTTCTTTGCCTTGGAGGCATTGATCTTCACCTTAGCTAATTTTTCAGCTTTGGTGGCTGTGGGGCACTTACTAGCAATATGATTGGTAAGTCCACAATGATAATATTTCCTATAACTAAAAGTAGCTTTAGGACCTTTTGCACGCTGAGCCGTTATTTTTAAATGAGCAGGGCCAGCACCAAGTATACCTTTGGCATTGGAAATGGGAGGAACAATTAGTTCTTCAGATTTCTTACCAATGACATCCACTCTGATTCTAGGAGTAGATCGCTGAATAAATCCAGGGATCTTGTTCTTAGAAGTAGAGGGATAAGTCACTGAAGCTTTAAATGCATTCAGCTTAGGTACAAAGGTACCCTTCTGAGGTTTTTGGTTGAAAACAATTCCTTTACCTTTGTCTCTAAAGACTAAGGTAGGTTTTTCCTCAGGGATGGGAGTTTTAAAAGAGGAACACTGAGATGAGGAAGTGTCAGGGATAGAGGACACGAACATTCCAAATTTAAGCATGGAATGATCAGTGGTTGGTTCTGGAGTATCATCTTTGTAACCAAGACCACATTTGTCACTCAAGGGAATCTGAGACTTGATTATCTTAGTGATCGTTGTTGAGGATTTACACCATCCTTCAACAGTAGCTTTTTCAGCTTTTAATTTAGCGATAGCTTCTTCTCGTTCGATTTTGACTAGCTGATTTATATGAACCTGATCTTTTAAATCTTCTTCAATTTTAGAAAGCTTTTCTATTTGAAGGTGACAGTGTTTAAGTTGTTCTGCGAGATCAAGATTTTGATTTTCAACAACAGTTTTGCCATTCATGGCATCATATAAACTCATAGTCAGGAGATCGATTTTACGAAGACTATCAGCTTCATCAATATCTAAAATATTGGTAAAGAAAGAAGGCGATACCTTAGAGGTAGAGGACGAAGCAGAGGGAATTTCAGTTTGTTCTTCCTCTTATTCGATTTTGGCCATGAGACAAAGATTGACCTCATCATCATCTTCAGAGTCAGATGATTCTTCTTCATCATAGGCAACCCAATCAAAGTCAGCCATCAGGCCTTTACCTTCCTTCTTAAAGCTTTTCAGCTTTGAATACTTTTTCAGCTATTTGTATTTGTCATCTCTAGCCCGGGGGTTAGAGGTTTTCTTGGGGAAAGCTGAGGGTTTATAAACTTTCTTTGACCTGCATTCACTAGCAAAGTGTCCTACTTTTTCACAGTTAAAGCAGGTAGCAGTAGCCTTATCAACAGGGGTTGATGATCTAGGCTTGTCAGTGAGTACAAGAGGTTTATTCCTTCTGAAGTTACTCTTTATAGCGAATCTCCTGAACTTATTAGCCAGGAGTGCCAGAGATTCATCAAGATCTGAAGCGTCAGAATCTGATGAACATTCGGAGTTAGTTTCCAACTCAATGACAATAATAGTAAACATTCTAAGAACTTTGTCAGAATTTCAAAGTTAGAATATTCCTTACCAATGGTTTTCAAATCTATTATTAAACAGTTAAACCGCTGATGTACTTCAGAGAGAGATTCATTCTTACCACAAATGAAGCTTCCGTACTGTCTTACCAGGTTGATCTTTCTTTGAGTCCTGGACTTCAGACGTACCTTCATACTGAACACAGATTGTGTCCCACATGGCTTTGGAGGTTTTCAGGTTCATGACGGAATGGTAGATTTCGTCAGGAAGAGCCATGGAAAATGGATTTGGCTTTTGTGTCGATAGCCACTTTCTTCTTATCTTCTTCATACCAGTTATGAGGTTCCTTAGGCACGACACTTTCAGGAATGGTAGCTCTAGTAGCAGTGTCTGGAACTTCAGGGTCAATCCTAACATGAATATATGGGCCATTTTCGAGATAGTAAGGCATAGTAGGGTCTACACCTTCTAAGAAGAGTGTCATCCTATTTTTCCATAGACTAAAGTTATCTCTGGAAAATCTAGGGGGTTTTGCAAGAGAACCATTGTCAATATAGTTTGTCTTTGTATTGATAGCCATTACAGAAAGTAGTAAGGAAGAGAAAAGATTAGTATAAGCAGGATCTTGTTTATGATACCACTTGTTGGTCCCGGAAGGGTTATACAAGTTTGTAGAAGGGGGGGTTGAATACAAACACACAGATTTTACTTTTCTAAATTGTTTATTGATATGTATCAAACAATTTACAACTTGTTGCGGAACAAGATTAAGGATTAAACCTAATCTAAACAAGTTATGAGAAACACTAAGTTTCTTGCACTAGAATTAAGACAGAAAGGAGATAAGAATATTAAAGAGAAATATTCTAACAGAAAGAGTAAGAAAGAAGAAGATGGTCGAGCACTTCATTTCTGAAGTAGGGTTCTTCTTATATACTGCATGCATTTAATGCACAACAATATATCTTTACACGTGACAGCAGCTGATTGGTTGCATGGGTTGACCTTTGTAGACAACCTTAGTAGCCGCATGATGTACAGTGTAGAATCAGAGTTGGTTGTACGATCCTGGACAAAAGGGATGTCCTTTCTGACATTATCGTACGGAGGCGTGCAAGGAGGGTAAGACAAAAGTAACTTGTAGAGGAAGACTTCATGATCAGCGTTCACTGAATAGATCTTTATCAGCGAGTGATAAAGTTCAGCGTTCACTGAAGTCTTCTACTTGTAACTTCACGTTGAGTGGACAAATCTTGGCTTCGCTGATATCCGCATCCGTTCATTAGTAGACTTGTCGCTGGTTCTTGGGCTTGATCTTCGACTTCAGCATAGAACATTTGTTGACGTGAAACTTGTCTTCAGGGATCATAAGTAAACAACTAAACTATCAGCGATCATCGACAGGACTGAACAAGCTCACAGCTGTATTGATGAACAGTATCGCTGAATGTAATTTAAAGAACATGAGTTTCCTATCAGCGGTACTGTATAGACATAATACTTATCAGCGATAGTGAAACTCTAATACATATTGTCTACTTACAATTTTCACTAAGTATTTCTTAAAGAGTCATTATCAAATCACTGAGGGTTTGGATCAACAATTTGTGTGATCAAGAGCTCGGGAATTTTTCCTAGATCATGTTCGTTGGGTGATGGAATTGTTGGAAGAAGCTTTGGTATGGTAGAGGTGTCTATAATCTTGAACCCACTCCACTTTTTGAAGATGCACATGTGGGGTGATGAACCACATCCTACATAACCTTGATGCAAACTTATCTTTTTACTCTCAACTCCAACTTTGTGTCTTTTATTTTACATTTTTTGTGAGTGATTTGAGTCTGTTCTTTTTCGACTAGTATCAATTTTTTTTGGGATTAAAAAAATAAAACAACAACAAAAAAATCTCATGCATCTTATATCCTTAGATTTAAAGTTTCATAGTTTGAATAATCTATCCACCATTCACAGATTTATAGAACTAAGCAGCCAATTCCCCGATATACAAATTGATTAAACTTTGAAACTCTAGAAATGACATGGGTCTTTTTTCTAAACACTTCGCCAATTCCAAGACTAGAAAACATTGGTTTTGAACCTTATGAGTCTTTAATTTACAAGATCTTTGCTATGGTTTTCTTTCCATAGTAATAGAGGGTTTTTTTCGATATTTCAAAAGAAGTACAAGTTAGGCCAATTCCAGAACTATAATACATTGGTACAACAAATTAAATAGGTCTGGTAATTTAGGCGCATTTACTTCGATTCTCGTTTCATACCGTCTTGCTTTTAGAATACGACATTTTTTGAATCAGAATCCGAGTATTCAATATAATTAGTAATTATTATAAAATATTAATACGTTTTGTTCACTACAACAGAAATGGATTAATAGGACGCCACCAACTTTTTAACTGTTATAATAGACTATTTTATATAAGACATAATTTATATAACCAAAAAATAAATATTTAAAGACGTAATAAGTTTATATAACGCTTTTAAGCGTCTTAACAAGTTTTAAGAACATTTTTAATACAAGGCGTCACGTTAGCTCTTTTACAAGATATTTTATTAGAAAGTATCTTATAACCCATCCTTTTTTAGGATACTTGTTTTTATAGGACACTTTTTCAAATAGTCTTATATAAAATATCTAATACGATGTTTTTTTATATAAATGTTCTAAAAACTTGTTACGATGCACAAAAACACCTTATAATGCAATGCTTTAGATAGGACATTTTTTTATGGTGTAATTATGCCCTATAATGTGGTCTATTAGGACGTTTTTTTTGGTGTCACATAAACTCAATTTTATCGTAGTGATAAATAGAGAAAGAACGATAACCAATTGGGAGATAGACAAAAGAGAAAGAACCTAACAAAACTGTTTGACTAAGGAATCGAAATAACATCAAAACTGAAAAACATTTATAACCATAGAAAACGATAGGTTTACCAAACTAATGAAACCTCCAATTACCAACCGGTGAATGGACATATCTACCCAAGACTAGAACAAAACTATTTGAACAATTGCAACCAAATCTGAACTAGCTACTACCCTCAAAATCTATTATGACGCAAAATTATGCTAAAATTTTGTAACAGATTTTTTGATTTTTTCTAGTTCATGTTGGAGTCCTACATTGGCTAGATTTGGACCATATCTTCTTTATATATGTTGGAACCTCTCTTATCTCTTAAAGGATTCTTCTAGAAAGTTAATTCGGATGTTCCATATATTCACACTGAGAGGAGATGGTAATGTGTAAGTTTGAATCATCCTTGATTAGTCGTGGATTAAATATTTGTACAAGGGGTTTAAAGAAGGAAATGATATATCACAGAAAATACATTTGCCTTATCTAACACCTAAAATAAAGGTAGGCGGATATATACGACGTGTGAAAATATTGAAATGGAGATAGAGAGAATCAAGGAATATGAATTATCCTTTTTGATTCTTATCATTCCCCCGCAAGACGGATGGGTTGGACTAATAGTCCGATCTTGGAGAGTAGCATTTGAAGTCGCGAATGAGTGAGTTGTTTAGTCAAAGCATCACCAGTTGATCACCGTTAACAACGTGAGTGACACACGAAGCACACAGACTTGTTTTTTCTCTCTAACGAAGTGATAATTAATAGCAAGATGCTTCATGCAGGAATGGAAAATATGATTTGAAGGTCGTGGTTGCAGTGGTGGATTGGGGGATCATGGGACAATAAGGAGATAGGGGTGGGTGATAATGGGGGTTATGTGTAGGGTAATGGGTTGGTGGGGGATGGAGAACTATATCTAGCATTTGGGAAGGCAAAGAGATATCCTCTCTAGGCATAGGGCGTCAAGATGATTCAGAACATTTAGGTGGATACTGTGGAGGCAACGCGCAGAGTTCGTTGCTAAGATTCAGAAAATACATCAAAGGTTGTTGATCATTCTGGTAAAAATTTGAAACACCGACCCTACCTTGTTTCGTATGGATTCTTGGAGGAATGCAATTAGTTTCTGTTGAGTGTATGGCTCTCGTATTCCAACAATCATTCTGTTCAGGTGTATGTGGGGGTGAAGTAATATGAGATATGCCATTACTATCTAGGAATTGGGTTAGGTTTTGGAATTCACCACCATTGTTAGGATAAAGAGTGATAATAGACTTTATTAGATTTTTTCTCAATGAATTCTTTGAAGAAAATACATATATTGGTGGTGAGGAATTTATGCTTTAGTGGGTAGATGATAAACCCGAGGTCAGATTTACTTATGTGCGTAGAAAGAACAGGGCCTAAGCGGTGGGGGTATTTTGGTAAATAAGCTGTTAGCTAATAATAAATAATAAATAATAAATAAATGCATCAAGGATAGATGATCAGTCTTTCTGTTAAGTGGGGGGGGACAGATGATCAGTCTTTTCTTTCTGCTGAGTGTGGTATTTAAGGGGAGAGTGCAGTGCTGTTCGGGATCATCCATTTTCTTGTCTGTTTGCTTCTATTTTAGCAAATTAAGGGAGAGCACCAGCCTCTCGAATGCTGGGAAACCTTGTTATCTTTCTACTTCGAATACCAATATCTTTCTACTTATTTCCTAAACTGTTTTATTGGCCCCGAAGGTATATCAAATTGGTATCAGAGCGAGGCGAACCTGGGAATGACGAAGAGCAACACCACCAGATTGGATGAGTTGGAGGGAAGTTTTGGATCCGTTCAAGAGGATGTGGGGACGTTGAGGGAGGACGTCGACTCACTTAAGAGCGATATGCAGACGGTTATGCAGAAATTGGATTTGATAATTCAGTCACAACAATTTACCGAAGGCGAGGGATCAAGCGGGGGACGAGGGCCGAGAAATCGGGAAGATGCACTTGGAGCGGACCGGTTATTTTCAATCAAGGGCCGTAAATTGGAAATACCCACTTTTAATGGAAGCGATCCAGATGGTTGGGTGTTAAGGGCTGAACGTTATTTCTCCCTTAACCGACTCACTCGAGAAGAGCAGATTGAGGTCGCTCTCATATACTTCGAGGGTGATGCACTAAAGTGGTTCCTGTGGGAACATAAACGTCGTCCGATTACTAGGTGGGAAGAATTAAAACCTCTAATCATGAAACAGTTTCGTTCCAAGACGGAGGGAACGCTCTGCGAACAGTTCCTCGCCTCTAAACAGACAGGTTCGGTGGATGACTATCTAAAACAATTCATCACTCTCGCAGCCCCTTTGGATGGAATTACGGATGAAGTATTCTTGAGTCAATTCGTAAATGGGTTAGACCCACTAATTCGGGCCGAGGTGAGATTGCTTGCCCCAGCAAGTTTGGGGGAAGCCATGGAGTTGGCATCAAAGATCGAAGAAAGGAACAAAGTGTGGAACCGGAGTAAAAATTTGGGTCAGTGGTAAAAAAAATCAGCAGTCGGAGCAAGTGAACCAAAGAATACGGTTGGATGGTCAGAAAAACTAGGTGGGGATCAAATGAAGGGGAACCTGGAGTATCGGAGGTTGTCAGACGCTGAGCTACAACAACGTAGGTCACAAGGCTTATGTTATAGATGCGATGAAAAATACTCACCGGGACACAGGTGCAAAAAGAAAGAAATGAACGTGCTGGTGGTACAGGATTATGGCAGCAATGAAGAAGAGACAGTAGAGAACGAAGGGGAGCCTAAGGAGTTGGAGGCTAAGGAAGTACATCAAAGAGTGGAGGTTCATTTGAATTCGGTAGTTGGATTGTCTAATCCTGGGACGATGAAACTTGTAGGGACAATAGAAGGGCAACAGATTGTAGTGCTCATAGACAGTGGAGCAACCCATAATTTTGTTTCGAAAGAGTTGGTAAATAGACTCAAGTTGGCGGTAACTAGCACCGATAGTTACGGGATCACGTTGGGGGCAGGTGGGTCCATTAGAGGTGAGGGGGTTTGTAAAGGAGTGAAGTTGATCCTCCAAGGAGTGGAGGTAGTGGAAGAATTTCTGCCCATCGATTTAGGAAACTCCGATGTAATTTTGGGGGTGCAATGGTTGGAGACATTAGGGGTCACTTCCACAAATTGGAGAACACAGGTGATGAGGTTCAAAATTGGAAAAGAATCAATTACCTTGCGAGGAGATCCGTCTTTAGGAAGATCACTCATTTCAGTTAAGGCACTGGAAAAGACGCTTAAACAAGAGAAACATGGAGTTCTGGTAGAGTTGGGGTTAATGACTACATATGAGCAAGATAAACAAGAGTGGCCAGCAGAGCTGCAAGGAGTTATTGAAGGGTTTGGAAAGATTTTTGACAAACCCACCGGATTGCCCCCTTTGCGGGGTAAAGAACACCAAATTGTCTTGAAAGAGGGGTGTGGACCTGTTAATGTTCATCCGTACAGGTACCCACACTATCAAAAAGATGAGATTGAGAAATTAATCAACGAAATGATGGAAGCAGGGGTGATCCAACACAGCAACAGCCCATTTTCAAGCCCTGTACTACTCGTCAAGAAAAAGGACGGGAGTTGGCGGTTTTGCGTCGACTATAGAGCACTCAATAAATGCACGGTATTGGATAAGTTTCCTATACCCGTCATCGATGAATTACTAGATGAATTGAATGGGGCATGTGTTTTCTCTAAGTTGGACTTAAAGTCCGGGTATCATCAGATTCGCATGAAAGATAGTGATGTACCAAAAACTTCATTCCGCACACACGAGGGCCACTACGAGTTTCGTGTCATGTCGTTTGGCTTAGCTAACGCGCCTGCCACTTTCTAGGGGTTAATGAACGAGTTGTTTAATCCTTTCCTAAGAAAGTTTGTGCTTATGTTTTTTGACGACATATTGGTATACAGTAAAAACATTAAGGAGCACGTAAATCATTTGGAACAAGTATTCAAAGTCCTCTTACAACACCAGTTGTATGTTAACAAGAAAAAGTGTGAATTCGGTCAAAAGAAGCTGGTATATTTGGGTCATATTGTTTCGGAGGAAGGTGTTGAAATGGATCCAACTAAAGTTCAAGCAATGATGGACTGGCCTCAACCGCAGAATGTCACGGAATTGAGAGGGTTCTTAGGCTTATCGGGGTACTACAGAAAATTTATTGCTGGTTATGGCAGCATAGCGGCGCCACTGACCGATCTTTTGCGAAAAAACCAGTTCCAATGGAGCGAAGCAGCCACCACTGCCTTTGTGGAAATGAAGCGGGCCTTGTCTACTGCCCCAGTCCTAAGGTTGCCTGATTTTACGCAAAGGTGTGTGCTGGAAACAGATGCATCGGGCATTGGCTTAGGGGCAGTTATGATGCAACAAGAACGTCCTATTGCATACTACAGCCAGGTCCTTGGGTTGCAAGCCCGCCAAAAGTCGATCTACGAAAACGAGTTGATGGCAATCGTTCTAGCGATAAGAAAATGGAGACCGTATTTGTTGGGAAGGAAGTTTGTAGTAAGGACCGAGCAACAATCATTAAAATTTTTATTAGAACAAAGGATCGTTGAACCCGACTACCAAAAGTGGGTGAGCAAGTTGCTGGGATATGAGTTTGAAATCACCTATAAGGCTGGAAGTAGCAACCGGGCAGCAGACGCTTTGTCGAGGAAGAACACGAACATCGAATGTGCTGTAATGGGCGGACCACAATGGCGTCAGTGGGAGATATTAAAGAAGGAAGTGGAGGAAGATCAATTGTTGAGCAAAATTAAGAGTGAGCTGCAGTCGCAAACGAACTCCCATCCGGGATTTTCTTGCAGTCAAGGGTTGCTGTTATACAAGAACAGGTTGGTTCTTTCACGAACATCAGCCATGATACCCTTGCTATTCCAGGAATTTCATGGATCTCCTGTGGGTGGACATGCAGGGGAAGATCGAACCTACCAAAGGATTGCATCAGAAGTGTTTTGGACGGGCATGCGCAAAGATATCAGCAATTTGGTGAAGAGTTGTGATGTTTGTCAACGTAACAAAAGCCTAGCCGGGAGTCCAGCAGGTTTGTTACAGCCCATACCCCTGCCCAATCAGGTTTGGGAGGCCATTACTATGGACTTCGTGGAAGGACTTCCGAAATCATATGGGATGGACACCATCTTGGTCGTGGTGGATCGATTAAGCAAGTATGCCCACTTCATCGGGTTAAAACACCCCTACAATGCCCAAACTGTTGCTAAGGTCTTCGTAAAAGAAATTGTCAGACTACATGGGATTCCCGAATCCATCATCACCGATAGGGACAAGGTATTTCTGAGTACTTTTTGGAAAGAAGTTTTTCGTTTACAGGGAACGAAGCTGAACTACAGCACGGCTTACCACCCCCAAACGGATGGACAATCGGAAGTGGTCAACCGTTGTTTGGAACAATACTTGCGTTGCATGGCATCCGATAGGCCAAAGCAGTGGGGAAAATGGCTTGGGTGGGCTGAATTTTGGTACAATACAGCTTATCACACCAGTCTCAAATGTAGTCCCTTTCGAGTGTTGTATGGTCGAGACCCACCTGTGTTGTTGAAGTACAAAATGGCCTCCACTACAGTTCCAGCGGTTGAACAAGACCTACTTAGACGAGAGGAAATTTTGGAGGTGGCCCGTATGCACCTACTGAAGGCTCAAAATAGAATGAAGCAACAAGCTGATTTGGGACGGAAGGATGAGGTGTTTGCCATCGTTGACTTTGTATTTTTAAAGTTGTGTCCTTATCGACAAAAATCATTGGTTACCTGCGGTAACCAGAAGCTAGCGGCTAGATTTTATGGCCCGTACCGGGTAGTGGAAAGAATTGGCAGTGTGGCTTACAAGCTGGAACTACCCCCCACAACATCGATACACCCGGTCTTCCATGTTTCGCAACTACGCCGAGCCATAGGAGCTTGTGTAGCATCACCAGTGGTGCCCCCACAATTGAGTTCAGACATGGAATTACAGGTTACTCCTGAAGCAATTTTGGATGTCCGTCAAACAGGGCAGGGAGATGGCTGACAACTGGAAGTGTTGGTGAAATGGGCGGGATTAGCCGAATTTGAAGCTTCTTGGGAAGATCACGATGCCATTCGAAACCAATTCCCAGACTTTCACCTTGAGGACAAGGTGAGAGTTCTGGGGCGGGGTATTGATAAACCCGAGGTCAGATTTACTTATGTGCGTAGAAAGAACAGGGCCTAAGCGGTGGGGGTATTTTGGTAAATAAGCTGTTAGCTAATAATAAATAATAAATAATAAATAAATGCATCAGGGACAGATGATCAGTCTTTCTGTTAAGTGGGGGGGACAGATGATCAGTCTTTTCTTTCTGCTGAGTGTGGTATTTAAGGGGAGAGTGCAGTGCTGTTCGGGATCATCCATTTTCTTGTATGTTTGCTTCTATTTTAGCAAATTAAGGGAGAGCACCAGACTCTCGAATGCTGGGAAACCTTGTTATCTTTCTACTTCGAATACCAATATCTTTCTACTTATTTCCTAAACTGTGTTATTGGCCCCGAAGGTATATCAGTAGAGCCATAAGTAATTTGTAAATTGATCAATAAAGACAACGTAATACTTAAAACCATCAAAGAAATCAATGGGGGAAGACCACAGGTCATTTAAAATGACTTCGAGGGTAGTAGTTCTAACATCCTTATTTTTACCATGAGATTTCTCACATCATTCTCTCCAAAACATGGCTAATATCGCCAAACATGACGACAATCAACAACCAACACCACAACAACAACGAAAGTCTTAACATAAAATAACCAAAGTATAAAGTCTCAAACGTTAGTCTATCCCATACCGAACTAAGTTACATGAATCCAATACAAAACCATAAACAAAGTCTTACCACCGTATACATGACATAAAGTACATAACAAAGTAATAGCACATATATACACTTTATTCTTGCTTCTATTCATTCTTGAACCTCCAATTTCTAAGATGCATACTAATAGTCAGCTAAAAGCTTAGTGAGTTCATGGTTTTTGTGCACCAAATCACTCCTCATCATTCAGATAAATATTTAAACTCTAAATAAAAATACCATGCATTCAATTTCGAAAACATTTGACACCAATGGGATCTCCTAACTTGTCTTGGTATGATAGGGATTACTCAATCTCCTTGTGTTCTCATTTATTTGGCTTCAATGTGCACGACCCACATTTGGCCATTCTCCTATACATGACTAAACTTGTTTGCCTTATCGGTGTACCTCTTGTAATCTCAATAAACTATAAGACTCGTTTCAACCAATCATCAAAATCGACTTCTTTACACAACATGCTAGGAAACTTTAAAATAATATCAATAGTATGCAAAGAACCAAAACACCTCATACATGTCATGAATAAATAGCAATAATACAAAAACTCCAACACATAGCATAAATGACAATAATGTTTTTCACCAAAGAAAGCATGCTCCAAAATAATATACAAGTATACATATGTATGCATCCAAGATAAATCACATGAAAACTCACCTAATAGTATATCAAAACTAAAATGATCCAAGATTGATGATGCCACATCCAAGAGAACCGACATATCATATAAGACCCACCAGGTCAATCACCAACCATTTCATTTACACCTACACTCCTAACTACGCCCAAACATGTTTCAAGTCGATTGGACCAAAATATTTTTTTCCCAGAACTGGATACACTACAAAATGCAACGATTTCTGATACCTCCAAGACGTTCTGGAATAAACTATATAAATGAAACTTCAATAAAAATGTCTTATAATTCAAAAACATCAAGAGTCATGTAAATCAGAGTTACGATTGGTTTTATAAGATTTTTATAAAATCAATGCGTTGTTGCTATCGAATTCCCGACTAGATTAAAAAACCCTCTATTTTTAGCACTTAACACTACTTTTAGGCTATGCTTGTATCGCAGAAATTTATAGTTCACATCTCAGGCTTTGCGGAAATGTATCATACTCCTTATATGGATAAATGTGCAATTTGATATGAATATTATAAACATCATAAAGTAATCTAATTTTCTCACAGTACATAAAACACCATATACATCAATTTCTTAGCCTTATGGCTACTGATTCGACTCCAAAATTCAATTGGAGTTAAGGTACATATAAACCAACAATTTGTATAGATGCAAAAAGAACCAAAGGAAGTACCTTAAATCGTTGGGTAACTCCGAAAAAACTTAACTTCTTTGCTTCTCGATTTCTCCCTAACCATTCGCTAAATGTGATCTCAGAACAAGTATTCAATCAACAATTAATCTCAGTATGCCATCCATATATTCAATAAGCTCTTCAAGTACACAAGATTATGCAGAGAGAAAGTGCAATAGTGTGTGTACTTGAGTGTGTAAGAATGAATGACATGATAGAAAATACAAGGGCAAAATCTACTTATAGATTGCAAATAGAAATGTTCTAGATTAGCCCCTCAACTTGGTACAACAAGCTAAATAGAGCACTAACATTCTCCCCCTTTGTACCAATGTAGAGGCATCAGATCTAGACGTTCACCGAGAACACATGCTTCTTCCGGATTCCAATGATGATCTTGAATCTCCTTAACGCGTTCTGGTATTCTCTTTTGTAGGTGATAGCATCTAGGACTTGCTTGATCAGCTCTTTCTCCTTCTCCTTAAGCTTTACCTTCCCGCTTTCATCCAATCTCAGCTTACTCTCAAGATTAACCTGGATCATCTTGAAGGTTCCATCACTATACTTGTTTGCTTCACAGATTCTCAGGAATCTTTTCTTAATGTCTTGATTGAAGTAAACGACTCCGAGTTCAGGTTTCTTCAGCACAGTGTACACAGGAATACCTTGGATGTCTTGCAGATGCCTGTTTGGTCCTCTAAGGTTTACTCTGGTTTGGTGTGCTTCTAAGGCCATTTGGAAATCCGTAAGGTAAGAAAGTTTTAGGATATTCCGCATAAACCTCTTGACACTCTGATAAGCGGCAGACCATTCTATTTTCTTTTCAGGAGTCCGTGCCAGAATGTCATACAGACTTAGGACATCATCAAGTTTTAGGCTCTTAAAGTCGGCTTCTGAGAAGACGCATTCGGAGCCATAAGATCTTCTAACAGTGAACTGCGGGTACCAGACATTGAGAAGCTTGTGTGAATCTATCTTTAGAACTTTCACAATGACTTTATCAGATCTTACCACGTTTGTATCCAGATCTTTGTTGTTCATAACGTGTAGAAATTCAATCTTGTGAAGAGATGGTCAGTTCTCAATGCCGTATACCTTTTCTAAGTTGATCTTCTGGACGTCTTTAACAAATAAGTCTTTTCTGGAGATTTCTTGGAATGGAGTTAAAATCCTCACCCTTTCACCAGTTGCCACATACCTTGGTTAAGCAACAATCACATCATGATATAATCTTAGCTCAGCATCTAGAACTGGATCTCGTATCCTGCCATCGATATTCACTTGAACTACTGGATCCTGTTGAGCTGAGGAGCTTGTACCTTGATCAGCTTGTTGTTGCGGTTGAGGAGTATCATCAGGAGTATCATTATTAGAATCCGAAGCAATCATTAGATCCCCGGTGGTATCAAAGATGTCATCTATTTCCTCTTTTATCTGCACATTTGTAGTCTCTGGCTCTTCCTCAGAGTCAATATAGATGTAATCATTTATCATGTCATTCGCTAATCCTTTCTTCTTCCATTCTATTGTCAACAACCGGAGGATTTTCAACCCGACTTATGACATCAGCTAGAACATCCTCATCAACCTGGACCACATCAGTTCCCGGTCCACTTGCCCCTGCTGCCCCCTCATTTACTGCCTGATCTGATCCCCCGATGTTTTCAGTAGCAGCAACACTCTATTATCCAACCCTAACTCTCTTCTCCCCCCTCATGTTGATCAGGATCATCCTGATCATCATGTCTTCTTTTCCGTGAGGCCTGAGCTTGAATCCACACTTTTCTTCTACAACCTTAAGCCAGTCAGAGAAGGAACTGAATCCTGACATCATGGCATTCATCATGTCTTTCATGGAGTCGGTGAGATGCTGGAAGTCGGTGCTGGTTGGTAATCGGGTTTGAGATTCAGTTTCCTGACGGAGCAATGCAAGTAGATCTACTTCTTCGGTGGTGTTGGATTCTCCTTGGGCTAATAAACGGGTTAACAACTGAGATTTTAGTTGATGGGTAGGGATTTGATGTAGAGGAACTGATGGTGGTGGTTGTGGTTGGGTTTGATCACTAGATAGTGGATCCTGAGGAGTTTCCGAAGATTCTGCTATTCCTTTACCTTTGATAGCTCCCACTTCATTTGCTAGTCTGTCAACTGTTGTTTGCATAGCCTGACGGTGTTGCTTGTAGGAATTATTGATAGACGCTAAAGCTATACCTAGAAGTGGTAAAGTGATGTAATGTGGGGGCGGGCCGAGCATTTGTGCAGCTTGTTCAGGTGAAATGGTTGGGAAAATTGAACTAACACTCGAACCACTTAGGTTTTCGGTTAGCATTGCAGTTGTAGCAACTGAATGGCCCATGCTCATAGCTGGCGTGGTGTTAGCAACGACAGATCTTCCACCCGATCCTCGTGGGGCCCCAACAAATGGCGGCCACACTTTGGTTGTTCCGGTTGGGGCACGGAAGCCCACAACTTGTTGGGATTCCAACGCTTATGGCCTAGGAAAGGTTGTTCGTTCAAAAGGCACTAGACTCAACGTGCTTGGAATGAAAGTCGGTGGCCGGGGCAGGAGCCTACCTTGTTCAATACCGGCAGACCCCAATTGTGTTGCCAATAGTGTGTTGAATCCCCTGTGTAAAATGAAACATCAGCAAATCGAGAAGCCGATGAGTGGCTGAGTGGGGTTGTGCATTGCATGGCTGGGTCCACCATGTCTTGGTCAATACGCAACGGCGACGAACGCTCGTTGGTGGTAGATGTGGCTACCCGGATTCGATCGGTTTGGGGAGAGTCACTAGTTACAACTTTATGTGACTCTATCTCAGACTCTCCCATTTCTTTTCTCACCTCCTCTCGGCTCACCACATTTTCATTTTCTACTTCAACACCCTCATTCCGCTTTCTGTCACCGATATCGCCTGAGAGTCCGATGTTCCAGGTGGAATCAGCATCGGAACTCTCTATAAGTGAACTTCGACCAATGTGTCTTGGAATAAGATCTGCATCAGGGTCAAGGTCGGAATCAGAGTCTGAGTTGCCATCATCGTCCTGTCTGGGTTGGGCTGATGCTTCATCTTCGGATGAAGAAGCATTTGGTACATAATCAGCATCGTCGGCAGAGTTCCATGAGATATCATCAGCGAATATTTGAACTCTGGCAGCTTGTGTAGATCCGGAATTAGATGCCACCAGCAGTCCTCTCCACAATCCCAACTCTCTTTCTTGTAGTTCTCCTCACCTCTCCCTGTTCAGGAACCCCGTGTTCCTAAACCTACTCGACATGGATACCCTCGCCTCCTAATCGGTTTGCACCTTGGGAAGGTCTCTCCGGTTCTGGCTGCACCATTAGTGCGTTGTCTGACCTATACTGCCTAACTACCTCAGACTGCTAGTCGGCATAGGCGAGCATGGCTTCGGGTATCACACCAACGTGAGCAAAGTCGATGTGTACAGGCATCTTCAGGAAGTGCATCCATTGGCTCCGGCCTTGGACTGCGTTTGGGCGTCTCGGGAGTTCCTGATTGTCTTCCATGATCTGTTGAATAATGATTTGTAAGAACCTCTGATAAGGCATAAAGTTCCGGTTCTTGAGTGGTCTGGCTTTGTCTTCGACTAACTCTATCAGCTCGTTCCAGAGGATAATCACATAATCTATGCGGCGGTTAAATGCGACAGCATGGAACATCTTGAGCGTTCAGAGGTTGCATTTGTCGAGGCCAATATGTTTGGAGGTCATGCATCGGTTAATGATGGAGCACAGAGTGTATCAGACTCTGGGTAAGAACCTTCTTTGGAATTTTGAGGAGCTGGTAAGCACTGGGTTTCGTGGATCTTGATATCCCAGACTTCGGATGTCGGCGAAGAGTTGTTCTTCCAGAACCATGTCTTCAAAATCCGCGTTGTAGGGTAGGTCTAAGGCTCGACAGAGTCGCTTTAAGGGTAAGTCGAACATCGAAATGATCGACTTTAGCAGTGAAGTGCGGACCCCGTCTGTGTACCGGATGAAATCGGATTGTGTGCCAGAGCTGTTGCAAGTATATAAGAGGCACATTGACTACCTTTGTAAGTGTTGTACGAAGAGGATGGCCACGTATATCTCCAGGATGATTCGGTGGTCGAATGCCATGTTGAGATCGAGATGGTGGTTGTTGTCTATGAGGGCAAGATGAAGGATTCTTGGTAGAAGTTCCTCATCTAGGTCTCTGGCGTTCACCGACGGATGCGACGACCGCTGCGACGGAATGACGTTATTCTCGTCAGAAGAATGACCGTCATTTTGTGCCATATGAGTAGTGAGAGAAACAGTACAGGGCTTAGAATTGGAATTTGTTTTTTTGTTTTTTTTAATCTAAGTACTAGGGTTATCGCACGGCTCATCAGAGTGTTATCGCAAGTCATGTTTTATCGCAAGGTAAGGGTTGCGATGAAGGGTTATCGTAACACACACGTTGCGAGTTATCGCAACAAGAAGGTTGTGATAAAGATGATTGTGAGTAGGCTGCGATAACTATGAACATGAAGAACACGATTGGTTGCGATAAACTTGAACACAAACTATTTTCTAAGTGTTCAGGCCTAAATTCGACTTTTTCGCACTAAAGTGAAGTTGTAGCCTATTCTACTAGGCCCGTAATGAACACAAAAGTGAAACCCTATCGATTTTATCAACTAGAAAAATAGACATGAAAGGATTTATAAGCAGAATATGTAAAGACAGTTTTGGGTTCGACTTTAACAGACCTAAAATCGATTGTAGAATATAATAGCACGGATGAAATCAAACGAAAAGGATAGATAATGTACCTCGAGTGGAATCTGAATGCAAAGGAACTGATATGAACTTGAAACACTTCGAAAATTAACATAATCGCACTTTGTTACTTGAGAGAATTTTGAATGGATTTGGAATGAGACAAAAATTTAAAACTCGTGTATTTATAGAGGTTTGAGACATTTGACACGTGGTAGTATGTGATTGGTCCAACGTTTGACCTCCACAGTATCAGGTTGTCGCAAGAAGAAGGTTGCGATGAACCTTGGTGTTGTCGCAAGAAGCAAGGTGCAACAACCACCCCAGTATTTAATCGCAACAGGGTGTTGCGATAAAACACTGTTGACTACTGTTTATCGCAAGCAAAGGTTGCGATAAAACATCTTCCATGTTTAATCGCAACAGAGGGTTGCGACAAAACAATGTTCTCATTATTATCGCAAATACTGTGTTGCGATAACATGAACACTTAGACATTTTTCAAAACAGATTTTTCAGGAAATTTCAAAAATGATTTTATCACATTGGAAGATGTCCAACTTCCAATTGATTAAGCACTCAAGGTTTTAAACAAGGTTTTCACTCCCCTTAAATGATGCATAGATTTGAAAAAGTTTGTTTCATCATTTAAGAGTTAGTGTACAAAACAGATTAGAATACTTACCTTGTGTTCTCCAAATAACAGTCACATGCCATCTAAACTTACAAGATATGGCAGTTATGCACACTCCCCCTATTCTTGTGCATATGATCTGTACTAAGCTCCCCCTGAGACCATGAACACACCTTGTGCAGATACATATATCATAACAAATCACAGATAAGGTACTTAAAAGAAAAAAGAAAAATAACAAATTGAATAAACATTTGCAATACAACTAAGGTATGAAAATTTAAATAACATATATTGAGAATAGAATATGATGAAAATTTAAGTGTATCAATCTAGATGCAATATCTATATTGAGATACAAATATTTCCATCTATTATATGATCAATATAGGGAAGTTAACCTTTCATATTCAACATGCCAAGCTTGGACACTAAGAAATTAAAGTGTTTTTCATCCAAAGCTTTTGTGAAAAGATCGGCAAGCTGATACTCAGTTGTAACAAAGTATAGTTCAATTGTTCCTTTTTCAACGTGAACTTTAATGAAATGATACATGATGTCGATATGCTTGGTTTTGGTGTGTTGGACAAGATTAGCAGATATGGCAATCGCGTTTTTACTGTGACAGTAGATGGGGATCTTCTCATATTTAAACCTGTAGTCCATGAGTTGGGTCTTCATCCACAGTACTTGTGAACAACAGCTGCCCGCGGCTACATACTCTGCCTCCGCAGTTGATGTTGAAACACAATTATGCTAATTAGATGACCAGCTCACGGGCTTGTCTCCCAAAAACTGTGCATGCCCCGATGTGCTCTTTATGTCTAGCATTCTTCCTCCATGATCCACATCTGAGTATGCGGTGAGTTCGTATCCGGTTCCCTTGGGATACCACAGTCCGAGATACGGTGTTCCCTTCAAATAGCGAAAGATTCTATTGACAGCGCCGAGGTGTGATTCCTTAGGTTTTGCCTGAAATCTTGCACACATACAAGTTGCAAACATTATATCTGGACGACTAGCAGTAAGATACATTAGTGACCCTATCATTCCTCTATAATTCTTAACATCAACATCAATACCATCAGGATCTGGACCGATCTTAGATCCTGGAGCCATAGGCGTACCAATTGATGTACAGTTTTCCATCTTGAATTTTTTCAAGATATCAAACACGTACTTCGATTGATTGATGAAGATACCTG
The DNA here is from genome assembly GCA_033807775.1 of Saussurea involucrata. Taxonomy (NCBI): domain Eukaryota; kingdom Viridiplantae; phylum Streptophyta; class Magnoliopsida; order Asterales; family Asteraceae; genus Saussurea; species Saussurea involucrata. The sequence goes on along the minus strand of CM066313.1, from coordinate 5,907,716 downwards.
TTGAGAATTGTTTGACTTGTAATCCGAGAAAAAAATTAATCTCTCCCATCATACTCATTTCAAACCTGGTCATCATAATGTTAGAAAACCATGTACATAGTCCAGGGTTAGTCGAACCAAAAATAATATTATCAACGTAAATCTGTACTAAAAGAATTTCACCTTCCTCATTCAAAGTAAAAAGAGTCGTGTCAATTTTACCTTTTTCAAAGCCAGCTCCTAGTGGGAAGGTAGATAAGACTTCATACCAGGCATGTGGGGCTTGTTTGAGACCATAAAGGGCTTTGTCAAGGATGTACACGTAATCTGGTTTATCTTTGTCCACAAAGCCTTCTGGTTGAGACACGTACACTTCCTCCTTCAGAACACCGTTCAAGAATGCAGTCTTCACGTCCATTTGATAAACAGTGAAGTTCTTGTAGGCGACAAAAGATAGGAACATATGAATTTCCTCTAAGCGAGCAACCGGTGCGTACGTCTCATCGTAATCTATACCCTCTTGTTTCCTATACCTTTTTGCTACTAGTCTAGCTTTGTTTCTCACAATTATGTCGTCTTCATCTTTCTTGTTTTTCAGGACCCACTTAGTACCAATGACTGTTTTACCTTTGGGTCTCGGAACTAATCTCCACACCTTCAGAGCTTCAAATTGATTCAGCTCTTCTTGCACCGCAATTAACCAATCCGGATCTTCTAAGGCTTGTTGAACTGTTGATGGCTCAACTTGACTTAGAAAAAGCGTGTATAGAACTTCATTTACGGATGCAGATCTGGTCTTTACTGGTTCAGACACTTCACCAATCACTTGATCTATTGGGTGACTGCGTGTCCACTTCTTAGAATGTGGATGGAGAGAAATAGCATCTTGATTGGGGTCTACTAGGGTAGGATCTTTATCAAAGTTCAACTCAATCGTCAATGTTGGTTCTGGATGTGAGGCTGGTTGATTGTCAGAAGAGATAACTGGAACTGCCTCGGGAACTGCTTCAGTTGATTTCTCAGGAATATTAGCAGTATTCTGAACATTGACATTTGAAGTCGTACCCGATGAAGAAGCACCATTCGTAGATACTTGTTGTCTTGCTTGTGTAGATGTCATGGTAGTGTTCCTTGGAGAAGTCACAAGAGTTGTTGCACCAGTATTGGATGATGTCAGTACCGATGAAGGCCCTAACATTATAGCTTGTACTGGAGGTGTAGCAACTTGATTCCTGTCATTTACACACGAATATGATTTATTACTTCCAAAGAAATCATCATAGAAATGTTCAAACAAAATATCAAGTTCATTAGGAGTAGAATTAGATGTGGAAGCTTGATCTTTGCTCGACTTAGTCGTCATTGGACGGATTTGTCCAGACGCTAGTATGCCGAATATTACGGGTTCTGTACTGTTTTGCACAGAAGTCATTTCCTCAGTCTCATCGAATTTGACGTTAATGCTTTCCATCACAGTTCTAGAGGATTTGAAATAGACTCTGTACGCAATTGAGGTGGACGAGTATCCGATGAACATGCATTCTTTTCCTTTAGGACTAAATTTGTTCAAGATGTCTTTGTCGTTCAGCACGATACACCTGCACCCAAAAACATGAAAGTAGTGTATTACATGTTTTCTATGGTTGATAAGTTCATATGGAGTTTTTCCAAACCGTCGATGGATAATTGAACGATTTTGTGTATAGCATTATGTTGACACAACTTCAGCCCATAGAAACAACGGTAGATCAGCATAGGACATCATCGTTCTGGCAGCTTCAACAAGTGTACGATTTCTTCTTTCAACAATCCCGTTCTGCTGAGGTGTTCTTGCTGCCGAGAATTGATGTGAACGTCCTAATGACTTAAAAAAGTCATCAAGAGTCTTGTTTTTAAACTCTTTCCCGTTGTCTGATCTGATTGTTTGGACTGTTTGTTGAAGATTCACTTGAAGCTATTTGATTAACGAGATAATCAAGTCAGGTGTTTCATCTTTGGATCATAGAAATTTTACCCAAGTGTATCTCGAATAATCATCGACGACAACCAACACATATTTCTTGGCACTTATACTCTGGGTCTTCATTGGCCCACAGAGATCCATATGAAGAATCTCCAAGACTTTATGTGTACTAGGCTCAGGTTTCGGCGAATGAGGAGCTCGTTTCATCTTCCCCTTCTCACAAGCGATACAGAAGTTATCTTTCTCAAACTTTAGAACAGGTAGACCTAGGACTAAATCTCCTATCATCAATTTTTGAATATAACGAAAATTGAGATGAGATAGTCGTCTATGCCATAACCAACTCTTCTCTAATGATGCTTTGGACAATAGACACACGTCATTCTTCGGTTTGATCTTTGACAGGTCAATGGTGTAAAGATTGGACTTCCTCGTACCAACTAGAAGCTCATCTCCTACTTCGGTTCGAACTGAACACTGGGTCTTCTTGAAATTGACTTCTAGATCTTTATCACAAAATTGACCTATGCTAAACAAACTATGCCCCAAACCTTCAACGTAGTTAACTTTGGTAATCCTAACGTTGTCGTTTACTATGTCTCTGTAACCCAGAATCGGAGAATACTGATCATTCCCAAACTTGACTCTACCACCATACTTTTCCACAAAATCAGTGAGCAGCTCCTTTCTACCAGTCATGTGCTTTGAGCAGCCTGAATCTAAATACCATACATGAATGGGCTGCAAAAGGTAAATCAAGTGGTTTTAGGTACTGTGAATCCCAAAATTATCAAGCATCCATGAATTTACAAGAAATCTAGAGAGAGAGTAGAGAGAGAAACTGAAATATTATTCTTGTCGGCTTTGTTTCTTTACAAGATAGGAATTATGAACAAAAGCCTTACAAAATAAGCTAACCCTAATGCTTATAAACCTCAAGCCTAAGTAAGGTAATTAGCAAACATTGACTTTTTACACAAGACTAAATACAAAGACTTTGACTTTGACAGAATATTAAATCTTGAAGACATATTTAGACCTAACAATCTCCCCCTTGGATTCAAGATTTAAACATTTGAGAACAGCATGGCTTCTTGAATCTTCAAAACTTCGGTCTTTATCAAGGCTTGTCAAAGTCAAATCGTCACAAAATCTTCAGACGGAGATTTTCTTTCTTTGATATGGAGAATTTGTTTCTTCACACAAGGCATTTTGATACAATGTAGCGCAAATCTAAGAAAAAGAGATCTTCTTGAGAAACCAAGATGATCAATCGATTTTTCCTAAACTCTTGAAGAATTCTCCCCCTTTTCTTTCTTGAGACGAAATCTTCTTTCTTCAGTCATTGTTCTCGAATCTTTGACTTGAAATTGAATTATACATTTCTCCCCCTTTTTCGATGAAAGTGAGCATCACGATCATCAAAAACCTTCTTCAATTTCAGTCGCGTCTCTGAGTATCACGAACAATCTCCTCCTTTATGAATAACCTTGCTCCCCCTCAAAATAAGAATTCTAGAGCAATTTGTTTTCTCCCCCTGAAAGTATGCATATATTTCATTAATAGCACAATAGTTGAAAAATTATATTCAAGGAAAATAAAATTCATTGAACTACATTTTATAACTACTAACATTTGATCATATGAAAAACTGTACAAAAGAAATCCAACTTAATGAAATTTAACAAATTTTTCAATCAAATGCATGTGTTTGGATTCAAATACAAGACATCATTGCATATCAAGTTAAAAAAATGTTCAGTTTCAACCCCTTTATTAAATCTATTTGGTGTGCTAGCATGCGAAATATGATTAGCAACAAGCATATGCAATTCTAAAACATATCAGAATACTCTGCTCTACTCACACTATTTGTCCAAAATCAGAATTTTCACAAATTTACAGGTTTATTGCGACTTTGTATTTTCCCCAAGTTTCACGAGATGTGTGCTCATTGGCATCTTTTCTTTTGTGCTCATTGGCATCTTTTGATTTTGTCATCATTGACATCTTTTGATTTTGTGCTCATTGGCATCTTTTAATCACAAAGTTTAATAAGAATAAGATACACCGTTAAACATGACTTTCTAACTGGTTCTATAGCAGGATTTGGGTCAGCCAATCCCAGACCAGTTGGTCTTAGGGGCTAGGTGTCGAGCACCTCTTAGAACTTACTTTCCCAAACCAGAAAGGCCACATCGATATATCTTAAACCCATTTGTACCAGTAGAACATGGCTTTCTATCTGGTTCTATAGCAGGATTTGGGTCAGCCAATCCCAGACCAGTTGATCTTAGGGGCTAGGTAACGAGTACCCCTTAGGACTTACCCTCCCAAACCAGAAAGGCCACAGGTACAAACTTTCAAACTAAATGATTTTATTTGTTAATTTGATGCATCTCAATCACTTGGTTCTAAAACATAGTGCTTCCCCCATATTTTCGTTTCCATCCATGATTCTGACATTAAGGCTTTTCTGAGCTTTATATTCTATATAAGTTCAGATTTCCATATTTTTGAGCATTCAGCATAATTTCATTCATGTTTTGCTGACCTTTCGATTTATTTCAGAGGTGAAAGTTGAAACAAATGTAACTCAGATAATACAAAAATACTTGTAAAATCATCTTTTAGCACACATTTAATTCATTGAATGAAGATTGAAAATTTCATCTCATTGAATTAAATTTGTAAAGATTCAAATTTTCAAAGCAGTAGAAACAAAGTATAATACAATGTTACCTTTTACCACTTGTTCCTTGAAATAGAAAGATGTGACAGTTAAAGATATCACCTGAGAAGTATGATCATGCGGTAAAAGATTTAACCTGATAAGTACGAGTTCTAAACTGATTTGTTTAGAAGTCTTAGCCATTGAAGTACGGGTCCTGAACTGATTTGTCCAGAAGCCATTGTCGTTGAAGCACGGGTCCTGAACTGATGTATTCAGAAACCAATAACTGTGAAATCCGGGTTCTAAACTGATGTGTTTAGAAACCAATAACTGTGAAATCCGGGTTCTAAACTGATGTGTTTAGAAACCATATATGAAGCACAGATACATCTTCTTCCGAGAGTTTATCGCTTTGCTTCTAAATATGCAAAAACAAATTAAGTAGATTTTGGTACCCAATGGGTCTTGGGTCCTGACTTGTTAAGCGGAGCTCTATAAGAAGGAAAATGATAAGTGTCATACCAAAATTGAACATTCTTGTTTGTAACAAAATCATTAGTTCCACAAAAAGAACAACAAATTGTCTTTTGTGCTAACCTGATTAAATTATTTGCGGAATATATTGAATCAGGTTTAACAAAAGATTTACCTTTCAGTTAGTGTTCTTATTAGGAAACGATGATTTTGGTACATCTTTTTCGTGATAAGTGTCATACCAAAATGATAAGTGTCATACCAAAATTGAACATTCCAATCAGGCTGAAATTTCGTGCGTAGGTTCGCGAGATGATTCTGGACAAGTTTAATACTACAAGTTTTGTCCAAAAACCAACAGAAATCGGAGTTTCGATTCAAAACAGTGTTTGAGGAACTTTTTCTCGAAAATGAGCTAATCTTACTATTCTGGATTGATTTGTGTGTAAAAGCTTAATGAAATCAACCAGAAAGAATCGCCAATCTAATCCTAATCAATTCTGATCCATATGAAGAACTCAAATAATCAAAATCAATCAAAATATTAGGAAAATGAAGAACACTAAAAAATAGCTCAAAATCACAGAAATTAAATCAAATCAGAATGATATACTATGCTCTGATACCAATTGTGATCCCAGAACAAGTATTCAATAAACAATTAATCTCAGTATTATCCATATATTCAATAAGCTCTTCAAGTACACAAGATGTAAGAATGAATGACATGATAGAAAATACAAGGGCAAAATCTAGTTATAGTTTGCAAATAGAAATGTTCTAGATTAGCCCCTCAACTTGGTACAACAAGCTAAATAAAGCACTAACACTAAATCTTCGATTTTCTAGAGATGTTTTATCACCAACACCAAAATGTTATATGAATCCAAAATCACAGCCAAAAACCGCATATAAATCTCTCAATTGATGGTAACCTCCTTAAATGAAATTATGGGGATAAGAAGTTATCATTTTTTTCATAAACTTCAGATATTTCACTCCAGCCCCTCCATTTTCAAATTTGACACTTTTTACCTTTGGAAAAAAATTAATCCTCTTTCATTTTCTTTTTGTTTCTTTTTTCTTTATAATACTTTACTTAATGACAAAATTGGCCCTCCACTTTCCAATATGTATATTTTTGGCGGAAAGTCGAATTAATCCTTTTTATTCTATTTCTCTTTTTCTTCTTTTCATACATATTTATTTACCCTTATTTTGGGGTGTTACAAGTCTCTCAGAAATTTTAACCAATAAGCAAACATTTGTAATTTTGTAGTAATCCTACGTGGTTCGACATTCTTGAACTTAGTTAACTGTGTGGAGGAAATATAACCCTAGAAGGTACAGCAACAAGTAAATCATGCAAGTATATAAATACATGACTCACTAGTATCGTCCAAAACAAGTTATAATGGTAAGTAATACCAGATATCGTAGGTCAGGGATTTTCAAAGCATGCAGATTCACCAAAGTCAACCATAAAATGAGATTTCAAGAATAAAATCAAAGAAATATCTTTTTGAGAGTTGGTAAACAAATACATAAATGTAACAATAGTTAAAAGATAGTAGGCGTTTAAGATATTCAAGTTGGATTTTAACAACAAAATACAATGAACATTGCTACAACATTACACAAGATTGCTGCTAGGGGTGAGTAGAACCCACCGACCCGACCCAAGAAAATAGCCGCAAAACTGACATCCACCTACCCGATGTACACGATTAACAAAAGCCGAAAATTTTCTCGGGTATAACAGTTCGGATTGGGTATCCATAGGCACACCCGAACGCGTTCGAATATCCGAAATTATTTTTTTTTATAAAAAAAATTAATATTAATAAGTATAAATACTAATTCCTAATTTCCTAAACGGCTAACCTAGTTCGATATTTCAACGAGTGACGATGACGGGTGACGACGACGAGAAGAGTAGAAGATGACGAGGGCACAATGTCGACGACGATGACGAGGAGAGTATGTATGTATGTATATATGTATGTATGTATGTGTGTATGTATGTATGTATGTATGTATGTATGTGTGTTGCATGTATGTATGCATGTATAGATGCATGTATGCACACATGTATGTATGTATGCATGTATGTATGTAACACCCAACCTTGACTTAGTCTTGATGTAAGGCTTCGTCTATCTAATGTTAAATGTTGAATTTAGTTTTGTTATTCGAAGTTAACTTAAGTATTGAGTTATAGAAATGGAATTATACTTTATTTGATGTATTATTGAAAATTTTAATTTAATCGCTATTTCCAGATTTGAGGATGTTACAAGAAAGGAGGATTGTAACACCCAGAATTTTGGTAAGTAACTTTTATTTTCAGTCGTAAATAATTGTATGGATTTCCATTAAATGGATTATGATACTTATATGTTGCATTGGACAAAAGAGGGAATGGTCGAGACTTGTCAAAAAGATGGGATTTGGGGCTTAGGACATACCTGGCGACTATGCCCATCGAGAATTCTGTGGTCATAGTCGCAAGGGCATTATTGCTTGGGGACTTCTTACATCTTGCATTGGGCGAATGTGTCCAACTAGAATTCCCGAGGCATACTCGTGTATCAATGTCGTAGATCAAAGGCAGGACACGCTACAAACCTGACGACTATGCCCTATGGTAAGGTCGTTGTGGCATAGTCGCACACGACATGCAGGGGTCTTTAAACCAAGCTCGTTTTTAGTAGAGAAAACCTCATTTTTAGATCAGTTTTGGGAGTACGACTTTTTCTCTCTACCTCGGGTGGTTTCTTCACTTCTACTACTCTCTCTCTCTCTCTCTCTCTCTCTCTCTCTTTATTGAATGCCAAAGGAAGATTCAAGTAGTAAATGCTCGTCTTCTAGGGTTTTACCACCATTTAGTGAAAGCTTCAAGTATTCTCAAGTCCCAAGTCATCATCCCCACTTTTTTAGGGGTTTCATCATTTCTAGGTTTTCTCTTACAAACCTACTTGGTGAGTTCATTTCTTGTGTATCTCTTCTACTCTACGCATTTCATGATGATATTAACTATTATGTGAATTAAATTGAATGATCTTGACCTAAAATGGTATTTATGAGTTTTGGGTGACGTTTGACGTTTTAAGTAATATGTAACCTAATATGGTCTCCAAGGTTGAATATGTTAAAGGTTTGTCATTTGGGTTTAATGCATGTGAGAACTTCATAATGACATGAAGTGAATGTGGTGGGTTACTTTTCTAGCTAACTTGGGTATTAAATGTATACCATGATAATGAAATATCTATATATTATGAGATTTTGGTGTGTCCTAACCATGTAGATATGAGTATATGAGTTTATTGAAACCAAATCCTTATGCATGAGGATTTGGTGAGCCACATGTTGATAACGATAATGTCCATTGTTTGGACTATAGAGCATAGACACTAAAGGACCGCTGATCCTTGAGGTGAAACTCGTCTAGAAATGGGTAGACACGGGTTCAATAATCCTTGAGGTGTAATTCTTTCGAGTAGGCACTAAACGTAATGAGAGGGTTTGAGGTGATGCCAAAGTGGCATGTGAACTAAAAACAAGAACCTGCGGTTTAGCCCCGCTAACATCATTCAGTGACCACATTCACGTGTCCCCATCACGTTGATGGAAATGGGTCTCCCCCGTCATCGAGAGATGTAACTTTTGTATATGTTCAGGTGTAGAACAACATGTGAAACTATGATTCATGGTAATGTGCTACCATTGTGGATCAGGTAACCGTAAATTAAGTATTATTGTCTATACGATTATATACTTGTGTATGATCTCACTAGGCTTCTAGTCTAATACTTGTTGTTTGTGTACTTGGTATCAGGTAACCGTAAATTAAGTATTAATGTATGACATTTTGAGATGTCGATTGATGTCGTTTAGATTATCTAAGGCGTGAGCTTTGGGGAAACTTTTCAGAATAAAATTCCTTTGGAAACGAAATGACACCCACAATAATCTACACAACTTAACAACTAGATAATTAGGTTGTTATTTATATGTCTCATTTATATTAATGATGATTGATGTACAAACTTCCCCATCTTGGATTAAAGTTGTCTATAACATTGAATGTTTTATGTTATTTACATCAGTATTACCCTACGTTGTTTAGAATTTTAAGTTGTTACAGACTTCATAACATATTTACCTCCTTCAAACGGTAAAACCGTCGTGTGGTTATTTGTAGATCACTTGATGAAGTTTTCACATGTTATTCCGTTGCCTAACACACTTTAATGCACAATCACTAGCGAAGTTATTTCTGCATGAAATTTATCAACTTCATGGACTGCCCAAATCCATAGACCCTATTTTTCTTAGCAACTTATAGATCGAATTGTCCAAACAATTGGGAACATCTTTGCTACATTCGAGCGCCAATCACCCGCAAACCGACGACCAAACCGAAGTCGTCAATCGATGCTTGCAATCTTTCTTACAATGTTTTGCAGGTGATAATCCAAGCCAGTGGGTTCATTTTTTTCGGTGGAAATTTGGTAAAACATTAATTACCATAGTGGAATCGACCCATCACCTTTTCAAGCACTTTATAGACTCCCCGTTCCGAATATGGCCAAGTATGTGATCAAAAACTCAAAAAATGCGACAATTGACTCCACCTTGGGGAAGCATACTTGAATCCTCATTTCAATTAAAAATACGCTAACTCCAATGTGACAACGTATGGAAAATCAAGCTAAACAAACACCGACTCGACAAAGTTTTGCATGTAGGTGACATGGTTCATTTACGCTTACGTGACTATCATCAAGTTACCGTTCATGATCGTCAAAACAAGAATCTAAGCAAACGTTTTTATGGTCCCTTTAAAGTGCTCGATTGCATTGGTGAAGTTGCTTACCGTCTGGAACTTCAACCTGGATCGCGCATCCATCCTGTTTTCCATGTCTTATTACTTAAGGATTATTTCGGTGATCCAGAAACAATCATAGAAGAGTTAGCGATGCGCCTTACCCGAAGAGATCATCGACCATCGCCAAAACTCAACGAGCCATCTAGAAATTCTTGTTCGATGGGTTGGAAGTGACTTGACAGATTCAACTTGGGAGCCACTTGTTATATTTTGTGACACTTTTCTAAGTTCGTTAATCGTCACCAATATTTACTCGACCTTGAGGACAAGGTCCATCTCGACAGGGGAGGAAATGATATGCCCTAACAACATGTTGCAGCGTGATCTTCCGACCCAACAACAACAGGTGCCAGGACCGAGCGAGATACGAAACCGCCAGATCGATATCGGGACTAAGCACACACTCCATTACCTTACCCATGTGGAAGTTGGCCGAGTCCCAAGGAAAAAACAGTTATCGGTTTGATTTATTCATAACATGCATTGTCCCACTATTATTGTAGGTCCATGTTTCCCATTATCTACTATTTTTATGTTGCAATTACATGTTTCCCATTATCTTTCCTATTTTTATGTTGCAATTAGGTTTTAGCTGCATATTTAAATCAATGTAATGCATATGTCTTGAGATTAATGAAAAGAAAATTTCTCCAAGTCTTAGCTTCTACCTTCTATCTTCTCAAGAGAGTCACCATCTTAAATTGGTGCTTATCAATCCACCCCTAAAAACTTCTTATAATTAGCAAATAACCCAAGTTGAATATATTGTTATGGTTATTTAATTTTAAAACAAGTACAATAAATAATTTATAAACATAGTTTCTTTACTTATATTTAAATGATACATTTGTCTAAAATTTGTTTACTTTTGCAAACTATAACATTTTTACATAAATTAGGTTTAGTTACAAATAAAAACCAAATGAAAAGCATTTACAATAATTTTCAGAAGTCGATACCTCATTTCTTTTTCATCCTTTTCCCTTTGCCGGCAAATACAAAACATTCAATTGTAGCCATAACTTGGTTCAACTTCCATCAAAATGATCACCAATTTGCAATGCAAAAATGTTAATTTTATTGGATGTCATAGAAGCTTTTAAATCTTCGTTGTCTTGTATGTATTTCCTTTTAAGTTTTCGAAAACCCAAAATCATGTGTTGTGTTGATGTTGAGTTGACACAATCTAAAAGTCTCCCTTATGCCCACAACAAGAGAAAGGATAACATGTTTAGAGAAAGGATGTCCTTTTATTCTAGTAGTAGCAATAATGTAAAGGACGTTATCGTAATCTTGCACACATATTGTTGCTCTTCCCCACATCTTAATTTTTGATGTTATCGACAAAAGACAATATCAGGTTTTGATACGTTGCGGATCATGACATAAATGTGTCTTGTTTCTATTTGAAAGACTTCAAAAACATTGAACAAATGAAAGACTTCAAAAAACCCCACACTGAAACACCTTTTGTGAAAATTACAACAACATCTGTACCCATGAGGATCTGATATATATGAAGGCTTCAGGCTTCAAGTACGACAAGAAAAAATTATAAGGAAAAACAATTCTTGATTTGACTACTCAAACGATTTCGATGTTTGTCTTCATCCACCAATATAATATACAAAAATGACATAGTTTTGTCAATGATAATGGTAGGAGGAAGGTTATTTTTGCATGCAACTATTATCATTTAGAGTAAGCTAGGAGTATACTCGTCCAATTCAACACGATGCATTTCAAATTTAATGTTTCATTTGATATTTATCTTTGTCGATTTTATAATACAGTTTTGTGTGGCTTAAAAAAATGATAATGTCTTTTTATAAATTTGTTTAATTTAATTTTTTATTTTAGAGTAAATTACATTCCCGGTCCCTGTGGTTTGCTCATATTATGGATCAGGTCCTTAAAACGCGTTTATTACACTGGACGTCCCTATGGTATGCAAAACGCACGCGAAGGGTCCTTAGGTCTAACAGAATCCGTTAACCCAGTTAACTCAAGGGGTATTTTGGTCATTTTACACTTGTTTTTGTCTTTTTCATAATAAAAAAAACATTAATAAAGAAAGTGGACCCCACCATACCCCACTACAACCCCTTACCCCCCCCCCCCCCTTTTCTTCTTCCTCACCAGGGTGTCCTACAATTTGTATCCCTCTCTTTTCCACACACACACACACACATATATATATATATATATATATATATATATATATATTTATATATATTAGCAGGTGTAGACAAAAAGGTGAGTGATTTTTTCACAAAGAGAAGAAAGGAGCACATAAGAATTTAAGCAAAAAGCAGAGAATGACAACACAAAGGAAGAAAAGCTCCGGCGACCCACGCTTTTCCGACGAAAAGCTCTGACGAGATGTCCAACAACTCTAAAGATTCGATTTCTTGCTGGAAATCACTTCGAATGGTTGCTATATGATCAAAATCACACAGCGAACAGATCTGGGATGGAAATCACTTCGAATGGTTGCTATATCACCAAATATGTTTTTCCAGCAAGTTTTTGCAGTTTTCGGCGAAGTAATCTGTCAACTTTTAAAAACGAGATCTAACTGAATTCTTAACCAAATTCAAATATGAGAATTAAAAACTGATCGAAATCAAAATAAAAAAACGAATTTGTGGAAGAATAATTGATCAAAACCCCTTGTGCAACGTCCGACCACCACTTCCGGCCAACACCTCTAGCCACCTCCTCGACAGTTCTATTTCTTCGATGAACCACCCTTAGCTACCATGCACCTCTTCCTTCCCCACCTAACATGCTCCGTCTAGAGATAGAGAAAAAAATAATTGCAGGTCTCAAGGGAGATTGATATTGAGATGAGTTTCACTGGTGGTTTCATGAGAAAGAAGAAAGTGATGGGGTTGGTGGGGAGTGATGGGGGGTGGGTAAGGGTTGTAGAGGGGGTGGGGTCAAATGTTTTTATTTGTTTGTTTTTTATTTATTGTTAGGAAATTATTAGTTTGTATGTTTTTTTATTTATTATTAGGAAAATGACAAAAACAGGTGTAGAAAGACAAAAATACACCTTGAGTTAACTGGGTTAACGGATTCTGTTAGACGGAGGGACCCTTCGTGTGCGTTTTTGCATACCACATGGACGCCCAGTGTAATAAACGTGTTTTAGGGACCTGATCTATAATATGAGCAAACCACAGGGACCGGGAATGTAATTTACTCTTTATTTTAATTTAATTTAGAGTAAATTACATTCCCGGTCCCTGTGGTTTGCTCATATTATAGATCAGGTCTCTAAAACGCGTTTATTACACTGGACGTCCCTGTGGTATGCCTAAACGCACGCAGAAGATCCCTGCGTCTAACAGAATCCGTTAACCCAATTAACTCAAGGGGTAGTTTTGTCTTTCTACACCTATTTTTGTCTTTTTCCTAATAAAACATAAAAAAACAAATTATTAATAAAGAAGGTGGACCCCACCACCCTACCCTACTACAACCCTAACCCCCCCTCTTCCTACCTTCTTCTTCATCGGAAACCACTTCGCCGGAACTGCAATATTTCGCCGGAAAAACGTATATGGACGGAAAATCGTTTTATGTTCGATTAAACTATCACAGATCTGTTCGCTATGTTATTTCGATGATATAGCAGCCATTCGAAGTGATTTCCAGCAAGAAATCGAATCTTTAGAGTTGTTGGACATCTCGTCGGAGCTTCTCGTCGGAAAAGCGTGGGTCGCCGGAGGTTCTCATGAGCTTCTCTTCCTTTCTAACCCTAAAATTGCTTGTCCACGGTGGTCGACCTGAAAACCTCACCGAACACCAAATTTATTTGGACCATATCCGTACTTGTTAGCCGCCATGGAACCATAAGTCAGCCGCCATTCATAACCAACAATGCATCTTCTATTACTTTTTCTTCAGTCCAAATAATTCCTAGTGTTTTTGTTTGAGTACCGCACACTAATATTTGCTATGGTACAACTCCTAGTGTTTTTCTTTCATTAGTAGTAGTTCTAGTGAGCCCTACATTCGATTTACAAAGAGACAAAGAAGAAGAGACAACAACAATTAAGAAATCCAAATGCAAATCCAAATCCAAATCTCCCCCTTCTCTATTTCAACTTGAATTTAATCACGCCATCTGGTGCTAAGAAGCGAAAAGCTGCCAAGAAGAAGAAGGTTATTCATAACTCATCCACACCTCATTCTCATCAGGGTACGATTTTCAAATCGATTCAATTTGTGGGTGTTTAAACCTGATTAGTTTATTGCAAAACGTTGGTGTTCAATTAGTGTTTTTACTTTCTTTCACAACTGTCTTCTCAATCATTGATCCGCATTGAGTCGTTATCGACTTCAATTCTTTTTTTCTAAAATATGTTTTGTAGGGTTGAGCTTATCTAGATTTGAGTTTAATTTGACAAAATCCCTAAATTTTAGCACTTTTGAGTTGTTTAATTTGTACAAAATCCCTAAATTTTAGGGTTAGAAAGGAAGAGAAGCTCACGAGAAGTGGTTTCCGATGAAGAAGAAGGTAGGAAGAAGGGGGGGGGGGGTAGTGTTGTAGTGGGATAGGGTGGTGGGGTCCACTTTCTTTATTAATTTACTTGTTTTTTTTATTTTTTATTAGGAAAAAGACAAAAATAGGTTGTTTCCGCCAACCTAAGTTACGAGATTGATGTAATGAAATTTTGGGACCCAATTTGTAATGTTTATGAATTAATACTATGCATGTCCTGTTGTATTTTTGGGTTGTTACAAATGGCATCAGAGCCATAGTTTAAGGGATTTAGGTGACCGGACGGGCCTAAACTTAAACTTTGGAGTAGAAATCACAACTGAGAATCAGGAAATGCGTTAGGAGGGCACTATAGTAGATATAGGACTAATATGGTACCGAGGACAGTCATGTAAAGTAAGTTTGGGATTTCACCTGACCAGTGTAATTGCGAACTTACAGGTACATGTATGTGCTTGACCTGCCTTATTATTCCGAAGTTGTAGTCTTAAGCTAGTTTTTATGTTGTGTTCCAGTAGTCTAGAATGTCAGCAAGATCCCTGAGGGATAGATGGAGACCCATTGTATGGGAAGTATCATGAGAGATCACTTATGATGTGATGTATGTATACATCGTAGAGAAGAAATGTTGTACAAAATGTTATGAGACGTCTAGAGGAAGATCTTCGTGGGTGCGAAGAGGATGAATGTTTGATTTTGAGTAAGACTCCTGTTTCTGGGGCGTCCCAGTTGTAGAAATCGTGAGGTAGATCAGTTGGGAGGGTAAAAAGGACAGTGTCGAGACCGTGAAAATGTCAATTCAAGAGAGAGTGAGGGATTAGAGTTCTGACTCTTTAGTCGAGCCTCCCAGTGTCGGATTGAAAACGTGTAGAGGTAGAATGTGAGGTAATTGATCAAGACGAAAATAGTATGAAATGGTTGAGTAAGTGGACTGTGGAACGCATGTACAGCAAGTTATTGCATAGCCGAGAAGGCGACCATTGGTCGAAGGTAGAGAGTCAAGGATACGTTGCGTGAGTAAAACGGTTGACCTTGTTTGAGTGAGTAGCCTTCAAATGCAAGTAGAGTTTCATGCATTGCATTCATTAATGTGTTACACGAAATTTTCACGATTTAAGTAAATGTGTAAATTGCAAATTTTGATCGGAAATGAGTCGACGTGTACAAACGTATGTTTAAAGAAAAGGCGATTCCATTTACGGCGCATAATGAAATTTTGAGCTTAACAATTTGCAAAACATATCATTTTTTTCATGACAAGTTAAAATTTTTGCAAAAAGTCAAGAAAGCGTTTACCAGCAGAACTTTCATAAACAAAATGAGTATCGACACGTTGATATTATAAAAATGAGTATGAGAACCGACTGGTTTACTCTGTGACGGTAATCCTTTTTCAAAATTTTGTCGCACGAAAAGATTTTCATTCAATATATTACTGTCGTAACAGCATCGTTGTGGTTAAGTAAGACTAAATCTTACGGAAAGATGCATATAAACGATTCTCGAGATCGTTGAGCAGGGCATTGGAGTCATGAGAATGTGGGGTCATGTGTACCCAAGTTGTTCCCATTGTTGTTCTTTAAAATGAGAAAATGTGTGAAATGATTTATTTATCGCGTTGTCATGCATGAAGGCTATGAACTCACTAGGTCGTAGAGTATTACATTTTAAGCTAAGGAAGAACTCCAAGAGTGGAGGGGTGTTAGTTTTAGCAACTCGTTATGAGTAGTGTTGTGAGGCAGGAATGAAATGTCCACGGCGTGGGATATGAGTTTGAGGTGAGCTTGTAATATTAATGATACATGAGTAGGTTTTGAAATGAGGAAGAAGGATTATGAAGTTGATTATGATATGTTGGAAGGATTAGGTTCCGTAAGGGAACCCATAATAAAGAATAGTTTAAGAAAGTGGTTACAGGTTGACTATTGATTGTGAAGTCGTCAGCTGTGTAAGGGGGCTGAGGCCGAAGACTTGAACCAGAAGAGTGAAAGTTGATAGAACACCTTGTAAGGGTGTTAATTTAGTAAGAGACTACTGTTTAGGATAAGCGTTCTACTTGCGAGGTATGGAGGGTTCGTAGAAGGATAAGGTAAGTAGAACGAACGAAGCGAGTATGTAGCTGATATCGATCAGTGAGGGAATGTGCCCTGTCTATGTAAGGGCTCAGGTCGTAAAGAGCTAGCAAGAACGATTACGATTGAGTTAATTGAGAACTCGTGAGTTATAGTCCAACTAGACTTGGGAAAGGACCAAGTAGCGAAATAGACTCGGTTGTGTAGGCAGGAGATTATGGAGGAAAGTGTGAATTGTGTGCGAATGACCATGAGAGATCTGGTCGGCAGTGTGATGTTAGGGGTAGAGAATGTACGATTAAATAGTGGTTTCAATTGCCAAGTTAAATGTGCCAGCCAGTGTTGGAGTAAAACGGTGTTAGAAAGATGAAGCATTAGATGGAAGCCTTTCGGGGTTTCGGTTGAGGTGGGCGATTTGTTAACCAGGTAGTAGAAGTACGTAGGGTGTAAGTTGACGATGTGATATGATTATGTTCGGAATAGAATGTTGGAGTGGTAATGGGTAATTACCCAAACGAGAAACCAAGTGTTTTTGGATGTAAGAGTCGCTCAGTAAGTATATCTTTGGAAATCATTGGAAGTTTAAAAAAGTTGATGGATGGGTTAGTCAAAAATGTAGTGTAGTAGATGCGAAATCTTTAGAGAGTGAGCATTGTTTCTTATGTGTGAAAGAATAATTCGAGAGGGTAATCGTTGGAGATCAAAAATGTGTAGTAACATCGAATGCTGGTGTCTTTTCGAGGTGATCTGGTTGAATGCCTTAAGTTAAAATTCTGGTGCAACCGTTTGGTTATGTATAGTAATGAGAAAGTGTTTTCAGCATGGGATTTGTCGGAAGAGGAGGGCAAGTAAAGGTTTGATGGACGGTGCTCCACGCTAACTTGGGGAGGTAAAGATAGTACTTTGGACTAAGTGAGTGGGTTAGAGTCCAATAAGTATGATTTGGACTAGATGGGGTAACCTATTAACTTAGGTAATTTTTGGGTTAAGTTCAGGAGCAAGCTCGAGTAATAAATTTAAGAGTATAACGCACGTTTATTAAATTTTAGGTGTTCCACTTAGAGATCGGAAGTGTAAGTGAGAAGCTTTGAAGTGAGCAAGCCTGGTGAGTTTTTTCTAACTAAAATACGTGATTTTACGTGTTTTTCCAAAGAAAGTGATTATGTGAAAAGGCCATGTTATTTTACATGATATTTAGTTGAATGAAAGTTAAATGTTTTACTGATTATGGTGTACTTACGAGCATGTTTTATTTATAAACTTTTATGAACGATTCCATGACAAATATGATTTGACTGAAATGTGATTTAGCATGAAAGAAATGTTTATTAAAGATTTCACGTTCCGTGAATTACGATGAGTTATGTGTATGTTATGTGGAGTCGGTCTGCACAGTGGGATCTGAGTACCTCGGGATCCGATGATCCCTTGGGCATTTGTGACCAGCTTGTAGGAGGAAATTCGTTTCCTTCCTACTCGGATATGTGATGAGCTTGTAGGAGGGAATTCGTTTCCTTCCTACTCGGATAGAGGAGAGTAGGCTTGGGCCCCGATATGAGGCAAGAGGGGAGTCTGCTTGGGCCCCGATCGCGGTTAGTTATGTGATCCTTAAACACTATGCAGTACCATGTTTGATGCTTACGTGGAAAATGTTAAGAGTTTTATAAAATGATTTCATAATGTTGATGTACGCTGTTTATGGAGGGAACTCACTAGACCTCATGGTCTAACCCTCGCTTTTCAAAACTAAAACCTTTTCAGGTAAGCAAATAGTAGGAGGCTCAGGTAAGTGAGAAAGAGAAAGATAGAGTACAAATGGAGCTAGAGATAGTGCAAGTGCCACTCATAGAAGTTAGTACGTTCTCAGTTGTGTATAGGTTGTTTCCGCCAACCTAAGTTACGAGATTGATGTAATGAAATTTTGGGACCCAGTTTGTAATGTTTATGAATTAATACTATGCAAGTCCTGTTGTATTTTTGGGTTGTTACAATATATATATAGAGAGAGAGAGAGAGGGGGAGGGAGGTTCAAGGGAAAACCTTAAAAAAACGGAAAACTAAGGAACACTGGTAGCCCTTCATCTACTGGGGGCCGTGGGGATCTATTGGGGGCCGAGTGTGGATTCACGTAGAGGTGATGAGCGTGGAGACCACTGTGCAAATACTTCTTTGTGGAGATTGTTATGTTAACTGTTATTTTTCTTCATATCATGGCAGTTTACGTGTTTTAAAGATGAGACTTGTTTAAACTGTTTTCGAGAGGGAATTCACTAGACCTCGTGGTCTAACCTTCGCTTTAAAAAACTAAACCATTTTTCAGGCAAGAGTGGTAGTGGTGTCTCCTCTAAGGGTAAAGCGAAGGTCCGAAGGTAGAGGCAGAAGATTCGAATTTAGAGTGATGTAGTTCCTTGATAACTTAGCTGGTGAGCTTAGTTAGTGTCTCGGCTATGGAAGTTTGTTTCTGCTACAAGTTTTGTAGCTCTGAATTGGTTTATGTTATGTATTTGGGACCCGTTTGAGATGTTAAATTATTGTATTGCATGTTGAAGAATTAGGTTGTTACACATAACTTGGTTCGACTTCCATCATAATGACCACCAATTTCCAATTTGCAGTTCAGAAATGTTAATTTTATTGTATGCCATAGAAGCTTTTAAATCTTTGTTGTCTTGTATGTATTTCCTTTTAAGTTTTCGAAAACCCAAAATCATGTGTTGTGTTGATTTCGAGTTGACACAATCTAAAAATCTCCCTTATGCCCACAACAAGACAAATGATAACATGTTTGGAGAAAGGATGTCCTTGTATTTTAGTAGTAGCAATAATGTAAAGGACTTTATCGTAATCTTACACACATATTGTATATATATATATATATATATATATATATATATATATATATATATATATATATATATATATATATATATGGCCACTTGCTCATCCCCGCATCTTTATTTGTATGTCATAGAAGCTTTTAAATCTTCATTGTCTTGTATGTATTTCCTTTTAAGTTTTCGAAAACCCAAAATCATGTGTTGTGTTGATTTCGAGTTGACACAATCTAAAAATCTCCCTTATGCCCACAACAAGAGAAAGGATAACATGTTTGGAGAAAGGATGTCCTTGTATATTAGTAGTAGAAATAATGTAAAGGACTTTATCGTAATCTTACACACATATTGTATATATATATGGTAACTTGCTCATCCCGACATCTTTATTAGTGATGTTTTCGACAAAGACAATATCAGGTTTTGATACGTTGCGGATCATGACATAAATGTGTCTTTTGTTTCTATTCGAAAGACTTCAAAAACATCGAACAAATGAAAGTCTTGCTATTTGATCTTAACAACTTGTTGTTTAACACAAGATAAACTTGAATTTACGTTTTTTACAAAAACAAAAGATAGCTAATTATTCATAATGGATAAAGTGACAAAAGTGTCTGAATACAACTCCACTTATTGATCATGAGAGAAAAGGAATGCATGATGCAAGAAAAAACCCCACACTGAAACATCTTTTGCAAAAATTACAACAACATCTGTACCCATGAGGATCAAATGATGTCGATGTTTGTCTTCATCCACCAATATATGAAGTCGATGTTTCAAAAATTACAAAAATTATAGGGTTTTCTTATTCACACTCTTTTTTTCTTAAATACACCCCACCCCACCCTCCTTGTATATTGCCTGCAAGTAATAAGTGTTATTAGCCTCCTTTTAAGAGGATAGTCAAAGAAATTACGGATTCATATGCAATTAACACCCAAGGTGGGGTGTAAATAATAGGACCCAAATTATAACGAAATTTTTTTTTGATTTGACGACTCAAATGATGTCGATGTTTGTCTTCATCCACCAATATAATATACATAAATGACATAGTGTAGTCAATGATAATGGTATGAGGAAAGTAATTTTTGCATGCAACTATTATCATTTGGAGTAAACTAGGACTGTACTCGCCCAATTCAGGATGATACATTTCAAATTTAATGTTTCATTTTATATTTTATCTTTGTCGATTTTATTAATACAGTTTTGTGTGGTTTTAAGAACATAATAATGTCTTTATATAAATTTATTTAATTTAATTTAAGGTTTAATAATCATGTAATTTATTTTAGGTTTAATAATACAATGTTTTTTTATAAACAAAATAAGCAAGTATTATGTTAGAGAATCTCCAATAGCTTTGTTAAAAGAGAAAAAACAGGGTTTTTGTTCTCTATATTTTTTTTCAACATCTTTGCTATCTTGTTTTCTATAATAGAGAAAACTTGAAAAAAAATTAATTTTAGAAAATTCTCTAAACTTGATGGTAGGAGAAAAAAATGATTATTATATTTGATCCCACCAATGAGATTGAACTTTTATCATTTTATTATTAAGTTTTTTTAATGTGTATTGGGAAGATAAATTAAAGAACCTGTTGGAGATAAATGTAATTCTTTTTTAGAGATTTTAACTTTTTATTCTCTATTTTAGAAAAAAATATAAAAAACCTGTTGGAAATGCTCTTAGAACTAGTGATTATTTTAATGACATTATGGATTATTTATATTTATAATTAGATATTTATCATATATTTGATTGTGTTTATCAATTACATAGAGCATCTCCAACATATTCTCTATATTTTTTTCTAAAATAAGGACTTAAAAGTCAAAATCTCTAAAATGCATTAAATTTATCTCCAAATTCTTTATTTTAGAGAACTCAACATCCATTATATTATTAAAATATTATTTACATTTATCATCTCAATACATATTTTAAAAATAATTTATATAAAATAATGATAACTCAATGCTATTGGTGGGAATGAATAAAAAAGTAATTTCTCTCTCCATCTACCGAGTTTTAGAGAATTCTCTAAAGTTTTCTCTATTTTAGAGACCAATATAGAGAAGCTGTTGAAGCAATATAGAGAACAAAAATACAATTTTCTCTATTTTAGAGAAGCTGTTAGAGATGATCTTATGAATTCAAACATCATGTTTTAAAAAGTTGTACTCAATTTATCACTCACTTTTAAACTTTATTTTTAAGTAATATGTATCAATAAATGGTACTTGATGCATAAAATAAATTAAGATTTTTTCTTAATCGCTTTATAATATAACTAGAAGTCTACTAGCGCAATGCAGCACGATATATCTCGATTTTAATGTTCTAATTTATTTTAATGTGTGGTTTTGATAAAACGATCATGTTTTTTTTTATAAATTTGTTTAAAGAAATGACGTTTTTTAAGGAGTTCATGATTTGAGGATTTAAAAGTGGTTAGAGATAAGGTTAATTAATAAGAGTCCACGATTTAAGGATTTGAATGTTGTTAGAAATAAGTATTAATCAAACAATTATCATTAAAAGCGGTACGTAAAGCTTTATTAGTTGTTTTTAAGAGATTTTAAGTAATTAACATTAAATAGCGGTACATGAAGCTTTAAAGGTTGTTTTTAATAGTTTTTTATAAATGGTTTATAATATAGCATAGATATAGATTACGCCGTAGGTCCTTATGGTTTGCTCATAATTTTGATATGGTCCATTTTTCAAACGAGCTACATTTAGCGTCCTTGTAGTCTGTATTTCGTTACACGCCGGGTAGTATATAACTCCAATCCAATAACTCTAAGGGTATGTTGGTCATTTTATATTCTCTGTCTTTTCCCTACAAAAAAAAGCGCATGTATATATATATATTAGTAATAAATTTACTACATATAATATATACGTGCTTTAATAGAATAACGACAAAAACATGGTACAATTGCCAACATACCCTAAGGCCATCCGTACCCCATTCGGGATGGGGCTCGGGATGGCTGCGGGATGGCTCGGTATGGGCTACGGCGGGTGCGGGTTCAGCGGGGCGGGATGGAATCCGGACTCCCCATCCCGGTTCATCCCAAAGGGTTTTTAAAAAAAAATTAATTTAATTTTTAAAAATCAAGCCGTTCAACGGCTCTTTGTAAAAAAAAAATCTCAATTTAATCCCACTATATATTTAACCCTCAACCTCTTATTTCTCACACCTCTCAACCTCTTATTTTTCACACCTCTCAAATTCTCTCAACCTCTTATTTCTCACACCTCTTAAATTCTCTCAACCTCTTATTTTTCACACCTCTCTCATCATGAATCCAAACAGAACACCTACATCCCGTCGTAACCGACCGAATACACCACAATCGCAAGAAGATCAAGAGCTTGGTTTCCAAGCGTTTACACAACAAGGTTATCATCCGCAATTTTCGCAACAAATTCCGCCACAATGGTCGCAACAAAATCCATCACAATATCCGCAACAATTTCCCCAACAATTTCACCAACAATTTCCTTACCAATTTACACGTCCCGGGTTGATTGAACAAGGTTTTACTCCGGCCAACTTCAATCTCGACGACGACATTGTTCCGGAAACCCCACATGATCACCTTAAGGGAAAAGCTTTGAGGGTTACTTTAGCGAGAAAATAGCAAATTCAAAAATTTCATGATTGGTAGTGTTTTGTATTTTGTATTTTGTAATTTTTATTTTTAATGAATGGTATGAATTTTAATTTTTATTATTTATCTTATTTTTATTTATTAAAAAATATATAAATATTTTTATTTTGTTAAATAATTAAATGTATAAATAAAAGAATTAAAATAAATGAGGTGGCAAAAGGGTTTGAGAGAATAGGGTAAGGGTGTTTAGGGATTGTTAGGGATTGAGTGAGGAATGAGAGAAAAGCTGATGTGGAGCTGGAATATTTGAAAGATGCTCTCATGGGGTACTGATGGCCCAACAATTAACGAATTAGAGTTAACTCGTTAGAGACGTGGACCAAACTTGTAACAAATTGCAAACTATATAACGCTCAATATATTTATTTTACAGAGGGACCATATTCATATTCTGAGTAAACCCTGAGACCTATATTGTAATTTACTTTATTATTTATTAAATGCTTTATAATATAATATATATATATATATATTAGTAATAAATTTACTACATATATATATATATAGAGAGAGAGAGAGAGAGTTGAGATCATGTGAGACCAAGCCATTTTCGTGAGACCAAAAAAATAACACTAAACCTTCACAGTAAATGACTGTGAAGGTATTGTGAAGGTAAACCTTCACAGTGTTTTTGCTGTGAAGGTTCGTTGTTTTGCTTACATTCACAATGAATCGTTGTGAAGTTTTAGTGTTATTTTGTGGTCTCACGAAAACAGGTTGGTCTCACATAAACCAACCCTCTCTCTCTCTCTATATATATATATATATATAGAGAGAGAGAGAGAGGTGGGTTCAAACGAGAACGATAACTATTTACGAGAACTACGAGAACGGTCGCCCATGTACAAAATCACTGGTGATTCACGTACAAAATCAATGTTGATGCGCGCAACTTGCCAAACCGCGGCCCAAACCGCGCGTGTCCAGAAATTTTAATCACCAGTGATTTTGTACATGGTCGGCCGTTCTCGTAGTTCTCGTAAATAGTTTTCGTTTGAATCTTTCTCTCTCTCTATATATATATATATATATATATATATATATGTGTGGGTGGTTTATTTAAGAGACCTCTTAAATCTAACAAACCATGCAACCAACATCTAAGGCGCTTGATTATAGATCAATGGTTGAAAATTAAAGCTGTAATTTAATGATTTACTTGAATAATAAAAATACAAATTGATTAGAAAACCAGCGTCAAGGGCAGTTTCGGGATTTCTAATCACATCTTTAAATTTTTTAAAGTAAAATGAAAAAAACAAATAAAATTGAATTCTGCAAAGCAACCATGTACTTGACAAAAATAATTGAGAACAATCACATCAAGAACATATATGCCTTTTACTTTTTTCTTTTGAATGAGAAGTAAATTTAGGGTTTGCTAAAACATGGCTTGAAATGGCATAAATTTGTTCTGTTGCTTCACATCTAAATCCGAAGGAAACACGCAACTCTCTTCATTTTTTCTTTTTTAAATTTTAAATCATCTATTTTTTGCATATATTGAAAATCCCGACTTCTTTAATTTCAGAAATCTATGTACACTTAAGGTCCATATAAGGCCTTCCGCAGCGCCCGCGTGCTCGGCCACGGGCTCCATCGGGTAACGGTGGGGGTGGCTCGGGCTTGGGGCTCGGGCTCGGGGTGCGGGTTTGAAAACCCGAGCAACCCGAACATGTTTTGTTTATTTAATTTTTTTTTTTATTTTTTATTCAAACGGCTCTTTCAAACGGCTGCTTTTTATTTAATTTTTTTTTATTTTTTTTTCAATTTAATCACACTATATATATTAACCCTCAACCTCTTATTTTTTCACACCAACAATCTCTCAAACTCTCTCAAATTTCATCATGAATCGAAACAAAACACCTACATCTTGTCGTAACCGACCGGATACACCACAACCGCAAGAAGACCCGGAGCTTGGTTTCCAAGCGTTTACACAACAAGGTTATCATCCGCAATTTTCGCAACAATATCCGCCACAATTTTCGCAACAATATCCGCCACAATTTTCGCAACAATTTCCCCAACAATTTCACCAACAATTTCCTTACCAATTTACACGTCCCGGTTTGATTGAACAAGGTTTTACTCCGGCCAACTACAATATTCCTTCACCCGCAATCAATCTCGCCGACGACATTGTTCCGGAAACCCAACATACTAGCCCGCACACACCACAATCCATCTACACACAACCATCAAACCCGGAACCATCAAACCCGAGACCATCGAGAAAAGGAAAAAGCAAACAATATGAAAATAGAGCCCCCAAACAGAAGTGGACTAACGAGGACGAACTCGCGTTAGTGTCGGCGTGGGTTGACCTTTCGGAGGACCCCGTTATCGGTAACGCACAAACCCATGGTAATATTTTTATTGTTATTGTTATTATTATTATTGTTATTATTAATATTATTATTATTATTATTATTATTCTTGTTAATATTCTTATACTTGAATTTACATAAATGTAGAAGGTTTTTGGACCCGAATCAGGGAAGTGTTCTATAGTTTGATGGGTTGCGCCAATTATAGAACAACTCATCAACTCAACACCAAGTTCAACGACCTGAATAAAATAATTGCTCTTTTTGGCGGCATCTACAACAACTTGGTCAATAATAGATCAAGCGGAATGAGTGATGCCGACATTTCACGAGTGGCACACGAACGGTACCAAGCACAACAAGGGTTTGCTTTCTCTAAAGAACAAGCTTGGGAAGTCCTCAAAAAATGTCCAAAATGGGGAGTCGTTCCAACGATGACGACAACTTCATCGCGGGGTTCAAAACGTACCAACCCTTCCAATGATGACGACGACAACTCCATCGAGCAACTTCAACGACCCATCGGGAGAAACAAGGCAAAAAAACATCAACGAGTAATACGTCCGGGTCGAATACGAACGAAAGTGTTACTCAGTTGTTGACGACGTTCAACGACAAGATTGATGATACAATGGAATACAAAATGAAAAAACTCGATCTCGAAATCGAACGCTCAAAACTCGAACGAGATAGGTTGGAACAAGAACTCGAAATCGAACGCTCAAAACGATTTGAGAAAGACTTCGAGTTTTTCATGACCTCGCATGATCACCTTACAGGAGACGTTTTGAGGGTTACTTTAAAGAGAAAAGAGCAAATTAAAAAATTTCATAATTGGTAGTGTTTTGTATTTTGTAATTTTTATTTTTAGTGAATGATATGAATTTTTATTTTTATTATTTATCTTATTTTTATTTATTCAAAAATATATAAATATTTTTATTTTGTTAAATAATTAAATGTATACATAAAAGAATTAAAAAAATGATGTGGCATTGAGGGCTTGAGGGCTTTTAGTTATGCGTTGGGGGTGTTTAGGGCTTGAGGGCTTAGCTGATGTGGCGTTGAGGGCTTGAGGGCTTTTATCTATGCGTTGTGGATGGCCTAACAATTAACAAAAGCACTTTGAGGGTGTTTGGGATTGCTTATTTAAAACACCTTATGCTTATTTTTAAAACTGTTTATTAACTTACGTAATGATAAAAATAAGTTAAAATGGAATAACTTATCAAAAACAACTTATTTGTGGTCGGGAAAAGTTATATAAGCATTTTCTTTTTTTCAATCCAAACACTCAAAATAACTTATTTGTAGTGAGGAAAAAAACAATAAGCAAATAAGTCAAAAAAATAAGCAATCCCAAACACCCCCTTTATATGAAAGTTAGATTTCTAACTTTAAGGGGGCGTTTGGTTTATTTTGAGAAATGAAAATGGGAATACAGTAGAATGAGAATAGCCTAATAGGAAAGAGCATTGCATTGATGTTGTTTGATTTAACCAATATAATCAGTAAAAAATTATTTTATATAATATTTTATTACAAATATGTGTCATCCAATATGAAAATAAAAAATATGTTACATGCATATCAAGAGATAAAGGGATATATGTGAAAAAAAATTATTTTCCATTCCCCCCCCCCCCCCCCCCCAAATCAAATTTGGTCAGAAATTAATGAAAACTAACAGGTTTGAGATAATGAATCCATTATATTATATCAAACCAAACCACATTATTCATTATCATTATCATTCCTTACCTCTCAATACCCCCAACCAAACACCTCCTAATTTAATATTTTATTCTAACTTCCTGAAAAATGTCTTTAAAATGTAGAAAGTAGGAGAATTTTTGTTTTCTCCAAATATGGAGATCACTCCAAAAATAATCATCATCAAACTTTGAACATAAATATTTAAAGAAAAAAAATAATATTTTAATAGATGAATGAAATATCTTAATATTATAATCAATGTTGAATTCTTCAAAAATTAAGAATATGTTGAAGTTGAATAATGTAATTTTTTTAATTTAAACTTTTGGTTCTCTATTTTAGAGAAATTTTAGAGAATATGTTGGAGATGGTCTAAAAATCCACCTAAGAATCATTGTGCCTTCGTTTTTACATCAATCTAAAAGATACTATAAAAACCATTACATCTTAAAAACCTTTGTTTTATAATGATAATCAAAACAATTTTGAGACTCTCGAACAAAAGTTCATTTGGTTGAGAAGATGCAAATAACATGTATTATATTTGCCCTTTTGTGCATATAGTTTTTTTAAGGGTATCCTAGGTCGTGTTTAGATTATCTTTTGGCAAATTATGACTGCAATACATCAGTCCTGATGAATTCACTGGCCATAATTGTTGTGTACCCTGGAATTCGAAATATGGACACATGAGATATTCCACCAGGACCTTAACCACTATGCCACAACAACCCTTGTTGTTTTTGCGCATACACTTACATCAACCGTAATGTGAATTATCATTGCAAAGTATTTTAGCGAGACAATAATGGTTTTCAAGAGTTTTAATATAAACAATGTTGTAACCATGAGCATAATCAAGGATTAAAGTTTTTTTTTTGAAAGAAAAGGATTTAAGTTATTTATTCAATTACTTTTGTAATGCATTTTGAAGTTGAATAACTAAACCCTAATCACCTTGGGATTATTTAGAAACAAAAAGAAATACATCTTTAGGGTGCGTTTGGTACGCAGACAGAATAGAACAGAACATGACGGGACAAGACAGAACAGAACAGGACAGAACAGTTGTTCAACGTTTGGTAGAACTGGACAGAACAGAACAGATAACATTAGACAAAATACAAATAAATAAAATTTAAAGAATGATTAAAATATAAAATATAACGTGTATTTGCTGTTTTAGAAGAGAATTTGATTTTATTTTGAGGTTATACTGGTATAATATAAGTCTGTTCTACCTTGTTCTAGCTTGTTCAATGGGGTAGGGGTGGAACAGGCATGTTCAAGCTTGTTCCACTATGTTCCTGTTTGTTCCACATAAAAGTCCTGCCAAACATGGGACAGTGATCTCTGTTCTATTTTGTCTTGTCCTGTCCAGTGTACCAAACGCACCCTTAAAGACTGTAGGATTTGTTACCGTCTTGCATTTTTTTTTTCATTTGGCTACTCTCAATTTTAAAAGAGCTTCAAATATTGGAAGTCTAGTACTTCACAAACTTCTTTTATCTCTTTAGACTTTCTGTACATCTATATAATATATACAAACAGAAGATATATCTATCCCAACATTTTGATTTGTTAGTCTTTCACTTTCTTTGAGTCATTCTTGTTAACCATAACTTAGTTTTTTATTTAAACATGACTAGTTTATCAAATAACAACTAACTTAATTATCAATGAAGAGTTGGTTTTTTAATTAGCTAACAACATACATATAAGCTAACTTGTAAAACATAGTCTTGGTTTTCTCGTGCAAAGTATATCATACCACCACAAGAAATTCGAGTTTATAGAACGCCTAAAATAAATAAGCGTCATAATAGAGTGTTTTATAGGACCAAACAAAAAAAATGTTCTATCTAAAAGTGTTACCATAAGTTTATAGGACACTTTTGAGCGTCGTAATAAGGTTTTTAGAACATTTTTAAAATAAGGTTTTGTGTATTAGCTAATTTTGTAGGACCCTTTTGAAAATTGTCCTATAACCTATCTTTTTTAAGGACAGTTGTGTTTATAGAACAATTTTTCCAATAGTGTCTTATAAAATAGTTATTATGACGCTTTATTTAAAAAACTTGTTATGATCCCCAAAAGCGTTCTATAAACCTTTTGTAACCTTTTAGATAAGGCGCTTTTGGTTTGTTCTTATAAACGTTGGTCCTATAAAACACCCTATTATGACGCTTATTTATTTTAGACGTTATATAAACTCAATTTTATTGTAATGTATGGATCATCATCATCATCATCTTAAGATCACTATATTCAAATTGTTTTCAGGAAGATGTTAAATATGCATCTACACAACAAAATTAGAAACATCACCATCTCATGCCAATAATAAGTAGTAAATTGTATAATCTTAAACAGGAAGGGATAATGTGGGAAGAAATCAAGAAAAGATGATGAATAAATGATTTCAGTGGTCGATGGAGATGTTGCAGGTGCAAGTATTGAAAACAAATGTGTTGTTATGTTGTCTGATTAAGAACTGACAAAGTGATCGGTCGATGCAACAGTTTTGGAATTCAGTTAAGTCAGCCAATGCACAAGGCTACATGTTGTATAGCTACTTCTGTATTAATGCGGCCTATACCCTTCCTCTAGGCTCTAGCTAGCTGGCTTTTGGTGACACCTATACATACATACATATGTGTATATATATATACACATATATGTACACAGAGGTGGGTTCATACGAGAACGTTAACTATTTAAGAAAACAACCGTTATGTACAAAATCATATATGATTACGCGACTTTTCCCGCCACTTTAAGTTGCGGCCAAAGTCGCGTGTGTCCAGTTTTTGCAGTTAATGTAAAATCAAATGTGATTTTGCAAATGATTTGTTGTTTTCTTAAATAGTTAGTGTTCTTGTTTGAACCTTCCTCTATACACACATATGTATATATATATAGAGGGATGATCAAACGAGAATATTAACTATTTAAAAGAACATGCGAAACGAACAAAATCATTAGTGATTTTACATTAAAGCGCAAAAAAGCCACACGGACCTGAAGCCGCAACCAAAGTCCTTTTTTCATGCGTTAATGTAAAATCACTAATGATTTTGTTTGTTCTCGTGTTCTTTTAAATAAGTGTTGTCGTTTGAACCCATTATATATATATATACATATATATATAGGGGTGTAATCAAATGAGAACTAATTTGTTTGAGAGAACTGTGAGAACCAGTTTCAGCCACAAAAAATAGGGGTAGATGGTTAAAAAGAAAAAGAAAATTAATAAAGATAACTAAATAAAATAAAATGAATGGCTGAAACTGGTTCTCACAGTTCTCACATCTAATTAGTTTTCTCTTGAATGACCCCCTATATATATATATATCATGGTTTTAAATAACTCGTTATGGCGCGTTATCACGACAAGGCTTGGGTCTGCCTCCACATTAACCCCTATGGTTCCACTTCGAGGCTTGACTTACATTGTAACGCGTTATGACACGGTATGGCGCGTTAAGACGCTATATTTTTGTAAGGTGTAGGATTATTTTTAGTATGTAACTTGAAGAATAAATGATAATTGTTCACGAAACCTAATAATTAAATACACATAAAAAGGAAAGTAGTGATTAAGACCATCCACAACAATGAAATTTCAACACAATTTGAAAATTGTCACGTCAGCACCACATCAGCTTTGCAATTATTTTGAAATTATTCTTCACTACAATGATTTTCAACCACTTTCTGAAATGACACATCATCATAAAAAACTATAATTGTACCAAGTAGAGGGACCTAATATGTCATTGTTCAATAGTTGTAGCTAGTATATATTGTTTACTACTTTCCTCTTTAGGTTTAGGTCATTCTCACACATAGTAGTGACACACACAAGTATTGCAATCCATTCATCTTTGTGAGCTACTTGAATTGATATTGAATATAGAGATGACTTCCTTATTGTTTTACATTGATTGATTATTTGTTCTGGGATCACAATTGGTATCAGAGCTTGTATATCACATTGATCAGATTAGAATTGTTAGGGTTTTTGCAAAAATTGAGTGTTCTTCATATTTTTCATCTTTTTGGTTGATTTTAGCTATTAGAGTTCTTCTAATGGATTAGAATCGATCAAGGGTTGTTAGTAGACTAGTCCTGAGTGTTTTTATTCCACAAAATCACTAGGATTGTAGCTCAGATTGTGCATTTTCCCATTTTCGGACTTTTGTATTTCTGCACTCTGTTTTGCATCGAAAAAACAGTTTCTATTGGTTTTTGGACAAAACACGAAGCATTAAAGTTGCCCAGAATAGTGTCACGAACCTACGTACCAAATTTCAGCCAAATCCGATTTGTTTTGAAGATTCGACTCAAGAACACCTTGAATCTTCATAACTATCGCAACCATCAAAGTTTCATAACTATCGCAAGTGAACAGTTCATTATCGCAAGAGTCACTTGCGACAAGGGTTTTATCACAATCAACCCAGTTTTGAACAGTAACTTATCGCAACCCTATGTTGCGATAAGACCTCTTTTTACCTTTGTGACAACTTTCCTTATTGCGACAAGTTTATTATTGCGACAAGACCTTGGTTGCGATAATAGTGTGTTGCGATATTCATTTGTTGCGAATTCATTTATTTGCGACAAGCTTGGGCTGCGACAAGGTTTGCTTTGCGACATCAGTGTGTTGAGACAAAAGTTTTGCAACAGTCATTTCCTAATCAGATCAGAACGATATTAAAAGATCATCGAAAAGTAATCTAAACATGACTACTAGAGATATTTTGACCATAGGTTCAAAAGATAAACCGCCGGTCCTATTCCCAAAAGATTTTAAAATATGAAAAGACAGATTTGTTAGGTCTAGAGTTTTGTCAAAAACACAAGTGTTGAGTTCTGAGTAAGAAGACTAAAGAAGACTCAGAAGACTCAGAAGTTCTGAGTAGAAGACTCAGAAGTTCTGAGTGAGAAATCTCAAAAAGATTCTAAGTGTTGGATTCTGACTAGAAGGTTCAGAGTTCTGAGTAGGAGTCTCAGAACTTCTGACTATGAAGACAAATGTTCTGAAGCGCTTATTCAGAAGTATGTTCAGAATTCATATCTTGGGATATTATCTGTTATATTCAGTTACTAATTAGGACACGTGTAATTGTTCTATTAGTCTGTTTCTTATATGTACTGTAGCTTTAGCTATTATCTACAGTATATATAGGAGTTAGCAACTGTAGCTAATTGAATCCTTTTGGCTAATCTTTAAAGAATCTTTGATATAATCTTTGGTGAATCCATTTAGAGAAATTCATTGTAATATCTTGTAATTCACAGATTGTTAATAAATCATATGACCAGTTGCTGTGAATACGATCTTGAATGTTCATATTTGATTGTAAGAGTGTATCCTGGACTTACAAGATTTCTTTACTATGTGGAACGACAAGAGAACGGTGCACTAATTTATGACTCCTTAATGATCGGGATACAACCTGATGTTTTTCGAACAGAACCGGATGGAAGTGTTATAAAACTTAATCCAAGAGATTACACGGGTAATGAACTGATAAGACACAAAGTAGATAAAGCGGCTAGGTCATTGGTTATGCAAGCCTTAACCAATCACATTTATCAGAAGATTGATAGCTTAAGTGATACCGGGAAAGGAATGTTTGATGAGTTGATCAAGTTGTATCAAGGTTCAGAAGTGGAAACTCAAATGAAAGTTTCGAATGTCATCAACAATTATGAAAAT
Organism: Saussurea involucrata; assembly: GCA_033807775.1. Classification (NCBI taxonomy): domain Eukaryota; kingdom Viridiplantae; phylum Streptophyta; class Magnoliopsida; order Asterales; family Asteraceae; genus Saussurea; species Saussurea involucrata. The sequence goes on along the minus strand of CM066313.1, from coordinate 5,874,841 downwards.
TTCAGGCAGAAAGATGGTGAGAATCTAGACGATGCATATGATCGTTTCACAACCATCTTAAATGAACTCAGCAGGTACAAGATCAAGAAAGACATCATCGAGTTGAATGTGAAATTCTTGAGCGTGCTTCAGCCCGAATGGAAGAAGTATGCTCATAGAATGAAACAAAATTCTAAGTTGGATTCTCTTCCGCTACAGCAGATGTTTGAAACGTTAAAGCAAGATGAGGATGATGCTGATCTGAAAAAGAAGAAGTTGATGAAAAAGGGTAAGAAGGAGAAGAAGGCAGAGATGTCTGAGAATAAAGAAGAGGAGGATGAGTTTAGGAGTGAACCAATAGCCTTGATGTCAAGAAAGTATGCTGAAAAAGGTAAGAGTATTCAGCAAGAGGATTATGGGATAGATCAGGATGATTTGGATGAGGCGGAAAGCTTAAGGCAGACAATGATACTTCTCTCAAAGGCCTTTCAGCACAGATTTGTAAAAACTCCTGGATCAAATAACCAACGTTACTCATCTGGTTCTAAAAACTTTGAGCACAAGAATCGGATTGAGTCAAAGAAACAGTTTGATGATCACAAGGAAGACGGTAAAAGGTTGGAGGTGAAGAAGTTTGGTGATAGAAAGGATAAAGAGCAAAAGTGCTACAATTGTGGGAAGTCCGGCCATTTCTCCAAAGAGTGCTGGAAACCGAAAGTAAGGAATTCCGACTACTAAAAAGAATAAAACGTTGTTGGCAGAGCAAAAGGAGTCTGGAACTGCACTTCTAGTGGAGGAAGAGTATTGGTTGGACCAAACTGATGATGAGAAAGAAGAGGAGACAGTTGCGATGGCAAAGATGTGCTTGATGAGCAAGGATGGTGAGGATTCAGAGGTTGATGCGCCGCCTGAGACAAATGAGGTAGATTCCTGCACCGTTAATCACTTTGCTAATCAGTTTAAAGGCCTCACATTAAAACAAGATGAATTAACTAAGAAACTCAATAACGCGCATAAAATAATAGAATCTCAAAGAAAGGCAATAATTGACCATAACAAGTTAAGTGATGAGTTGAAAGAGGAACGAGTTGAGATCGAAAAATCTCGAACTTATTTCCGGAATAGAATGGATGAAATGGAAGAAAAAGTAAAAGTTTCTGAAGATAGGAAGATTGAGCTTGAAAAATTGTTGCAATATTACAAAGATATTAACAACGAATTGACCGAAAAGGCAAGTGATCTAGAAGCGAAGCTGTACAAACTTGGTCAGTCTGAACAAACCATTTTCCTAAACACTCCAAAGAATTTCAGATATTACAATTCAAAACGGGGATTGGGTTACGACAATCCTCATTACTTGGAAAATGCTTTGAAAAAGGCACCATGTCTTTACAAGTTTGAATGGCTTCCCCTTCCGTCCTTGAAACCTAAATACAGAATCAACTGGCTTAATGAGGAAGAACATGGGGTCAAGGAAGAGATTAAGAGAAAGACAACTGTGACAATGCAACTTCCGTTTGTCTACGAAAATGAAAATAGGAAGGCACTGATTTGGAATTGGAAACAAACCTTGTCTAATGACTATTTTCAAAGCTATGTTGTTGAGCTACCAAAGGAAACTGTATCAAAATCCGTTTTTGAAGGAAAAACATATTACCCTCCTTTGGTACTCGAACAGAAGGTTGTCGATCTTGAGTTGAATATTAAAAGAAAAATTGAGGAAACCAGAAATGATGATCAACTTGCTTTTGATATTGAAAAGGAAGTTATGTTAACTGTTTTGATAAATAGCAAGAGTGATAAGTCTGAAAAGGTTGTTTCTGAATCGTCAACAAAAAGCATTGAAGAAAAGAAATCTCTTGAACTTAGATGCTTGAATCTTTCAAAAAAAGTCTCTGATTTTCAGAAAATGTTATTTCTTGAAAAAGAACAAATAGAGAAAGAAAGAGAGCTATTTAAGTTCGAAAGAAAATCTCTTGAATCGGAAAGTGTTATATTTTCAAAGAAAATATTTGATTTAGAAAACATTTTGATAAAAGAGAAAAGATTTTGAGACTAATAAAGAGTACTTTCAAAATGAAATCTCAAGACTTATGGGAAAATTGTCAACTTTATCCAATGAAGCTATGATAGAGTTTGCGAGTAAATCTTCCTCTGATTCAGATGCTTCCTCATGCAAAGCCTTCATGGGCTATAATCTTTACAGTAGCATGACTGTGGATGACTTTGATGATTTTGGTCCTATTGATCTTGAGAAACAACCTGTTAATGAAAACTCTTGTAATATCTTCCACAATTCTTCTTCCGATGACATTAAGGTTGATTGTGTTATTGACATTTCTTGTGATGGGAAGGGTAAGAAAGCACAACAAAAAGATGTTCAATTTGACTTTGGTGCTAAACTTCCGGATCATTCTGACTTTTTGATCAAGGAAGAGGAACCTAAGAAGAATTTCTTTGAAGGGGAATCTTCTAAAACCGTTGAGAAAAAGAAAAAGAAAAAGAAAAAGAAAAAGAAGAAAAATAAGCGTAAATCTAAATCTTCTCGAGCTCAAAATTTCTACGCTTACGATTCTTATTTTGATGCCATTTCAGATCGTTATTTAAGAAACAACTCGCGGTTAGAGTGGAGAATAAAGGAGTCCACACATGATGTGGCCTAGAGAAAATCATCTAATGTCGCTTTTCATTCCAAGAAAAACACTTTTGTTTCTACTGTTAGTAATCGTGTTGCTTCTAACAAACAAAAACTTGTTATTCCTTACAAGATTTCTTCAATGCAACAACTGATTAATTTAGCACATGATCAAATTTGTTGTTCTTCATGTGGTGTAGATGATTTTATCTGCAAGTCTGATTATTCTTCATGGTTTGGTTATAATTTCTATGTGTAACATCCCGAATTTTTGTTATATTATGTTATAATATAAAGGAAGTTGTTTGTGATTGAGTTGTATTTGGATGGTATATTTACAAGTATTTGAACCTTTGGGGTTAAAAGTTAAGTAACCAAAGTTTGATGTTTTTATGTAAAATTAGAAACTTGGAGGTATATTGGGTCATTTAGCAATAGTGTGTGGATAAGAGGATGAAAGTTGAGAAAATATCCGATTTTCATCTTGTTGGGTCGGTTTAGAGAGAGAGACAAGAGAAAGAGAATTAGAGAGAAAAGAGAGACAGACGAGAAGGAGGAAACTCAAGATTTGTCTTCAACTTTGGTAAGAATTTCACCATGGATTCAGACAAAATTTGTTGTGTATGCATAGTTGTGAACAGATTCATTTGTTGTTTAGGTTTCAGAATCATTGACAACAGATTGGAGTGTTAGTTTGTTCAAAAGTGGGTTTATATCCTTTAAAAGGTGAGTTCATTCACTTTTGATTAAATACATGCTTTCTGTCAAATTAAATGTTAAGATACATGTATAAACTGTTTTGGGACTGTATGGTTGTGTTTAAAACAAGCTGAATGGAACAGACATGGCTTTGGGATGAATTTTTAGGCTGCAGGTCATAGTTTCCGGATAAAATGATATTATCTGGAAACCTCTGATATGAATGTTCCCGGACAAGACAAAGTATCCGGTAAGTCTTAATTTTTGTATAGTTTCCTGATGAATTGAGTTACCGGATGGTATCCGGATTACCTTGGTTTCCGGATGTCATCCGGATTAGTGAAACATCTGGAAAGATGATGTATCCGGAAAGTTATATTGTCTAAAAGTTATGTTATCCGGATTACTTATGTTGTCCGGTAAGTGATGACGTCCGGATAGTTGTGGTGTCCGGAAACTTCTGACGTCCGGATAGCGGAACCCCCGTGCTAAGTCGCCGAAGGGGGGGGGGGGGGGACAATTGAGGGTGAGGATGCGATAGGTTATCTAGTATTCTTAGAGTTGAGAATATGATATAAGATGTGACGTGATATGTTGTTAGGTAGATACGCTATTAAGTGTAATGGATCCATAGGCACTGTTTGTAACGAGGAATAGGCATAAAGTAATTTGTAATTCCCGTTGACCTGAAATGTGGAATAGGCATAAAGTAACTTGTAATTCCCATTTCGTAAAGGTGTTATGAAATAAGAAATAGGCATAAAGGAACTTGTAATTTCTATTTCATAGTGTGAGGTGAAATGAGGAATATGCATAAAGCAACTTGTAATTCCCTTTCACATGGGAAAGAGAGATAGGCATAAAGTATCTTGTAATCTTTATTTCCAGTCCAAGAAATAGGCATAAAGTAACTTGTAATTTCTTGGATAAGAGCATAAATCTAGAACCCGTAAGATTCGTAGTGGGTTCTGGTTTTGATAATATGACCTAGTGAATGTGAGTCATATTCATAGGATCGGGTATGATCCTGTTGTTGAGATGAGCATATGTATGGTAAGAATGGTGGAGAACAGGTTTGTTTATATGTCTTTGACTTGAAATTGAATGTTCTCACTAGGCGTAAGCCTAATCTTTCAAATTAAGTTTTCTTACCAGGTACAGGCTCAAGGAAGTAAATGGGATGTGGGCAGAGAGCTTTTGATGCATCCAACTTAAGAGATAAGCGGAGGAGATAGCTAAGGCACGAAGGCTTTTGATGGTTTTGCTTAGATAACTTAGTTAATCTAATTGTAGTGGACATGGTTAGATTAATAAGTTATTGGAAGAATTTCCCTGTTGTAAATATGAAGCCTCATAGTTATCTCTCCTCTTATATAAAAGTTTGGATGTTATTTTGTCATAACTGGTTATAATTAAAGTTTAAATTAGCCCTGATTTTTAGGGTGTTACACTATGGTTCTAATCGTTTTTACACAAATAAATATTATAACCACAACTCTTCAAAGAAAAATGCCAACCCAAAACCTGTTAATTCTCCTAACCCGAAAGGACCCAATTGGCAATGGGTACCTAAAACTGTTTTAATTCCATTTTGCAGCTCCGTCATGTGTGGTATTTGGATTCTGGTTGCTCAAAACACATGACAGGTAGAAAGGAGCTGTTGAGCAACTTTGTGAAAAAAGATGGAGGGAAAGTTAAATTTGGGAATGATCAGTACTCTCCAATCTTGGGTTATGGAGATATAGTAATAGACAACGTCAGGATAACCAAAGTTAATTATGTTGAAGGCTTATGGCATAACTTGTTTAGCATAAGTCAGTTCTGTGACAAGGACCTAGAAGTCCATTTCAAAAAGACACAGTGTGCAGTTCTAACCGACGAAGGAAATGAAGTTCTAGTTGGTTCTAGAAAGTCAAATCTTTACACTATTGACCTATCAAAGATTAAGCCGAAGAATGACGTGTGTCTGATGACTAAGGCAACAATGGAAAAGAGTTGGTTATGGCATAGATGACTATCTCATCTCAACTTTCGTTACATTCAAAAGCTTACGTTGGGTGATTTAGTTATAGGTCTACCGGTTCTGCAGTTTGAGAAAGACAACTTCTGTACTGCTTGTGAGAAGGGGAAGATAAAGCGAGCTCCTCACCCACCGAAACCCGAACCCAACACTCACAAACCTTTGGAAACCCTTCATATGGATCTCTGTGGTCCGATGAAGACTCAGAGTATCTGTGCCAAACGATACGTGTTAGTCATTGTCGATGATTATTCGAGATATACATGGGTCAAGTTTCTACGATCAAAATATGAAACACCTGACTTGATCATCTCGTTAATCAAACAGCTTCAAGTGAATCGTCAACAAACAGTTCAGACTGTTAGGTCAGATAACGGGACAGAGTTCAAGAACAAGACTCTTGATGATTTCTTTAAATCATTAGGAATATCTCATCAATATTCTGCGGCTAGAACACCTCAGCAGAACGGAGTCGTTAAAAGAAGAAACGACACACTTGTTGAAGCCGCCAGAACGATGCTGTCTTATGCTGATCTACCTCTGTTTTTGTGGGCCGAAGCTATATCGATGGCATGCTATACACAAAACCGTTCTATTATCCATCGACGGTTTGGTAAAACTCCATATGAACTGATTAGTAATAGAAAACCTGTTATACACTACTTTCGTGTTTTTGGATGCAGGTGTGTTGTGCTGAACGATAAGGACAACTTGAACAAATTCAGTCCTAAGGGTATTGAGGGCGTCTTTATCGGATACTCGCTCACGTCAAAAGCATACAGAGTCTATCTCAAGTCCTCCAGAACTGTGAAGGAAAGCATAAACGTCAGATTCGACGAAACTGAAGACATGGCTTCTGTGCAAAATAGTACAGAACCCGCAATATCAGGAATTCTAGCATCTGGACAAATCCGTCCAATGATAACTAGATCTTCAAATAAGATCAAGCTTCAACTTCTAACTCTCAACCTAATGATCTTGATTTATTGTTTGAATATTTTTATGATGATTATTTTGGTAATGATAAACCTTCTTCATCTATCAATAACAGGAGCAATGTTGGCACACCACCAGCTAACGCTACATTGTCAGGGCCTTCGTCGGTACTGACTACTTCTACAACTGGTGCAACAACTCCTGCTTCGTCTTCAAGTAATACACATATGGCATCTCCACAAGCAATACAACGTGTATCCACGAATGGTGCTTTTTCGTCAGGTACAACTTCTAACGCCAATGGTGAGGATTCTGCATGTCAACCTGAGTCATCTTTCGAAGCAGATCCGGTGGCAGTTCCTGTTGACTCCTCTGTCAATGAACCTGCCCCACAACCGGAACCAACCTTGACAATAGAGTTGAATTTTGATAAAGATCCCACCTTAGTGGATCCCAATGAAGGTGTTGTATCTCTCCTCCCACATTCTACAAGATGAACTAAGAGTCACCCCATTGAACAAGTCATTGGTGACGTCTCCGAACCTATAAAGACAAGATCTGCAACGGCAAACGAAGTCCTTTACGTGCTCTTTCTAAGTCAAGTTGAGCCCACAACAGTTCGACAAGCCTTAGAAGATCCGGATTGGATCATGGCCATGCAAGATGAGCTGAATTCTTTTGAAGCATTGAACGTGTGGCGACTAGTTCCTAGACCCAAGGGTAAAACGGTAATTGGTACCAAGTGGGTCCTGAAGAATAAGCAAGATAAAGATGGGATTGTTGTGAGAAACAAAGCACGCCTTGTAGCAAAAGGGTATAGGCAACAAGAGGGAATCGACTACGATGAGACGTATGCACCGGTAGCTCGCTTAGAGGCAATCCGGATGTTTCTTTCAGTTGCCGCTTTCAGAAACTTCACTGTCTATCAAATGGACGTGAAGACTGCTTTCTTAAACGGTATCTTGAAACAAGAAGTATATGTTTCTCAATCGGAGGGTTTTGTGGACAAAGATAAACCAGATCACGTCTACATTCTTGACAAAGCTTTCTACGGTCTCAAGCAAGCCCCTCGAGCCTGGTACGAAATCTTATCTACCTACCTACTTGGTGATGGCTTTCGGAAAGGTAAAATCGACACCACTCTCTTCACTCTGCATAAAAATGGTGAGATCCTTTTAGTACAAATTTACGTTGATGATATTATATTTGGTTCAACTGACCCTGGATTGTGTACTTGGTTTTTGGGCATTATGATGACTAGATTCCAGATGAGTATGATGGGAGAGATTAATTTCTTTCTTGGATTACAAGTCAAGCAATTCTCAACAGGTATCTTCATCAACCAATCAAATTATGTGTTTGACATTTTGAAGAAATTCAAGATGGAAAACTGTACCTCAATTGGTACACCTATGGCTCCTGGATCTAAAATTGGTCCGGATCCACATGGTATAGATGTTGATGTTAAGAATTACAGAGGGATGATAGGCTCATTAATGTACCTTACGGCGAGTCGTCCAGATATAATGTTTTCGACTTGTTTATGTGCAAGATTTCAGGCACAACCAAAGGAATTTGGAAGTTGGGCATCTTCCATTTAAGGGGGAGTGAAAATATTTCAAAAACCTTGAGTGCTTAATCAATTGGAAGTTGGACATCTTCCAATGTGATAAAATCTTTCAAAATTTTATCTGAAAAATGTCCAAGTTTCACTGTTATCGCAACCTTCACTTGCGATATCACAGTGAACAGTGTGTTATCGCAACCTTCACTTGCGATATAACAGTGAACAGTGTTTTATCGCAACCTTCTGTTGCGATGAAACCAAGTGGAAGTCTTATCGCAACCTTGCATTGCGATAAGATCATGGGAACAATATCTTGTCGCAACCTTCTGTTGCGATAAGATTGATAGGTTATCGCAACTTGTTGATTGCGACAACCTGACACGTGGCAGGTCAAACGTTTGACCAATCTCATTGTGCCACGTGTCACGAAAATTCAAAATTCGTATTTATAGCTGAGTGTTTTCCAAGTTTTGTCTCATCTCAAACCCTCAAACCCTCTCATATCTGCTACTGTGCTTTCGATTTTCGAAGGATTGTTTGCGATTTCTGTTCTGTGCACTTTACTCAAACCTACATCGAGGTATCGTATCCTAATTTTCTTTTGATTTCATCCGTTAAATCATATGTTATAGTCGATTTTAGGGTTTATGTTCGAGTTCTTCATATTCTGCGAATAATCCATGTGTTTGTGTGTTTGTGTTAGTCGAAATGCATAGGGTTTCACTGTCGAGTGTCGTGCGAACCTAGTAGTGTAGGTTTTAACATCAAAATGTGCGAAAAAGATAAATTTGGGCCTGAACACTTAAGTTTTATTCGGTGTTCAACATTGTCGCAATGCACTTGTATTCAAATACTCATAACTATCGCAATGGTCATTGTTCATCTTTATCGCAACCTTGAGTTGCGACAAGACCTTATCGCAACCCATGTGTTGCGATAACCTCTTGTCACTTTCTTCATGTTGCGATAATGTAACATCCCGAAATTTCCATTGTAATTTATAAGAGATAAATTGTATTTTGGTAACATTCTGGTTGAAAATTAATTTAGAGGGTTGTTTGGTAATTAATTTGGAAGTTGGGGTTTATATTGTAAATGAGTTAATGACTCATGTTTTAGTCATGAGGTGTCAAGTTATAGGGAAATTAGTATTGTAAAATACTGATTTTGTTTTTGTGAGTGTTTCACAAAGAAAGAAAACAGACAGAGAGAAATCGAGAGAGAAGAGAAAGGACGAAGGAAGAAAGAAGAAGAAAAGAAAGAAATTTGTGGTGAATTAGAGATTGTGATAAACTGCCATTAAGCTGTTCATTAAGCCTTTACGTGAAGCAGTGTTTATATCGAGTTATTGAGGTGAGTTTAATTATTTCTTGCTTAAAACTTAACATGTAAATATATGTGTATGTGTTTATCAAGCTTAAATATCAATTCTGTGCTAAATGCTTAATCTGGTAAGAAACAGCTTAATGAAATGAGGATGATGATGAACAGTAACTTTTCGTTTTAGTTGATTGCGAAAAGTAAGGTTTTCGCAACAGTTGGTTGCGAGAAGTTTAGTTTTCGCAATAGAAGGTTACGAAAAGTATAGTTTTCGCAATAGAGGGTTGCGAGAAGTGGGGGTTTTCGCAGCTTTGGCTTGCGAAAAGTGTGGTTTTCGCTATAGAGGGTTGCGAAAAGTTGATGACTTCCAGTTGTATTTTGAAGCTGTTATGTGGCATGAAATCTGATATGTATATGCTATCTGTTATATGTTTATAACTCTGTTATTAATGTAAAAACCATGCTATGCGGAATTATAAGGACTTACGTATGAGTCCGGAAACTGTTATCAGTTATTGAGATGATAATCCCCGATGCTAAATGGCAAAGTAGGGATAATCGTGGAGTTTAATATTCTTTATATAGAAATATGGAATATATGTTGAAATTGTATAGCTTTAGTATACAATAGAGCGGGTGTTGATACACATTTATTGTGTTGCGATGGCTAGAATTTACATTTGGTCTAGTGGGCAACTTAGTACGGTCTAATGGGAACCGCATACTAGCTGGGGACCTATAATGTAATTCTAGTGGTGGAGCGAATTCTGAATCATCTGTGAGGGTTCCCGGTTGTTGTGATCACCGCTGATTTAAAATCCCATTGGGAACCAGTGATTCAGGATGGTGAGGTATTGAAATGTGAGAGAATTACATCGAGGTGTAATTCGCATTTCAGGCGATAGGAAGTGTGAGAGAATTATACGAAGGTGTAATTCGCATTTCCGGGATTTAATAAATGATGAAGTGTGAGAAAATTACATCGAGTTGTAATTTGCATTTCATGGGTTATTGAGTTTAACTTCTTATAAATCTGGTGGAATTATAAGTAGTTGTTGATGTTATTTATTTAAATGACTAGGTGAAATAGTCATAGTGGTTGAAACTTGATTTGGTAAAATGAAAGATGCAGGTTTGAGACACCTGATGTTTAGTTGTTGAGTTTTAAATTTGAATTGATTAACCTCACTAGGCGAAAGCCTAATGTTTTAAGTTGAATTGTTTTACCAGGTTCAGGTTCGGGAAAGAAGTAATGGGGAGTGAATTTCATATCAAACTATGAGGTGAAGGGATCCAGCAATTTTTGGAGATTTTTGGGACGAAGCTTAGATAATCTAGTTAATCTATTTATGTTGTAAGAATAGATTAATAAGATTATTTAGGAAGAAGTTAAATGTTGTATATAAAACGATGCTGTAGATCCTTGTTGTTATAAAGGTTTGGTATCTTTAATGATCATAGTATTTTAATTTGAGGTTTAAATTGGCCTTGAATTTTAGGGTGTTTCAGTATGGTATCAGAGCCGTAGTTTAAGCGAACTAGGTATGATGTAAGAGATACCTAGACTTAAACTGAGATGGAAGTAAGTTATGATCATTGAGTGATGGGTAGAATTACTAAGACTGGGTAGTCTTAGGGTTGACGGAAATACTCTAGTTAGTACTGTATCAATGGCAACGAGAATTCTTATGTATAATATGTTTATAATTTCAATTAGCTACTGTTATTATGAATATATTGTTACAACAGCATGCTTGTTACTTAATTGTTACAGAGACTGATTAGTGATATAGTACGTTTAGTTGTTAGATGTCAAACTAACCATTTGTATGGTTATGTTGTGTTTATCAGAGAATGGTGAATACGCCACCCAGAGAGAGAGTTGGAAACAATGAGGCAGAGGTAAGTAATGTGCACGATGCACCCAGAGATTTTCTTTCTTTGGGAGGTATGCACGCTTCAGTCCAAGGGGTGGGTACTAGCAACGTTAGTCAGACGACGGATAGAGGAATGGAGGCAAGGATTATGGAGAATATGACTCATATGATGAGTGCTTCTATGGAAAGACAGGCGGAGAGACAGGCTGAACTGTTAAGTGCTTCCTTAGAAAGGCAATCAGAGATGTTTTTAAAGTTGTTTAATGATCGGAATGTTGCTGGCGGAGCAAATCCGGTTATTAACCCTGTTAGAGAACCTGAAGTAAGGGCTCAAAGGAATTGTTCTTACAAGACATTCCTGAGTTGCAAGCCACCGGAGTTCAAGGGCGAAGATAACCCAGTTACGTGTATGAACTGGATTCGGGAGACTGAACAAGCATTCAGGGCTTGTGAATGTGGTGAGAGGTTGAAGGTCAGGTATGCCTCACTGATGTTGAGAGGCAATGTTTTACAGTGGTGGAACATGCTAACAAGTACCATGACAACTCCTATATTAGAAGCTATGACGTGGGAAACCTTCAAGGAAAAAGTGTTGAAGGAATACTGTAATGAGCATGAGATGGACCGAATTGAAGATGAGTTCAGGAGTTTGAAGAAAGGAAATATGTCCGTAAAGCGTTATTCAGAGTTGTTTACGGAGAAATTGAATCTGGTGGGGCATGTGACTCCAACTGAAGCTGATCGGGTTAAAGCCTACTTGAAAGGGCTACCGGCTGAAATGATGACGAGAGTAAGAAATTCAAAAGCAGTAACGCTTAGAGAAATGATAGAGGAGGCAAAGATTATTGAAGAGATGTATGTCAGGGATAGAGAAGAGAAAGCTCATGTCGGGGATAAGAGAAAAGAGGAAGGGCGTACGAACTCTTCACAGAATGTTAGATTGTTTGGGAGGAATATTCGTACGGATACAAAAAGGGAACCGAATTGGTGTCCAAAGTGCAAGACTAAGCATTTTGGACCTTGCCGAACAGGTGGACCTGAATGTTTCAAATGTGGAAAGACGGGTCATTATGCTAATAACTGTCTACTTCCAAGTGCCGTATGTTTTGAATGCAAACAGCCGGGGCATGTTCGACGCGATTGTCCGAAACTGAAAAAGGATGGAGATCAAGGGAAAAAGATGATTGTTCCAAAGCCGACAGGTCGTGCATTTAATATGACGGCGGAAGAAGCAAAGGGATCCAAGGATGTGGTGTCGGGTACTTTCTTTATAAATTCCCTACCTGCAAATGTGTTATTTGATAGTGGTGCAAACTATTCTTTCATGTCCAATGTGTTTCATGATAAATTAGTTATGCCTGTCACTACTTTAGGAGATGCCTTGGTAGTTGAGGTAGCTAATGGTGGTCGGGTATTGGTAACCGAAAGGATAGATGGGTGTAAGATTCAGATTGATGAGGTACAATTTCCTATTGACTTGCTGTTAATGGAAATTGGAGGGTTCGATATTGTTGTGGGGATGGATTGGCTAACTGCAAATGAGGCGGAGATTATGTGTGCTAAAAAGATAATCCGTATTCCAAGACCTGATAAAGATGTGTTTGTATACGGAGAAAAGCAGAAAGGTGAATTACCGTTAATTTCTATGACAAAGGCGCGTAAGTGTTTAGCAAAAGGATGTGTGTCATTTTTGGCATATGTCTTGGATGCCAAGGCGAAAAAGAAGCAGTTGCAAGATATTCGTGTAATAAGTGAGTTTCCAGATGTTTTTCCTGATGATCTTCCGGGTTTACCGCCGGAACGGCAAGTAGAGTTTCGAATTGATTTAATTCCCGGAGCAGCTCCAATAGCTCGTGCACCTTATCGTTTAGCACCTGCTGAAATGAAAGAGATGATGTCGCAATTGCAGGAGTTATCCGATAAAGGTTTTGTACGTCCAAGTTCTTCGCCGTGGGGAGCTCCAGTCTTGTTTGTAAAGAAGAAAGACGGTACAATGAGAATGTGTATCGACTATCGGGAATTGAATAAGGTGACAATCAAGAATAAATACCCGTTGCCAAGGATTGATGATTTATTTGATCAATTGCAAGGGGCAGGATGCTTTTCTAAGATTGATTTGAGATCGGGATATCATCAAGTTCGGGTGAGAGATGAAGATATTCCGAAAACAGCTTTCAGAACAAGGTACGGGCACTATGAGTTTTTGGTTATGCCATTTGGTCTGACTAACGCTCCTGCCATATTCATGGATTTGATGAACCGAGTATGTCGACCATTCTTAGATAAATTTGTCATCGTGTTTATCGACGACATTCTGATCTATTCAAAGAATGAAGACGATCACGAATGTCATCTCCGTGAAGTACTTGAGGTTTTGAGAAAAGAGAAGTTATATGCAAAATTTTCGAAGTGTGAATTTTGGTTGAAAGAAGTCCAATTTTTAGGGCATGTGATTTCTGCTGAAGGGGTGAAGGTAGATCCAGCTAAGGTTGAAGCGATAATGAATTGGGAGACTCCGAAGAATGCATCTGAAATTAGAAGTTTCTTGGGTCTGGCTGGGTATTACCGGAGGTTTATCAAAGACTTCTCGAAGATTGCTTCTACGTTGACAGTCTTGACTCGAAAGAATGTTAAGTTTGTCTGGTCTGAAAAGCAAGAAGAGGCTTTCAAAAAGTTGAGGCAATTGTTGTGTGAAGCTCCAGTGTTGGCGTTGCCGGAAGGTACAGATGATTTTGTGGTCTATAGTGATGCTTCAAAAATGGGATTAGGATGTGTATTGATGCAACGAGGCAAGGTGATTGCTTATGCATCAAGACAGTTGAAAGAGCATGAAAAGAATTATCCTACTCATGATTTGGAGTTAGCTGCGGTGGTATTTGCTTTAAAGCTATGGCGACATTATCTGTACGGTACGAAATGTACTCTTTACACTGATCATAAAAGTTTGAAGCATGTTTTTGATCAGAAAGAGTTAAATATGAGACAACGAAGATGGTTAGAGCTACTTAAAGACTATGATTGTGAATTGCATTACCATCCGGGTAAAGCAAATGTTGTAGCAGATGCTTTGAGTAGAAAAGAGTACAGCGGATGTTTAAAGGTGATTAATGCTCGGATTGACGTAATGTCAAGTCTGATTGGTCAATTAAAGACTGCTCAAGTTGAGGCTTTGTTGGCAGAAAATCTGAAAGAGGAAGTGATGACCAAACAACGGTTTCTTTTATCAGAAGATAGTCGAGGGGTGAAGTTGTTTAAAGGTCGTGTTTGGGTACCAAAAGTGGGTGGAAATAGAGCGTTGATTTTGGAAGATGCACATAAATCCAAATATTCTATTCATCCCGGAAGTACTAAGATGTATAGAGATTTAAAACTACATTATTGGTGGCCAACTATGAAGTTAGATGTGGCTAGATATGTAGAGAAATGTGTAACTTGTTCTATGGTCAAAGCTGAACATCAAAGGCCATATGGAAGTTTCCAGTCATTAGAGGTTCCGGAATGGAAGTGGGATAAGATTAATATGGATTTTGTGACGAAGTTACCTAGGACGCAAAGGGGTAACGATACTATTTGGGTGATTGTGGATAGACTGACCAAGAGTGCGCATTTTCTGGCTATGAAAGAAGCAACACCAATAGAGAGGTTAGCAAAGTTGTACATTGATGAGGTGGTGTCAAGACATGGAATACCGATTTCAATTGTGTCCGACCGTGATAGTCGATTTACTTCCAGATTTTGGCAGTCACTTCAAGAAGAGTTAGGTACTAAGGTGAATTTGAGCACAGCTTTTCATCCACAAACTGATGGTCAAAGCGAAAGAACTATACAAACTTTGGAAGATATGCTTAGAGCTTGTGTGCTAGACTTTGGAGGAAATTGGGATACGCATTTGCCTTTAGTGGAATTTGCGTATAATAATAGTTATCATTCTAGCATTGGGAGAGCACCATTTGAAGCTTTGTATGGTAGAAAGTGTAGAACTCCAGTTTGTTGGTTGGAAGCTGGAGAGAAACAGTTTGCTGGACCTGAGTTGGTGCAACAAACTGCAGATAAAGTGAAAGAGATTCGACAGCATATGAAAGCGGCGCAAGATAGACAAAAGAGTTATGCTGATTTAAAGAGAAGACCAGTTGAATTCCAAGTTGGGGAGCGTGTAATGCTAAAAGTATCTCCTTGGAAAGGTGTGATTCGTTTTGGAAAACGTGGAAAGTTGAGTCCTCGTTTTCTAGGACCTTTTGTTATCACCAAAAGAGTTGGTCAACAAGCTTATCAGCTAAATCTTCCACCTGAATTGGAAGGAATTCATAATGTATTTCATGTATGTTATCTTCGAAGGTGTTTAGCTGAGGAACATGATGTGATTCCTATTTCAGATGTTAAGGTGGATGAGAAGAGTCAGTGTGTTGAGGAACCAGAAGCGATTATAGAGAGATCGGTTCGGAAGTTAAGAAGTGGCAAAGAGGTGCCTATGTTGAAAGTGCAATGGAAACATCATCGGGGTAGTAATGTGACTTTAGAGTCAGAAGAAGAGATGAAAAAGCGATACCCTCAATTGTTTGCTTAGTTGATTTCGGGGACGAAATCCTTTCAAGTTGGGGAGTATTGTAACATCCCGAAATTTCCATTGTAATTTATAAGAGATAAATTGTATTTTGGTAACATTCTGGTTGAAAATTAATTTAGAGGGTTGTTTGGTAATTAATTTGGAAGTTGGGGTTTATATTGTAAATGAGTTAATGACTCATGTTTTAGTCATGAGGTGTCAAGTTATAGGGAAATTAGTATTGTAAAATACTGATTTTGTTTTTGTGAGTGTTTCACAAAGAAAGAAAACAGACAGAGAGAAATCGAGAGAGAAGAGAAAGGACGAAGGAAGAAAGAAGAAGAAAAGAAAGAAATTTGTGGTGAATTAGAGATTGTGATAAACTGCCATTAAGCTGTTCATTAAGCCTTTACGTGAAGCAGTGTTTATATCGAGTTATTGAGGTGAGTTTAATTATTTCTTGCTTAAAACGTAACATGTAAATATATGTGTATGTGTTTATCAAGCTTAAATATCAATTCTGTGCTAAATGCTTAATCTGGTAAGAAACAGCTTAATGAAATGAGGATGATGATGAACAGTAACTTTTCGTTTTAGTTGATTGCGAAAAGTAAGGTTTTCGCAACAGTTGGTTGCGAGAAGTTTAGTTTTCGCAATAGAAGGTTACGAAAAGTATAGTTTTCACAATAGAGGGTTGCGAGAAGTGGGGGTTTTCGCAGCTTTGGCTTGCGAAAAGTGTGGTTTTCGCTATAGAGGGTTGCGAAAAGTTGATGACTTCCAGTTGTATTTTGAAGCTGTTATGTGGCATGAAATCTGATATGTATATGCTATCTGTTATATGTTTATAACTCTGTTATTAATGTAAAAACCATGCTATGCGGAATTATAAGGACTTACGTATGAGTCCGGAAACTGTTATCAGTTATTGAGATGATAATCCCCGATGCTAAATGGCAAAGTAGGGATAATCGTGGAGTTTAATATTCTTTATATAGAAATATGGAATATATGTTGAAATTGTATAGCTTTAGTATACAATAGAGCGGGTGTTGATACACATTTATTGTGTTGCGATGGCTAGAATTTACATTTGGTCTAGTGGGCAACTTAGTACGGTCTAATGGGAACCGCATACTAGCTGGGGACCTATAATGTAATTCTAGTGGTGGAGCGAATTCTGAATCATCTGTGAGGGTTCCCGGTTGTTGTGATCACCGTTGATTTAAAATCCCATTGGGAACCAGTGATTCAGGATGGTGAGGTATTGAAATGTGAGAGAATTACATCGAGGTGTAATTCGCATTTCAGGCGATAGGAAGTGTGAGAGAATTATACGAAGGTGTAATTCGCATTTCCGGGATTTAATAAATGATGAAGTGTGAGAAAATTACATCGAGTTGTAATTTGCATTTCATGGGTTATTGAGTTTAACTTCTTATAAATCTGGTGGAATTATAAGTAGTTGTTGATGTTATTTATTTAAATGACTAAGTGAAATAGTCATAGTGGTTGAAACTTGATTTGGTAAAATGAAAGATGCAGGTTTGAGACACCTGATGTTTAGTTGTTGAGTTTTAAATTTGAATTGATTAACCTCACTAGGCGAAAGCCTAATGTTTTAAGTTGAATTGTTTTACCAGGTTCAGGTTCGGGAAAGAAGTAATGGGGAGTGAATTTCATATCAAACTATGAGGTGAAGGGATCCAGCAATTTTTGGAGATTTTTGGGACGAAGCTTAGATAATCTAGTTAATCTATTTATGTTGTAAGAATAGATTAATAAGATTATTTAGGAAGAAGTTAAATGTTGTATATAAAACGATGCTGTAGATCCTTGTTGTTATAAAGGTTTGGTATCTTTAATGATCATAGTATTTTAATTTGAGGTTTAAATTGGCCTTGAATTTTAGGGTGTTTCAGATAAGCTTTTACTTGCGATAAGCCTCTATGGTGCACTGCGATAAGCCCAAGACTTGGGATTTTTTGAAAAATCTTTTCAAGGCAAAATCAACTTTGGCATTGTACTAAACTGTTAAGTGGTTCAGATGGCTCAACATGATGGGAACTCTTCGGATGAGAACACCATCATCCGTTCGCATCGTTCATCCCACCCGTCCATAAATGCTCGTGACCGGGATGAAGAAATCTTTCCAAGGGCTAATTTTATGAGATTTGATGATAACAACCATCATCTAGATCTAGCGGTTCCCTTCGACTATCAGATAATCATAGAGATCATCTGTGGCCATCCTCTACGAACCGCGGTTACACGAGTTGAACTTGTACCAGCCATTTATCTTCAACAATTCTGGGGTACAATGTTCAATCCGACTCATCGTACACCACATTTCACGGTCAGAGTTGATCACTTTGACACCCGAATTACTCTACGAGGACTCCGTCGTGCACTTAACCTTCTATATTCCGAGAACTTTGAGGATCCGGTTCCTGAAGAACAACTATTTGCCGATATCAGAAGTCTTGGATATCAACACCCCAACAACCAAGTTCTTACCGGTTCATCTCAGTTCAGACGCAACTATCTTCCAAGAGTATGGTACACACTATGCTCAATATTTAACCGTTGTATGACTTCCAAACACACAGGCTTAGACAAGACGAACATGCCTATCCTACGGATGTTCCATGCCTTTGCATTTAACTGGAACATCGACTATGCTATTCTGCTTTGGAATGAGCTTATCGAGCTAGTCGAGGACAAGGCTCGCCCAAAGAAGAACAAAACTTTTGTACCTTATCAACGATTCTTCCAGATTCTGATTCATCAGATTTTGGAAGATAATCATGAGATTCCCCGGCGTGTAGATGCTCTATGAGGCCCAAGCCAGTACATGCATTACATAAGGATGCATGCGCACGTGGATTTTGCTCACATCGCCGTCATCCGCGAAGACGTGCTTGCATATGCTGACCAACAGTCCTGGGTAGTTCAGCAGTATAGGCTAGAAAATGCATTGGTGGTCCAGCCAGAGCCGGAGAAACCTCCCCAAGATGCAAACCTACTAGGAGGTGAGGGTCAGAATGTCGAGGGGGTTCAAGAACACGGGGTTCTTGAACAACGAGAGGTGAGGAGACCAAAAAGAAATAGAGTCGGGAGAAGATTACGTACTATTGGCCATGCATCCTCTTCACGACCAACTCAACCACCACCTTGACCTCCTCCAGTTCAGATATTCGATGACGATGTCTCCTGGAACTCAGCAGACGCTGTTGCATCATCTTCTGATGATGATGTAGCTTCATTAAGACCTTTTGATGATGATGATGACTCCGACCATGACCCTGATGCCGACTTGATTCCAAGATATATGGGTCAGAGACCACGAGTCGTGAGTTCCGATGCTGATTCCACACGAAACATCGGACTCTCTGACACTGCTACTGACGTTGCTGGTCCTTCAAATGTAAACGAAGAGGAAGAAGTAGATGTGGAAAATGTAGTTAGTGGCGAGGAAAAAGGGAGAAAAGAATTAAGCGAAGCTGTGATAGAGTCGGACAAAGTTTTAACTGCCGACTCTCCCCAAACCGATCCGAGCCGGGTAGCCACATCTTCTACCAACGAGCGTATGTCACCGTTGCGTATTGAACAAGCCGTGGTGGACCCAGCTATGCATAGCACAACCCCACCAAGCCACTTATCGGTCTCTCAACAGACCGGTGCTTCATTTGCCACAGGGGAATTAGCACAAAGTCTATCGGCAACACAATTGGTGTTTGCTGGTATTGAAACAGGTAGGCTCCCGCCCCGGCCACCGACCTTCCTTCAACGCACATCGAGTCTTGGACCATTCGGACGAACATATTTTCCTAGGACACATATGATGGTACAACACCAAATTGAGAGCTTCCGTGCTCCAACCGGAACACCCCGAGTTAGGCCGCCATTCGTTGGTGCCTCGCGAGGAGCGGGTGGAAGTCCTGTCATTGCTAACACCATGCCAGCGGTGAACACAGGCCATGTAGCTATTGCTACCACGACAACCGAGAACCTATGTGGCTCGGGAGTTAGATCTATTTTCCCTTCGTTAACTATTTCACAAGTCGCTCAGAATCTCGGTCTGTATCCGCACTACATCACCTTGGAGGTTCTGCGAGCTTCACTGGCTTCTATTGACACAACTTACAAGAAGCACACCGACGAGTTGAGGAAGATTGTTAGTGACCTATCTGCTGAAGTTAAAAGAAAAGTAAAAGGAAAAGGTGTTGCTGAATCTTCACCAACTCCTCCGAATCAACCATCCCGCGATAAATCCGATCCACAAACACCACCACCAGTACCGTTACACCAAATACCAACCGACCAGCTCAAATCAGAGCTGTTAGCCCGACTTCTAGCCCAAGGCGATTCCAATACTGCTGAAGAGGGATCTTGTTGGATTACTACGCCAACAATCCCAACCTCAAGCCTCAACATCCTCAAGCGTTGAATATCTTGCCGTGAACGCGTCCATGCAAGACATGACCAAAGCTATTGTTGCCGGTTACCAATCTCTAGCCACACGGATCACCGTCGTCGAACAGGCGTGTGGTGTGCAAGCTCAAGCCTCAGATAAACGAAGACATGATGTTCAGGATGATCCTGATCTTCATGAGGGGGAGAAGAGAGCAAGGGTCCGAGAAACAAGTGGTACGGGTACAGCAAATGAGGGGGGTCCAGTCAGTGTACCGGGAACAACTGAAGCTGGAACGGCGACTGATGTGGTACAGGAACAGGATACTGAAATGGATGTTCTAGCTGATGTCATAACCGGGGTTGAAAAGCCTTCGGCTGTTGACAATAGAACGACGGATGAGCGGATGGCCGACGATATGCTTATTGAAATCATCTACATTGATTCATAGGAAGAGCCAGAGCGGTTGAGCCACAAGATCAAAGAAGAAATGGTGGATGCTCTGGACGATGTTGTTGAAACTACTGGGGATCAGGTTATGGAAGTTGAATCCGAAGATGATGCTCTTCCACCGCCAGAAACAACAGATCTGGGTATAGGTACTTCAGCTTCACAAGCTCCGGTAATTCATGATGGAAAGATCAGAGATCCAGTACTTGAGGCGGAACTCCGAATCTATGAATTTGTCATTGATGCTGAACCGAGGTACGTGGTTACGGGAGAAAGAGTGACACTCCTGACTCCGTATCTAGAGACCCTAAGGAAAGAACTATATGTACGGGATGTTCAGCGAATCAACTTGGAGAAAGTTTATGGTATTGAGGACTGGCCATCACTGAAGAAGATTGAGTTTCTATACGTTATGAGAAATAAAGACAGAGAAACAGGTGCTGTCAGATCGGACAACATGATAATGAAGGTGTTGAAGGTTGAATCTCAAAAGTTGTTCGATGTCTTCTATCCTGAGCTCACCGTCTTGAGATCTGATGGTTCTGAATCTGTGTTCTCTGAGGCTGACTTCAAGAGTCTGAAACTAGATGATCTCCTGAGTCTTTATAGCCTCCTAGCCTCCCGCCCAGAGAAGAAGATTGAATATGACGCTGCTTACCAGAGTGTGAAGAAATTTATGAGAAATATCCTGAAGTTCTCATACATTAGCGATTTCCATATGGCTTTGGAATCTCATCAAGCTCATGTGAACATCAGAAGACCAAACAGACGCTTGCCTGATATTCAAGGTATCCCCGCCTACACCGTACTGAAAAAGCCTGAGGTTGGGGTTGTCTACCTTGATACTGACTCAAAGAAGAGATTCATGAGAGTTATTGAGATCAACAAGTTCTATGAGGGTACTATGAAGATAATTCTGGTTCACCTGGAAAGCAAGCTACGTCTGGATGCAAGTGGAGAGGTGAAGCTCAAAGACAAAGAAAAGGACCTGATCAACCAAGTGATTGAAGCCATTTCCTACCGGAAGGAGTACCGACATGCTCTGCGAAGATTCGAGATCATCTTTGGTATTCGAAAGAAATATATGACCCCGGTAGACGTCTAAATCTTTTGCCTCTACATTGGTACAAAGGGGGAGATTGTTAGTGCTTAATTATGATTGTACCAAGTAGAGGGACCTAATATGTCATTGTTCAATAGTTGTAACTAGTATATATTGTTTGCTACTTTCCTCTTTAGGTTTAGGTCATTCTCACACATAGTAGCAACACACACAAGTATTGCACTCCATTCATCTTTGTGAGCTACTTGAATTGATATTGAATATAGAGATGGCTTCCTTATTGTTTTACATTGATTGATTACTTATTCTGGGATCACAAAAGTTTTGATACAGTCAAAAGGGTAGCATCTCCACACAATCGGGTTGTTTTCGCTCTCCTTGCACCTGGGCAGAATCCATCTAAACGAATTCGACACAATGTTATCACGAATAGTATCTTTTCGAGGGGTTAGGCTGTCGAAAACACACCTGTTTCGGAAGCTTCATAGGGTATGACAGCTGATGTAGAACACAACTTCTACGACTTGCCTCACCAAATTGTTTTTGAAGGCTTCTTTGATACCAATTAACATCGTCTCCAACGACCTGGTCCCCGGAAAGGTAAAGGTCCACCGTCTCTCTAAAAATCTCCAAACCTCCAATGCAACATGGCATTCGAACATCAGGTATGATAGTTGTCGTACTCAGAAAGTATGATATGAGAGATTTGAGACATAATTATAGTAAAATGGAGAAATTCAGATAGTCAACAAAGTTTCTCAATGATATTTTTTTGAGAGATTTACTCCCGATTTTACACTCTTGATATCATTTTCTGTAAACTCTATATATTTGGTATCAATGACTTTTTTTTGGTTTTATTACCTTACATGATTTTATTTTGTTCTATGGTATTATTCAATACACTAACACACAAGTCTATATGTATGTCTGAATATATATACATACATACATACATATATATACATACATACATACATACATATATATACATACATACATACATATATATATATATATACATATATATATATATATATATATATATATATGTGTGTGTGTGTGTGTGTGTGTTGTCTTAGGGCAGACCTTGAAAAACGTCATAACCTCGCCGTAATTCGTAAGCTTTAAGGCTTGACCTAGCCGCCACACCATGTCTCACGTCATTTAGAACATTGTTAGAGCATCCACACACGTCTTGCAAGAGCCCTTGCAAGATGACATGGCATGCCATGTGTCTTGCAAGGCTTTGCAAAACCACCCCCATCTTGCTAAACTTGCAAGCCTTTCAACAAATTAAATATATTAAACAAACACATTTTTTAATTTAATTAGTTTATTTGTTTGTTTAAACATTAATTATAATTAATATGTTTATTAAATTTAATTCATTTATTAGTTTATTTGAACATTATTTTTTTTAAATATTTTTATTAAAATTTCTTATTCATGCTTTATTTTAAAAAATGATATTTTATGCAATGTTTTTTATTTAAACTGCTAAATTATATTTACACAAAATATAATAAAAGAAAACAAAAGTAAAATTTTAGTTATCTATACTTTATAATTAATTTATTAGTTATATTATAATTATCTATATTATTTATATTATAATTATTTATATTATAATTTATTAATTTAGAAAGGAGTTTGGTCTTACATGTGTGTGGAAGGTGTTATTGCAAAACTGATGTGGCACTTATGAAAGGAGTAAGGTCTTGCAGGTGTGTGGATTGTCTTATATACAAACATACAGATGCATTAATATATATATATATATATATATATATATATATATATATATAGAGAGAGAGAGAGAGAGAGAGTTGAGTTCATACGAGAACGCTAACTATTTAAGAAAACAAGAAAACAACCACTATGTACAAAATCATATATAATTACGCGACTTTTTCCGCCACTTTAAGTTGCGGCCAAATTCGCATGTGATTTTACATTGATTGATTACTTATTCTGGGATCACAAAAGTTTTGATACAGTCAAAAGGGTAGCATCTCCACACAATCGGGTTGTTTTCGCTCTCCTTGCACCTGGGCAGAATCCATCTAAACGAATTCGACACAATGTTATCACGAATAGTATCTTTTCGAGGGGTTAGGCTGTCGAAAACACACCTGTTTCGGAAGCTTCATAGGGTATGACAGCTGATGTAGAACACAACTTCTACGACTTGCCTCACCAAATTGTTTTTGAAGGCTTCTTTGATACCAATTAACATCGTCTCCAACGACCTGGTCCCCGGAAAGGTAAAGGTCCACCGTCTCTCTAAAAATCTCCAAACCTCCAATGCAACATGGCATTCGAACATCAGGTATGATAGTTGTCGTACTCAGAAAGTATGATATGAGAGATTTGAGACATAATTATAGTAAAATGGAGAAATTCAGATAGTCAACAAAGTTTCTCAATGATATTTTTTTGAGAGATTTACTCCCGATTTTACACTCTTGATATCATTTTCTGTAAACTCTATATATTTGGTATCAATGACTTTTTTTTCTGTAAACTCTATATATATATATGTGTGTGTGTGTGTGTGTGTGTGTGTGTGTGTTGTCTTAGGGCAGACCTTGAAAAACGTCATAACCTCGCCGTAATTCGTAAGCTTTAAGGCTTGACCTAGCCGCCACACCATGTCTCACGTCATTTAGAACATTGTTAGAGCATCCACACACGTCTTGCAAGAGCCCTTGCAAGATGACATGGCATGCCATGTGTCTTGCAAGGCTTTGCAAAACCACCCCCATCTTGCTAAACTTGCAAGCCTTTCAACAAATTAAATATATTAAACAAACACATTTTTTAATTTAATTAGTTTATTTGTTTGTTTAAACATTAATTATAATTAATATGTTTATTAAATTTAATTCATTTATTAGTTTATTTGAACATTATTTTTTTTAAATATTTTTATTAAAATTTCTTATTCATGCTTTATTTTAAAAAATGATATTTTATGCAATGTTTTTTATTTAAACTGCTAAATTATATTTACACAAAATATAATAAAAGAAAACAAAAGTAAAATTTTAGTTATCTATATTTTATA
Organism: Saussurea involucrata; assembly: GCA_033807775.1. NCBI lineage: Eukaryota > Viridiplantae > Streptophyta > Magnoliopsida > Asterales > Asteraceae > Saussurea > Saussurea involucrata. Next base: position 5,850,271 of record CM066313.1, on the reverse strand, counting down.
ATTAATTTATTAGTTATATTATAATTATCTATATTATTTATATTATAATTATTTATATTATAATTTATTAATTTAGAAAGGAGTTTGGTCTTACATGTGTGTGGAAGGTGTTATTGCAAAACTGATGTGGCACTTATGAAAGGAGTAAGGTCTTGCAGGTGTGTGGATTGTCTTATATACAAACATACAGATGCATTAATATATATATATATATATATATATATATATATATATATATATATATAGAGAGAGAGAGAGAGAGAGAGTTGAGTTCATACGAGAACGCTAACTATTTAAGAAAACAAGAAAACAACCACTATGTACAAAATCATATATAATTACGCGACTTTTTCCGCCACTTTAAGTTGCGGCCAAATTCGCATGTGATTTTACACATAATTTGTCGTTTTCTTGTTTTTTAAATAGTTAGCGTTCTCGTTTGAACATTTCTCTCTCTCTATATATATATATAGTATAGAAACATATAGGTGTCACCGCTCTGTGTGTGTGGCACAAAGATTTGAAATTCAACCTTTTTAACTAGGTTAAAAGTTGAAAACGTTCGCCCGTTTAATCTCTTTCATGGGCAAAAGAAATGGAGTTTGGTTATAAAATTTGGTTTTGTGGGCATAACGATGAGAATATTGCATTAAATCATTACTAAAATACATGTTAAAAGATAATATTAAAACATAACCAATCTTGACATTCCAAAATAATTAACTTATGTTTATTTGTATTGTCTATTTTTGCGAGGACTAAATATATCAATTTCTAAAAGTGTGAGGATGGCGCTGATAGCTGAGTTGCAGACAGGGGTAGCCGAGCAATTGGGTGTTGCTGCAAGGACTGATACGAAAAGGGCTTAATAACATTGATACTCTCGTATATATAGAATGCGATTAGGGTGTCTCTCATTTTTTAGAATTCAGATTACTTTTGTTTAGATATCCTTTCTCTCTCTCGTTTCCTTTAGAGTTCGTTTCCAGTATATGTTAGGTTTTCATGTTAACCTTCAAATCTCTTGAAGGTATGTAGAGTGTGAGTGAATCTGTAGTGAGTTTTATTTTGTAAATGTTGATATTAAATAAAGTTTTAGTTTAAATATTTCTAGATGGTATCAGAGATAAACGATTTTGTGGTTTAGTTCATCTTCATGGCTAATATGAATATGTTAGTCCTTATCATTTTTTGTTAAAACTTTTTGTTTGAAACACTGATTATTTCTTCATTTCCTCATCATCCTTGTTAAACATTTTCTGTTGATTTTCTTTGTTGAAAATATTTTCCTTATCATTTTTGTTTAACAAAATCAGTTTCTCTCTCTTGTAAGGAATCTGATCGTAATCGTCAGATCTCCCTTATTGTTTGTGATTTATCTGTTTTACTAGTGTTCTTGTAAAACAAGGATAATCAGTGTGTTTCTTCTTTTGTCTGGTTTGGATCTTGCGTTGACAGACTCTGCCAAACTCATTGGTTTTGAATCTGTTCTTGTAATCTGGCCCAGACGTCATAGTAGTTAATATTTCTCTAGATTTGAATCTTATCTCTATAGATTTGGTTCGGATCTAGTTTTCTGGTTCTGGATCTGGTATCACAGATCTGGTCTCATTTAGTTTGCTTGAATGCGACTTTGTTCCTTCTTATTAAGATTCCTCTAGATCTGAATCCTATCTCTGTAGATTCGGTTCGGATCTGGTGTTCTTGGTTTTTGATCTGTTATTATAAGATCCAGTTCATACCTGCTTATTTGTCTAGTATTTTCTCTAGACTTACTTGGTTCGTCTTCTTGCTGATTTAGTCCAAATCTAGACATCACAGACGTTCAGAGTCATTTTGTTTGTCACGAGATCTGCCTTGTGACTGATTATTATATCAACCGACTCGGACTGTGTATACTCTTTAAGATTTGATCTAAATCTCATTATAGATCTGGTTTGGTCTTCTTATCTGTACTCTCATCATCTCTTCTTCTTGTTATATCAGTAACATTCTGGTTTTAATAGTCTGTGACTCGAGGAAGACCTTTAAGGTTCTCATGAATCGAAGAGAATTATTTTTGTGTGCAAATCTGTTTAGTTGTGATTAGTTAAAACAGAGAAGCTGATTCTGTCTTATGACTCAATTTACATTAGTTTACTTAAGTTGATCTCTGTATTGACGAGGATGTATTGACGAGGATCTGATCCGTATTGGACTACTCTCTCTGTTTTGCTTTAATCACATTTGATCTCAGATCTGTTTTTTTTTTAGTATTGGTGTCAGTATTGCTATCAGATCTATTGTTAGTCTGTTTCTTATTTGTTTGTTCAGGAGTGTTCTGGACCTAATTGAACCTTATTTGTTCCGGATTTCTCTTGAGACTCCAGATAGCTCATCACTTTTTCCGTTGTGCCTCACTCATTTCTCACTGTAAGCCCGTTCTGTTTACCTACTAATCTTTGGAACCACTGTAAGTCTTTGTTTACCTCTCTGTGTGTTACTGTTCTGCTTTGGTTTGGATAACTGAGTGGTAGACTTGACCTACCATCCTTTGAGTGGCAAGGAATCTTGTCTTTTCCCTAAGTTTTTATCCTTGTGTGGTTATTCCTCTTATACTTAGTGCTCACTATGACTGGAGCTGAATCTCCTAAGACTCCAGACTCTCGATCTTTGATTGGGAAGCTGGACTTTGGAGATCCGCTATATCTCCATCCTAGTGACACTACAGGTGCTTCTATTCAGAATATCAAACTTAATGGGACTGATAATTACAAGGTTTGGTCATGTTCTATGACTCTGGCATTGGAAACTAAAAATAAATTTGGTTTTGTTGATGGATCTGTTATCCGTCCTAAGGACAACGATGTCCTTGCTAAACAATGGGATAGGTGTAACTCAGTTGTCTTATCCTGGATTCTTAACTCTATTTCTGAGGAGCTGTTTGTGAGTCAGGTATTTTCTAAAATAGCTTATGAGGTTTGGACTGAACTAAAGGAAACTTATGATAAAGTCGATGGCTCTGTAACTTTCAATTTACATCAGAAAATTAATTCCTTGTCTCAAAATGGAGCCTCTGTTTCAGACTATTATCACAAGTTAAATGCACTATGGAGACAGTTTGATGCATTGGTCAAACTGCCCTCATGCACGTGCAACGCCTCACATTATTTTTCCAACCATAATCAATTAATCAAGTTAATGCAGTTTTTGATGGGTCTGGATGATCACTATGCACACATTCGAAGCAACATTTTAACCACTGATCCACTCCCATATGTCAAAACTGCATTCTCCTTGATTTCCAGGGAAGAATCTCACAAAAGTGGGGCTCGACCCTCTAAAACCAAGGGTCAACACACGACTTTCTTTGGAAAAACAAATACTAATAAGAAATATTTTGGAAAAAATCCTCTTAACTGTAAACACTGTGGGTTAAATGGACACACAATTGAAAGGTGTTACAAGTTAATTGGGTTTCCAAAAGACTTTCAGTTCAACAAACCAAAAAATGGACAGTCTTTCAAATCTTCTGTTGGTAATGCTTGTTCTACTGACAATTCTGTTCAAAATCCAAGTTCTTCTAACTCATTAACAGAAGATCAAATTAATAAGCTCTTGACTTTGATAGATCACAAACAGTCTAAAGGAATATCTGTCAATATGGCAGGTAACTTCTTTTCTAATATGGCAAACCTTACTAATGTGTCTCATAAGCTATCTAGTTCTGGTTGGATAATTGATTCAGGTGCAAATCAGCATATGACCACTACCTCTTCTCAACTTGAAAATCTCATGGATATTTCAGATTTAAATCTTAAAGTAACTCAACCAAATGGAGAAGATGCAAAAATAAACCAAATTGGAAATTACAGATTAAATAATAGAGTCATGTTGCATGATGTTCTTGTTATACCTGATTTTCATGTGAATATTTTATCTGTACATAAAATTGCTAGAGACAGTAACATATTTGCATTGTTTGATGAATATAAGTGCTATCTTCTCCAGGACTTTCAGTCCACGAAAGTAGTGGGGACTGGTAGTGAACAAGGAGGATTATACTTTTTGGATAAACTGACTATAGGTGAGTCTTATGACTCAAAATCTCAAGACTCTTGTAATGAGTCTAATATGTCTATAATGTGCTGTGTTTCTCGTCAGTTATGGCACAGTCGGCTGGGGCATCCAGCTGATCCTGTGCTTAATGTTTTAAAAGAAACACTTGGTCTAGGAAATGACCGTCACCTCCCTCCTTGTGAAATCTGTCATATGGCCAAACAGGCCCGTGACAAATTCAATCTTAGTAATCACACTACTAATACACTTGGTGAATTAGTTCACTTGGATCTTTGGGGACCCTATAGGGTTCCAAGTAAAGAAGGGTTTAAATTCTTCTTAACTATTGTTGATGATTATTCTAGATGTGTTTGGGTTTATCTTTTGAAAGCCAAAGATGAAGTGTTTGATAATTTGGTTGCTTTCCACATTATGCTTCTTACTCAATTTGGCAAACGTGTTAAGACCTTCAGAAGTGATAATGGGACAGAATTTGTGAATAATAAAGTAGGTGAGTTTTTTTTAGAACCAATGGAATAATACATCAAACTACTTGTGTTTACACACCTCAACAAAATGGGGTGGCCGAACGTAAACATAGGAATTTACTTAACATGGCTAGGGCATTAATGTTTCAAGGGAATATTCCATTGAATATGTGGACCGAGTGCGTATTAACTGCTACTTACCTCATTAATCGCACTCCCTCCTCTGTATTACATGGAAAATGTCCTTATGAAATTGTTTTTGGGTTTCCCCCTGTTCTGAATCATCTTCGAAATTTTGGATGCCTGTGCTTTGCTATTAAACCTAATGTCTCTGATAAATTCTCTGCTAAATCTGAAAAATGTGTTCACTTGGGTTATTCTAACTCAAAAAAGGGTTATAGACTGTATAGTCTAGAATCAAAGCAAATTGTGGTATCTAGAGATGTTAAGCTTTATGAAAATATTTATCCTTTTAAAATGAGTTCTAATTTTCATGATCAAAATTCAAGTGATATTAGTTCTTTAAATTTCTTTGATTCTGTGTATTTTCAGACTAATGATCCTACTTCCGAAATACCCAATGATGAAATTAGGGTGAATTCTCCAAATGAAAATATGTTAAATCTAACTGAACATAGAAGCAGCCTTGAACTACTTGGAAGCCAAAATAGAGGTGCCGGGTCAAATGACCTTGGTGGCACTAATAGTAGATATAATACTGCTGAAGCTGCCAGGTCAAATGACTCTGGCAGTACCCAAGTTACCAGTAGTTCACAGGCGGGGTTTCGACAGTTAAGAGTTCAGTCTAATAATGATGAACATTTGGATTCCTTTTCTGAGGGTAGTGATTCTGATTCTGATCAGATTATGACTTCTGTTCGTAAATCAAATAGACCATCGAATTTACCTAAAAGATTCCAAGATTATGTTGTTGAGGGTAAAGTCAAATATGGCATTGAAAGAGTTGTAAATTATTGTAATCTTAGTATAAATAATTTTTCATTTGTGTCTACCTTAAATAAATCTTTTGAACCTGATAGCTTCTTTGAAGCAAGTAAAGACTAGAACTGGGTAGATGCTATGAACACTGAGATGGAAGCCCTGTATAGAAATCGAACATGGGTTTTAACTGAATTACCGCCTTGTCGTAAGGCTATAGAGTGTAGGTGGATTTATAAAATAAAATATAAATCCACCGGAGAAGTAGAAAGATATAAAGCACGTCTTGTAGCCAAGGGCTATAGTCAACGTGGACATCTAGACTATGAAGAAACTTTTTCTCCCGTAGTAAAGATGGTCACGGTAAGATGTGTTATAGCTCTTGCTGTTCAGCATCGGTGGCCGTTGTATCAGGTAGATGTGAACAATGCCTTCCTCTATGGAGACTTAGAAGAGGAAGTTTACATGAGTTTGCCACCGGGGTATTTTTCTCCAAATGACAAAAGGGTTTGTAAGCTTGTTAAATCTTTATATGGACTTAAACAAGCACCTAGACAGTGGTACTCCAAATTGTCTTCTTGTTTATTTGAGCATGGTTTTATTCAGAGTACGAGCGACTATTCGCTGTTTACTAAATCTGCAAATGATGTGTTTATAGTTCTGTTAGTATATGTTGATGATATAGTAATAACTGGTAATTCTGAATCTGAAATTAACTGTGTTAAAAAAACATTTGCAATCAAGTTTTAAAATAAAAGATTTAGGCTATCTAAAATTCTTTTTGGGTATTGAAATTTTAGAAACAGATAAAGGTTTATGTATGTCACAAAGAAAATACTGTTTAGAGTTATTGAATGACTTTGGTTATTTGGGATGTAAACCAATAAACACTCCAATGGACATGAATCTTATAGTTACTGAGTCTGTTGGATCAGAATCCAAAGATCCTCCATTAAAGGATTTTACTGGATATCAACGATTAATTGGTAGACTTATATATTTGTTAGCTACACGACCAGATATTTCCTTTGATGTACAATGCTTAAGTCAGTTTATGCATTCCCCCGTATGTCTCGCCTAAAACTTGCACTTAGAGTTTTGAGATATTTAAAGGGTTCTCCTGGTAAGGGTATTTATTTCTCTGAATGTATAGCTACTGAGTTTAAGCTTTCTGCCTATGTTGATGCTGACTGGGGAAAGTGTTTATCAACACGAAGGTCAGTAACTGGGTACTGTTTGTTTCTAGGTAACTGTATGATTTCGTGGAGAAGTAAGAAACAGACTACTGTTTCTCGCTCCTCTGTTGAATCTGAGTATAGAGCAATGGCATCTGCTCTATGTGAAATTATATGGATTGTTAGTATTTTGACTGAGTTAAATGTTAGCAATTTGCTTCCAATAAGTTTGAATTGTGATAACAAGTCAGCTATTCAAATTGCTAATAATCCGGTGTTTCATGAAAGGACCAAGCATATTGAAATTGATGTACACCAAGTACGAAATAAGGTTTCAACTGGAATGATTAAGACTGTAAAGGTACCCTCTACTGAAAATCCAGCTGATATCTTTACAAAATCTCTTGGTGTAAATCAACACAATTATCTTATATCAAAATTAAATATGTTAGATCTTTTCAGCGTCAAGATTGAGGGCGGGTGTTAAAAGATAATATTAAAACATAACCAATCTTGACATTCCAAAATAATTAACTTATGTTTATTTGTATTGTCTATTTTTGCGAGGACTAAATATATCAATTTCTAAAAGTGTGAGGATCGTGCTGATAGCTGAGTTGCAGACATGGGTAGCGGAGCAATTGGGTGTTGCTGCAAGGACTGATACGAAAAGGGCTTAATAACATTGATACTCTCGTATATATAGAATGCGATTAGGGTTTCTCTCATTTTTTAGAATTCAGATTACTTTTGTTTAGATATCTCTCTCTCTCGTTTCCTTTAGAGTTCGTTTCCAGTATATGTTAGGTTTTCATGTTAACCTTCAAAATCTTGAAGGTATGTAGAGTGTGAGTGAATCTGTAGTGAGTTTTATTTTGTAAATGTTGATATTAAATAAAGTTTTAGTTTAAATATTTCTAGAATATACTTAGAGGTATTTGATTAAATAACATGACTTGTGTATGTTTGCTAATATGCGACTAAAAATCTAAACCATAGCGACATTGTCACTTTAGTATATATTTCGACATGATCATTCACTACACCAAATCTCACTTAGGCAACAAATGAAAAATGTTGCCTAAGAGGGGTTTATATGTTGCCTAAGGCTTAGGCAACATGCCTATGTTGCCTAAGAAGTGTTGTCTTCTCAATGTTGCATAAGAACCTAGGCAACATAAGCAAACAGCATATGTTGCCTAAGCGGACTCCTTAAGCAACACATAATTGGTTATGTTGCCTATGATAAAAACATATGTTGCCTAAGATATCAACTTAGACAACATATATTATTTGCATATGTTGCCTAAGATATCAACTTAGACAACATATACTATTTGCATATGTTGCCTAAGATATCAACTTAGACAACATATACTATTTGCATATGTTGCCTAAGATATCAACTTATACAACATATACTATTTGCATATGTTGCCTAAGATGTTTTATATAAAAAAAATATTATTGCACATTTTGTGCACCATGATGATTTTCTACTCGCATGTTTTCTACAAACACCCATAAACAAACAAACTCGTGTGAATCGACAAACAACTCCAATAACCAAATAAAACTAATAAATTCGATAATTGAACGATAATGTTTTGACTGAGTTAAATGTTAGCAATTAGCCTATGTTGTCTAAGGCGACATTTGGTGTAGTGATTGATTTCACAAGATCCCTACCAAGTATTTGTTTGTGCACTGGGGAGGACCAATTAAGAGCCGAGTAGACTCCCGTGCATTGATCCACTCACTCGGTTTATTGTAAAAGAAAAAAACTAGGCGTATGAAAGGTGTACCGTTTGATTTTGAAGGGACTCTTAAATATTTTGAAAGCAAATTTATAACAGATATCAAACATGAGTGAGATGGTTTAGATGTTTAGATTAAATCGTCGGATAATAAGTTGCAGGTTCGATTTTTACATCTAGCAAATATATCATTTAAATCTTTTAAATTTCGCCTCGATCGGAGTGTCATGGGACATACAAATGTTACTATTAAAAATATTAATAATAAAGATACAACTTCAAGATGAAACTCAACCTCAAGATTTATCTATCTCCCATTTTGATTCTACTACTTTTAAGATTTATTTTCCTTTTCATTGCAAAATAATCTTTAAAACCGTTGTTTTTAATCTCGGATTTAAATCAACATATAATTATTTCAAAGTCATTGTCGTTTACATTTGAAAAAAAAAGTATTTTATTTTTAAATCGACTCAATTGACTTTTTCCCCTAGTCAAACAGATAGTCATGTACTTTGTGGACCATTGATTTAGCTTAAAAGACGTATTCGCTAAAAAAAACGAGTCCATCATTGTATGTGTGTGTATATATGTCTGTATGTATATATGTATGTATAGAGGTGGTTTATTTATCAATTTATCTCATTTGAACAACCATTGCACATAAATCTCAACCGTTCATTTAATCTAGTGAAAATGAGATTTCATATATATATATATATATATATATATATATATATATATATCTTAATTGTTTCCTAGTATAAACCGTTGATCATAACTTTAAATGAACACTCAGCATTTCCATAAATATTTCAACTGATTTGGTTGTTTGGGTTGTATAAATGGGATAAGTTGTATTTGAAACATATAAGACATTTGTAGTTTGTATGTGTTGTTTCATAAATGAAACTATACATGTGAACATGTAGTGTTGATAGAGTGTTGTTTCTTAAATGCAACATCAAAGATTGTTTTGTATGTGAGAAAACACATAAATATGTTTATACATGAAACACATACTTATATTCACATACAAAAACAAAGCAAAAATCAAACTCATTTGATTGTTTTCTTTGTTTTCACACGTTTGGTTTTCACATGTATTATTTCACCTATGAAACAAGACATGAAATTGGTTGTTACAGTTTTTAACTTTTAACGGGACGTCCATTTATGAACCCTAAGTATTTTAGAAACCAAGAATCATATCTTTTTAACTATTAATGATGAATAACGTGATAAAATACTTATGATGAATGTCGTGACATATATTGATATGAATATATGATCATGATGAATAATACATGGTTTATGATTCCTAAAATATTTAAGGTTTCTGAATAGACCATGCACGTAAATATCTTAATTTTTATTAACATATGTTTCCAGATTCATGATACTCTTATGATGGTTTTCATGTTTACGTTTGAAGAGAGAACTTTAGGGTTTATGTTACTTGATGGGTGTCATCCAATCACAACAAATTTCAAATTTTACCGTACAATGTAAAAAGTTATTGTAACAAAAAACATGGGTTGAAATTTTAAAAAGAACTAACAAATACATTTGAAATAGAAAATATACTTAGAAATATTTTCTTTTGGTTTTAGAAAAGGTATTATGATTTGGAGATGAATTATTTTTTATACAAAGTTTACACCATTCTGGTAAAAGAAATAGTATAAATGATTATAATATTTAAACATTTTAGGTGTCGTGTAAAATCAATTTTATTGGAGTGTTAAGTAAATATCTAAGATGTTTAAGTGTACTAATAAATTGCTTTTTTTTAAACAAGAGGTCGAATTTTATTACGTCTAGCAAGAAGCTAGCAAAAGAGGAAACGAAACATCATGAGATCTTGATACAATTGATTGGATGAAGTCTCCACAATAAATGATTTTTAGCACACCTATTAAACCTCGCTGGTAATCAATAGAACGAATTTCCACAATTTGATCCAGGAGAGAGTCTTTTCGGGGAGGGATGTTATCGGACGTGCACCTGTTCCGAAAACATCAAAGACAGTAGCAGATGCCGAAAAAAATTGCTACTAACGCTTCCTTGGCTTGTTGGTCGTTACAAGAATTGACCCCGTTGAGCATCGATTCCATTGACTTCTCTGCAGGAAATGAAATCAACCACCATCTCTCGATGAATCTCCAAACCTCCATCGCCACTGGACATCCGAATAGCACGTGATCATTTGTTTCCGGTTTATCTCCGCAAACTTGACATAATATAGTATGAATATTGTTATCCCATGATCAATCGACAAATTCAAGTATATTGAGAGATCGAGATACAAACGTCATCCTCATATTAGATTTTAACATTTGAAGTACAATTGATGACTCTCTCTTTCTCTCACACTTTAGCTCTCACATTGTGCCACACCTTTACAAATGAGCCTCCTAACACTTTATATAGTCAAGCCCAAGGCCCACTAAGTGCTAAGCCCAAGCCCATTACAAACATAAGCCCTTTACAAAACTTTCATATAATTAGGACATTTTCGGTCCTAACAAATATCCATCTTTATCTTGTTTAGGTTAACTAGGGTAGGAACTCCATCTAACATAACTCTCCACATGAGATATGTACTTTAGGAGGTGATAGAGGATTCCATATTGTTTCTTTTTCACCAACATAAATACGAATTTTCAGTGACATGTATCAGTGAACCGACTGAGAAGATACCATTAGAGACTAGATTCCACTTCCAACCATCTGGATCATCGGACAACCCGCAACCCTTAATCATTTATTTTAATTGGTCAAACTCCTCATCGTCACTTCCATCTCGAATAGGTCTGCGCCAATCCCATGAATTTTCGGGTTTATAAGATCAAACAATAAAGCGTCTTCTAAAAAAAATCTTATGATAGGTTTATAGGACCTTTTTTTGCGTTTTAAAAAAAAGTGTCGTATTAGTTATTTTATACGACACTATTTAAAAAGATGTCCTGAAAAAACAAGTGTCTTATAAAATTAAAAGACGGGTTTATGAGACAATTCTTAAAGTTGTCATGTAAAATAGCTAATACGATGCTTATATTATAAACGTTCTGATTAATAACTTGTTAAAATGCCTAAAAACGTTCTATAAATCTATTGTAACACTTTTAGACATGATGATTTATAATTTGATCCTATAAACTTAAGTCCTAAAAAGTATGATATTAAAAAGCTTAGATACCTTAGATTTCTTATACACCTAATGTTGTTGTAGTGCGAGTCATTTCACCGTTAACAAGATCATCAGGTAAATGAATTCCTTCATTATATGAGAAGTTTACTCCAAACCGAAGATTTTGAAAGTTGGTTTCATTTATATACAATTTTGCATATAAATCAATTAACCCATGGATCTTATCACTAAGTCTTAGCCACCATTTAACACCTTCATAAGTTGACAGAGAAACCCTAAACGGCAACTTCTGGCCTAACGGGTGGAAATCAACAACGAAGTTGGCACTCGACTAAAGACTTAGATCACAGAGTTATGAATTATAAATAATATTACCATGTAAATCTGTAACTGTAAAATAAACAAGTATGTCTTAACACAAAATCATAATTTAGCCAACCATTATGGCTAATATATCAGAAATGTAGAAATAAAGAAATAAGTAAAATGAAAGACTTACAGAAGCTCTTCTCCAAGATTACCACAGCTTTATTACTTCCAAAGGATTTTTACAAATAGAAAGGAAATTGAGAGAGAAACTAAAGACTTATCTAAAAACGATCTGCCTAAAACTATGAGAGAAGGCTCCCTTTTAAAGGGAAATAAAAAGCAAAAGACAAAAGAAGAACAGGGAAGATTCCCACAATACTGTTTATTAACAGGAAATAAAATGTCGATCACATAATGACAAACTATTTTGTCGACCACCGAATAATTTTGTCGACCACTTTTTCAAAGTGAGGATGAGACGTTTCTCCAATTTCAATTATTTTGTGCTGTCTTTTAAAGAATCTCTAAGGTTTTCTAGAGCATCGTCTACAGAAAAACCAATCTGGTCGTCATCAGGGTCCTGAGCGTCCTGAGTTTGTTGATCAGATGTCATAGAAACGTCCGATTTGGAGTCTGAACAACTTATATTTTTGTATAAGTCCTTCTTCATATTTGCAATAAAGAGATCAATTATCTCTGCCTTCGTATGGGTCTCAGCATATTTCTGAGAGAGCTTTTGGTAAGGGCTTAGCTCTGAAGTGTCTTCCTGCTTTTGTTCAAATTGGTCCTTATAAAGATCAATCTTCTTTAGGATTTTTGACACCATTTCTTCGCCATAAGGCTTCTTTGTTGTTGGATCTTCTCTGGATAATTTATCCCAGTATTTTGTGAGGCTTTGTCTTTTTAGACAAGGAGCCATGATCTCTGTGTAGCCAAAGATTGGCTTCCATTTCCAGATCCAAGGAATCCCAAACTCTATAAAAAACCAACAAGTATTTTGCCCTTCAATATTATATTGGGATTTACAGTCATGAACTTTTGGAGAATAATCTACCCATTGATTTAAGCAAAGTTTTAAATCCTCAGGGAGAATTTCACTAGTAGTTCCAAAATATCTCCACCATGTAAAGAACCAGTTAGGAACCGGTAAGTGAAAACAGTTTTCACATATCTTTAAAAACCACGAATGTTTTTTATTTTCATTCTCATATAAGAGAACCTTTTCAAAGCTTGAGATATAATCCCAGTAATTAAATTTAAAATTACATTTATGGTGAGGAGAAAACCATTCTCTTTCAGCTAATGGAGATATTCCCCATTCTTCAAAAGATATAATCTTTTTTATAATGAATTTTGAGAAGGTATAAACTTCTGTCCTCGTAGAAGAGGAAAAATGGGTTATTTCTACTGAGTGTGTAGAAATTAAAAGACCTTCATAAAATTTTCTTTGTTTTAAAGTACCATGGATACTTGAAGAATTTGAAAGATATCTCTTTAGAATAATTTCTGGATTATCTTTCCATTGAATATCTTTTTCTTCAATTAGAAGTATAACTTCTTTGAAATCAGTTTCATAAAACTGTGAATCTGAGTTATCTTCTTTGCTAATATTAGCATAAGAGGATGATGACTCGGCTTTTTCCTTTTCCTTAATATAATTAAGATACTCTTTAGCAAGAGGATGATCCCCAGGTAAAGAAGTGCCTATGAGGTTTTGCAATGGATCTTTAAGGTTTGCAATATTTGAAGCTATTAGCTTCTTTTTCCCCATCTGGACATTGTAATCTGAGGTTGAAGATTCTCCTCCTCTTCCTCTATAAGAGAAAGAACTGCGTCTTCCTCTATAAGAGGAATAGCTACTATGTGAAGAGCTCATTCCTGCAATCATATGAGATATTCACGGGTTAAGAAATCAGACAGATAATTTTCTGCACCTTTCTTATAAACAACAGTAAAATCAAAAGGAGCTAAATGAGCTTGCCATCTAGCAAACATTTGTTTAGAAACATCATGTTTAAAATCCTTTTGAAACATGTATTTAGCAGAAATACAGTCTGTTTTTATAATAAATTTTTTATTATAAAGGTCGTCTTGGAATTTTAAGACACATTTTACAATTGCAAATAGCTCTTTTGCTATAGTAGCATAATTCTTTTGAGCACCATTCCATTTTCCCGAATGGAACCTAACAAGAATTTCTTGCTTTGAGTGAGGATCTATTTGTTTTAGAATACCTCCAAATCCTATGTCGGAAGCATCTGTTTTAATGATTTTTTCCCAAAGTGGGTTTGCTAGCATTAAACAAGGAAGTTTTTTAACCTTTTGTTTTATATTCTTTACAGTCTGGGTGTGGCTATCAGTCCAAGGGGGACTTTTCTTCTTAAGTCTATCATATAGAATTGAAGTATCTTCATTTAAATTTCCTATGTAGGCTGAAATATAATTTAGACTACCCAGAAATCTTTGTAATTGGGTTCTATCTGTAATTTTATCTGGGAAATTTGAACTAAATTCCATGCTTCTTTGTATAGGAATAATTCTTCCCTTTTCGATATTATGACCTAAAAATCTAATTTTTGTTTGGAATAATAACATTTTTGGTTTTGAAATAACTAAACCATTTTGTGTCACAACTTTTTTGAAAAGTTCGAGATGTTTAAAATGACTTTCCATATCCATCGAAAAAAACTAAGATATCATCTATATAGACAATTATAAAATTGCTATAAGGATAGAAAATGTCATTCATGATTTGTTGAAATTCAGACGGAGCATTTTTTAAGCCAAAAGGCATTACCGTCCATTCATAATGTCCTATTGGAACATTAAAAATAGTTTTATATCTGTCTTTCTCATCGATTTGAATTTGCCAATAACCAGATTTTAAATCAAATTTTGAAAATATAATAGCTTGAAATAACCTGTCAAGTAAATCCTTTTTATTAGGGATTGGATGTCTGGTCCATTTTAAAACTTTGTTAAGGGGTTTGTAATTTATTACAAGGCGAGGGACACCCCTTTCTTGCTCAGAATGTTTATTGACATAAAAAGCTGTACAAGAACATGAAGATTTAGAAGGTTTAATAAGACCTTTTTCTAATAAAGCGGTTATTTCCTTTTTGCAGAGTTCTATATACTCGACATTCATTTGACAGGGTCTAGCCTTAGTTGGTATATTTTTTTTTCTAAAAAGTCCTCCTCATAAGGCAGCGAAACCATATGTTTCTTTCTATCCCAAAAGGCATTTGGATGGTCACTACAGACCTCTAAGGAAAACTTGTTATTAACATAATCAATCTTTCTTTGTAATTTTGGATTTGAAAGTTTTTCCTCAATAGTTAAAATATTCATTTTCTTCCTTCAAAGAATATAATTGAAAATTCTTTCTGTCAAATTTTTCTCTTAATTCATTTAAGAATTTTTTGACAGGTTTATTTATGAAATCAAACCTTAAAGGATTTCCATTATAAAAACCCGTTAATCCTTTTTTATCTATTTGTTTCAAAGGATAAATATTATAAATAAAAGGAAGACCAAGAATAAGTTGGCTAGAAATATCTTTTGCTAATAAGAAACTTGTAGGAATACAATTTCCTTCTTTGCAAACATATGCTTTAGGAAGCTTATATTTAATATCAAGAGATCCTCCTCCCGCATGAGAAAGAGAATGAGAAGTTTTTTGAAAATATTTCGTAGGAATTAATCCTTCTTGTATAACATTTAAATCTGCCCCACTATCTATCATGGCAATAAAATCTTTCTGAAAAGTTCCTTCTATAAGAAGAGTGATTTTAGTATACCATTTTTGAGAAAAAGCCATGTTTAAAATATTAAGATGGTTATCGTTGGGATTATTTATTTCCTCATGGACGTCCTCATGGGTAATAATTTTTGAATTTTGAATCACTTTATGGATTTTTCCATAAGTATCACCAAAGAGAATTTCATCCTTTATTTGACTAGGGGTATTAATTTTTGAATGAATATGATTTATATTTTGATGTAACACGATATTATCATGCTTAAGGATTTTGATCTCAATTTTGAGATTTTCAATCTCTTTAGCTAAATCTTTTATAGAGATAGAATGATTTTTTAAATTTTTTTCAGATAGAAGTCTATTAACTTCTTTCATAGAATAATCTTGAGAATTAGGCCTATTGGGATGGGCAGAAGAAGACCCTGGGCTTGAGTCTTCTAAACTTTCAAGAATTTATGCACAAAGATTAGGATCTTTTATTTTTTTAAGATTTTTAAAACATTGTCATTAGATAAGACATTTATATCTTGGAATTGAGAAGCAAGTTGATAAAACTCATCTCCTTCCTGAAATTTAGAATTTTCATTATGAGTAAGTTTATTAAACTTATCCTTTTTATTTTTATCTTTTTTACAAGTAAAACCAGAAGAACAATTTTTACAATCTGATGAAGAAAATTTTGATTTAAGATCATTAATATCTTGATCAGAGTCATCAGAAGAATTATCATATAAACTATCATCCGAAAAATCTTTTTCTTTGTCAGAGTCAGAGTCTGAATTAAGAAAGAGTTTATACAAAGAGTCTTTTGTAGTCTGATCAATATCTAGACTGTTAATTTTTTTCTTTGTCCAGCAACTCGAGGCATAATGGCCTATTTTTCCACATTTATGACAAACTATTGAGTCTGTCTTTTTATTTCTTGAAGAAGGTTTGAAATCTTTTTTAACATCTTTTTCAATGTGTTTCTTCCTTCTTCTGAAATCTTTTCTTTTTGAAGTATTTCTTGGGAACTTCTTTTGATATTGATTTTTTCGAGAAAAGTTTTTCTTTTTCTTATGAAGAGGAAGATCCATTCCAAATTGATCACAGAAATCTCCTAACTATTGTCTCTCAAGAGATCGTTGGGTTTTAATTTGTCTTTTAAGGGCTAATTCATTACATAAAGAAAGACCCTCTCCAATGCAAATATTTATTAGCATACCATAGATAAAAGAATCGTAATCGATGTTAGAGTTATCTCTTCTAAGAATCTTTCTAACTCTTTCAGCAAAAAGATCAGGTAGGCCATCAATAAATTAGGCTTTCCAATAAGCATTATTACAATCATTAATCTCGTAAATTCGAGAGAGAAAAGTATCTTTATACCATCGGAATCTGGTTAAAGTTTTACACCTAAGATTCATTAGGAGAGTCCTAATGTTTTCACTGTTATCAGAAAATCTTCCTGTAAAATGCTCTATTAGAGTCATAATGAGAGGATAAAAAACGTTTTCGCTGGTTTCCCCATCTTCAGTTTTGACTGAAGTGTAAACCTCTTCTTTTTGGGAAGGGGTAATATAATTATCCCACCAACCTTTAAGTTGGCCAGTGAATCCTGCTACAAGCATTTTAGCAATATTTTTATCAGTATTTCCTATATTTTTACAAACCGTACAATACATCATCATACGATGAGCCATATTATAAATATGTTTGTTAGTATAACCATCCAGATTCCATTCATAAATACATTTTCCATTATAACTATTTGTAATAATGTATTCTTGTTCTTCATGAAGAACATCCATAGGACTAAGACGAGGATAATAATATTTATTTGAAGTAGGTTTATCTGCCCATTTCATTTTTCTGACTACGTCATCCGAATCATCCTCAGAGTTAGAAAATAAATTTGTTTCTAGAGTAGAGATTGAAGATTTTGGTTTAGAAATATAGAGACCTCTGAATTGTTTCTCTATTATTTTTTCAAAATCTTGATTTGAATTTTTTATTTTAAAATCTCTGATTTCAGGTGGAGGTTGGATAGAAGGTGAAGCAAAAATTATATCTTTTTTGGTTTTATTCTTATTCTCCAATTTTTTCTCTGTTTCTTTTATTTCTTGGAGGTTTGAAACAATTTTCAAAATCTTTTCCATATTCTTTTGAAGAGAGGTCAATTCTTCTCCTAATATGATGAGATAAAAGTTTGTATAATTTTGTTTTTCTAACAACTCATTTATGTGCTGAATTGTTACATGAAGAACCTTATCGTCAATTAATCTGGAGAAAGCTGAGAAATAAGTTATGAAGATATTATCTTTGTCTACAGCAAAAGTAGTTTGTGGGGGATAGACCGAAGTCTGAATTTCTCCATTTTCTCCTAAAATTTTATAATTTCTTTCAATAACATTTATTTGGTCTTTAATATAATTATTTATAAACCAAGGGATATAGGAAAAAATCTTATTTTCTTTTTCACAGAATTTATAAAATTCATCTGCTAAAATTTTTATTTCAGCATCAACGAAACTTTTAAAATACCATTTTTTGAAAGGTATCCATTTTGGATTATTTTCAAAATCATTAAAAACAATTTTTCTGGCTGGAGAGCCCTTTGAGAAATCAATTTTTTTTGACATAATTAAACAAAATTTAAGTTTGACATCGTATCAGTTTCCCTGATTTGGTGAATATTGTTTTCCTTTACAATACCATTTTTACGAATCATTAATTCTTCTACCGATTCCAAAGAGCTTTGAGATTCTTCTTCTCGTATGTCTACTCTAATATAAGAGGTAGACGCTCTTGCAGTCTGTTGGTCAACTATATAATCTATAGGGGACATATAAGATCTCATAGATCCAGACCATGAAAGAGAATTGTTTTGGGAGATTAAATTTCTCTGATTTTCATTGAACTGTATTTGAACAGTTCCTTCATTAGACTGTATAACATGTCTTAAATCGCTTTGAATTATAGGATTTCTCCTAATATCTTGCGTAATTGTCCAACTTGTGGGAAAAGCAATTTCTTCCCATTTTATAGGTCTCCTAGTAGTAATACTAGATTTATTGAAATTTGTTTCTATTATAACTGTTTCATTTTTATCTTTATCTACCTTTTTACACATGGGGTTTAAAGTGTAAAGAGGTTTATAATATATTCTATAACAGATACATATAACTTCTGATCCAGGAGTATAATTGTATCCATTAGTTTAAACATTTAGAGTTAAAGAATCCAATATATTGGTATCCGATAAAGACAAAGTTAGGTTGGGATAAACATTAAAGTAGACCGGACCATGGGCCAGACTGGATTGTATCATTCCCATCAGGGATTGTTTCCAGTTTATATTTCTACCATCACGTAAAGCTGCAAGAAAGCTTTCTGGTAATCCTTCTAGAGTTAAAGGTCTAAAAGCAATTTGAACTAGACCAATATGTAAAAACTTATGAGTTTTTATAAAAGGGTAAATATCAGATTTATTTAATAAACGAATGATCATTTCATCATCATGTAGAGGAATAGAAGACTCAGTAGTCTTAACAATTTGTTTTAAACCAATTTTTTCAAAAGTTCCTAATTTATATATGAGTTTTGGCTCAACTCTTGGAATAGTCCATCTGTTTAATAAGTCCAGATTCTGTGGAATATCATATTCCTCAGTAGTACTGTTATGAACAGTATCATTACCCATTCTGAAAAGATTCATAGATAAACAGATTTTGTATTAATACATAGATTGTTAAATTTACAATTCCACAAAAACATGGCTATAATACCATCTCTTATTATTATCAAATATGAAATTACAAAGAATTGAATCGGAAAGATATGTCAATTGAACTTATGGGTTGACAAGTGCCAGTTAGCCCAGAAACAGTCTTTATTTCTGTTTACTTGGGCCGGTCCAGTTAGCCCAGAAACAGCTCAGCCCATCTCAGGATCAGTGGTCCAATTGGGCCCTTAACCAATTATACGTTTATGCGTCTGAAAATTAGGATCGATTTATGTAAATAGTTCTAATAAGAGATGTTCCAGTTTTTTTTGGAAGCCTTACGTCCAAAGTTTTTAATAACACTGTAAAATGAAAGAATATATATATATATATATATATATATATATATATATATATATATATATATATATATATATATATATATATATATATATAGATGCCCCTTATTCTACAACCGTATTAAATGATGAAACCAATGAAACCGAGGGTATTTTTGTCATTTCGGCATATTCGTATTTTTAGGAATAATTCAGATTTTTTTAAATGATTAATTTTTTAAATAAATTATTCGGTTACCATATATAACCGAATCCATAATTTTAGGAATAATTCAATTTTATAACCATTAAAAAAATCCATAACCATTTTGAAATAACTCATAGCCACTTAAAAAATTCATAATCGTAATACAATAATAATTCATACACATTCATAACCGTTCATTAAATTTCATAACCATTCAAAAATAATAATAACTGTAATACAAGACTAGTTCGTACATGTTTCATAACCATTCCTAAAATTTCATAACCATTCAAAAAAATTCATAACTGTAATACAAGACTAGTTCGTACATGATTCATATCCATTCATAAAATTTCATAATCTTTCGTAAAAAATTCATAATCGTAATACAATAATAATTCATACACATTCATAATCGTTCATAAAATTTCATAACCATTCAAAAAAAAATTAACTGTAATACAAGACTAGTTCGTACATGTTTCATAACCATTCCTAAAATTTCATAATCTTTATTAAAAAATCATAACTGTAATACAAGAACAGTTCATACCCATTCATAATCATTCCTAAAATTTTATAATATTTCATAAAAAAATTGTACCCATTCATAACCATTGTTTTTTCTACCTTCATCTGGTTCGACAAAAATGCATTCATTTGCTTCTCTCTAGAAAGCATGATTCATAGTAGTCACCTAAGATGGGATTGATTGGAGATGGGAGTAGCTATAGACTGATATGGGAGGGGCAGGGTCGACGCCGGTGACAAAGATGGAAATGAGATTGTTGATGAAGATCGTTGTTGGCCAAACCACTGGTTCACCTTATCCACTTTTCTGGCCAAATGGTATTTGGTCCACGTGTATGGTTCCGACGGTGTTGCCTCCGATGAAGTTTCATACATGGCGGTGTGTGTGGGTGATCTCTGTGTGTGTTGTGGAGTATATAGTTGCCGGAGATGGGGGTCGGTGGTGGGTATCATGGAACGGAAGGGAAACACCACGTTTGTAGGGAGGGAGAGAGATAAATGGAGAAAAATGTGGAGATAATTATGATACAATAACCATAAATAGATAATTCCAATTATAATTAAAATTTGAATTTAAAATAATTAAAATATATGCCCAAACTACCCTTTTCTTAATATTTTAATAAATTTAAATTAGAAAATATCTCAACCGTGGATCAAGAAATAGGACGGTTAAGATCAAGTTTCATCGGTTTCATATTTTAAGAGGGTTGCAGAAGAAGCTCCCACTCTCTCTCTCTCTCTCTCTCTCTCTCTCTCTCTATATATATATATATATATATATATATATATATATATATATATATATATATATATATATATATATATATATATATATATATATATATATATAAACAAGTATATACCGTCCAGATGAAGGGCTCCTAGGGTGTTCTTTAGTTTTCCGTTTTTTTAGGTTTTCCCTTTAACCTCCCTCTATATATGTATATATATATATATAGAGGAAGACTATTTTACAACCCTAAAAAAGGTTACAAATAGAGAGAGAGAGAGAGAGAGAGATCTAGAAAGTTATACTAAGATGCTTCTCTTCGTTACAAACAAATACAAAACAAATCTACACTAGTTACAATATGAAATAACTAGAAAAGATGAAAATCCTAAAACTAGAGAGAAGAAACTATGTAGCTCTTAAAAGTAAAATGAGAAAAACGAGTCTGTTCTTTAAATATATCAGCCTTTTTCATATTTAGCCCCTGAAGTTCTCTTGAATGACTCCACTACCCTCCAACTTATTCCACATATGAGGCGCCATCCATCAGTTTCAGCAATGCTCCATTTCAGCCCTTGAACTTCAGTTTCAACCCATTATTCCTTATCTACTTCTGAAATATTACAAAACAAACCCAAAGTCAAGATTGACAATATTAATATATTTTCAACATCCGCCCTCAATCTTGACCTTTGAATGAATCAAGTATTCTCATTTTAGAACATAAAAAGTTGTGTTGATTTATTCCAAGAGATTTTGTAAAGATATCAGCAGTATTTGCAGCAGAAGGAATTTTAGAAACTTTTAACACACCCACACTAATTAGTTGTCAAACTTGATGCACATCAATTTCGATGTGTTTAGTGCGTTCGTGAAAAACAGGATTATAGGCTATTTGAATAGCTGATTTATTATCGCAAAACAGATTTACAGGCAATAAATCTTTTATATGTAAATCATCTAAAATTTACAAAACCCAAACAATTTCGCGACCAGTTGCAGCCATTGCACGATATTCAGATTCAGATGAGGAACAAGAAACAATATTTTGTTTCTTACTTCTTCACGAAATCATACAATTTCCAAGAAACAAACAATAACCAGTAACAGACCTTCGAGTAGAGAGACGCTTACCCCAATCAGCATCTACGAAACCTTTTAAACAAAAATTAGCTGACATGGTGAAGTTAACACTTCTTCCCGGAGATAGCTTCAAGTATCTAAGCACTCTAAGGGCACGTTTCAAGTGAGATTGTCTAGAAGCATGCATAAATTAACTAAGGCAATGGACAACAAATGTATGTCGGGTCGAGTAGCTAATAAATAAATAAATTAATCTACCAATTAATCTTTGATAACCAGAAAAGCAGACAAAGGAGGATCTATAGAGTTGCTAGAATCAGTAACCACCATATTCATATCCATAGGTGTACTACAAGGTTTACACCCAAGATATCCAAAATCATTAAGCAATTCTAGACAATATTTCCTTTGTGACATACAAACACCATCAATACAGTCTAAAATCTCAATACCCAGGAAAAAAACTTTAATTTTCCTAAGTCTTTAATTAGAAATTGACTTTTCAGCTGATCTTTCACTTTATTTATTTCATCTAAATTATTACCAGTCAAGACAATATCATCCACATAGACTAATAATGCAAGGAAAACAGACCCAGGAAATTTTGTAAAAAGAGAGTAATCACTTTCACATTGAATAAAACCACAATCAAGAAGGCAAGTAGACAGTTTAGCGTACCATTGACGGGAGCTTGTTTTAACCCATAAAGGGAGTTAACAAGTTTACATACTCTATGATCATCAGAATTATAATAACCTTCAGGTAAAGTCATGTAAACATCTTCAGACAAATCCCCATACAAGAAAGCATTATTAACATCTAATTGAGAAAGACTCCATTTAAGTTGTACAGCTAAAGTACATATTACCGTTACCATTTTGACCACCGGAGAAAAAGTCTCATCATAGTCAATACCCCCTATTTGACTATAACCCTTAGCAACAAGTCTAGCCTTATATCACTCAATTTCACCCGTAGACTTGTATTTGATTTTAAAGATCCATTTACACCCTATAGGTTTTCTATTAGCAGGTAAATCAGTAACTATCCATGTACCATTTCTATAAAGGGCTTCCATTTCCTCATTCATAGCGTTTATCCAGTTAATATCATTACAAGCCTCTTTAAAAGTTTTGGGTTCAACAGATTTATTGAGACTAGTGTTTGGGTAAACATTTCACCAGTCTCGACCACGACCAAGGTAAGGAAAACCTTTATTACTTTTTATAGCAAGGTAAAATCATAGTACTTTATCCTCTGATCAAAGGAAAAATCGAAAGTTATTCACCTCACGACACTCGACATCGACGTCGTATAGTTCATACGACCGACGTATATAACCTTGCGACCTCGACCGACTAACGTGCAATATTACTGT
This sequence comes from Saussurea involucrata, assembly GCA_033807775.1. Classification (NCBI taxonomy): domain Eukaryota; kingdom Viridiplantae; phylum Streptophyta; class Magnoliopsida; order Asterales; family Asteraceae; genus Saussurea; species Saussurea involucrata. The sequence goes on along the minus strand of CM066313.1, from coordinate 5,826,677 downwards.
TACGTTTTTTTAGTGTTTAATGCAGGAATCAATGTCATTGATGACCAACGGCTATAACCGACGAAGGTCATTAATGGCAGTAAAGTCGAAGACCGTTACGACAGTTACCAGAAGCAATTATGAAGATCATTAAAGCACCCGAAGACTATAAAAGCAAAGACTCCATCAACATTTCGGGGCATCTGACATTCGAAGAACACAACTCACAATCTCTCACAAGCACCTTGAATCAACAGCACTCCGAAGAACAAAGAATTTTCTCTCGAAGAATCGCTCTCGACGCACGACATACACACACGACGCACGCTATTTTTATATTTAAAACACTCGTTACTTTACATTTAAAGTACTTTCTTTCATCTGTATTGTAATCACTGTACTATCGACACCCGAAACACAAGGAAATCGCCCCTGTTTGGCGACCATAGTGCAGCGACGACTTCCACAGTCGTCCGCAGGTTTTTTCCTCATTGAGGTTTTTCCCGCTGTTGATCCAAACCCTCAGTGATTTGATAATGACCCTCTCTTAAACACTTAGTGAAAATTGTAAGTAAACAATATTTATTAGAGTTTCACTATCGCTGATAAGTACTAAGACTTTACAGTACCGCTGATAGGAACTCTCTCTCTTTAGATTAGATATTCAGCGAACACTGTTCATCATCTTATAGCTCTGAGAATGTTCAGTCTATGAGATGATCGCTGATAAGTTAGTTGTTTACTTATGATTCCTGAAGACAAGTTTCACGTTAACATATGTTCTACGCTGAAGTCGAAGATCAAGCTCAAGAACCAGCGACAAGTCTACTCATGAACTGACGCGGATATCAGCGAAGCAAGACCTGTCCATTCAACGTGAAGTATCAAGTAGAAAACTTCAGCAATTGCTGAACTTTATCATTCGCTGATAAAGATATGACTCAACGAAAGCTGATCATGAAGTCTCCCTGCATGTTACTATTGTCTTACCTCCCTTGCACGTCTCTGTACGAACTGTCAGAACGGACATCCCTTTTGTCTATAATCGTACAACAACTCTGATTCTACATTGTGCACCATGCGGCTACTAAGGTTGTCTACAAAGGTCAATGACATGCAACCACTTAGTTGCTGCCACGTGTAAAGCCATACTGCCTTGCATTAAATGCATGCAGTATATAAGAAGAACCTTACTTCAGTTTTGAAGTGTGCTCGGACCATCTTCTTATTTCTCTCTTATTGTTAAGTTATTATTCGTAATTTCTTTAACACTTTCTAGTGCAAGAAACTTAGTGTTTCTCAAGCTTTGTTAAGATTAGGTTTATCCCTAATCTTGTTCCGCAACAAGTTATAAATTGTCTTGATTTATCAATAAACAATTTAGAAAAGTAAAAACGTGTGTTTGTATTCAACCCCCCCCCCCCCTTCTACAAACTTGTATAGCCCTTCGGGACCAACAAGTGGTATCAGAGCATATTTGTTTAATCTCATAAACAAGATCTGATGTATACTAAGATTTCTCTTCCTAGCTATTTCTTAAAATGGCTACCAACACAAACACAAACTATATTGACAACAGTTCTCTTGCAAAACCCCCTTGATTCTCCAGAGATAATTTTAATCTATGGAAAAATAGGATGACTCTCTTCTTAGAAGGTGTAGACCCTACTATGCCTTACTATCTTGAAAACGGCCCATATATTCCTATAAGAATTGATGCTGCAGTTCCAGCCGCTGAGAATAGACCTGCTATTCCAGAAAGGCTGATTCCCAAGGAAATTCATATGTGGACTGATGAAGATAAGAAGAAAGTGGCTATCGACACCAAAGCCAGATCCATACTCTCCATGGCTCTTCCTGACGAAGTCTACCATTCCGTCATGAACCTGAAAACCTCAAAAGCTATGTGGGACACAATTTGTGTTCAGTATGAATGTACTTTTGAAGTCCAGGACTCTCGAAAGATCAACCTGGTAAGACAGTATGAAAGCTTTATTTGTGGTAAGAATGAAACTCTCTCTGAAGTACACCAACGTTTTAACTGCTTAATAATAGATCTGAAAATTGTTGGTAAGGAATATTCTAACTTTGAAGTACTGACAAAGTTCTTAGAATGTTTACCTGAAAGCTGGGACAGTTATTCTATGTGTCTCAAGCTGTCAAAGGATCTAAAATCAATGACCCTTTCTACCTTATATGGCACAATGCTGAATCATGAGCAATCGAGTCATCTTAAGAAGAATATTGTAAAAGATTCCAAAAGAACCCCTGTTGCTTTAATCTCAGAGTCACCTTCCACTCAGCGATCGACTATCACTGTCACTGAGTTGGAAACTAACTCTGAAAGATCATCAGACTCTGACGTTTCAGATAATGATGAAACTCTGGCATTCTTGGCTAATAAGTTCAGGAATTTGCTAGAAAGAGTAATTTCAAGAAGAACAAACCTCTTGCTATTACTGACAAGCCAAGATCATCAACCCCTGTTGATAAGGCTACTGCTACTTGCTATAACTGTGAAAAGATAGGACATTTTGCTAGCGAGTGCAGGTCAAAGAAAGTCTCTAGACCCTCAGCTTTTCCCAAGAAAAAACTTTACTCACCGAAATAGAGATGAAAAATACAAAAAGCTGAAATAAAGGTATTCAAAGCTGAAAACCTTTAAGAAGAAAGGCAAAGGCCTTATGGCTGACTATGATTGGGCTGCCTCTGACGAAGAAGAATCATCTGACTCTGAAGATGATGATGAAGCCAATCCATGTCTCATGGCCAAACTTGAAGATGAGGAAGAAAATTCTGACATTCCCTCTACTTCAACCTCTGCTACTAAGGTATCACCTTCCTTCTTTACCAATATTTTAAATATTGATGAAGCTGATAGTCTTCGAAAGATCGATCTCTTGACTAGAAGTTTATATGAAGCCATGAATGGCAAAACTGTGGTTGAAAATCAAAACCTTGATCTCGCTGAACAGCTTAAAAACTGTCACCTTCAAATAGAAAATCTTTCTAAAATTGAAGAAGATTTTAAAGATCAAGTTCACCTAAATCAGCTAGTCAAAATTGAGCACGAAGAAGCTATCGCTGCATTAAAAGTTGAACAAGCTACTATTGATGGATGGTATAATTCCTCAACAAAGATCACTGAGATAATTAAGTCTCAGATTCCCCTGAGTGATAAACGTGGTCTTGGTTACAAAGATGATACTCTAGAACCAACCACTGACCGTTCCATGCTTAAATTTGGAATGTTCGTATCCTCTATCCCTGACACTTTCTCATCTCAGTGTTACTCTTCTAAACCACCTATCCCTGAGGAAATCTCTACCTTAACTTCTAAAGGTAAAGAAAAAGTTGTTTATCCAAAACCTACCTCAGTCTTTAAAAACAAGGGTAAAGGAATTGCTTTTAACCAAAATCCTCAGAAGGGTACCTCTGTACCAAAGCTGAACGCTTCTAAAGCTTTAGTGACTTATCCCTCTGATTCAAAGAATAAGATCCCTGGATTTATTCAGCGTGGATCTATTCAGCGATCTACTCCTAGAATCAAAGTGGAAATTATTGGTAAGAAATCCGAAGAACTGAATGTTCCTCTCATTTCAAAAGCCAATAGCTTACTTGGTGTTGGTCCTTCTAATTCAAAATCAAAAGCTCAGCATGCAAATGGTCCTAGAACTACTTTTAGTTATAGGAAATGTTATCATTGTGGACTTACCAATCATATTGCTAGTACGTGCCCCACAGCCACCCAAGTTGAAAAGATAGCTAAGGTGAAGATCGTTGCCCCCAAGGCAAAGAAGACCACTGAGGTTAAGAAATTAACCAAAGTGAAGACTGACAAAGCTGAATCTTCAAATGCTGCGAAGACTGCTGAACCTTCCACTTCCTCTTCTACCCTCACTGACAAGTGTGTACACATGGTTAAGTGGGTACCCAAGACAAACTAATCTTCTTTTGTAATGCAGGTTAAGAAGGGTATCTGGTATCTCGATAGCGGATGCTCTAGACACATGACTGGTATGAAGAACCTGCTCACTGAGTACAAAGAAGAGAAGGGTCCCTCTGTAACTTTTGGTGGAAATGGAAAAGGACATACCCGAGGGTTTGGTGTACTCTCTAATGGTACAACAACCTTCAGAAGAGTCGCATATGTTGAAGGGCTGAAGCATAATCTTCTAAGCATCAGTCAGCTTTGCGACAAGGATAACAAAGTAATCTTTACTAAGGAATCCTGCTTTGTCGCTGACAAAAATGAGAAGATAGCTCTCAGCGGTTATCGTTTGGAAAATGTTTATGTAATAAACATGGACTCAACAACCACTGAGAACTCCTGTTTCTTCTCAAAAGCCTCATCTGATGTCAACTGGCTATGGCATAAGAGGCTCTCTCATCTCAACTTCAAGACACTGAACACTCTTTCTTCAAAAGAGTTAGTCACTGGTCTACCTCAACACTCATACGCCAAAGAGTCCTTATGTTCAGCGTGTGAGAAAGGCAAGCAGACCAAAGCAAGCTTTAAGTCAAAGCAAGTTTCCTCAGTGTCATCTCCTCTACAACTTCTCCATATGGATTTGTTTGGCCCTGTTAATAAATAATCCATCGCTGGAAAGAAATATACACTGGTCATAGTTGATGAATTCTCTCGCTATACATGGGTTATGTTTCTCCGTTCTAAGAGTGACACCCCTGAAGAACTCATCACCTTTGTTCGGAAAATGGAAACCCTGAACAACTTGACCGTTCGCTCAATAAGGAGTGATCATGGGACTGAATTCAAAAACAGTTCTCTTGATTCCTTCTTTGAGAGTAAGGGTATTTCTCACAACTTTTCTTCTGTGAGAACACCGCAACAAAACGGAGTCGCTGGAAGAAGAAATAGAACTATTATTGAAGCTGCACGTTCAATGCTCAGCGATTCTCACCTGCCTACTCAGTTTTGGGCAGAAGCTGTCAACACTGCTTGTTTTACGCAAAACAGGTCGCTGATAGTCAAAAGATTTAATAAAACAGCCTATGAATGTTTTCATGGGAGAAAGCCTTCAATTAGCTTTCTTCACATCTTTGGATGTCAGTGTTTCATACTGAACAACAGAGATGCCCTTGGAAAGTTTGATCCTAAGGCTGATGACGGAATCTTTCTTGGATATTCTTCAATCTCCAAAGCCTTCAGAGTCTTCAATCGAAGAAGACAAACTGTTCACGTCACTTTTGACGAATCCCGTTCAGCGAATTCTCGACCTTCTGCTGATACTGAAGAACTGAATCAATGGATGTTTTCTCATCTTGGTGATTCAGAAGAAATTCCCACTCCTCATACTCATACCGTTGAAGATGATAATCCTACTATCATCCCAAACATGCAGAATAATGAAGCTGAAACATCATGGGTCTCAGCTGTTCCTTTAAACACTATACCTGCTTCTGAACCAAATGTCTCAGACATTCCATCTACTTCTCAGCAATCAGTGAATGAGATGACATCTGCACCTACTCCTCTCTTGGTTGATATTCCAGAAGTTGCTGAAGGTTCATCTTCAGCTCCTCCAGTTCAATTTGAGTCAGCGACTTATGCTCCGGCTCAGCGATGAACTGTAAATCACCCAATTGATCAAATCCTTGGTGATCCAAACGCTGGTGTTCAGACTCGACGAAGTGCAGGTAATATTTGTTTATTTGTTAACTTTATTTCTCTGATTGAACCAAAGAAAATAGATGATGCCCTCAAAGATCCAAACTGGGTCAGCGCCATGCAAGAAGAGCTGACTGAATTCGAAAGAAACAAAGTTTGGAAACTTGTTCGAAGACCAACTGACAAGACAGTGATAGGCACTAAATGGGTCTATCGAAACAAGTTGGACGAACATGGAACTGTAACCCGCAACAAGGCTCGACTTGTTGCTCATGGATACAGACAAGAGGAAGGTATAGACTACGACGAAACATTTGCTCCAGTAGCAAGACTAGAATCTATTCGTCTATTCTTAGCATACGCTGTACACAAAGACTTCAAAGTATATCAAATGGATGTTAAGTCAGCATTTCTCAATGGAAAGCTGAATGAAGAAGTCTATGTGGAACAACCTCCACGATTCTCAGATCCTAAGCGTCCAGGTTATGTTTATAAACTGGATAAGGCACTTTATGGCTTAAAGCAAGCTCCACGTGCATGGTATGACACTCTATCCTCTTATCTCCTAATTGAAAATTTTGAGCGAGGTAAAATCGACAAAACTCTAATTTTCAGAATAATGAAAGGTCATATCATTCTTGTTCAGATATATGTTGATGACATTATATTTGGTTCTACTAACCTTGATCTTTGTACTCGTTTCTCTGATAGAATGAAAGAAGAGTATAAAATGAGTATGATGGGTGAGCTAACATATTTCCTTGGTCTTTAGATAAAACAAAATGAAAAAGGAACTTTCATTAATCAGGGAAAGTATGTTAAAGATATGCTGAAGAAATTCGATTTAACTCAGAGTTCAGCTATGAAAACCCCTATGGCACCACCGCTGACACTAAACAAGGATTCAAATGGAATACCTGTTAATGTCACGCTGTACCGTGGGATGATCGACTCTCTCTTGTATCTTACAGCTAGTCGACCCGATATTATGTACGCAACCTGTTTGTGTGCACGATATCAAGCTGAACCTAAGGAATCTCATATGACTGCTGTAAAGCGAATCTTTCGTTACCTTAAGGGTACTATGAACCTAGGTCTTTGGTATCCCAAAGACTCAGGGTTTGATCTAATCGCCTATTCAGATAGTGATTTTGCAGGTTGCAAATTGGATAGGAAAAGCACCACATGAGGCTGTCAGCTCTTGGGTGGAAAGCTGGTGAGTTGGACAAGTAAAAAGCAAAACTCAATGTCCACCTCAACTGCTGAAGCTGAGTATGTAGCTGCTGGAAGCTGTTGTTCTTAGGTCTTGTGGATGAGAAATCAACTACTAGACTATGACCTTCAGCTCTCGAAAATTCCAATCTATTGCGACAGCACAAGTGCCATCGCTATAGCCAACAATCCAGTGCTACACTCAAAGACCAAACATATCGAAATCAGGTATCATTTTATCAGAGATCATGTGATGAATGGTGATATAGAACTTCATTTTATCCCAACTGACTATCAGTTAGCTGATCTGTTCACCAAACCTATTGATGAGACAAGATTCAACTTTCTCATCAGCGAGCTTGGAATGCTGAACATTGAAGAGTAAGATCTTCAGTGGTTCACATTTGATCAGCGATAGGATAAAACAATTATATAACCCATTCTATCATTCTCTCTCTGAACATAATTGATTCGCTGATATCAAGGTATGTTTTCTCTCTTACTCGCTGACGTTCGCATGTAAATGTAAGATTTCAAAACAAATTGCATCGCTGAATATCTCTTCCTTAACCGCGATACTTTGAAATTTCTTAAAACTAACACTGATATTTTTATTCAGTGCTTCATGTTTTTCAAAATAGTCCCTGAGCTTTCAAAACCTCAGAGACATCCTAAAATATGAAAGGACGTTTGTGACATCATCACAACGGATAAACCCTGGCACGTTCTTTTTCTGACACACGATTGCACGTTTCGTTTACCTTCCAATCAAATGCAAACACGTGTCCGTGTCATGATGAAAAATTTTCCCGCTCGAGTTTTTCTCTCTCTCAAATCTCTCTATATAAACAAATTCGAGTTTATATTTTCTCTTTACGCGAACTTCTTCTCCAAGCAAGAAAAGATTTACTGTTGCTTATTTCCAGAAATCTGTTCATCTTCTTCTTCGATTACCAGGTTAATATTCTTATTATTTACCTGCAAAACTTGTTTCTGATCTTCTTATTGCTTTTAACAGATCAAACAAAAGAAACTTTTTCTAAAATGAAATCATTTCTTTCATGGTTTTATGAACGCAACCTTTTCATGGTTGTTCTTCAAGTTTACAACTCAAAATCTTAAACTTGTTCTTCATTCGTTTTTCCATAATCCTTATCTAAAGGAAAATGGAAAACAAGACTTTTACTGGGTTTGTTTTTCTTCTTCAAAACAAGAAAACCCTAATCTTCATAAGACATTTCTGTCTGAATGAAATGGACAAAAATCGAAAAACATCTTATTGGAAAAGCTTTCACAATAAGACTGTATTTCTTATGATTCATGGTTGATATGTTAAACAGAAATGGCATCTTCTACTCCTGCTCCTACCGCTGAGAAATCTACGGCTGCAAAGAAACTGACTCTCGTCAAAGCTCCTCAGGTCATGTTCAAGCTTGAGGAAATCAATTTTTCAAAATCGAACAACCTTCATGCGCTTTTCGAGTTTCCTCCTCGAAAGCAAGTCACACATCTGGATGATGCTGTGAACTATCTCAAAACATGTTGCTTATCCACAGCCCTGACCATTACACCCCCTGCTCATCAATTCCTACTTTCTCAGTTCTGGTATACTGCCAGAAGAGCTCAGGTACCTCATGCCAAAGACCCAACAAAGATCGTTGACTCTATTCTGTGTGACACAAAATTTGGCACCACCAAAATCAACCCTGCCATAATTAGGAAAGCACTGAGCCTTCCTACCTCTACCAAAGAAAACCGCTTTGTCCCTCTCCCAAACCACAAAAACCATGATGATAGGGAAGCCATCATTACATTCTTCGATGCAATGGGTTACGCCTGGGACACTGGAAGGGACAAGAAGGCTGAGAAGAAACTTACCTTGATCAAGAAGTCCAAAATGCCCAGCGAGATGAACTTCATCTTCGCACATCTGATAAGCTGCATGACAGCGAAGAGTGGCTCCTCTGATCAAGCTGCTCAACCTCAGCAAGCAATGGGCTATGCATTGCTGAAAGGTCTAAATGTTGACTGGGCCTCAATCATCTACGACGACCTTACGTTCAGAGTAGATATGGCTGAAAGATCTGCATGGGTTCCTTATCCCAGATTCATCAGCGCCGTCTTTCAACTTGGACTTGACGAAAGGTACCCAACAGAGGGTGATCTGAGACTCTCTCAGGTTGGCCCTAAGGTACTCGACTTCAAACCGCTGGAAAACGAGGTACGTCTTTCTACTCTCTTATCTCTTCTCAATCCTCCTTTTTCTACTTCTGCAGCTCATTCAGTGGAAATACCCACCGCTGATACCCACGATGCACCCTCCACTCCTTCTAGAAAAAGGAAACAATCTACTTCCCAACTTGGTTCCAAAAGAATCAAGAAAACCAAGGAGCAACCCCCCCCCAGCATTTACATGCTGAAGACTCCTCAGCTCATCTTGAAGAGCTGATGGAAAGTTCAGTGGTACGCTCTGCCACAGCTGATCAAGCCACACCTTCCATCCCGGCTTCAGCGTCTCTAAACGCTGAAGTTATAAACTTGGAAATGGACAGCGGATCCAACGCTGAACCCCGCACCCAACCATCATTCTCTTCCCTCATTCCTCCTACTCAATCTTTGGTCTCTCCATCAATTTTCCCAACTTTCTCAGGGACACCCTTCATCGTACATGACTCAGCTGCAGACACTCTAAATACGATGATGGATGCAAACTTAGGATCTGTAGGCACCTCCATGCGCCAAGGTACTCTTGAAGGCGACATGGAATATCATTCAGGACACAAAGGGTTCGACAACTTCGCCAACCCGCCTGCAGGTATAAACACAATCCAAAACACTCCTCTCTCTCCACCCCAAACTTCTGAGCTTTCCTCTGTTAATAAGTTAATAACTGTTTCAGGTCCTAATTTGGGGGATATCAACACCTCCCTGAAGGCCCTGGAAACAAAGGTGGAAAATTACAACACCATTCTCTCCACAAACTCTTCAGCGGTTACAGACGCTGGAGAGAATCTCAAAAAGCTGACCGAGATCGTCGATACAAAAGCCTCCAAAGCTGATCTGGAGAAGGTGGATGGTAGCATCGTTCAATTTGCTACCACCCTCGCCGATAATTCAACCGCCACCACCTCTCTTTCAACAAACTTCACCTCTCTGTCCAATGAAGTCACATCATTGAAAACAGAGGTTGGTTCTCTAAATGGTGAAGTTTCCACGATCAAGGCTGACGTCTCCACCGTCAAAGAAATTGTTCAGAGAGTGCTCGATCGCCTGAACGCCTCAACTTCAAATTTTACTCAGGTCGATCGTAAAGCTCTTGAAAAGATCAATCCTGCTATAACTGGCTTGGAAGTCAGATTAGCAAAGATTGAAAACTGTGTTGGGTTCTCTGGCCTAGAAGACAGAGACCAAATACACACTGCTACTGAACAATCTGTTACCTCCCCCAACCATGATGTGGAAGAGGGGGAGAAGAATAAAAAAGACCTTCCCCATAATGCTGAGGGGGAGGGTATTGAAACTGCTGCTGGTACTTCTACTACACGACCTCAGGGAGTTGAAAACTCTGAGGAAACCGAGAAAGCTTCCTCTGAATCTGAGGGGGAACAACTCGATGAGCAACATAAGGAAGCTGTTGCTGACGTGACCGAACCTTATGCTGAAGAGGTCGAGTCTGAAGAAGAAACTGAAGATGATGAACCTGTCGACATCTCTGATGAAGAACCATCATCATCCCCTAAAGATGATGATGATGACGACTTCTTCTACGTCCAGCCTGTTGCAAAAGCCCCAGCTCAAAAAGGGATCAAGATAAATGAACCTTCAGGGGAGCGGACCAAGACAAAGCCTGCAGCGTCTGAAGCTGACAAAGGCAAAAACAAAGGCCTCGCTGAAGAAGACAATCTGACGATCTTTCTTCAAAAGCCAGTTTGTCAGGTACACTACCTTCTATTCCCTTACACTGCATCCCTCCTCTATCCCTTCTCAATCTCAATCCTTCTATCCTTAAAACCTCTATACACTTAACCACATTCTTTTCTCTATCTCTTTCTTCCCAACTTTTCTTACTTAAACAATCGTTGTGTTTCAGCTAGTCCTCTCCTCTGTTTGAGGATCCCGCTGAAGCTCCTTCGACTACACCAGAAATAATCCCAGCCACAAGAGTTGAAGAAATAATCCCAGTCTTGGATTTAACCACTGAGATTGATGAACCTAAAGAACAGCTGCTCTCTCACCAAAACAGACCTTCCTTGGCTTCTCAAAAGCTAAGTGAAGAGGATCAAGAAAAGACAGATGCAATGATCAAATAGCTCGAAGATCATCGAATCATTCTTTCTCGTGACAAAATCCCTGCTCCCACAAAGTTCAGGATTTCAAGGAAAGAATACGAGGATCATCTAAGAGCTGAAAGATTACTCGCCGAAAAGAAGAAAGTTGAAGAAAAAGATAAGGCTCTCGCCATCCAGCTTGTCCAACAATCGGTGAAAGACCCCGTGTTGAAAAGAACTCCCATTGATGTCCAACGTCAGCTATGGGATGATGCCCAAAGGATCGTTGAAGAAAAGACTAAAGTATCTGATACGACTTTGAAATGGTGTAAAGAAATGCCGAATTATCGATCTCGACCATCCAAAATCATCAAAGTAAACATCAGAGGAAGACTGTTCGTAGACGTTCCTGTTGTTGAAGTTGATGTATTCAGAGAAGACAAAACCAAGCAAACCTTCTATGCTGCTACTTTAGAGAAGTTTGGTTTCTCTGAATGGTTGGAAGTGAAATTAGCCATTCAGGGATCGCGCTCAAAGTTCAAGAGTACTCAGATCGACTTGGTTTCTTCTGCTGTGGATATTCCTCCTTTCACTCTTCTTCCTCCTCAACAAAGAAAAGTCTCTGCAAAGGAAAAGAAAGTCTCAGACTCAGGTCCTCCTATACGGAATGAAATAGGTATTGGTTTCTCTCATGCTGAAGTTCTTGGCCCTGATGCTGATCTCTCAGCGCTTGACACCTCCCTACCACCTGGTGAAACTTTCATTCCTGACAAAGTTGTAAGTGATCCCTATGGTATATTCTTTCTAGACTACCATGGAAATCAACACTTTCAACGCATCTCTAAGCTTCCAATCACTCCCATCGAGCAGCTCAGAGATCTCATATACTGGTGTGAAGTCAGACGCGACATTAAGGCACGTCACCTCAAGCCCCTGATCTTTGAAGAAGCAAAGAACAAAAAGGATCAAGGTGTCACTGTCCCTGACTGGATGATTCCCACATCAAACACCCTCGATGAACTTCTCATCAAGGAAGAACCTTTTGACGGATAGGATCGCCTTGTAATTCTTTCTATCCTTATCTGTCTACATCTTCTGTACTTGTAATTTTATTTGCTGTACTTGTAATTTTTCCACTTCCCTATGTAATCTTTACGAAGTTTAAAGAAAAATTTCAGCGAATGTACTTTACTCCATCAGTACTGAAAAGATCCCAGAAAACAGTAAAAGGGACAAATATTTTATGAGTTCTTTTTATCCTTATGTTTTCATTAAATAGCAATTTTCTCTGTTGCTATGTCATAATCAAATAGGGGGAGATTGTTGATCCAAACCCTCAGTGATTTGATAATGACCCTCTCTTAAACACTTAGTGAAAATTGTAAGTAAACAATATGTATTAGAGTTTCACTATCGCTGATAAGTACTAAGACTTTACAGTACCGCTGATAGGAACTCTCTCTTTAGATTAGATATTCAGCGAACACTGTTCATCATCTTATAGCTCTGAGCATGTTCAGTCTATGAGATGATCGCTGATAAGTTAGTTGTTTACTTATGATTCCAGAAGACAAGTTTCACGTTAACATATGTTATACGCTGAAGTCGAAGATCAAGCTCAAGAACCAGCGACAAGTCTACTCATGAACTGATGCGGATATCAGCGAAGCAAGACCTGTCCATTCAACGTGAAGTATCAAGTAGAAGACTTCAGCAATCGCTGAACTTTATCATTTGCTGATAAAGATCTGACTCAACGAAAGCTGATCATGAAGTTTCCCTGCATGTTACTATTGTCTTACCTCCCTTGCACGTCTCCGTACGAACTGTCAGAACGGACATCCCTTTTGTCTATAATCGTACAACAACTCTGATTCTACACTGTGCACCATGCGGCTACTAAGGTTGTCTACAAAGGTCAATGACATGCAACCACTCAGCTGCTGCCACGTGTAAAGCCATACTGCTCTGCATTAAATGCATGCAGTATATAAGAAGAACCTTACTTCAGTTTTGAAGTGTGCTCGGACCATCTTCTTATTTCTCTCTTTTTGTTAAGTTATTATTCGTAATTTCTTTAACTCTTTGTAGTGCAAGAAACTTAGTGTTTCTCAAGACTTGTTAAGATTAGGTTTATCCTTAATCTTGTTCCGCAACAAGTTGTAAATTGTCTTGATTTATCAATAAACAATTTAGAAAAGTAAAAACGTGTGTTTGTATTCAACCCCCCCCCCCCCCCTTCTACAAACTTGTATAGCCCTTCAGGACTAACACCCGCGTCACCAAATCTACGTCTCATTTAAATTTTCCGTCTTTGTCGTACGCTTTGTCGAGAGATTCCTTTCTTTAGTTGTTAAATTCCACAACCAACCTTAAGTTATCCTTTTGGACGATTTTTGGCATTAACAGTTTGGCGCTATCCGTGGGATGTCATCTAGAGAAAATCTTCGACAGACGTGCGTTTTACTAACAATTCCTTGGAGCTTCCTCCCTCTTTTTTGTTTCAGAAAAATGGCAGGTAACGGAAATCAAGAGCATGCCATGCATGAAAAGCTTGAAGATGCACAAGATGCTCCTGGGGCAACCGACGAGTATCACCTGGAAGAAGTTGTCCTAGATCCAAGCAAACCTGATCAGAAAGTCCTAATAGGATCATCCCTTGATCCCTACATAAAAGACAAGCTAATATCTTTCTTGCAGGAGCATGCTGATTGTTTTGTCTGGTCGCACGAAGACATGGTCGGCATAGATCCTGACAACATTTCCCACAAGCTCAACATCGACCCGTCGGTCAAACCTATCAAGCAAAAGCGCAGGAAATTCGCTCCTGAAAGGAATAAGGTGATAAATGACGAAGTCGACAACCTTATGAAGACAGGGAAAATTCGATAAGTAAAGTATCCCGATTGGCTCGCTAATGTCGTGGTCGTGGCCAAGAAAAATGGCAAATGGAGGGTCTGTATTGACTTCACAGATCTCAACAAAGCCTGTCCAAAAGATCCTTTTCCATTGCCACATATCGATGCCATGGTCGATGCGACGGCAGGACATGAACTATTGACGTTCATGGATGCATATTCTGGGTATAATCAGATCTTGATGCACGCCGAGGATCAAGAGAAAACTGCATTCATGACAGATCGAGGTATATACTGTTATAAGGTTATGCCTTTCGGACTAAAAAATGCAAGTTCTACCTACTAGCGTCTAGTGAACAAGATGTTCAAGGATCATCTCGGCGACACAATGGAAGTGTATATCGACGACATGCTCGTCAAGTCGAAGCATGCAATTGATCATGTCGAGCATTTAAAGCAGTCGTTCGACATCCTTCGGAAGTATAGCATGAACCTCAACCCGACGAAGTGTTCCTTTGGTGTTAGTGCTGGGAAATTCCTGGGCTACATGGTCACTCGTCGAGGAATCGAGGCCAACTCCGATCAGATCAAAGTTATTATCGAGATCAAGTCTCCGAGAAATTTCAAAGAGGTCCAAAAGGTCACTGGTCGGGTGGCAGCTCTGAACAGGTTTATCTCCCGATCCTCAGATAAATGCCATCTATTTTACAACGTCCTCAGGAAAAATAGAGGCTTCGACTGGACCAACGGTCATGAGCAAGCATTGAAAAAACTTAAGGAGTACATGACGTCGCCTCCTCTGTTGTCAAAACCGCACGATCATGAGATCTTGTAGCTATATTTGGCTGTTAGTCCTAATGCAGTAAGTGTCGTCTTAACCCGAGAAGATGAAAAGCAACAACTGCCGATCTACTATGTAAGTAAATCTCTTTTGGACGCCGAAACCAGGTATTCCTCCATGGAAAAGTTGCTTTTATCGCTAGTCACAACTGCCAAGAAATTGCGACATTATTTTGAATCGCATCCTATTACTGTCGTGACTAACTTCCCTCTTAAGTCGGTCTTGAGGAAACCTGAGTTGACAGGTCGTTTGGAAAAATGGAGTATATATCTCAGCAGTTACGACATCGATTTCAAACCCAGGACCGCGATCAAATCGCAAGCATTGCCGGATTTCATTGCTGATTTCAGCCCTTAATTGGAAAAAGAAGCAGAGCTCGAAGTGTCTGCTGTGGCGACTCACGATGACGTACCTTGGACTCTATATGTCGACGGATCATCCAACAGCAGAGGTTCAGGCCTAGGTGTCATCTTAAAGTCTCCACAGAGGGCAAGATGGTGTATTCAGTCCGGTGCGACTTCAAAACCACCAACAACGAAGCCAAGTATGAAGCCCTGATCGTGGGAATGAATATGGCCCACGACTCGGGGGCAGCCGTGTTGCATGTCAAAAGCGATTCTCTCTTGGTCGTGAACCCGATCAATGGAGAATTCGCAGCCAAAGATTCAAAAATGACAGCATACTTAAAGGTAGCAAGAGAAATTTCAGAAAAATTCAAACCATTTTCTATTGAACAGATTCCAAGGGACCAGAACACTCAAGCCGACGCTTTAGCAAACCTTGGACCTGCCTTGGTCGAACCAATATTCGACAGCATTCCTATGATCCATCTGGCGACATCGTCCATCGAAAACGTCGACGTCGTCCAAATCGAAGACCAAGAAGATGATTGGTCATGCGACATCGAAATTTCCTTGTGCATGACCAACTCCCAGAAGATAAGATGGAAGCTCGAAAGGTCAGATTTAAAGCATCCAAGTATGTTGTGATCGGAGATAGGCTCTATCGACGGTCATCGACAGGCTTAAACCTTAGATGCGTCATCAGCAAAGCTCAAGTTCAGAAAATCCTTCAAGAGATGCACGATGGAGAGTGTGGCAATCACTCAGGAGGTCGCAGTCTAGCCAATCGTATCTCTCGACAAGGCTATTTTTGGCCAACCCTGCGGCAGGACGCCGTCAGGTATGTCCAGAACTGTGATCCCTGTCAACGACATTCAGGTACGTCTCACAAACCATCTGAACCATTACACTCGAGACTTATCCCATTGCCTTTTATGAGGTGGGGAATGGATATTGTCGGCAAGCTACCGCCTGCTCCGGTGCAAAAGGTATTCCTCCTTGTACTTACGGATTATTTTTCCAAGTGGGTAGAAGCGGCTGCTTTTTCCCAAGTTCGGGACAAAGAATTCATCTCTTTTATCCAGACTAACATCATATGCAGGTTTGGCATTCCATCCGAAATTGTCTGCGACAATGGATCCCAGTTCATAAGCAACAGGACTCAACAGTTCTATGAAGACCGTAACATCAAGTTGACAACCTCGACCCCCAGGTATCCCCAAGCAAACGGACTTGCCTAGTCGAGCAATAAAACCATCATTGCTTCGATCAAGAAAAGGTTAAAAGCTGCAAAGGGAAAATGGGTCGAAGAGCTCCCTTCGATCATGTGGGCGAATTGCACGACACCTCGCACATCCACAGGGCAAACCCCTTTCTCCTTGGTCTACGGCTGCGAAGCAGTCTTGCCGGTCGAGGTCCAACTCCCAACCTCGAGGCACACTTCTGTCGACCATAATCTGGTCGATCTAAGTTATGACCTCGACGCCCGTGAAGAGCTCAGAGAATCAGCATTGATTAGAATGGCGTCACAAAAAAAATCGGTCGAGCAACATTTCAATAAAAATGTCAAGGCTAAAGTCTTTCAAGAAGGCAACTATGTCTTGCGTCGAGTATTCCAAAGTACTCAAGAGCTCAATGCAGGTAAACTTTCCATCAAGTGGGAATGTCCTTATCGTATCACAGAAGTTGTGGGTAAAGGTGCCTATCGGCTCCAAACCCTCGACAATCAAGATATCCCACGTAGCTGGAATGCGACACATTTGAAAAGGTATTTCTTCTAAACCTTTTTCTATTATACAAATTTTTATTCTCATCACGACGATCACTAACTTAAGCATCAGAGGGTCGTTGGTTAGCCAATGACCAACTTCTGATATTATTTTATCGCATGATTGCACGACATAAGTTACTAAGTTTATTACATGACATAGATAATCAGGTTTGCTGCATGACTTGCTTGTCAGATCGTGTGGGCGCATAGTTCAGATTCATCGCACAACTTAAAATATGCGATCAACCACGATCTAAATGTTTTAATTTAGAAAATTTTCATGTTCTAAATGTATGCTTTGTCGCAAGTACCTACGTCTGTTATATATACGACTTATGTTCTAGTCATTTTATTGCAAGGGATGCATAAGTCGCACGACCCCCTGTTTGTTCTATGCTTAACAAAATTGCGCAATTTGTATTATATCTATTTGCGACAATAAAAAATAATACGTTCGACAAAAGAGTAGATTTCATTTACGAAATATACAAATTACATCCCAAATAACTCGACCACCAACAGTCGAGCAGAAACAAAGATAAACAAAGATATTTTTCTAAAGATGGGGAGGAGCGTCGGTCGCATCTTTTCCTGACACCTCGCCCTGGGGACCTTCCTCCTCCTCGACCTCCTTCTCATCGTCTGAATCGAAATCCCTTTCGGTCCCGACGTCCCTCAGAAAGAAGACAAGCTCGTCCGACACCGAGGAGGATTCTTGACTAACAAAAGTCAGACTGTGATAAGCCAGGTCCTCCTTGAATGATGATAAAACCTTTGGTCCTAAAGCACGCTGAAGAGCTTATGCAAGGATCAAGCGAGCGTGTGAAACAGAGCTGAGAATTGTTTCTCAGTGCTGTAAACCGCAACATGTCGTGAAGATGAATCCACAGTATTTTGAGAATGTGGCTCTTAAGATTAATGTTAAAGTTGGAGGAAGGAATACGGTACTCTCTGTGACTCTTAACAATTCGATCCAACGCTGTGTTCCCCCTCTCATAAGCGGAAGACACCAAGCGTTTTTCTGTCTCAATACGAAGCGCAAGGAAAGATCGGAACACCTGTAAAAAACGTGTTAATAGACATGCGACACAGGTTAAAAAACCTCGAAACCTAAGTTTTGAAAGAAAAACTCACCAGAAACGCCATCGTCGCCAGATGCGCAGGGTCCACCGATGTCGAGTCAATCGCGATCGACGTCTTAGTCTGAGATTCTCCTAGAAATAAACAAAAAAGAAACGTTACGCGATAAACACAGGAAAAAAGGCCAAAGTATCCAGAACTCGGGCATCAGTTGCCTCGACGATAAATCAAACTCAAGCATGAAAGCCTTGGCTAAAGGCGAGAAAGGCCAGTCAAAATTTATCTTAAGAGGATACTCGTAGCACATATCGAGTCTAATCTGACCTGCTTTGATCAATGTAATCTCCGCAGGGATTTTGGCTAAATTTTTAAGATCGTCGAAATCTTCAATGGAACTTATAGGTGCTATCGGCATTTCTCAACCTAAGAATTTCTCAAAGTTTTCTAGCGATAGATTTAAGAAAAGATCAAGAAACCGCACCTTATATAGGCGCTCTAGAGAACCTCGAAATTTCTAAACTTAGTCGAAGATCTTTGCAAATTTAGAAAAGATTTGGCGGAGAACAACAACGAAATCAGAAGAAATCTCTCTCTTAAAACCCTTTGAAATCGTAAAGAGGAAAGGATCCGTCAAGGGTCGCTATTTATGTAAAGGATCATGTCAGGTCGAGTCTCTCGATGATCGACACGTACCCTTGCCTTTTCGTATAACCACGTGGATCATCGACACCTGGCAATTACAACTGTTTAGCATGATCGTGCGTCAGCATGACGTTACGATCTTATCCCCTTTTCGACTTCTTCTTTGGTTGGAATCGGACCAGTCTAGTTCCAAGGCAACTAAGGTAACTTTAGACACGTGTCACGACCCTGGACATTCGATTAGCAAAATTTGAAATTCGAATTTGTACTTCTATTTTTAAAATTTTGGGGGCAAACTGTTTGGGTAAAAATTTCACCAGGCTCGACCACGACCAAGGTAAGGAAAACCTTTATTACTTTTTATAGCAAGGTAAAATCATAGTACTTTATCCTCTGATCAAAGGAAAAATCGAAAGTTATTCACCTCACGACACTCGACATCGACGTCGTATAGTTCATACGACCGACGTATATAACCTTGCGACCTCGACCGACTAACGTGCAATATTACTGTTACGTTTTTTCAGTGTTTAATGCAAGAATCAATGTCATTGATGACCAATGGCTATAACCGACGAAGGTCATTAATGGCAGTAAAGTCGAAGACCGTTATGACAGTTACCAGAAGCAATTATGAAGATCATTAAAGCACCCGAAGACTATAAAATCAAAGACTCCATCAACATTTCGGGGCATCTGACATTCGAAGAACACAACTCACAATCTCTCACAAGCACCTTGAATCAACAATACTCCGAAGAACAAAGAATTTTCTCTCGAAGAATCTCTCTCGACGCACGACATACACACACGACGCACGTTATTTTTATATTTAAAACACTCGTTACTTTACATTTAAAGTACTTTCTTTCATCTGTATTGTAATCACTGTACGATCGACACCCGAAACACAAGGATATCGCCCCTGTTTGGCGACCATAGTGCAGCGACGACTTCCACAGTCGTCCGCGGGTTTTTTCCTTGTGGAGGTTTTTCCCGCGTCACCAAATCTCTGTCTCATTTACATTTTCCGTCTTTGTCGTACGCTTTGTCAAGAGATTCCTTTCTTTAGTTGTTAAATTGCACAACCAACCTTAAGTTATCTTTTAGACGATTTTTGGCATTAACAACTAGAAACAAAACAAAAATTCTCATTGCTAAGACATGAATAATTCACAACTTTTTCTATCCCATATTTAACCTTTCCCTCCACCAGAAAGTCATCAAATTTTCTTGGAAAATTTGATACCCTTGCAGATTTTCTAGAAGAGTGAGAAGAAGAAGGTTGGGACAGATTTCCCTCAAAATTGGAACCCAAATTTTGATCATTAACAGTTTCAACATTAGTGTCACATGGTCGACTGGCAGCCACATCGGTGCTACTCAGTGGCTGCCAACCTATATTTTGTTCAAGGTCACTCCCAAATGGTACGGATGTGCCTTGATTACTGCAGTCATTTGACCTGCTAGGAGGCAGCCTACTGTCAGCTCTACTAGGGCTACCTAGTTGACTATGGTCACTAAGAGTTTCATCTAAGAATGGGTTCCTATTTTCATCATTGGGAGGTGAATCAATACAATTATTAGTAGTTTCATTAAAAGAATCAAAGAAATTCAGGGTATTTAAGTTTCCATTATTTTGCTTAAAAGACTTATCTGACTCATTTTATATGGAAAAAGGTTTTCATAAAATTTTATGTCACGAGAAATTAAGATTTTCTTTGAGTCCAAGCTAAAATCTATATCCCTTTTTGGAGTTTGCATACCCCAATAGAATATACTTTTCAGATCTAGAAGAAAAATTTTCAGTCAAATTTGGTATAACAGCAATTCAGCAAAGCACAAACACCTATAGTTCCTAAGATGAGTAAGGACCGGTTTAAAGCCATGGACGAGTTCATAAGGATACTTACCATTTAAAATAGATGCATGGGTCCTATTAATCAAATATGTAGCCGTAAGAACACATTCACTCCACATATTAAGAGGTACACCCCCTGAAACATCAGAGCCCTGGCTACGTTAAGTAAGTGACGATGTTTGCGTTCCACCACCCCATTTTGTTGTGGGGGTGTAAACACAAGAGGTTTGATGAACAATGCCTTTGCTTTTAAAATAAGAGTTAAGTTTGGAATTAGTAAATTCAGTCCCATTGTCACTTCTAAATATTTTGACAGTTTTTTTTTCAAATTGAGTGGCAATAAGATTCACAAACTCAACTATGTAATCGCCAACTTCATGTTTTCCTTTTAAGAGATAAACCCACACAACACGGGTAAAGTCATTAACAATAGTCAGAAAATATTTGTATCCTTCCCTACTTTGAACATGATAGGGTCCCCAGACATCCAAATGGATCAATTCCCCAAGGCATTTAGATTTACGGTCACTTAAGTTGAATTTATCATGTATTTGTTTTGTCTTATGGAAAATCTCACACGGAACACTTAAGTCATTTCCAAGATTAAGTTAATCCTTTAACACTTTCAACACTGGGTCACTACCCAGGCGACTGTGCCATAAGTGAGTGGACACAAAACAAGACACAACCATGTTACTACTAGGGAGAGACTGAGTGTTAACATTTTGATCAAAGAAATATAGCCCACCTGCCTCACTACCAGTCCCCATAATACTTTCTTGAATTGAAGCCTGAAGATTAAGAACATAACAATGAAATTCTTCAAAACCTATGAAAAGTTTACTGTCTCTGGCTAATTTATGAACCAAAAGAAGGTTGACGTGAAAGTCAGGTATTACCAACACGTCAAACAAAATGACATTATTTGCGAGTTTGAAATTTCCAATTTTATTTATTTTGGCTTCAGCCCTATTAGGCAGATTTACCGTGAGGTTTAAGTTAGAAACATCGACAACATTTTCAAGACGGGATGTGTTGGATGTCATATGTTGGTTTGCACCAGAGTCAAAGATCCAACCACGACGATGCATAGAAGTTATACCTGCCATATGGGCAGATGCCCCATCTTTTGTGTTTTTCTAACCAGTCACGCTTAAAATTTTGGAAACCTGTTACTCAGAAAAGGGAAAAGATAAAGTAGATACAGGTTGTTTAGGAGAAAGAGACTCAGAGACGCAGGCACTTTCAACGACCGGTTTAAAATTTTGATTTCGAGGTTTAGGTAGAAATTGAAAGTCTTTTGGAAAACCTATGAGTCTGTATGTAATATCTGGGTAAGTTTGTTTTGTTATTTTATAAACTTTAGTTAGTGTAAGTTTGAGTTGGTTCGGAAGTTCAAGGGTGTGGGATAGATTTAGTATAGTTGAGGCCCTTGATTGCAATTTTTGGTAACTATATATAAGAGTTCACCTCCTTTCTATCAGTTCAGTGGATTTCCATAATAGTATGTGTGTGTGTGTGTTGAGCCGAAAGAAGAAGGGAGTTCTATTGAGAAGATTTGAGGTATAATTTCTTTTCAATTTGTGTTCAGATCCAATAGTAGTGGAGTTCTATCGGTTTAGAATCTCCAATTTTGATTCTTATTTGAGTTTGATGGATTCTGGGTTTGATTTCGATTTGTTCGGATTCTTTGGTTTCCGGATTTCAGTGTTTTCCGGGTAGGATATTTTCCGGATAATGTCCGAATTTGATTACCGTATTTGGTTCCCGGATTTCAATATCCGGATTCTTTGGACTTTCCGGATAAAGTTTTTTGGATAGGTTGTCCAGGCCATGTTTCCGGATAAGGTATTTTCGGATTCCGGGTGTTTGTTTCCGGGAAAGTTCCGGGCTTGGGTTCCGGATTTGAGTTCCGGATTTGAGTTCCAGATTTGGGTTTTCCGGATGAGTTTTTCGGGTTAGTTATCCGGATAAGTTCCCGGATTACATATCTGGAATCTTTCTGACTTCTTTCAGTTCTAAAAATTTTCTAGGGACATTGCCCTCAGACCCCGTGCTATGTCGCCGAAGAGGGACATTTGTGAGTGTTTTCAGGATAACGGTATGATAGACTTATTTAGGATTCTTAACTTGTTATTGAGTTTTATGTGGTAAATAGTTATATGTATTTTGTGTAATTCAGATTTCGCGAAGTTTGTGGAAAAGTAAGGTTCTTGCAAGTTTTCAACAGAAAGTGATATTGCGTTATTTCTTTCATGTGAGTTTTACTTTAATCATTTTCAAACTGGAATACATATATATTGGATAAATATGTGGTAGGCAGTGTGATGATGTGCTTACGATTGAAATATGATATATTGAGATATATGTTATATTTATATGAGCATTACACTACACGATTGCACGTTTGTACTGATATATGTATTGTATAGTTGGGACCAAGAGACCTATGTGATATAATATGTATTTTGTTATCTTATGATGAAATGTAAATTGTGTTATATGATGTATGTTTGGGATGGGTTGTTACACTGTAGCTTCGTTCAATAGTGTGGCCGGAAATTCCAAAGTGTTTACACATGAGATTAGAAGATTTGGCACCAGTTTTCCTTTTATTTTCGGTGGTTTTGCTAAAAAAGCAGAGTGTTGAGACTTAGTGTGGGATGCAGGTGTGCTACTGTAACACCCTCATTTTCACCATGAGAAATGTTACATCGTCACTACTAATTTTTCCAACAAATAACTTCAAATTAACGGCTAAATGAAAACCGTTTACAACGGAAGACTTTAAAACCTAACAAATAAATAACTTAAATACTAATCCATCCCATACCGGGTCAAAACATATCCAAACAAAGAAAAACGCCTAATTACGCGTACCATAAAAGTAAAATATCTCTACGCTTGTCCCTTGCCTTTATCGACTCCCGAAACTCCTTCCCCTAAGATGTATACTATAGTCAGCTAAATAGCTCAATGAGGTCATGGTTTTCGTGCAATGACAATCATTCAATGTCATATAATACAATGCATTACATATAAGGAAATATCATCATATGTGTAGTATTCGAGGTCCTGAATGGAAAGAATATGAGTTTGTAGGAAATATTGTGAAACTGTAACTTCGGGGGGGTTGATTTCTAAATCTTAGAAGAGGGTATAAAACCCTCATGTTGGCCAAAACCCTTATTCTTCTGGTAAAACCTTGGGCGGCGTGCAATTTGGAGAAGAAGAAAGAAATCAAGGATCATTACTTGCAGTTTTGGTCAAGGGAGGTGCTGATTTGAAGAAGGATTCACCATCAAAACCTTTTCAAGGTAACCTCTAAGCCCTTAATCCTTGTTCTGATTTGGGAGAATGTCATTGTGTGGTTTTTGGTTTTGAAAGAGGGGTTAGATGAGTTTAATCCAACAAGGAAATGGTTTTTTGGATGTATAATCCTTGTTTTAAGAGTGCCTTGCATGTTTAGCAACTGTTTTAAAAGATTAAAATTGTTGGAATCGGGTTTAATCGCGATTTAATGCATTTTCTCATTTCACTTTGTGCGACATACCGGGAATCGCTCAACCCATGTATGATTCCGGGAAAGCGATCCGGAATAGTGGAGTCCGGAAGTGAGGAGTCGGAGTGGGATCCGGAATAGTGGAGTCCGGAAGTGAGGATCCGGAGTGGGATTCCGGAATAGTGGGGTCCGGAAGTGAGGATCCGGAGTGGGATTCCAGAAGTGGAGTCCGGGAGTGGAGCCCGGGAGTGTGAGTCTGAAACTCTGGTTTCGGATTGGAGAGTTCTAGTTAAGCATGGACTACTTAGGGAATTATTCAGGAATAACCTCAGTGTCAGACATTTGATTATCACTCTCGTTTTCCTTGAAACCATAGGTATCCCACCTAGAGATCTGAAGCCTAAGTGAGAAGTTTTGAGCAAGGACGACAGGTAAATCTTTCTAACTGAAAATGTGTTGATTTATGTATTACTTAAAATGCATGAGATATGATGAAACTACATGTTATATCCTTTATCTGCATGTTTTACTTTGTTTGAGAAAGTTAAGATATTATGTATGCATACATTTGGAAGTGGGCATGTTTTGGCTAAGTTGGGGGCGTGGCCCGCCAGTGCTCATATCGGAGGGGTGTCCCGTTTATGCCATGGGAGGTGTGACCCAATACTGCAATGTCAGATTGACACGTTGTCATGGATGTGTGTGACTTCAGTGTGCCATATACATGGGTAGTTCTTGCGTGTGAAAGTTTAAATGTTTTAAAGATGAGAAGAGTTTAAAAATGCTTATAAACCATTTAAAATGTTTTATGTGGTGCAAATATTTGTTTCTAGAGGGAACTCACTAGACCTCATGGTCTAACCCTCGCATTTCCAAAAACTAAACCATTTCTAGGTAAGCATTTAGTATAAGGCTTTAGTAAGGGCATAGAGAAAGCACGAGCGTGAGCCTTGGACTAGAAGGACGCCGTTATATTTAGCATGTCAAGCATAGTCTTTAGAAATCTCAGCTGTGTAATAGTTTGTTTCCGCAAACCTTGTGTTGTACTCGCATATTTGAGATGGAATTTTGAGGCCGTTTCAGCAAGTTATTTATTTTAATGAAGTTATTTATTTTAATGTCGTTATGCTTTATTGGTTGAGTTGGGTTAATACAGTTGGTAACAGAGCCTTAGTTTAAGGGATTTAGGTGATCGGATGGGCCTAAATTTAAACTGGGAGTAGAGGGAACACGACTGAGATATAGGAGGCTTTTAGAAAATGTCACTATAAGTGCGGTAATGATAGGGTAGTGAGGACCGTCATGTAAGGTAAATTCGAAATTACATCTGGCCAATGTAATCGTGAATTTACAAGTACATGAGGGTGCTCAATTGTTCTTGTTGAGAGGATAGATGGGTGTGGTAGTACGTAGTAAGTTCTGACCTTGCAATGATAGCAAAAGGTTGAGGTATCGTAAGAGATCGCGTATGATATGTTGTTTAGATCTTCTTGAAGAAGTGTTGTTTAGAACGTCATGATCCGTCTAGAGGTAGAACTTCTTGGGTTCGAAAAGAATGAATGACTGATTCAGGGTAAAATTCATAGTTTCTAGTGAGCCCCCATTCTTGAAATTGTTGCGTCTCAGTTGAGATGGTAAAGAAGGACGTTGTTGGAATCTTGAAAGCTTCAATTCAGGAGTGAGTGGAGGATTTGAGCCTTGATTCTTTAGTCAAGCGGTTCGGTGGCAAAAATAAAGAAGGAAAGATATCAGTGTTGGATTGAAATATGTGTAAGAGTAGAATGCGAGCTAATTGGTCAAGACAAAAACTACGTGGAGTGGTCAAACAAGTAGGTGGTGAAGCGCCTGTACCACAAGTCGTTGTAGGGGTGAGAAGGCGACCGTTGGTCAAAGGTGGGGTGTCAACGATAAGTTGTTGTGAGTACAACGGTTGACCTTGTTAGAGTGAATAGCCTTAAATTGCAAATTTGGTTTCATGCACTGTGTTTTTAAATGAACTACGTGAGCCTTTCACGTCAAAAGTATATTCTAGCATAATGGGGTTCTTGTTTTGGAAATAAGTCGACGCATGCAAACGTGTGTAAAAAAGACAAACTTGTTTACGTTAAGCTCAAAAAAATTCGAATGTATTGATTTGTGGATTATTTCACCACTTAAATGTTAAGATAGTTTTCGCTGTGAAAATCAGGAAAATGTTTGATTGCATGGTTTTATAACTGAATCTGGTATGGATATTTTATTGTCATATCAAAGAGTGTGAGAGTTAACTGACTCGCTTAGTGTACAAGATTTTTCCCGAATTTTTTTTATCGTATGAGAAAAAGGTTATTGAAGATACTTTCATTTGTACTAACGTTCATTTGAGTGGTCAAGGTTGAGTTTTTACCGATAATTGCGTGTGAACGATCCTCGAGATCGTTGTACATGGCTTTGTAAGTTATGATTGGTGTTGGGTCGTGTGTACTCCAGTTGTTTCCAAGTGTTATACTTATTGAAAATTTTCAGATGTGTGAAGTGATTTAAATTATTGTGTCATCATGCATGAAGGCTATTAACTCACTAGGTCATGGCGAGTATTGTATTTAAGGTAAGAAAGGGTTTCGAGAATGGAAATGTGTCGGTCGATCCGTTGTCGGTGATTTGTGACCTTGGAATTTTCATTAGGGAAGAGAGGTGAATGACGGAAGTGTCGGAAACGGACATTAGTAATGTTTGTGTTTTGGTAGCTCATACTCTCGTACGGTAGCTTGAGATGTGGTTGTCGGTGGGCGGGTGTGTCCGATGTGAAAAATTTGAAGTCGCCAAGATACTCTTATTAGTAGCTTGTTATAGGTAGTGTTGAGATGCATTGATGAATATTATCGGCGTAGAGCCGGAGTCTCGAAGTGACTTTATAACCAGACTGCGTAGCAAGTAAATCTTGTGCCTTCATCATGCAAGAATTGGGGCACGAAGTTAGTTATGATGTGTTGGGAGAAGTAGGTCCTGTTGAAATCCTTAATTGTTGGAGACATTGTTGAAGCACCATCAAGTCGGCTGTTGATGTTGAAGTCAACGACCGTTTGTTGAGATCATTATCGGGAGGCTAGGATTAGAAATGACCGTTTGTTGAGTAACTCTCGCGTAGCTATATTGTTGAATTTTCCAAGGGGTGCAAGGGGGCATTTGGGAGAAGAGGGTGTACGTAACAGGATGCTGGGCCACCTTGTGTGGGCGTTTGATGGTGGAAGAATGCTAGCTGGATGGGTGACTTCCTATGAAGTTTTGATGATTCGTATAGGAATGAAACATATTGCCAAACTGAAGTGGGTGCGCATTGATTATATTGGTCGGTAAGGGAATGCACCTTATCTTTTTGGACTTTTGGGACTAGTTTCTTGGAGATCGCAATGAACCGATAAGGAACGAAGACTTGTTTGAGTAGACTAGACTATCGTGATTTTGTGGTTCGTCTGGATTCGAGAAAGACAAAGTCGTGAGACAACCTTAGTTCAATTACACGTTGGTGGGTATGGAAGCAAGAGTTATTATGTTACAAATGGTCATGAGAACCTTGTCCGTGGTGTGATGCTGAGGTGTGGTGGTTGTGTGGATAAATTAGTGGCATCTTTTGCCAAAGCAGGCGTACAGGGCATTGGGGTGGTAATGTCTTGCTAATAGAGGATAAGCTTAGATGGAAGTATGTGTTCGAAGATTTCTGATGAGTTATGCAAGATGTTGAGTATGTTGTTGAGATGTAAGGTTATTCAATTGGTATTATGGTAAAGCTTTTCAGAATAAAAAGGGTGGAACGGTAGATGATGGTTACCTAGAAGAGAAACCGTGTGCTTTTGGTTGGATGAGTTTATTTTCGATCATTGAAAGATTGATGACGATGTTGGATGGGTTAGCTTATGATGTTTTGTGCTAGATGCGAAATCATTGGGAATGTTGAATTATTTCTCGTATGTCAAAGAATTCTCATGAGTAGGCCAAGCCCCGTTGAGGAACAAGAAGTGTGTGGTTGCTTCATGTGGCGGGTGTCATTTCGGGATGACTTGGTTGGGTACCTCAAGTGAGAACTTTGGTGAGACCGTTGGTTAAGTATAGTAATGAAAGTGTGTTGCTGGCACATTTAGAGCAGTCGGAAAAAAAGGGGTTAAGTAATGTTTGGTGGGCACTGATCCATGCTAACGTGAGGAGGTGAAGATAACATGTCGGAATAAGTGGGTAAGCTGGGAATAGGAAGTTTGGCAAGTGACTCCGAAAATGTGGAGTAGCGTGTACAAATTGTACTTGGCGGGTACATGAACTCCTAGCGAGAGTATGAGAAAGGGGATTTGTGTATGTTTTATGTTCGAGAAGGAAGTGGAAAAAGGTAGTTGAATGTGGTGCTCAGAATGAAGGACCATTGGATTTGAGTTGGTGTTATTGTGAGAAATGTTCAAGTGAACTGGTCGTTTAGTGATAAGCTAATGGGAATAGTTTTGTGTGAACATGGTCATTCCTCCTTGTTGAGCGAGGGTAACCGAAGTTATTTCATATATGGTTGGACGCTTGTGGAATGCAGTGAGAAATTGAATGTGTCTTCAGGATAAGTTCAGTTCGGATAGGTGGACATTTCAAATGAGGGATTATGGAGGTTTCCTGCTATTAGCTATGTATAAGTGTGGGATGATGACGTGGTGGGAGCGTATGAATTGGTTGATGAGTTGTAGTCGATGTGTTTCGAGAAATGAGGTACTATATGCGTAGACGTATGTCGGTTGGGAGAAGTAATCTAGAATTGCATGTAATCCGATGAGGGACTCTTGCTTGTGAGTTTGTTGGGATGTTCAAGGTTGGCCTTATGCCAAGTTGGCAAGTTGAGTGGTTGTTTTCTGGTAAAAGATTCACGTTATCGTGGCATGGAATTCCGCAAAGTTCCTTCTTTTAAGGAAGTGAATGAGAAAACCTTAATTAGATGTGTTTTAAAACCGTGAGTCCAGGTGTAGACAAAGCAGATAATATCTGGTACGGTTGGTCTAGGATGTTACAAATGGTACTATTAAGTTGGTATAGTTGATCGGAGCGGTTGCAAGTATATTGTACAAGATTTCTCGACATAGCAAAGTTGTGACTCACCGAGGGCGGTTCTGAAGTATTGGGTACGGCTATGTTTTCCATCAGAATGGTTTGGGCAACCGAGTGGAACTAAGTTAGTTGGATTGAAAAGCATAACACTTCTGAACCTCGAGTGTGAGAAAGGGGCAGTTTGATGCGGAAGATGTCCCCATAGATTGGAGTGGTGCATTCGAGAGAAAAGTGAAGTTGGTATACGTTTTTGGATCCGTCGAAATTATGAAAGTTGGAGGGATAGTGTACGATCTTGTTGCGCTTGATGAGATTTTAGAAGAATTCATAGTGTGATTCACGTCTCTATTATAGAGAACAGATGTTGGAAGTTGAGATGACGGCGACCTTGCAAAGAATATAAGCGATAAGGAGTTGACCTTCGTCATAAGTTCGGGGACAATCTCTGACCGTAGAAACAATAAGTTGAGAATCAAGGAGATTGACCTTATGAATTCAGTGGCGTCAACATAAGGGGCAAGAGGCAACGTGGGAGGAAGAGGCAGACATGAGGTCCAATACCCAAGTTTGTTCGACGATGGAATTCCGGGGACGGAATTCTTTTGAGGGGGGAGTATTGTAGTAACTGAGGTCCTGAAAGGAAAGAATAAGAGTTTGTGGGAAATGTCGTGAAATTGTAACTTCGGGGGGGGGGGGGGGGCTGATTTGTAAATCTTGGAAGAGGGTATAAAACCCTCATTTTGGCCAAAACCCTTATTCTTCTGGTAAAACCTTGGGCGGCGTGCAATTTGGGGAAGAAGAAAGAAATCAAGGATCATTACTTGCAGTTTAGGTCAAGGGAGGTGCTGATTTGAAGAAGGATTCACCAACAAAACCTTTTCAAGGTAACCTCTAAGCCCTTAATCCTTGTTCTGATTTGGGAGAATGTCACTATGTGGTTTTTGGTTTTGAAAGAGGGGTTAGATGAGTTTAATCCAACAAGGAAATGGGTTTTTGGATGTATAATCCTTGTTTTAAGAGCGCCTTGCATGTTTAGTAATTGTTTTAAGAGTTTACAATTGTTGGAATCGGGTTTAATCGTGATTTAATGCATTTTCTCATTTCACTTTGTGCGACATGCCATGAATCACTCAACCCAGGTATGATTTCGGGAGAGCGATCCGGAATAGTGGAGTCCGGAAGTGAGGATCCGGAATGGGATCCGGAATAGTGGAGTCCAGAGTGGGATTCCGGAATAGTGGAGTCCAGGTAAGCACTTAGTAGAAGGCTTTAGTAAGGGCAGAGAGAAAGCGCGAGCGTGAAGTCTTAGACTAGGACGCCGTTATATTTAGCATGTCAAGCATAGTCTTTAGAAATCTCAGTTGTGTAATAGTTTGTTTCCGCAAACCTTGTGTTGTACTCGCATATTTGAGATGGTATTTTGAGGCCGTTTCAACAAGTTATTTATTTTAATGTCGTTATGCTTTATTGGTTGAGTTGGGTTATTACAATATGCATTTTCAAAGAAAACCCACTCTTACAAGATCTCATAAAGTTGTCGCATTGAATAATAATTGATAGCTCGCAAGCATTCCCTGGGTGTATACGACTCTCCCTAGAGCCAGCAACCCATTTCGGGGTCATGCTGCTATGTCACAGGCATTCCCTGGCGTTGACGGCTCACACAAAGCCGGTCACCCATTTCGGGGTCGTGCCTCCCATTTAAGTGTGACGTGTCTTATTAACTTCGCATTCGCCCAACTATGTACCATTAGTACAATTTAAACATCTAAAAAAACATTCTAGCATGCGAGAAATGTTATAGCCAAAAACATTTAGCATTCATACCCATAAAACACCGTATTCATGTAATCATAAAAGCAATAACATGTAATTAAAACCATTTTGTCATGCATAACATACATCACCACATAGTCATACATGTAAAAATAATTTTCATACATATGTATACATCCCAGTGAAATCTCATGAAGACTCACCTGTGCGTGTAGATCGGTTACAGTCAACGCCCGATCGATAACCTACAATTTCATATCGTAATATTTAATTAATGGTTTAACCTCACAAGAGTCAACTAAAAGTTAACTTACCGTCAACCTTGGTCAACCTCAAAGTACTCAACTCTATAATATCCCATAACATCTAATTAATCTTCATAAATAGACAACCTCATTGTCCCAATTAAAAACATCCTGAATAATTCGAATATCCCAAAAGACGTCACTAAAAATGATTATTAAATCATCTGTTATAAACTAAGCAAATTAACCTCCTTTAGGGATAATTAGTTAAATAGTATTAATTGTCTGAAATAAATTAACATATTAGTTAAATAAGAATTTAACTTAATATATTAGTTAAATTATTATATAACCTACTAAATAAACAAATTTCTAATTAATAAAAACCCCATTAATATAATTAAAGTCCATCATGGAACCCAAAATACATCGCATAGCACCATCCGGCTATAACGCATCACCGGTCGCCGGACTCCGATCGCCGAAAAACTCTAATTCGTCCTTTTCATGTTTTTCATTCGTTTTCTCTCATTTCTTAATACTTTTCTATGATTCTTTTGCAAAATAACATCACAACAATATTTCTCAAACCCATAACAAGAATCATGAATTTTCCTGAATAATAACCTCCCAATTTCGAGTTTAAAGTCTAATTTTTTAAACGTTTTCGAGACTAAAACTTTCAGATACAAGTAGTGACTTTCCGACCATTAACAAATGTCAAACTTGTCGTACACTTAAAATACTAAACATATTCATGACATGAAGAAAAAAAAGAGTTTACGAAGAACTACCTCAACTTGTCGAAACGTCGGAATCATAACTTATTTCACCACTCGATGTTCTTCGTTTCTCTCGTCCCAAACTCGTTTTATCCCAATAGCTTAAACTCTTCACCCTCAACTTATTTATACTCCAAAATTCTCCATAAAAATGGAAAGGATTTATTTACTATCAATCCCCATTAATATTAATTGAATTTGTCATAATCAGCATTAAAATTTTGATTGAACTTAAATGGTAATAATTCACAATTAATGTCACTGATTTGTGACTTGAATCGTTCCAAGTTTTGCCAAATGGCAAAACATACCCTTATAGTTTTAGCCATCTATTTTTAAGCCCTTGATTGTCCACTTCCAATACTTGAGTTGACAATAATTTCCCTTGTACTTTCTATTTGTTTTTTTTAACCAAATGAAAAATTTTATTATCTCATTTTCATTTCTTATCATAAATATTTATTTACCCCATTTTGGCGTGTCACAAATCTCCCATCCTTTAAGAAATTTCGTCCTCGGAATTAACCTGGCTAAACAATGGAAGATATCTAATCCTCGTCAACTTTCTGATTTGCAGTCTCATTTCTGAACATTAATGAAACGTTACACTTGACTAACAACATGACTAACACAAGGAGTATACCTTTGGTGCTTTACCATTTTGTTTCTTTGTCCTAACATATGTTTGAAATAAAAAACTAAAATTAAAAAGAGAAAATTTATTGAGTTTGTATTCCACCCCCCCCCCCCCCCCCCCACACACACACTACAAACAACTTCTGTGTGAGTCTTCATGATCCAGGACCAACATTTAGTATCAGAGCGGTTTGTTTAAATTCATAAACAAGATCCGAAATGACTTTCACATCCTATGACAGTGGTTCCTTAACCAACTCTTCTTGGTTTCGAAAGAACAACTTCTCTCGCTGGAAAACTCATATGCTTCTCTTTCTAGAAGGAGTTGATAACCAGATTCCTACCATTCTTAAAAATGGACCTTATATCCCAACTACTTTCACTCTCGGTGTTAGAGATACCAACGATAATATAATCGACCTTGGCGGATGAAGACAAGAAGCTGATGGCTATAGATACCAAAACCAGAACAATCATCGTAGTCTTTCCCTAATGTTGTCTACTATTCCATCATGAATCTCTCCACAGTGTGGAACACTCTAACGGTGTTATATGAAGGCACATTCGAAGTGAAGTAGAGCTGACGAATCTGTCTCATCCGACAATATTAATTAAGCATAATTTTCGACATATCACAACGACCAAGTCTGCACCAAAAATGTGGTATAGTTTTCTATTGAAATAATTAAGCATAATTAATATAACATTTTATTTAGGGCTCCCATAGAGGGCTCCCATCGCGGGAATTTATGGCATTTTGGTAAACTTTTCAAAATTTGAGGTATTTTGGTAAGTCACTTTCAAACTTGTGGCATTTTAATTAATTTCCCTATTATTTATAAAGCTATGCTATCATTATCATGTACCTAAGTTTGATATATAATAAGGCACAAATTCAAAAGTCAGTTGGTCAACCCAAGGCCGTTACTGATATTTTAGAGGTCATGTGCGAAAAACTAAATGCGCCCTTAATTTTTTAATTTATATTATTTAATATTTACTAAATTATTTTCATTATATTGCGTCGTTTGTTTAAATCGACGAATAACTCATATTTGACTTTGAATAAATTGTTCATCTTTTCTTCCTTTTTAACAATTATTCTGATTTTTTTAAATAGAGAATCTAAATTTAAAATTTTAAGAAAAAATACATTCAACTTCAATAACTTCAATATTTTAACAAGCTCAACATTCAATATATTTAAAAATGGGAAATTAATTAAAATACCCAAAGTTTGACCAACTGTTACCAAAATACCCAAAAAAAAATTTCATTTTGCAAAAATACCCAAAATACCCGCGATGGATCCCGCGATCGCGGGCTAGGGCTGACGTGGCACGTATTTTGGCCCCAAATGCCCCGCGAAGCCCCTCAACTTTGGCCGCGGTGCACTTTTGGTCCCTGCCCGCGATCGCAGCCCGCGATGGCCCGCGATGGGCGAAAATTTACACTTTTGGTCCCTGAAAATTTACACTTTTGGTCCCTGAAAATTTACACTTTTGGTCCCTGTACTTAGACGAATCTTGCATGCTTTTACTGTTTTTTTCCACAATTATTGTACTTTGAAGACCGATTTGTGGTTGAAATTCATTTGCATGTTTGAGATTTCATCCATAAATATCAGTAGTATGCAATTCACAATTCACACTTCCTCTTGCTTTCTTTCTTGATTTCTCTCTTGCTTTCTTTCTTTGAATTGATTTCTCTCTTCTCTCATTTCATCCACAAATGGCATCGTCATCAAACCCTAAGTCTACTCCTGAAAAAATGCCACCTCAAATCGAGGTCGCCATAGCAAAAAAGGAAAATGAGATAGATGAACTAACAGAAGAGTGGAAAAAAATGATGGACAGGAAGGCAGTCCATTTGAGAAAGATCGAAGAGGAAGACAGGGAGATCAAAAGGATGAAAGGGGATATAAAAGCTCGGGAGGCTCGTGTTCGCCGAGAACAAGAAGCAATTCACCATATTCTGCAAGACTTCGCAATTATTCAAGCGAAGGTAAACGAGAAGCAAACTTGGATTGATGAAACTAAATCAATTTTTAAGTAGGTGGTGGTTATATTTTTTTTTTGTTTTGTATTTTTTTTACTGTGTTGTTATTTGTATTTTTTTACTGTGTTGTTATTTGTATTTTTTTTACTGTGTTGTTGTTTTGTATTTTTTGTTGTTGTTAATTTCTCTGAAAAGTAGTTTTTAAGCCGCTGAACCACGGTTAGGTTGGATACATCATGCAAGGTCAAGTCAGAGGTTACCTCATTCGTGGGCCTACTCCTCTTGTAGAATATATGACAACCCTCAACTCATTTGCTAAAGTGTGTGCGGGTTGTGGTACACAATGGCCATACGTGGTTGCAAAAGCAGAAGCCGTTGAAGAAGGGTCAGAAAGATTGAAGATGAAGAGCTTGTTGGATGGAATACAAACTAGCTGTGTTATCAATGTTCATTTAGAAGCATATGTATGTGTGTGTATATATATAATATGAAATGGGGTTTTGACAAGTTGGTATCACTGGACTCATTTAAGAATTGTGAAAATGGGTATTTGACGAATGATGATTCATGTGTGTTTGGAGCTGAAGTGTTTTAAACACACATGAATCATCATTCGCCAAATACCCATTTTCACAATTCTTAAATGAGTCCAGTGATACCAACTTGTCAAAACCCCATTTATAAACAATTCTACCTTCTCCTATTGGCATTCACGATATCTATAAACACATTCAAATAATAATAATTTAAAACGATTTAATGAATTAGTTAATATATGATTATTATGTTAATGCGATAGGAGTGTAAAACAAAATTGAAAAAATATGAGATGTACCATAAATTAAATAATTAACTATAATGGTGTAATTTGTTAAAATTAAAACGTATCTAATATGAATATATAAACAGACATGTGTACTCAGAGTTAACATTCACTGCCATGGATGCAAGAACAAGGTCAAGAAAATACTAAGAAAAATTGAAGGTCTCCTATTTTCTTTATGTGTGTAAATATATAATACGAATATATATATATCATTTACAAACTAGCTGTGTTATCAATGTTCATTTAGAAGCATATGTATGTGTGTATATATATCATTTACAAATCAGTGTTTAGATCAACAGTATCATAAGGGTTTGTTCCATATGGTTCAAGCTGTGACGGGCCCGGGGTGTGACTGACAGAATGTCTCCTTGGCACGGTTGAAGGGGCGGGATTTGGACACTCTCCACGAGTGTGTCCTATGCATTGGCACCGAGTACATCTTCGTTGTATCGAACTTTCACCACGTGATGGACGTCGGTCGTTCTTTCTCGGTCTCCCGACCCTGTTCTTATCCATTAAAGGTGGATAGCATGGTGGAAGAGGGTCGGGTGGATACACCCATGCTGCAGGGGGTCCAGCTGGGTTTATTACCTCCACGTATGTTTTCCGGTAATATTCGGACGTGAAGAAAGGTACAGCCAAGTCGCTGCAATCTGTACGACCCATATATGTTGCTGCAGCGATGGCATGGCCGCACGGTAACCCAGATTTATCCCATTCGCGACACGAACAAAGGTGGTCTTCCATATTCACAATCGCGTGAATATAGTCATCATGCACCTCGTACTTCCCATACCCGATTGCTCTTACCGGCCATGTCGCCGCACGACGCGCCGTGTACTGAACGATATTCTCCGCCGTTGGTGCGAGTGCATTTTGTATCTTAGCTCCTTTTAGGCGTCGAATTTGGTACCACTCTTGTTGAAAGGCCCGAAAGTAGTCCATAAGATTAACAATCGGACATCTACGCGCAAAACGGGAGAGTGCATTCACAGACTCTGCACTATTCGAGGTCAGAATGTCATACCGTTGTCCAGGAAAATGGGCCGCAGACTACCTCCCCGGTCCAGCATCGTCAAAGACTTTGGCTGTTTCCTTGACACTGTATCGTAGCATATTCATGTACTTGTTAAACTCCCGATCCGTATATGCTCTGCATGCCGCCCAATAGACATCCTTGTAGGTGGTAATACGTTTGTCCTTGGATTTGGCGTTCATCTCCAAATGTCGACAGCATATGGCGTGAGGGGCGTTTGGGTACATGGCAGAGATTGCGACGCTTATGGAAGGAGCCCTGTCAGACATAAACACCAACCCTTGCGGGTCTCCGATAGCTTGTCTCAACATGGACAGAAACCAAGTCCACTCGTCCCCGGTTTCGGACTTGCCTACGCCGAAAGCTACTGGAACTATGGAGTTATCCCCGTCCATGGCAACCGCCAGGAACATCATACCCAAGTAACGGCCCTTTAAATGGGCTGCGTCTATTATCAGGACACGACGTAGATTTTCCAGAAATGTGCGGATCTGCAAAAACATAGGTTAAAATGTTATAGTTTATAATGTGTAAATGTTATAGTTTATAATGTGTAAACATATGACGTGTTAAAATACGTACCGCGGGTCCAAGGGCCACGAAGCACATCTCAAACCGTCCACGTGAATCGGTCCGTAGCTGCGTGACAGTACCAGGGTTCTGCATCTGCAAATTATATAAATATGTCGGGAGTCGTTCATACGACTCCTCGAACGTGCCTCTCACCATAAACAGTGCATGGCAGCGCGCACGCCACGCTTGGTGGTAATCAATCGTGACGCCGAACTACCGGTAAACGTCGTGGACGATGTCCTTTGGACGCAATGACCTGCTAACATCAAGAAATTTGTTTTTCAGGATCGCACCCAAAGTCTTTTTGCCGGCTTGTTTGTGGTGGGGATTAAGTTGCGTCCTCGTACAAGTGTGTACGTCGTGCAACTTTCTAATCATTATCGCCCCTCCTTTGGGACCCGTGTGAATCGCGTACAACCTCCACTCACACTTTTCTCTAGCACATTCAACTACGTATTTGATTTTGTCAGATGCCCGCACGCGACTTTGGAAACCCTCTTCCAAGAACTTGAGTCCGATCTGACTTGCTAAGAGATCCTTCGAATCGAATATCTGACCTGCTGTTAAACTTTCGCTACGAATATAAGGTGTAGGTTCGTAGCTTTGTGTCTGGGTATGGGAGTCTGGAAGAATAGGGGGCATATCAAAAAAGTCATTTATCTGACTACATGATTTTCTACTAGGGGTATATTCTTCGTGATCATCATTATCGGTGTCTGATCTGTCTATTTCAGAATTACCCGTTCTGAAAACGTGGGTTTCGTCATCAGCAACTCCAGCAGTACGCCATTCGTGTGGTTGTGGTGATGGTGGTGGTGGTGGTGGTTGTTGTTGTTGAGAATCAGGCTGCTCTATTTGGAGGTCTTCGTCGTCGTCACCGTCGTCGTCACCGTCGTCGTCACCGTCGTCGTCACCGTCGGATACGCCGGGATACACAAAGAGTAATGGGGGTCTTTCTGAATCGACTGCAAGGTGCAGAAAAGTAGAGATATCCCCATCGTTGGATAAATCCACAAATGACCCATCGCCATTTTTAAACACTAACTTGCAAATATCAGAAGAGTTGATTTCACATTTTTGCATGGCGTATGCAACAAACTTCTGATAAGTATAGTTTACTGACACTTTTACACCATGCTTAGATTTATAAGCAAAATTCCACTCATTGTTATCTTGCACCCATTCACCATCAAAACAGAAATATAGCTTAGCTTTTGCAACAGATGAACTCATTTTTTCAGTAGTATCTCAAACACAAAATATTGCAGAAAGAAATATTGCAACAATGAAATCATTGTGTGAGAATTATGGCTTGAATTTTACGTCTATTTATGAATGAAACAACCAACATATCAGAAAACCAATCTCTCATTTCATCCACAAACTGATATTCCAAAAACATTGATTTAACATTGATTGAAACATGCAATTGAATTTCAACCACAAATCGGTCTTTAAATTGCAATAATTGTGGAAAAAAATAGTAAAAGCATCAAGATTCGTCTAAGTATAGGGGCTGAAAGTGTAAATTTTCAGGGACCAAAAGTTGAAAATTTCAGGGACCAAAACTGTAAATTTTGGCCCATCGCGGGCCATCGCGGGCAGGGACCAAAAGTGCACCGCGGCCAAAGTTTAGGGGCTTCGCGGGGCATTTGTGCCCAAAATACGTGCCACGTCAGCGTATCCCGCGATCGCGGGACCCCATCGCGGGTATTTTGGGTATTTTTGCAAAATTGAAAAATTTTAGGGTATTTTGGTAACAGTTGGTTTGACTTTGGGTATTTTAATTAATTTCCCTTTAAAAATATCTTATAAATTTATATATCAATACACTTTTAAAAAATATTATAGAAATATAACATATTATATAATTTAATTATTAAATTGAAAAGATTAAAGAACACCAGAAAGAATTATATATAGGGGTGTGCATCGGTCGGGTCGGGCCCAAAAAACCCTAACCCGACCGGGTTTCGGGTGGAAGGAGGAGGCCCCGAAACCCGTCCAAAGTGTAGCTCGGGTTTCGGGCCATTTTGGGTTCGGGTTCCTCGGTCGGGTTGTTCGGGTTGGGCCGATCCCAAACCCAGTTTTTTCAGCCCAGTTTTTGGTGTTTTTCAGCCCAAATTGATGCTATATATGTTTTTTGGTGTTTTTTAACCTCAATCTTTTCGAGAAATTATAAATTATAAACAGAAAAATAGAAATAGAAATTATAAATTATAAATATATATAATATATTTACGATTTATTGAAAAAAAAAATATTTTTTTAAAAAGTTCGGGTTTCGGTCGGGTTCGGGTTTGGGAAAACCCAACCCAAACCGAACCGTAATACCTTGATCGGGTTTCGGGCAAGTTCGGGTTTCGGTTAATCGGGTGGCTCAAGTTCGGGTTTATCGGGTTTCGGGTCGGTCGGGTTTTGCTCACCCCTAACTAAAGTCGTCCTAATAAAAGGAATTTCAAAATTTAAGAAACCATTAAAATTTTGTATATTTAATTAATCTCAACGAAAATGTGTAATAAAAGATTTTAAAAAATAAAAGTAATTGAAAGAATTAATTAATAGCATATTTGTCTTAAACAATTAAAATAAATCTATATGAAATGATTAGGTAAAACAAATTAAAATGTAAAAACTAAAGCTTATGGGATTCGAACTTGCGATTAACAAAAATAAAGCCCTACCAGCTTGTCATTTGCCACTGTGACAAATCCTTATTTGGTTAAATATTTGTCTTAAACAATTTATATAGTATTTTAATATAAGTAAAAAATTGAAAAAAAAATCCGGAGGCCCCCGATGATCGGAGGCCCTGTGCTGTAGGACCTCTTAGAACATCCTAACGCGCCTGGGTCAACCTCAAAGTACTCAACTCTATAATGTCCCATAACATCTAATTAATCTTCATAAATAGACAACCTCATTGTCCCAATTAAAAACATCCTGAATAATTCGAATATCCCAAAAGACGTCACTAAAAATGATTATTATATCATCTATTATAAACTAAGCAAATTAACCTCCTTTAGGGATAATTAGTTAAATAATATTAATTGTCTGAAATAAATTAACATATTAGTTAAATAAGAATTTAACTTAATATATTAGTTAAATTAGAAATTAAATTATTATATAACCTACTAAATAAACAAATTTCTAATTAATAAAAACCCCATTAATATAATTAAAGTCCATCATGGAACCCAAAATACATCGCATAGCACCATCCGGCGTATAGCGCATCACCGGTCGCCCGGAAAACTCTAATTCGTCCTTTTCATGTTTTTCATTCGTTTTCTCTCATTTCTTAATACTTTTCTATGATTCTTTTGCAAAATAACACCACAACAATATTTCTCAAACCCATAACAAGAACCATGAATTTTCCTGAATAATAACCTCCCAATTTCGAGTTTAAAGTCTCATTTTTTTAAACGTTTTCGAGACTAAAACTTTCAGATACAAGTAGTGACTTTCCGACCATTAACAAATGTCAAACTTGTCGTACACTTAAAATACTAAACATATTCATGACATGAAGAAGAAAAAAAAGAGTTTACGAAGAACTACCTCAACTTGTCGAAACGTCGGAATCATAACTTATTTCACCACTCGATGTTCTTCGTTTCTCTCGTCCCAAACTCGTTTTATCCCAATAGCTTAAACTCTTCACCCTCAACTTATTTATACTCCAAAATTCTCCATAAAAATGGAAAGGATTTATTTACTATCAATCCCCATTGATATTAACTGAATTTGTCATAATCACCATTAAAATTTTGATTTTTCTTAAATGGTAATAATTCACAATCAATGTCACGGATTTGTGATTTGAATCGTTCCAAGTTTTGCCAAATGGCAAAACATACCCTTATAGTTTTAGCCATCTATTTTTAAGCCCTTGATTGCCCACTTTCAATACTTGACAATAATTTTCCTTGTACTTTCTATTTGTTTTTTTTTACCAAATGAAAAAATCTATTATCTCATTTTCATTTCTTATCATAAATATTTATTTACCCCATTTTGGGGTGTCACAAATCTCCCCTCCTAAAAGAAATTCCGTCCTTGGAATTAGCCAGTGGCTAAACAATGGAAGATATCTAGTCCTCGAAAGAACAACTTCTCTCGTTGGAAAACTCCTATGCTTCTCTTTCTAGAAGGAGTTGATAACCAGATTCCTACCATTCTTAAAAATGGACCTTATATCCCCACCACTTTCACTCCGGTGTTAGAGATACCAACGATAATACAATCGACCTTGGCGGATGAAGACAAGAAGCTGATGGCTATAGATACCAAAACCAGAACAATCATCGCAGTCTTTCCCTAATGTTGTCGACTATTCCATCATGAATCTCTTCACAGTGTGGAACACTCTGACGATGTTATATGAAGGCACATTCGAAGTGAAGCAGAGCTGACGAATCTGTCTCATCCGACAATATTAATTAAGCATAATTTTTGACATATCACAACGACCAAGTCTGCACCAAAATTGTAGTATAGTTTTCTATTGAAATAATTAAGCATAACTAATATTACATTTTATTTATAAAGCTATGCTATCATTATCATGTACCTAAGTTTGATATATAATAAGGCACAAGTTCAAAAGTCAGTTGGTCAACCCAGGGCGTTCCTGACATTTTAAAGGTCTTATGTGAAAAATTAAATGCGCCCTTAATTTTTTAATTTATATTATTTAATATTCAAAAGTCAGTTGGTTTTTGATAATGACACTAACGTAACTTGATAGGAATAGAGGATCATTAACGTAATTCAATCTAATTATTATTTTAAAGTTTGCATTTTTGAACCAATGGTTTGGGAAAAACTTTTTATTTGATGACCAGTGGCCCGTACCCGTGCGATGCAGCGGGACGCAATTCGAGTTAATTTTATAAATATATGTAGTTTTATATCGCAAATTGGATAAAGATTTTGAAACGGAAGTAATAGATGATGCAGTTTTCAAACTCACAAAAATAAAATTAGAAATGTATGTTTATACATACTTGAAAGTAAAAACATTTGTAAGAAAACTATGGTAAAAATGTCCAAAAATGATCTCTTCTATGCTGAAAATATTGAGTCACACAAATTACAAGAAAAAATAGACGAATAAATAAATTGGATAGTCAAAATACTTTCTTTAGGGACTCTTGTATTCGGTATTTCATATAGAACTATATATGGAAATCAAACCGAAGGGCCTTTGGCCTAGCAGTGTCTTAATCTTTGGCCTCCTAGGAGGTCAGGGGTTCAAAAAGAAGCTCGTCAAAGATGGGAGTTTGATTTGGGCATAGTTTTTCAAATCGATTCAAGTTCAGTTTTATAATTACTTCAAAATAAGACCGGATATAAATGTTTTGGCTTCATTTGTGGCATAATTGTAGTTGGACATAATTAAGCAAGCTATCAATGGTGGAAAGTTGGTGAAGAGTATGAAATCTTTATGAAACTGATGGGGGTCACTGTGTAATTAAAAAGGTGGATGAATCGTCGGAGTTTGATCAAACCATTTATAATAGATAGGCATATGCGTTCATAATTGTCATCTATCTTTGAACTTTAATTATTGTCATAGGAACCTTAAGTTGCATGGACCATACTTTTTTTTTTTGGTAAAAGTACATTCTAGCCATCATGTTGAGCAACAAAAACTCTTTCACATCAATCAACAATCCAAATTATTTAGTCCGTTCTTGACTATATACCCAAAATTTTGCTTGGAGAGATGAAACTTTCCCAGGTTATAAATATAGAATTTAGGAAAAAAAGTTTAAGCAAAACCCTCTCTTATGCGTGAGATTGATAGCGGAAGAGGTAAGATGATACAACAAATTGTATTCCTTCTATATTTTTCAAAGAATTACAGGGGAACCAAGTGAAAGTAGGATAAATCTTTCGATTGCTTTGCATTTGATTCAATGGAAATGTTTTAATAACTTTCTTCGGAATGCTACCTGCAAGATATGAGTTTGGAGTCTGCAATAATTAGCATTAGAGATGTGGTTGGCCGACTTCTGGATTGAGTGGAGCGATGACCAAGCAGATCTGTAGATCTCCATCTTGGACTGCGAATCGTCACCTTGAGAGGAGGAGAAGACCGAAAGATTGGAGTCTTGGAGGCATGAACTATACCTGATTGATTAAATTAGATGTTTGGCATAGATTAGGTATAGGTATGCTTTGACAAACTGTACTAAAGCATTAATAGCTTGTAAAGTTGAAAATTAAGTAATATGTATTAATTAATAGTAATGTAAGCTTTAAAAGTTGTTTTTAAAAGTTTAGGTCAAAACGCTTAATAATATAGTATATATATTCGACAAAAGTTTAACAATATCAAATTGGGATTTCATCATACATATAAAGATAACAACAGGGCTAAAAATTGCTGACAAAATTTTTAATGTTCCAAAAATACCCATTATTTAAATGTTACGATTACAACAGATGGTATAAAGGAATCTATTACATCAATGGCTAACTCAACAGATACCTGAGGAATATTGTTGAACCGCAAAACGTGATCAGAAAGAGTAGAACCGGGAAAAACATCTCCTCCAACAGCAATACCTACAAATTCCATATTTTTAGCATCTAGTACTAAATAAACATATCCACACACAAAACATATTGCCCCAGTTGAATAAAATTGCAACGTCTAACTCAACATATGTTTTATAAATCAATTGTCTAATATACCCTTCAATAGTGGGAAAATAAAGGGTAATTGTGTTGCAGACAAGAAGCAATTAAAATGAATGGCATGTAAGGATTACTATGGGTATATAGGTAATTTTATCTTGGATATTTGAAAGAAAAGGAAATGAGACATCCCAAAATGGAAATTTTGTTGCAATCTTCACCATGAGTGTATGCAAACTGAAATTTTCATGGATATCTAGCTACCTTCGTAAATTCCATCTGTTACACGGGCAATTGTGTTGTATAACTCATTTGACATGCCACCCTGCAATTTAACCAAGCATTAAGTCGTTTCCCATCATCATTTTCAAAGCAACAAAACATGATTACTGATGATTTTTAGTTGGGAATTTTGATTCAAGGGAAAAGAGAAAAAGCAAGAATGTCTACATACAGATTTGGAGACGAATCCAACAGATCCTGGCCTGTAAAGTTTGGACTGAATAATGTTATCAATTGTTCCGCCAGTGTCACCAATTTTAAAAGCTCTAGCTTGAATACCACCAACAGTTGCAGGCCGATAACAACCTGCAAAAACATTGCGGCTGATCTTAGATATAATATTCAACTCCACATCATATTCCGGCTCCAACTTTAGCTGAAAACCAGGTTCTATTTGTTTAGACCATCTAGATTGTGGGCCCCATTTACTTGATGTGGAGGGAAACTGGGATCGAACCCACAATCATATTTACAAAAAGTTAAATGGTCTAAAGTTTACTTGCTTTGAAGGGGAATTGAGATGAGTCCTGCAAAATATACGAAAGAATGTAAATAGAGTAAATTAGCAACTAAAATGCGGTACCTTATTGTTTGCTCTTGCATACGCAATCAACTCCTTGGTGTCGGATTCAGGAACCACCTCAGCTATAATAGCCACAACTCTAATTGTGGGTTGTTTGAGAGCAAGATTGGATGAAGCAACAACACTGTAAAGGTTTCAGAATTGTTAAAAATTGCCGATTTGTAATGATGACAATAGAAAAATACATAAAAGGAACTTGAAAACTTTCCATAAACTGAAACATTATGGAACAGTGTGAGAAAATGTAACATCCCAAAATTTCAAGAAATTTAAATTTTTTAA
This sequence comes from Saussurea involucrata, assembly GCA_033807775.1. NCBI lineage: Eukaryota > Viridiplantae > Streptophyta > Magnoliopsida > Asterales > Asteraceae > Saussurea > Saussurea involucrata. Next base: position 5,781,962 of record CM066313.1, on the reverse strand, counting down.
TTAAACGCTTTATATAAAAACTCAATAAATAATCCCAACATATTAATTTCAAAATCATAAATATTGTTCAAGTAATCAGAAACCAGCGGAAACAATGTTCAATAAATAAAACTAATATCAGTCAGCTCATCCCGCGCGCCAGTGTGTACCCGTCACGCCTTAGAGCCACTCGTACCTGAAACCACAGTTAATTGGGAAAGGGTAAGCACGAAGCTTAGTGAATTCAAACACATGCGCAGATAGGAATTATATACACATCACCCCTATCCGCACATAAGCAACAACATCACAGATACATAAAACGAGTAAACATCTACAGGTGAATATGTATCCAACCGAATCGTAACGTAACCAACACCTCAGTACCATCGAGGCCTCGGTCCCACCGAATTGTAATGTAACCAACACCTCAGTACCATCGAGGCCTTGGTCCCACCGAATTATAATGTAATCAACACCTCAGTACCATCGAGGCCTTGGTCCCACCGAATTATAATGTAATCAACACCTCAGTACCATCGAGGCCTCGGTCCCACCGAATTGTAATGTAATCAACACCTCAGTACCATCGAGGCCTCGGTCCCACCGAATTGTAAGGTAACACATTTATACCAAGCATTCAAACCAATCAAATATTACACACCACAACAACTAGTTCACACCACAAAGACAGTAGTGCATGCAAACTATTATGACATGCATACAACCCCTAACTACACAGTGAGAGAACTCACCTCAAATGCGCGCCTAGCTTAATCAACACGAATCAAGCTTCACAATTACGGTCACTTTCCAGCACCTAAACGCATGTTAAAACGTGTCAATACGAGACCCGGACCCTATGACACGACACACGCTTAAACCGTCACTAAAACTAATTTCCGTTCTCACAAAACAGGTCTGTTCGGGACCTGTTTCGACCCCCTTAAATCCAGAAAAATCCCAATATTATTTCATGACCAGAAAGTCCTCTGAGTTGGGGTTCCAAGGACATATTATACGCCTCCAAACGGTGTTTCTACAATTTATGATGAATTAAATACGAACGGTTACCAAAACTGCCAGTTTTCGGTCCAGCCTGAACAAACAGTCCAAAACAGCCTAGCTACGGGTTTAATCAGACATTCGGCAAAACACGAAAAACCTTCCCAACTCGAATAGGGAACTATGTTCACCAAAATCACCTCAAAACGAGTTACGAGTAAAAAGTTATGGTCCACGTAAAACAGTGGCAGATTCCAGGAAATTTTACATGAAATGACGAACCGCAGAACATGCGACCACTTTTTCTCCCAACTCGAGGCCGAACCAGTTTTCCGCTAAAACACAGAAAACGTGCCCGGTCCCGAGCTCGAAGCGTGGGCGCCAGTTTCGGCTCAATCGGAGTTACGACGGAGAAGTTATGAGCATACTAAAACAGGACCGCTCACTTAGAATTTACATGAAATGATAACCGGCTCTTTTTTTTTTTTACAAAACAAGCATAGGCGGTTTAGGGCTCGACTCCGACAGCATCTGGGTTCCAAAGAGGAGGTTTAGGTTTTGGGCCGCAGGCGCCACCCACTGCCACCTCCGGCAGCGGTGGTCGCCGGCGGCGGCGACGACCGGCGATAGGTTAAACGAACACCACACACGAGACTCCTCGAGCCTACCTTAACGCCGATGCACACCACACACACACAGCTGCACCAAACCCACCCTACGCCACCACCTCCCTGGTGGTCTACGGCGGCCAAGTCGGCGGCGGCCAAGGCTGCCGCGCCGTGGCTGATTCGGGGGAAAAACGACGGGAGACGGAAAACAAAAAGAAAAAGAACGGGATTTACCTCGAACGACCGGATGCCCCCCACTTGCGATCGCACCCACACAGCTTCCCTCTTCTCTCTCGCCGGACGGACCTGCTGTGAAAACGCCGACGACTGCAGCGGCGATCTCCGGCAGCTTCCTCTCTCTTCGCCCTTCTCTCTCTCTTCACGGCTCACCTCTCTCTCTCTCTCGCCTACTCGATAACGTTCACGGCCACACCAGAAAAAGAATTGCCGTAGGGTTTTTGTGGAATATGTTTGGGATCGCTTGGCTCATAAGGAAACAAGAAACGAGGGGTGGAGTCCGGCCATGGGCCACGACCCATGCAAACTTTTCCAAAAAATGCATCTTAGCCCCTCTACTATCCTCCTCTCACAATCTACTCTAACGAGACCCGAATTCTAACATTATTGGTCCTTTTTGACACCAAACACTAACCACAAACAAATAAAGGTAAACATTTAAATTACTGAAAAATTAATTAAACAAAAACGTACCGGGACACGGGCTTTACAACTCTCCCCCGCTTGGATTAGACTTCGTCCCCGAAGTCCACACCCGCAAACAGCTCCGGGTAATTCTCCCGCATCTCGGCTTCTGTTTCCCACGTCCATTCCGAACCTTTTCGGTGCTGCCACTGGACCTTCACCAATCCAATGACTTTGTTCCGAAGAGTCTTCGTCTTCCTCTCGACTATGGCTATTGGCTTCTCCACATAGTTGAGTCGCTCGTCAATCTGAATATCTTCAAGGGGAACTACTGCAGACTCATCCATCACACACTTCCGCAACTGAGAAACATGGAACGTGTTGTGGATTAGGCTCAGCTCCTCTGGTAGCTCCAATCGGTAAGCTACTTTCCCCACACGCGCGATGACCTTGTACGGTCCGATATATCGGGGACCCAACTTTCCCCGCTTGCGAAAACGGATTACCCCTTTCCAGGGTGACACTTTCAAAAGAACGTAATCCCCGACTTGGAACTCCAAGTCCAATCGTCTCTTATCGGCGTAACTCTTTTGTCGACTCTGAGCAGTGACTAACCGATCCCGCACCATCTGGATCATTTCCGTCGTCTTTAGCACGACGTCGGTGCTCCCCAACACTCTGTGACCAACCTCGCCCCAACAAATGGGCGTCCGACACTTCCTGCCATACAACACTTCGTACGGCGCTCTACCGATGCTAGCGTGATAGCTGTTATTATTGGAGAACTCCGCTAGTGGAAGATACTGATCCCAACTACCACCAAAGTCAATCACACATGCTCGCAGCATGTCCTCAAGTGTCTGAATAGTACGCTCACTCTGCCCATCGGTCTGAGGATGAAATGCTGTACTGAAATGCAACCGCGTACCCATTTCATTCTGAAACTTCTCCCAAAACCGGGAGGTGAAACAAGTATCCCGATCCGAGACAATCGAGACTGGCACTCCGTGCCTAGTTACAATCTCTCGGATGAAAACCTCCGCGAGCTTATCCGCCGAGAAGCTCTCTTTAATCGCCAAGAAGTGAGCGCTCTTAGTCAGACGATCCACAATTACCCAGATGGTATCATTCCCTCGCTGAGTTTTGGGAAGCTTCGTGATGAAATCCATCGTAATCTGCTCCCACTTCCACACCGGAATCTCCAAAGGCTGCAATTTCCCGTGCGGTCGCTGGTGCTCCGCCTTGACCTTCCGACAGGTCAAACATACCTCCACACACTTGGCTACATCCCGCTTCATGCCGGGCCACCAATAGCCTTCCCGTAAGTCTCTGTACATTTTGGTAGCTCCCGGATGAATCGAAAACTTGGACTTATGCGCCTCGTCCAATAGTATCTGTCGGTTCCCACCGGTGAATGGGACCCAAACTCTACCATATCGGGTCAATAATCCTCGACTATCCCGTACTAATTTCGGAATCTCTCCCGAAACCCTCTCACGTTTTGCATTTTCCGCCAACACGGCCACCTCCTGAGCGACACCTATCGAATCCAAAAGAGGTGCAACCACTGTCAACCGCTGACACAGACCCTTCAGCGATCCCCCAACCGGATGTCGGCTAAGTGCGTCCGCGACTACATTCGCTTTACCCGGGTGGTAAAGTATCTCGCAGTCGTAATCCTTGACCACATCAAGCCATCTTCGCTGTCGCATATTAAGATTTTGCTGATCCATTAGGTATTTAAGGCTCTTATGATCAGTGTAGATAGTACACTTGACACCATAAAGATAGTGTCTCCAAATCTTCAGAGCAAACACCACTGCTCCCAACTCCAAGTCATGAGTCGGGTAGTTCGCTTCGTGAGGCTTCAGCTGCCTCGAAGCGTAAGCTATGACCTTGCCGCGTTGCATAAGCATGGCGCCCAACCCCTGATATGAAGCATCACAATAGACCACCATGTCTTCCATACCCTCGGGCAAAGTTAACACAGGAGCCTCGCATAAACGTCTGCGGAGCTCCTCAAATGCCTTCTGCTGCTCTCCACCCCAACTGAAAGCTGCAGTTTTCTTCGTCAGTCGAGTCATAGGCAAGGCAATCTTGGAGAAATCTTGGATAAATCTCCGATAGTACCCTGCTAACCCGAGAAAACTCCGCACCTCGGTAGGAGTTTTTGGCACCTCCCACCGCATTACCGCTGAGATCTTGGCCGGATCGACCATGATACCGTTCTGATTCACGACATGTCCTAGGAATTGGACCTCTCGTAACCAGAATTCACACTTGGAGAACTTAGCATAAAGCTTCTCCCGTCTCAAAACATCCAAAACTTCCCGCAAATGCACCTCGTGCTCCTCTTTCGTCTTCGAATATACGAGGATATCGTCGATGAATACGATCACCGAGCGATCCAGCATCGGGCTGCATACCCTGTTCATGAGGTCCATGAACGCTGCTGGTGCGTTTGTGAGTCCGAAAGGCATCACCACGAACTCGTAATGGCCATACCGCGTTCGGAAGGCCGTTTTCTCCGTGTCCTCACTTCGTACCCGCATCTGATGATACCCGGATCTCAGGTCAATCTTAGAGAACCATGAGGCTCCCTGCAACTGATCAAACAAGTCGTCAATCCTTGGCAGAGGATAACGATTCTTTACCGTAAGCTTATTCAGCTCCCGATAATCAATACACATTCGTTGAGATCCATCCTTCTTCTTCACGAACAATATCGGAGCTCCCCACGGTGAACAACTCGGCTTAATGAACTCTTTCTCGAGAAGTTCCTGCAACTGATCATACAGCTCCTTCATTTCCGGTGGAGCCAGGCGATAGGGTGCCTTGGCCACCGGAGCAGCACCCGGAATCAGATCGATTCGAAACTCCACCTGTCGTTCGGGAGGTATCCCCGGTAACTCGTCGGGAAACACATCGGCAAACTCCCTCACGACTGGCACATCTTCGGCAGTCTTCTTCGCCTCGTCAATACGCGTATCAATCACATACGCCAAGTACCCCTGACCACTATGCTGAAGGTGTCTCCGAGCCCTCGCCGCGGAACATATTGCCGTAGTCCGCCTGGGCGAGTCTCCCTGAATCAACAACTCTCCCCCGCTTAGGGTTCGAACCCGCACTTGCTTGTGGCGACAAACAATTTCTGCATCAAACGCGTCCATCCAATCCATGCCCACAATCACACAAAGCTCTCGCATAGCTATCGGAATCAAATCTATGGGAAACCTCACACCCGAGATTTCCAACGTGCATCCCCGATACACATCCGTAACCGTCAAGGTTCGATCATCGGCAACCTCGACTACCAAAGGACATCCTAACCGTCCCACCACTCGGCCCAACCTCTCGCTAAAGGTGCGAGACACAAATGAATGCGTAGCCCCGCTATCAAACATTACAAACGCAGGCACCGAGTTAACTAGAAACGTACCTAACATACAATTAACAACAAATATATAAAAAAAACAAGGCATGAAAAGGAAGGACGAAAAGAAAGAGGGTGATAAAACATACCTGTCACCACCTTAGGCGTCGCCTGCGCCTCTTCCACCTTCAGTTGGTGGACTCTACCTCGGGCTGCCTCTGTCCCCGGCTGACTCGTACGACCGTCAGTGATGCGCAGTGGGGCATTTGCAGGAGCCCTCTGTGCACCACCCCCATCAGTTGCCCTCGCATTCGGACAATTGGCCCTCACGTGGCCCGTCTGCTTGCAGCTAAAGCAGATCATCAATGGCGACTTGCAATCCCGGCTGTGATGACCGGACTTCCCACAGTTGAAACACCCGCCAGTCTTCTTCCCACCAGAATCCCTGGGTTTAAACCCACCACTCCTCGAACTTCCGCGCGAATCAGAAAACTTCGACTTCTTTTGCACCGCAGAGATTGGCGTCACAGCCTGTGCTGCCTTTCTCTTTTTGGCTTGGGTCTCTAACTCCAGCTCCCTTCTCCGGGCTGCGTCCATCATTGCTGACAAAGAAGCGTACGGTACCGTGCTCACGAACTCTCTGATCTCGGTACGTAACATATCTTTATACCGGGCCATCTTCATTTCCTCCGAAGCGGCATATTGAGGACAAAACAGCGCCATCTCAGTGAATTTCTTGTTCATCTCTTTAACAGTCTCCGAGGTCTGGGTTAGCTCCAAGAACTCCTTCGCTATCCGCTCCATCTCTACCGGTGGCACGTATTCAGCACGGAAACGAGTAACGAACTCCTCCCACGTAAGGGTAGTACGCTCGGCCAGAGTCAGCGCTGAGGCGCACCAATCCTTCGCCCCGTCGCGAAGCAAATTCACAGCAAAACGGACCTTCAGATTATCCGGGCAGCCGCAGGTCAAGAAGGCACACTCCATATCAGAAACCCAACGCTTACTAACAATTGGGTTCGAGTCTCCCTTGAACTCCGGGGGAGAACAGGCAGAGAGATCCCGGTACTGGAACTCTCGATTACGGGGCTGTCCCCCAGCAGGCGGCGGAATTGCTGCAATGCCCTCCTCTAGCAGAACCGTCACCTGATCTTGTATGGCGGTGATAATCTCGGGGATTGCCTCCCCGACCGCATGCGCTACCTCCGCTGCAATCATCTCTCGGATCTGCTCCTCCGTGATCCCCGCCTCAGTTCGCGGCTCAATCGCGTTGCTCCTCCTAGTGATGGCCATTCTATAAAGAAGAAACATACAACGGGTTATTAGTACCTAATAACTCACATCAACAACACTCACGCTCAGCTCCTTGGATTCCTCGCGACTTTCCCGACTCGAGCACTGATCCTGTGCTTCCGGTAGTAGGAGCTCTACTACTACCTTCCACACCTATCATCGCTCGTTCCGAGTCCCATCCCGAGGGGTCCAAGTAGCTTCTCGCCGCAACTACACACATATGCCCGCACCGGCATATATACACACTCTTCCTAGCTCCCTAGGAATTTCATCCCAACCACTACCCTTGCTACTACCGAATCCCCACTAATCATAAAGAGTGGCCTCGCGAATACCCGATTACATGCAGTGCAAAACAAATAGACAGTCGAATACAAGATTCTATCCTAGAACGGTTGGACTCAAACAAGAGCTGCGCAATAGAACTAAATCTAATATTCTAAGGCTATAAGTCTCTTACTGCATACAACCTAGAGGGCATTCACTTAGTAACCTATCATAATTAGCATAAACTCCTAATAGCAAGCAATTCAACATACCGCATAGTGTCAACAACAGGCAATCTAGCATGCACACTCTATGATCTAGAAAGCAATAAAACACTAAGCATTGTACCTTTCCCTTCGGCTCCGGCTGACTGTACACACTGCGCCCTCGATCACCGTTCCTCGAACGGGTTTTTACTTTTTCTTTTATTTCCAAAAAGATTTAATAAAGAATTTGAAAATTTCCCAGCCGCAACTTGAGACCAAACACACCGAGGTGCGTTTGATTCACTCAAGCTGTGCTCTGATACCAAGTTGTAACATCCCAAAATTTCAAGAAATTTAAAATTTTTAATTAAACGCTTTATATAAAAACTCAATAAATAATCCCAACATATTAATTTCAAAATCATAAATATTGTTCAAGTAATCAGAAACCAGCGGAAACAATGTTCAATAAATAAAACTAATATCAGTCAGCTCATCCCGCGCGCCAGTGTGTACCCGTCACGCCTTAGAGCCACTCGTACCTGAAACCACAGTTAATTGGGAAAGGGTAAGCACGAAGCTTAGTGAATTCAAACACATGCGCAGATAGGAATTATATACACATCACCCCTATCCGCACATAAGCAACAACATCACAGATACATAAAACGAGTAAACATCTACAGGTGAATATGTATCCAACCGAATCGTAACGTAACCAACACCTCAGTACCATCGAGGCCTCGGTCCCACCGAATTGTAATGTAACCAACACCTCAGTACCATCGAGGCCTTGGTCCCACCGAATTATAATGTAATCAACACCTCAGTACCATCGAGGCCTTGGTCCCACCGAATTATAATGTAATCAACACCTCAGTACCATCGAGGCCTCGGTCCCACCGAATTGTAATGTAATCAACACCTCAGTACCATCGAGGCCTCGGTCCCACCGAATTGTAATGTAACCAACACCTCAGTACCATCGAGGCCTCGGTCCCACCGAATTGTAAGGTAACACATTTATACCAAGCATTCAAACCAATCAAATATTACACACCACAACAACTAGTTCACACCACAAAGACAGTAGTACATGCAAACTATTATGACATGCATACAACCCCTAACTACACAGTGAGAGAACTCACCTCAAATGCGCGCCTAGCTTAATCAACACGAATCAAGCTTCACAATTACGGTCACTTTCCAGCACCTAAACGCATGTTAAAACGTGTCAATACGAGACCCGGACCCTATGACACGACACACGCTTAAACCGTCACTAAAACTAATTTCCGTTCTCACAAAACAGGTCTATTCGGGACCTGTTTCGACCCCCTTAAATCCAGAAAAATCCCAATATTATTTCATGACCAGAAAGTCCTCTGAGTTGGGGTTCCAAGGACATATTATACGCCTCCTAACGGTGTTTCTACAATTTATGATGAATTAAATACGAACGGTTACCAAAACTGCCAGTTTTCGGTCCAGCCTGAACAAACAGTCCAAAACAGCCTAGCTACGTGTTTAATCAGACATTCGGCAAAACACGAAAAACCTTCCCAACTCGAATTGGGAACTATGGCCACCAAAATCACCTCAAAACGAGTTACGAGTAAAAAGTTATCGTCCACGTAAAACAGTGGCAGATTCCAGGAAATTTTACATGAAATGACGAACCGCAGAACTTGCGACCACTTTTTCTCCCAACTCGAGGCCGAACCAGTTTTCCGCTAAAACACAGAAAACGTGCCCGGTCCCGATCTCGAAGCGTGGGCGCCAGTTTCGGCTCAATCGGAGTTACGACGGAGAAGTTATGAGCATAGTAAACAGGACCGCTCACTTAGAATTTACATGAAATGATAACCGGCTCTTTTTTTTTTTTTTTACAAAACAAGCATAGGCGGTTTAGGGCTCGACTCCGACAGCATCTGGGTTCCAAAGAGGAGGTTTAGGTTTTGGGCCGCAGGCGCCACCCACTGCCACCTCCGGCAGCGGTGGTCGCCGGCGGCGGCGACGACCGGCGATAGGTTAAACGAACACCACACACGAGACTCCTCGAGCCTACCTTAACGCCGATGCACACCACACACACACAGCTGCACCAAACCCACCCTACGCCACCACCTCCCTGGTGGTCTACGGCGGCCAAGTCGGCGGCGGCCAAGGCTGCCGCGCCGTGGCTGATTCGGGGTAAAAACGACGGGAGACGGAAAACAACAAGATAAAGAACGGGATTTACCTTGAACGACCGGATGCCCCCCACTTGCGATCGCACCCACACAGCTTCCCTCTTCTCTCTCGCCGGACGGACCTGCTGTGAAAACGCCGACGACTGCAGCGGCGATCTCCGGCAACTTCCTCTCTCTTCGCCCTTCTCTCTCTCTTCACGGCTCACCTCTCTCTCTCTCTCGCCTACTCGATAACGTTCATGGCCACACCAGAAAAAGAATTGCCGTAGGGTTTTTGTGGAATATGTTTGGGATCTCTTGGCTCATAAGGAAACAAGAAACGAGGGGTGGAGTCCGGCCATGGGCCACGACCCATGCAAACTTTTCCAAAAATTGCATCTTAGCCCCTCTACTATCCTCCTCTCACAATCTACTCTAACGAGACCCGAATTCTAACATTATTGGTCCTTTTTTACACCAAACACTAACCACAAACAAATAAAGGTAAACATTTAAATTACTGAAAAATTAATTAAACAAAAACGTACCGGGACACGGGCTTTACAGAAAAAATCTCCAATGACCTTCATGAAAGCAATAAACTAACCTTCTGTATGATGCGAAATTTATAAATACATCAGTAGGATGTGCGGCACAAGCAGCTTCGACACTACACACCAAAGTAAAATCACATAACAACAAGCGATCAGACACATTTTAAATATAAACCATATGCCATACTCTTCTGCAAGTATTCGTCATTTTAAGTAAACACATGTGATAAAATCGTTTTCTGCATTGAGTTCACAAAATTAGTTATTGATCATGGAAAGTCAACATGACCATACTTATCTTGAAGCATATTCAAGTTAATTATCATATTAAGATCACAAAACTAGTTATTGATCATGGAAAGACAACATGACCATACTCACCTTTAACATGCTTTTTCGCATGATGACCTGAGATTGAACATGGTCAACAGGTTTCAGCAAACATACTTCATTTGATGCTTCTCCAATCTCCAATGCACTTATATCCAATAATGAGAAATGCCAATGCTAATTTTAGCTGCTTCTGCACAGACAAGAAAAGAATACACTCTAATTGGACACAAAGACCATAAATAACAGAAATAAAAATATGCAGTACAATTACGGAAATCTTACAAGAGAAAATTTTACATTTAAAATCTACAGTAAATAACATGAGTTACCTTGGGTTCTAGACGCATCAAAAGATTCGTTGCTGCAGTAAGAGACTCGGATATTTTATCCTCCCAGTTTGAGTGACTGGATGGTGTTACATCAGCCCTAATTAACACAGAAATTTTTTTTTCAGTTAATATAATCCAATTACATAAAGAGTCCTGCAATAAGCACAGGCCCAGGAGATTATTGTTTTGAGTTACCTTTGTAAGAACTTGAAAATGAAGGACAGACAAAGTTCAGCTGCCTGATATGCAAAATCTTCAGTTTCAAAAAATCCTTTAGTTGCTGATAAAACTGAGATCGCATGACTATCCAATATATCCTCCATAAAGATGTAGTATGAAAAAACCTACATACATGAAGTTTAACCTTGATCAGAATTCACAAGTGTATATTACCCCTTAATAAATAGGAGTAAAGAATTTCTCCATCTCTATTTAAGGGTATTAGAATTGGAAAATAGGCACTTACAATATATATATATATATATATATATATATATATATATATATATATATATAGAGAGAGAGAGAGAGAGAGATATTACCTGTAGCAGTTCCCTACATTTATCGATGGTAAGAAATCCTGTGGCAAAGAACTTTTTTGCAGAAAGAAACCCGAATACTGGTAAAATAATTTCGTAGAACTTCATGGCGATTGAGTGTCTATCGGCAACTGGGGAGTCACTGCCAAAGTTGGACTCTACATAATCCCGTAGGATAATGGTTTTATCGGGAGTAGCATATTGTCCCTGGAAGAGAACAAGTAAAGAGAAGCTCCACAGAAATTGATAGTCATCCTGTTTGAGTTCCACCATATCGTATCCAGAGAAAAAGGCAACCGATTGAATGGTGATCGCGTTGCAGAGAACCCTTGTCTCATGATTACCGAGATGCAGGAGACTGTAAACTCCCCCTAAACCCTAATCGCCGGAGAAAGAAAGAATCCAGAGGGCGATTTCATCCCAATATTGAGTGACAGTGACAGATTCATTCGACTGTAAACTCCAAAACCCTAATTGCTAGTGTGATTGAGAGAGTTTTCCTTTCGTGGAGAGGAATTCTTGGAGGGGAAGGTGATGGCGGTGAGGAGGGAGGAGAGAAATTAGGGCAAGTTTGGAGGAAGAGGAGGGATCATGTGGAGAAGAAGCAGTGGAGAAATCAGGAGATTTGAGAGAACGTGGAGAGGTAGGAGGATGCTCGTTGATTTGAAAAATGGCAGACAGGAGAGAAACCGAAGGAGATCGTGGGGAGAAAAGAGGGGAGGAGAGAACGTGTAAAGGAGAATAGATGCTATAAAAGTTGTACAACAGGCTAAAACAACTGTACGTTTAGAAAGTGAAGTTGTTGAAAAGCAGTTTTCTTATTCTTTTTATAAAGGAGAATAGATTACTAGATTATACACACACATATACATATATATATATATATATATATATATAAAAGATCGATAAATCGTAAATAACATAAATACTAGGGAAATTAATTAAAATACCCTAAGTCAAACATTGAGTTACCAAAATACCCTAAATTTTTTCAATTTTGAAAAAATACCCAAAATACCCGTGATGAGGTCCCGCGATCGCGGGATACGGTGACGTGGCACGTATTTTGGCCCCCAAATGCCCGCGAAGCCCCTCAACTTTGGTCGCGGTGCACTTTTGGTCCCTGCCCGCGATCGCAGCCCGCGATGGCCCGAATTTTAAACTTTTGGTCCCTGAAATTTACACTTTCAGCCCTTGAAAATTTACACTTTCAGCCCCTAAACTTAGACGAATCTTGCATGTTTTTACTGTTTTTTTCCACAATTATTGCACTTTAAAGACCGATTTTTGGTTGAAATTCATTTGCATGTTTGAATCAATGTTAAATCAATGTTTTTGGAATACCAGTTTGTGGATGAAATGAGAGATTGGTTTTCTGATATGTTGGTTGTTTCATTGATAAATAGACGTAAAATGCAAGCCATAATCCCCACACAACGATTTCATTGTTGCAATATTTCTTTCTGCAATATTTTGTGTTTGAGATACTACTGAAAAAATGAGTTCATCTGTTGCAAAAGCTAAGCTATATTTCTGTTTTGATGGTGAATGGGTGCAAGATAACAATGAGTGGAATTTTGCTTATAAATCTAAGCATGGTGTAAAACTGTCAGTAAACTATACTTATCAGAAGTTTGTTGCATACGCCATGAAAAAATGTGGAATCAACTCTTCTGATGTTTGCAAGTTAGTGTTTAAAAATGGCGATGGGTCATTTGTGGATTTATCCAACGATGGGGATATCTCTACTTTTCTGCACCTTGCAGTCGATTCAGAAAGACCCACATTACTCTTTGTGTATCCCGGCGTATCCGACGGTGACGACGACGGTGACGAGGAGGGTGACGACGACGAAGACCTCCAAATAGAGCAGCCTGATTCTCAACAACAACAACCACCACAACCACACGAATGGCGTACTGCTGGAGTTGCTGATGACGAAACCCACGTTTTCAGAACGGGTAATTCTGAAATAGACAGATCAGACACCGATAATGATGATCACGAAGAATATACCCCTAGTAGAAAATCATGTAGTCAGATAAATGACTTTTTTGATATGCCCCTTATTCTTCCAGACTCCCATACCCAGACACAAAGCTACGAACCTACACCTTATATTCGCAGTGAAAGTTTAACAGCAGGTCAGATATTCAATTCGAAGGATCTCTTAGCAAGTCAGATCGGACTCAAGTTCTTGGAAGAGGGTTTCCAAAGTCGCGTGCGGGCATCTGACAAAAGCAAATACGTAGTTGAATGTGCTAGAGAAAAGTGTGAGTGGAGGTTGTACGCGATTCACACGGGTCCCAAAGGAGGGGAGATAATGATTAGAAAGTTGCACGACGTACACACTTGTACGAGGACGCAACTTAATCCCCACCACAAACAAGCCGACAAAAAGACTTTGGGTGCGATCCTGAAAAACAAATTTCTTGATGTTAGCAGGTCATTGCGTCCAAAGGACATCATCCACGACGTTCACCGGCAGTTCGGCGTCACGATTGATTACCACCAAGCGTGGCGTGCGCGTTGCCATGCACTGTTTATGGTGTGAGGCACGTTCGAGGAGTCGTATGAACGACTCCCGACATATTTATATAATTTGCAGCTGCAGAACCCTGGTACTGTCACGCAGCTACGGACCGATTCACGTGGACGGTTTGAGATGTGCTTCGTGGCCCTTGGACCGGCGGTACGTATTTTAACACGTCATATGTTTACACATTATAAACTATAACATTTACACATTATAAACTATAACATTTTAACCTATGTTTTTGCAGATCCGCACATTTGTGGCAAATCTACGTCGTGTCCTGATAATAGACGCAACCCATTTAAAGGGCCGTTACTTGGGTATGATGTTCCTGGCGGTTGCCATGGACGGGGATAACTCCATCGTTCCAGTAGCTTTCGGCGTAGGCAAGTCTGAAACTGGGGACGAGTGGACTTGGTTTATGTCCATGTTGAGACAAGCTATCGGAGACCCGCAAGGGTTGGTGTTTATGTTTGACAGGGCTCCTTCCATAAGCGCCGCAATCTCTGCCATGTACCCAAACGCCCCTCACGCCATATGCTGTCGACATTTGGAGATGAACGCCAAATCCAAGGACAAACGTATTACCACCTACAAGGATGTCTATTAGGCGGCATGCAGAGCATATACGGATCGAGAGTTTAACAAGTACATGAATATGCTACGATACAGTGTCAAGGAAGCAGCCAAAGTCTTTGACGATGCTGGACCAGAGAGGTGGTCCGCGACCCATTTTCCTGGACAACGGTATGACATTCTGACCTCGAATAGTGCAGAGTCTGTGAATGCACTCTCTCGTTTTGCGCGTAGATGTCCGATTGTTAATCTTATGGACTACTTTCGGGCCTTTCAACAAGAGTGGTACCAAATTCGACGCCTAAAAGGAGCTGAGATGCAAAATGCACTCACACCAACGACGGAGAATATCGTTCAGTACAGGGCGCGTCGTGCGGCGACATGGCCGGTAAGAGCAATCGGGTATGGGAAGTACGAGGTGCATGATGACTATATTCACGCGATTGTGAATATGGAAGACCACCTTTGTTCGTGTCGCGAATGGGATAAATCTGGGTTACCGTGCGGCCATGCCATCGCTGCAGCAAGATATATGAGTCGTACAGATTGCAGCAACTTGGCTGTACCTTTCTTCACGTCCGAATATTACCGGAAAACATACGTGGAGGTAATAAACCCAGCTGGACCCCCTGCAGCATGGGTGTATCCACCCGACCCGCTTCCACCATGCTATCCACCTTTAATGGATAAGAACAGGGCCGGGAGACCGAGAAAGAACGACCGACGTCCATCACGTGGTGAAAGTTCGATACAACGAAGATGTACTCGGTGCCAATGCGTAGGACATACTCGTGGAGAGTGTCCAAATCCCGCCCCTTCAACCGTGCCAAGGAGACATTCAGTCAGTCACACCACGGGCCCGTCACAACTTGAACCATATGGAACAAACACATATGATACTGTTGATCTAAACGTTGATTTGTAAATGATATTGTTGTTGATATGGAATTATCATATATATTATTATAGGGAAATTAATTAAAATGCCACAAGTCAAAGGTTGTGTTACCGAAATGCCACAAATCTCTCCCAGTTTACCGAAATGCCTATGTAGCTATATATATTCATATTATATATACACACATACATATGCCATCTAGTTTGAAAGGAATTGACCTTCCAGGGCTTCATTATAGAGATCCTCAATCTTCCTATTACTCGTTGCAAAATCCTCCGCCTCATAAAATCTTCCTATTACTCGGTAAACTGGGAGAGATTTGTGGCATTTCGGTAACACAAACTTTGACTTGTGGCATTTTAATTAATTTCCCATTATTACATATAAGCAAAAGGAATATCTTACCCTTTAAGCACAACCAATATGGATCACAAATTAGATTACCACTCTCTTCAGTACTAATGCCAATCAAGATTTTGACACCTTAAAACATAGTTGTAACGTCCCGAAAATTACAAGCAAATTTAAAATTTTAAAATAAACATTTCATTGATAACAACTCATTAAATGATCCCAACGTTTCGTTTACAAACACATAATTAATATCTTTATAAAATAAAACCAGCGGAATAAATGTTTAATTATTAAAATCATAAAGCAACCAGCTCTTCCCGCGCGCCGGTGTGTACTCGTCACGCCTTGGAGCCGCCCGTACCTGAAACCACAGTTTATTGGGAAAGGGTAAGCACGAAGCTTAGTGAATTCCAACACATGCGCAGATAGGAATTATATACACATCACCCCTATCCGCACATAAGCAACAACTCCACAGATACATAAAACGAGTAAACATCTACAAGTAATTATGTATCCAATACCTCGGTCCCATCGGACCCTCGGTCCCACCGAATTGTAATGTATCCAACACCTCAGTACCATCGAGGCCTCGGTCCCACCGAATTGTCATGTAACCAACACCTCAGTACCATCGAGGCCTCGGTCTCACCGAATTGTAATGTAACCAACACCTCAGTACCATCGAGGCCTCGGTCTCACCGAATTGTAATGTAACCAACACCTCAGTACCATCGAGGCCTCGGTCCCACCGAATTGTAATGTAACCAACACCTCAGTACCATCGAGGCCTCGGTCCCACCGAATTGTAATGTAACACATTTATACCAAGCATTCAAACCAATCAAATATTACACACCACAAACAACTAGTTCACACCACAAAGACAATAGTACATACAAACTATTATGACATGCATACAACCCCTAACTACACAGTGAGAGAACTCACCTCGAATGCGCGCCCAGCTTAATAACACAATTCAAGCTTCACAAATACGGTCACTTCCTAGCACCTAAACGCATGTTAAAACGTGTCAATACGAGACCCAGACTCTATGACACGACACACGCTTAAACCGTCACTAAAACTAAATTCCGTTCACCCAAAACAGGTCTGTTCGGGACCTGTTTCGACCCCTTTAAACCCAGAAAATTCCCAATATTATTTCATTACCAGAAAATACTCTGAGTTAGGGTTCCAAGGACATATTATACGCCTCCTAACGATTTTTCTACAATTTACTACGGATTTTACAAAAACAGTTTCCGGAACAGCGAAATTCAGCACCTTTCAGTATAAAACGACAAATCGACCCATGCTACGTCCCGAACTGGGTTTGGCACAAAACACAGAAAAGTTTCTAGACTCAAAAAGGGAACTTTTGACACCGATTTCACCCCAAACCGAGTTACGAGCAGAAAGTTATGACCATGACAAAACAGTGGCAGATTACAACACTGTCGGTTTACCGACCTGCTGTAAAAACAGAAGTTTTCCGCCTAGCTAGGGGCCGAACCAGCCTTTCGCTAAAACACGAAAAACGTGCCCGACACAGAATGTGAACCGTGGACACCAGAATCGCCTCAAACCGAGTTACGAAGAGAAAGTTATGGCCGAAATACGAACTGGACAGAAAACTAATTTTCACATAAAATGACGAAACACCGAACTTGCGACCACTTTTTCGCCCAGCTAGAGACCGAACCAGTTTTCCGCTAAAACACGGAAAACGTGCTCGACCCTGAACTTGAACCGTGGGCGCCAGTTTCGGCTCAAACGGAGTTACAACGGAAAAGTTATGGTCGCGCGAAAACTGGACAGCACACTAAAATTTTCATAAAAGATAACTTATAAAAACGGTTCAAGGCTTAACGATTCGGGTCTTACGCTACGTGTGACACCCACTGCCACCACCCTCCACCTACAGCCACCGCAGCGGCGGCGGCGTGCGGCGGTGGTGGTCTCGCCGGAAAAACGAAAAGGAAAAGAAAAGAAACGATACGAACGAGAGAACGACTTACCTCAAGACGACGCCTCACCACCACGACCGACCTTCTCTCCCTCGACTCCTCCGACGGACAGCAGCAGCGGCGACCTCCGCTAACAGTAACCGCGGCGACAGGAGGGGGGGGGGGTTTCCGGCCACTCCTCTCTCTCTACCTCTCGGTTTCTATCTCTCTCTCTCTACCTCTTCTTCTCGGCTTTTCTCTATCACTCTCTCTCGTTTCTCTTCTCACAGCCGCACCACAAGGAAACTAGAAGAAAGAATGTAGGTTATGGAATTGTTTTTGGTTGCTTGGTTAACAAGGAAGGAAAAAAAAACGAGGATGGGATCCGGCCATGGGCCGAGACCCATGCAATAATTCCAAAAATTGCACTCTAGCCCCTCAACTACACCTCATCTCACAATCTACCTAGAAACGAGACGAAAGCTAACATTTTGGTCCTTTTTGACACCAAACCACTAACCAAAACAATTAAAGGTAAACATTTTAAATTATTAAAATTAATTAATAAACGTACCGGGACACGGGCTTTACAACTCTCCCCCACTTGGATTAGACTTCGCCCCCGAAGTCTACGTCCGCAAACAGCTTCTAATAATTCTCTCGCATTTGATGATATCCCAAACTCAAACCACTTTCAAGCTCTAACCCTTCTAATGGTGCTTACCCATATACCCTACAGGATACCCGACTACGATCCTTCCTACCCTTAACTGTCGATTAACTACCACAAATTCTAATAGACTCCAAAGATTTTCAATAAATTATATCAACAAAACATCGACCCCCTGCCGAACATCGGTCCAACCGATTGCAATAACAAATATCGGCCACCCGCCGAACATCGGTCCAACTGATCCCAATAACAAACATCGGCCACCCGCCGAACATCGGTCCAACCGATCACAATAACAAACATCGGCCACCCGCCGAACATCGGTCCAATCGATTTCAGTAACTCAAATAGGCGTGGTATTATCCTAGACATTAACACCAATAGATATCCCCCACTACCAAATCACTAACACACACGTAGATCGTTCCACCACAACCATTCATCACAAGTGATCATTTCAGGGTTACTATTACCATCACCATGATTATCTTAACATCGACTACAATTTTCCGATTATACTAAAGGTGTTTGGCCTCAAGCCCAAAAGTCGACACCTAAATATACCACCTACCTCGAAATGGTTGATGCGCATTTATTCCCTTAATAACAAAGGGCATCAATCCCTTAACCGATACTATTCGGCCTACAGTACTAACGCGCGTGGAATACCTACCTTCCTCCGTCGACGTACCATCCACACTTGCTCTACGAAGCCAAGTCACACCGTATCGAGGATACACCTTGACGTCTACCTCCTAGGTAACGCCTCAAGACCCAGCATACCGGAACTACCTCCCAGGTAAGTGCCCACAACTATATCCTCCTAGTACCTACTGGAAAGTCTAGGTTAAAACACATGAATACCGGGGTCCCACCCCGAGATACCCAACCGACCATTACCAACGACTGACTAACGTGTCTAAGGATCCAAGCAAACAGCCTACCAACAACATGCCTATTCCGGATTGACTCACTCACCCAAACATGTAAACACTCAACGTGCAAAGAATGCCAAACGGTGCGACAAAAACAACTCATCAACTAGACTCCACATCGAGCCATTAAAACCGGGCAATTGGCCCATGACTAACTCCAAGTCAAAACCGAGCAAAATGCTCCACGCTTGCTAGACCCATAGGTCGGAAAATGCGTTTAAACAAAGTTTAAGCAAGCAATACTCTGAAATCAACCTTAGTCTCAGACTCAACACGGGTTAAACAAAAGAGTTTTCCAAAAGGACTCACTCCCAAAAAAAAAAAAAAATCTCGAAATGACACCTGGCGCTTAAAAGCACATTTCCCCAAATGGTTCACAAAATCCTTTACAAAATATTTTCAGCATCAGGATTTTCATCTCAAAAGATCGTATATAATAAAACTACTATTACCAGATCGATAGTTACGCAAAACTGGACACGCTCGTCCCACATAGGAAAATCATGTTGAAAATCGTCCCATTGCAGTTCGGTTTACTCACACAAAACAAAGCGTAATAAATAATTTCTTTAAAATGAACCGCCTCGATTCCAGTATGGATTGACTCATGACATGCACTTAAAGTAACCGCTTAACCTTAAACAGGGTCCGACAAAGGTGTGCACATAATTCAAAATAAGTTTCACGACATTTGATTCAAAAATTCTTCTTTTTAATCATAAAATGACGTGGCACAGGGTTCTCCACAAATTTTCGCGCGTCAGCTAGTCACACAAAACGATGACACGGTTTACAAATATATTTTTGTTAAAACACAACTGTCTCGTGTAAGTTTCAAACTTGAAGACAGAAACCAATCCGCTTCTAATAATTGGAAATATCGACTAAAAACCTCGTAAAATCTCAAACTGGGGGCAGGCATGCAAGCTTGTAACACTTCCTCAAGTTTCGTACTTGGGACATATAATGTCAAAACATTATAGTTAAAAAAAATGTATTTATCGAAAATGCTCAAAATACTCGTTTCCTCCAAAGCAAAAGTTTTTAATTTCCCAAAAAAATGAACGGTAAATCTAAATTAACCGAATGTCAAAAGTCTACGCATTTATATTTCCAAAATATAACACATTGTAATCGTATGCATGATGTTTACAACATTAAAACACTCCTTGGATCAAATGGTCTTTCATTTCGACAAAAAGGAACTAAAGCATTTTCATGCACGACTCGTTCATCAAAATGCCGAGAACAAAGGTTACCCCAGTATGCATACCCCTAAGTCGATAAATCGCATTTTCATGAAAATGTCAATAAAACCTTTAGCTGACTAAAAAGCGCACTAAACAATTCCTTATGAAATGTTACCAAAATTCCTCCATGCATCACTTATGTCACACATGAATCAATCCACACACTGAACTATTTGCAATAAAATACTTAGTAACACAAACTCTCGAAAGAAAAGTTAAGCGACACAGGAGTTCCAAACTCATTTTAAACAAATCACCAACAAAATTTGTAACTCTCGTTATAAAAAGGTTTCATGCACTTTCAAAACCATAATTCGACATCTTGTGTGTGTGCTAAACATTTCCCGAAATTCCAAAACACAATCCATATAAGGATTGGAAACACAAAAATTAGTTATTGCAATCCTAAAAATAACTTCGTGCATGACTCATTCGGCATTCAACGTCTCGACTGATATCCCTCCAAACTCCTGATCCACAATCGTCATCCGGGCATTTAAATCTCTTAAGGCAAGTTGGGAAATCACATCAAATCACCTCACGGGTTTTCCTCAATTCAACGTCGGCTCAAAAGCCTATGATTCTAGCACAAATGCCAAAAGCCTATGATTCTAGCACAAATGCCAATTTTTTGACCCGAAATGGTCTACTTAAAACAAACCACATCCTTATCGTCACCCCAAGTGATTGCTACTAGACACGTCCTTCTATCCCAACGACTACTAGTTTAGAACCTTCATCACTACCCCAACGATCATCACCTCAATCAAATCAAGTACACACTTGTACTAGCAGGTTTACTATAGTTGTTCCTCCTTGTGATGGCTAATCTGGTTAGATATTACAACGCGTTATTAGCACATAATAACCCATACTAACAACACTCACGCTCAACTCCTTGGATTCCTCGTGACTTCCCCGACTCGAGCATTGATCCTGTGCTTCCGGTAGTAGGAGCTCTACTACTACCTTCCACACCTATCATCGCTCGTCCCGAGTCTCATCCCGAGGGTCCAAGTAGTTTCTCGCCGAAACTATACACATAACATAATTAATCCACACATGCCAGTTCAAGAACATATCCTAAACAGGCAAACTCATACAACTACTGTATATATATAAAACCATCGGTCTCCCCGATCAGACAGCCACAAATGTATACTTAATATACCATCGGTCACCCCGATCATGCAACAACAATTAAATATATAATTAACCATATGCCCGCACCAACATATATATATATATACATCCACCCTTCCTAGTTCCCTAGGAATTTCCTCTTATCCCACTACCCTTGCTACTATCGAAACCCTACTAATTATAATGGGTGACCTCGCGAATACCCGGTTATATGCAGTGCAAAATAAATAGACAGTCGAATACAAGACCCTATCCTAGAACGGTTGGACTCAAACAAGAGCTGCGCAATAGAACTAAATCGAATATTCTAAGGCTATAAATCTCTTACTGCATACAACCTAGAGGGGATCCACTTAGTAACCTATCATAATTCGCATAAATTCCTAATAGCAAGCAATTCAACATACCGCATAGTGTCCACAACAGGCAATCTAGCATGCATACTCTATGATCTAGAAAGCAATAAAACACTAAGTACTGTACCTTTTTCCTTGGCTCCGGCTGACTGTACACACTGCGCCATCGATCACCGTTTCTCAAACGGGTTTTCCTTTCTTTTATTTTCCAAAAAGATTTAATAAAGAATTTGAAAATTTCCCAGCTGCAACTTGAGACCAAACACACCGAGGTGCGTTTGATTCACTCAAGATGTGCTCTGATACCAAGTTGTAACGTCCCGAAAATTACAAGCAAATTTAAAATTTTAAAATAAACATTTCATTGATAACAACTCATTAAATGATCCCAACGTTTCGTTTACAAACACATAATTAATATCTTTATAAAATAAAACCAGCGGAATAAATGTTTAATTATTAAAATCATAAAGCAACCAGCTCTTCCCGCGCGCCAGTGTGTACTCGTCACGCCTTGGAGCCGCCCGTACCTGAAACCACAGTTTATTGGGAAAGGGTAAGCACGAAGCTTAGTGAATTCCAACACATGCGCAGATAGGAATTATATACACATCACCCCTATCCGCACATAATCAACAACTCCACAGATACATAAAACGAGTAAACATCTACAAGTAATTATGTATCCAATACCTCGGTCCCATCGGACCCTCGGTCCCACCGAATTGTAATGTATCCAACACCTCAGTACCATCGAGGCCTCGGTCCCACCGAATTGTCATGTAACCAACACCTCAGTACCATCGAGGCCTCGGTCTCACCGAATTGTAATGTAACCAACACCTCAGTACCATCGAGGCATCGGTCTCACCGAATTGTAATGTAACCAACACCTCAGTACCATCGAGGCCTCGGTCCCACCGAATTGTAATGTAACCAACACCTCAGTACCATCGAGGCCTCGGTCCCACCGAATTGTCATTTAACCAACACCTCAGTACCATCGAGGCCTCGGTCTCACCGAATTGTAATGTAACCAACACCTCAGTACCATCGAGGCCTCGGTCCCACCGAATTGTAATGTAACCAACACCTCAGTACCATCGAGGCCTCGGTCCCACCGAATTGTAATGTAACACATTTATACCAAGCATTCAAACCAATCAAATATTACACACCACAAACAACTAGTTCACACCACAAAGACAATAGTACATACAAACTATTATGACATGCATACAACCCCTAACTACACAGTGAGAGAACTCACCTCGAATGCGCGCCCAGCTTAATAACACAATTCAAGCTTCACAAATACGGTCACTTCCCAGCACCTAAACGCATGTTAAAACGTGTCAATACGAGACCCGGACTCTATGACACGACACACGCTTAAACCGTCACTAAAACTAAATTCCGTTCACCCAAAACAGGTCTGTTCGGGACCTGTTTCGACCCCTTTAAACCCAGAAAATTCCCAATATTATTTCATTACCAGAAAATACTCTGAGTTAGGGTTCCAAGGACATATTATACGCCTCCTAACGATTTTTCTACAATTTACTACGGATTTTACAAAAACAGTTTCCGGAACAGCGAAATTCAGCACCTTTCAGTATAAAACGACAAATCGACCCATGCTACGTCCCGAACTGGGTTTGGCACAAAACACAGAAACGTTTCTAGACTCAAAAAGGGAACGTTTGACACCGATTTCGCCCCAAACCGAGTTACGAGCAGAAAGTTATGACCATGACAAAACAGTGGCAGATTACAACACTGTCGGTTTACCGACCTGCTGTAAAAACAGAAGTTTTCCGCCTAGCTAGAGGCCGAACCAGCCTTTCGCTAAAACACGAAAAATGTGCCCGACACAGAATGTGAACCGTGGACACCAGAATCGCCTCAAACCGAGTTACGACGAGAAAGTTATGGCCGAAATACGAACTGGACAGAAAACTAATTTTCACATAAAATGACGAAACACCGAACTTGCGACCACTTTTTCGCCCAGCTAGAGACCGAACCAGTTTTCCGCTAAAACACGGAAAACGTGCTCGACCCTGAACTTGAACCGTGGGCGCCAGTTTCGGCTCAAACGGAGTTACAACGGAAAAGTTATGGTCGCGCGAAAACTGGACAGCACACTAAAATTTTCATAAAAGATAACTTATAAAAACGGTTCAAGGCTTAACGATTCGGGTCTTACGCTACGTGTGACACCCACTGCCACCACCCTCCACCTACAGCCACCGCAGCGGCGGCGGCGTGCGGCGGTGGTGGTCTCGCCGGAAAAACGAAAAGGAAAAGAAAAGAAACGATACGAACGAGAGAACGACTTACCTCAAGACGACGCCTCACCACCACGACCGACCTTCTCTCCCTCGACTCCTCCGACGGACAGCAGCAGCGGCGACCTCCGCTAACAGTAACCGCGGCGACAGGAGGGGGGGGTTTCCGGCCACTCCTCTCTCTCTACCTCTCGGTTTCTATCTCTCTCTCTCTACCTCTTCTTCTCGGCTTTTCTCTATCACTCTCTCTCGTTTCTCTTCTCACAGCCGCACCACAAGGAAACTAGAAGAAAGAATGTAGGTTATGGAATTGTTTTTGGTTGCTTGGTTAACAAGGAAGGAAAAAAAAAACGAGGATGGGATCCGGCCATGGGCCGAGACCCATGCAATAATTCCAAAAATTGCACTCTAGCCCCTCAACTACACCTCATCTCACAATCTACCTAGAAACGAGACGAAAGCTAACATTTTGGTCCTTTTTGACACCAAACCACTAACCAAAACAATTAAAGGTAAACATTTTAAATTATTTAAATTAATTAATAAACGTACCGGGACACGGGCTTTACAATAATCCACAAGCTTGAATTCAATTAACCCACACTTGGCATACTTAAACACAAAGATTATTGATTGGAACACCTAATATGAACAAAGATAAAACATATATAAAAAGAAACATCACCAACAGGCTCTTCATCTTCAATCTTTCTGACCCTTGGCTAGGTTGTTTGAACCTTTTTTCTACGCTGACCAACAGGCTCTTCATCTTCAATCTTTTTGACCCTTCTTCAACGGCTTCTGCTTTTGCAACCACGTATGGCCATTGTGTACCACAACCCGGACACACTTTAGCAACCACGAATGAGGTAACCTCTGACTTGACCTTGCATGATGTATCCAACCTAACCGTGGTTCAACGGCTTAAAAACTACTTTTCAGAGAAATTAACAACAACAAAAAAATACAAAACAACAACACAGTAAAAAAAAATACAAACAACAACACAGTAAAAAAATACAAAACAACTAAAACAACCACCACCTACTTAAAAATTGATTTAGTTTCATCAATCCAAGCTTGCTTCTCGTTTACCTTCGCTTGAATAATTGCGAAGTCTTGCAGAATATGGTGAATTGCTTCTTGTTCTCGACGAACACGAGCCTCCCGAGCTTTTATATCCCCTTTCATCCTTTTGATCTCCCTGTCTTCCTCATCGATCTTTCTCAAATGGACTGCCTTCCTGTCCATAATTTTTTTCCACTCTTCTGTTAGTTCATCTATCTCCTTTTCCTTTTTTGCTATGGCGACCTCGATTTGAGGTAGCATTTTTTCAGGAGTAGACTTAGGGTTTGATGACGATGCCATTTGTGGATGAAATGAGAGAAGAGAAATCAAGAGAGAAAGCAATTCAAAGAAAGAAAGCAAGAGAGAAATCAAGAAAGAAAGCAAGAAACAAGTGTGAATTGTGAATTGCATATTACTGATATTTATGGATGAAATCTCAAAAGTGCAAATGAATTTCAACCACAAATCCGTCTTCAAAGTACAATAATTGTGAAAAAAACAGTAAAAGCATGCAAGATTCGTCTAAGTACAGGGGCTGAAAGTGTAAATTTTCAAGGACTAAAGGTGTAAAATTCGGGCCATCGCGGGCCATCGCGGGCTGCGATCGCGGGCAGGGACCAAAAGTGCACCGCGGCCAAAGTTGAGGGGCTTCGCGGGGCATTTGGGGCCAAAATACGTGCCACGTCACCGTATCCCGCGATCGCGGGACCTCATCGCGGGTATTTTGGGTATTTTTTGCAAAATTGAAAAAATTTAGGGTATTTTGGTAACAGTTGGTCAAACTTAGGGTATTTTAATTAATTTCCCTAAATACTATACATATGTTTGTGAAAATAAAACACTACAACAATTTTGAGTTTTATAAGATTTAAGTTTATACAATCAAATAATAAAGATGTTACAATAAATTTTTACGAATTTTTTGGACATTTTAACAATCTTTTATAGGACATTTTTTCAAATAGTGTCACATAAAATAACTAATACATATATTTTATTTTAAAATGTCCTAAAAATCTTGTTGAAACACTCAAAGATGTTCTATAACGCATCCTATGAACTTATTTGTAACACTTATATATATAGAGGAAGGATAATTTGAAACACTCTCAAATGTTGAAATCCTAATCTAAGCCGTTGATCTAATCTTATTGGTCTTTAATTATTGATTTAATTTAATTAAGGCTCAAGGGTAATTAGGTAATTGTATAAATCGCAGATTTTTATATTCAATTTAGATAATAATGATTTGTTTAAATCATCCCCTAAATTAGGGGATAGTGGATCTGTGCAAATTAAGGTAACCGAGTTTTTCAAATTAAACATTTTTTTTTGATTTCATCATAAGTTTCTTGCTCTTCATAAAACATACGGTTATCATCCCACTGTGCAATTTTCTTCGGCAGAAACCATGGAAGATATAACGGTGGCAGAAGCAGGCCGATTGAAAAAAAACATAAATGAACCAGAAATCGTTGAAAATGATGAAGTGAACCATGTTGATGATGATGAAAACTCACTTCTGGGCACAAACGAAAACTCACTTCTGGGCACAAACAAAAACGCCATTGAAAATGATGAAGTGAACCATGTTGATGATGATGAAAAGTCACTTCTGGGCACAAATGAAAAGTCACTTCTGGGCACAAACGAAAACGCACTTTTGGGCACAAACGAAACGGAGGTCTTGTTTTTGATTCATTAAGTGGATTTTTTTTGTCATTCTCATCAGTATTAGTATCCTCTAATTCTATACAAACGCCTTTCCCTTTATCCACAGTCTTTTTGTTTTCAGCCTCATCTCCAGTTGGCATCCGGCTTCTTCTTGTAGAACTTCGTGTGCGGCGGGAAGAACTTTCAACATTAATTACATCTTGCGTTTCAAATTCTTCTTCATTAACAATTGGAACTACAAAACATTAAATGTATTAGGTTTCTGTTGGTGGAAAATTTGTAACAAATTACCAGATAAGTGTAATCATCCATACCTGTTTTTTTTGTTCTTCCAACAACATCAATATTGACCCTTGATCGTTTATCCTCTGCAGAAGGTTTTACTTGTTCTACATTCAATGCATAACACAATGTTAATCATAAGCAATGTTTTGTGAGAAAAATACTAGTATACTAATAGTTACATTACCTTTTGTACCTTTGCTTCCAGCAGTTTCTTTTGGTTGATTTTCTTCTGCTTTGAATGAAAATCACAGGAAGTTTTGTAAGTTTAGCATACTTCATTATTGTTAAAATTACATCTAAATGTATCTATTTCCAGTACCTTTGTTTGTATCTTTGATAATGTCCTTCTTGATATCCACATTCATGCACATCTTTTCTACTCCTAAAAGTAAATGTTAGCAAAATGAGCAGCAGTTCAGCAAATACCAATTGAAATTTACCTTTTTTTAATGATGATGATTACATTACAAATTCATGATAGAGAATTCATGATGATCATAACATGATGATTGCCAAAGTTAACAATCATGATTTTCAATTGAAACAGTACACCAGAAAAAGGGTTATTCATGGTTATCACACCATGATGCATTCCCAATTTAACAATCATATTTTCAAGTATATCCTTATACACTCCAGTAAGGTATACACATTTTTATTATTTTTCATCATCTTACATGTAAAAAATTAGTTAAAAAAACTAAATCATGAATGTGTATTATGAATAGCACTTCATGAATAAATACTCATATGATTACCCATACATGATTTTACGTTCATGAATGCCATTTTTTTCATGTGGTTTTCCCATTTATATAACACCTAAACATCAAAAAATTCCTTGAACCTTTTCAAACACATATTGTCAAAATACCCAATTTCAAATTACTTTGTTACTGTAGAATTTAGTAAACACCCAGATTTTCAAGGAAACCCTAAAATTAATTGGGTTCTTTATTACATTTGTCTACAATCCCCTGTTCAGTCGGCATCTGTTCTAGCTCTGATTTTGCCGAAGGGTGATGAATATCTTGTTCCTTTGTGGTTTCCTCGGCTTTCCTTTCGATTCCAGAATCTGTTTCAACAGCGATTTCTTGTTTTGCTTCTCGTTGTTCACTTCCACTATCAATGTTGATCATGTTTCTTCAACATGATTCTTTCGCTTCTCTTACGCACTGTGGAAAGTACCAAAACTTGTTATGGATGAATAATCAATATATGGGTTGCAGAAATATTAGGTTTTCAAACAAACCTCTGGGTCGGTCGTACATATCTTCTTCAAGCTTGAAAACGGTTTTGCGGATGAATGTTGCTGGATAATGAATCGTAGTGTATGAGACTTTCACGGGATTTGATTATAAATTTGTTTAATCGGAAAAATATAAATCAAATTTGTATTTGTTATTTCCCAATTTACCCTTGTGTGTTCCAATTTCCGATTTAAAAATAAATACTTATTATATTTAATTAATTAGATTAGTGTAGTTGATCTCATTCGTTGGGTTTTTAATCTATGGACACAAAGTGGGTTTCAAGGGTTTCAACCTTTGAGAGGGTTTCAAATTAAGAGACCCCTATATATATACACAAAGTCAGGTTCAAGGGAAAACCCTAAATAACCGAAAAACCACGAAAATACGGAGGAAAAAGTATATCAATATGGATGTCAAATTAACGAGAAAAATACGACCATTTATTTGGTGTAATTGATTTCGTTCGAATTTTGTTTATTTTTCGTCTTTTTTGAAATAAAAAATAGGGGGGTGAGGTTTTTTTATTTAATTAATATGTTGTAACCGTCCGTCTAATCACATCCATCAGATCATCTGATCTAACGGTTGATAAAGTGTTTTTTAGTTTTCTATTTATTTGAGATTTTTCCCTGAACCTCCCTCTCTCTCTCTCTCTCTCTCTATATATATATATATATATATATATATATAGGAAGGTTCACGTGAGGAGCGCGTCAAAACGTGAGAACGTGAGGAGCACTCCCGTGCTTCGGATCACATATGATTTACACTGCTAAAAAATCGGAACTTCTCGAAAATTCGCGCAAAAGTGGCGCTAGGCGTGGCGCGATGCTGCAGGTCGCGGATCACATGTGATTCAACACTGTAAATCATTAATGATTCATAACTGTCAATTCGAGTCCAGATCAGTTGTGAATCACATGTGATCCACAACTGCCAATCACATGTGATTCATAACTGTCAATTGCTCCTCACGTTCTCTTAAATTGGTACGCTCCTCGTTTGAACCCGCCTATATATATATATATATATATATATATATATGATGTTTTATTGTTCAGTTTTATAAACTAAACACCACAAAGAATTATATTAGTACATTTCAATATTTTTAGAGACTTATAACCTAATTTTGTTGCAGTGAAAATAAAAAATAAAACTATGTTTTATCATATGATCAATCTCATAACCATGTTTAAGTGAGTAATCATAAGAAAGAGAGACTTGGGAAGGGTAAAAGGTGTGTGCACAAGTTAGAGGAAGATCTGATTTCAATTCTAAGTCTTTTTATGCAACAAATATGAAAACCATCTATTTAGAGATTTCTGTAAATTTAGAGATTTTTACAATCTCTCTTTTTTTTCTCTATTTTAGCATAGAGAATAGCATAGCTCTTGGAGCAACAAAAATGCTAAAATCCCACTTTTTTCTATTTTAGCATAGCTGTTGGAGATGCTCTTAACTAAGCATTTATATGGTTTGCATCTTCAACATGTGCTAAATCTACGCTTTGGGCCTTGGAGTTCATAATTTGTTTTGATTGATTCGAGCCTAATGCCAATTAAGGATTTTGGCTAAATTGATGGTAAGAGTATCTTGTTATTATACTTCCCTTAATTCTGCATTGACGATGGAAAACTCTTCTTTGTTGAAATCAAATGCGGAGAAACCCGAAAAATTTAAGGGTTCCAATTTTAGAAGATGGCAACGAAAGATGCTCTTCTACTTCACAACTTTGAAAGTGTCTAACGTGCTTACCGATCAAGCACCGACACCACCGGTTGGAGAGGGAGAAAACGCCCATCCCAAATTGAATTGGCTATGTTCCAACGATTCTTGGATATTTGGAACGCAAACGAATATAATTGCCGGAATTTTATCCTTAATGGTTTGGATGATGGTCTTTATGACATATATTCATCCTTCACCACGGCAAGAGAAATTTGGGAGTCGTTGGAATCAAAGTACAAGACGGAAGTCGCTTGTTCCAAACGATTTATCGTGGGCAAATTCCTAAACTATAAGATGACGGATTCCAAATCGGTCGTGAAACAAGTAGAAGAAATGCAAATCTTGGTCCATGAATTGGAAGTCGAAGGTATGGGCATCAACTCTAACTTTGTTATTGGTTCAATTATTGACAAGTTACCTCCATCCTGGAAAAATTTTAAACTCTATCTTAAACATTTGTCCGGGGATATGAGTTTTGAGCAATTGATACTCAAATTGCGGGTGGAGGAGGACAACCGGATGAACGAGAAGGCGGATGCAATCTCGTTGGAACCAAATGCAAACATGGTTACCGAAAACTCATCAAAGTCAAAGTTCCAAAAAGGAAAGGGAAAGGCCACGGGTTTTAAGTATAACCTCAATACTTCAAACCCGATGTCCGTACAACGAAAGCCTTTCAAGAAACGTGTGATGAGTTGCTGGGTATGCGGAAAGCCGGGGCATCGAGCAAAGGATTGCCGCCATAGGAGAAACCATGGTGGTCCCGGAGGAGGAGGCGCCAGAGGAGGAGGTGCCGGTGGAAACCCCCATCAAGCCAATATGGTCAATGCTCCAAATCAATTCGTTGGAGTAATTGAGGCTTTTATGGTTACAAACATGACCGATTGGTGGGTTGATACCGGTGCCACCAAACATATTTGTAACTCCAAGAACATGTTTGCTACATACCAAAAAGTTGATGATGAAGAACCCATGTATATGGGTAATGCCACGACCGCAAAAGTTGAAGGGAAGGGGAAGGTGAATCTCAAGCTTACATCGGGGAAGGAACTTGTGCTCACCAATGTCTTGCATGTACCGGCTATTACAAAGAACTTGATTTCTGGACCCACACTTAGTAACAAAGGATTCAAGATGGTGTTTGAATCGGATAAATTTGTGATTACTAAGGGTGGGATGTATGTTGGAAAGGGCTACCTAAATGAGGGGCTCTTCAAACTTAGTGTGGTGAACAATGATGATGTAAATATTGTAAATGTTGTAAATAGCAATAAAATCGCAGGCTCTAGCTCTGCTTCTATGTACATGCTTGACTCTTCTTCCTTATGGCATTCCCGTCTAGGACATGTAAACTTCTGATCCTTACAAAGGATGACAAGACTTGGGTTATTACCCAAGTGTTCCATGGATAACAAGACAAAATGTGAGGTATGTGTTGAATCTAAATATTCAAGCCATCCACACAAATCTGTTGAAAAGTCTAATAAAATACTTGGACTAATCCACAACGATTTATGTGATTATAAAGCCACACCCACACGTGGAGGAAAGAAATATTATGTAACATTTATTGATGATTGCAGTAAATATTGTTATGTATACCTAATACATACCAAAGATGAAGCTTTGAATATGTTTAAGACATACAAGGCTGAAGTTGAAAATCAACTTGATAAAAGAATAAAAATTCTGAGATCCGATAGAGGAGGAGAGTATGAGTCTAAGGACTTTGCAGAATTTTGTTCTCATCATGGCATAGTTCACCAAACCACGGCTCCCTATACTCCACAACAAAATGGAGTAGCCGAAAAGAAAAATAGAACATTGAAAAACATGATCAATTCAATGTTGATTACTTCGGGAGCACCACATAGTTTGTGGGGTGAAGCCTACTTAACTGCAAATATGATACTTAATAGAATTCCTCATAAAAAGAGCGATAAATCACCTTATGAACTATGGAAAGGAAAACTTCCTTCCTACAAAAGGATGAAAGTGTGGGGTTGCCTTGCAAAGGTTCAAGTACCTTTACCCAAAAGGACAAAACTTGGACCGAAGACCATTGATTGTGTATATCTTGGTCCGGCAAGTAATAGTGCTGCTTATAGATTTCTGGTCTATAAGTCAAACAATGAAGATATCCACAACAACACAATTATGGAATCAATTGAGGCTGAATTCTTTGAACACATATTTCCTTACAAGGATAAAGGGAAAGAAATCTCTAATCCAAGGAAGAGAGTATGTGAAGTAGAGAACACCGATAGTGTTGAGAAACCAAATGAAGAAGGTACATCAAAGGCTCAAGAAGAAAACCTAGAGCCTAGAAGAAGTAAAAGGGGAAAGATTGCTAAAGACTTTGGACCCGACTTCATGACATTTGTTGTCGATGAAGAACCTCAATCCTATAAAGCCGCCATGGATTCATCGGAGGCACCTTATTGGAAAGAGGCTATTCAAGGTGAGATAGACTCCATTGTTCAAAATAACACATGGAGATTGGTAGATTTACCACCGGGTCACAAGGTAATTGGTCATAAATGGATCTTCAAGCCAAAACTAAGACCTGGTGGCACTATAGAGAAATATAAAGCTCGACTAGTTGCAAAAGGTTACCGCCAAAAGGAAAGTCAAGATTTCTTTGACACCTATTCACCAGTAACACGAATCACGTCCATTAGGACATTGATGGCTATAGCAGCAATTCACAACCTACACATACATCAAATGAATGTGAAAACTGCTTTCTTAAATGGTGAATTAGATGAAGAAATTTATATGCAACAACCGGAAGGTTTTGTTGTAAAAGGCCAAGAGAATAAAGTATGCAAACTTGTGAAGTTTTTATATGGACTTAAACAAGCCCATAAGCAATGGCATGAGAAGTTTGATTACACTCTTGTTGGTCCCGAAGGCCTATACAAGTTTGTAGAAGGGGGGGTTGAATACAAACACACAGATTTTACTTTTCTAAATTGTTTATTGATAAATCATTAACAATTTACAGCTTGTTGCGGAGACAAGATTAAGGATAAACCTAAATCTAAACAAGTTGGAACACTAAGGTTTCTTGCACTAAGAGAGATAAGGAAATTACTAATAATAACCTATCTGAGATAAGAGATTTGAACTTGTCCAGAGTTAGCAAGTTACTTCAAATGAAGTGAGTTCATCTCTTTATATACTGCATGCATTTAATGCAAGTCAGTATACACTTTACACGTGTCATCAGCTGGTTGGTTGCATGTCATTGACCTTTGGTGACAACCTAAGTAGCCGCATGTATGAACAGTGTAGTGTCAGAGTTGTTGTACGAATTCAGATAATCGGAGGTTCTTTTCTGACATTTCGTACGGAGTCGTGCAAGGGTGGTTAAGACAAAAGTACTTTGTACGGAGGACTTCATGATCAGCTTTTGTTGATTCAGCGCTTCATCATTTCTATTCAGCGAATGATAAAGTTCAGCGATAGTTGAAGTCTTGTACTTGATACTTCACGTTGAGTGGACAAATCTGAGTCTTCGCTGATCCGCATCAGTTCATTAGGAGACTTGTCGCTGGTTCTTGAGCTTGATCTTCGACTTCAGCGTAGAACCTATGTTGACGTGAAACTTGTCTTCAGGGATCATAAGTAAACAACTAACTTATCAACGATCATCATAATGACTGAACAGACTCATCACATTAATGATGAACAGTGTTCGCTGAATGTTTAATTTAAAAAGCGAGAGTTCCTATCAGCGGTACTGGAAGATCTTAGTATTTATCAGCGATAGTGAAACTCTGATACATATTGTTTACTTACAATTTTCACTAAGTATATAAGAGAGGGTCATTATCAAATCACTGAGGGTTTGGATCAACAATCTCCCCCTATTTGATTATGACATAGCAACAAAGAAAATTGCTATTTAATGAAAACATAAGGATAAAAAGAACTCATAAAATATTTGTCCCTTTTACTGTTTTCTGGGATCTTTTCAGTACTGATGGAGTAAAGTACATTCGCTGAAATCTTTCTTTAACACTTTGAATCAGGTTACAATTTGAACATAGAAAGATTACAAGTACAAGCGAAATAAATTACAAGTACAGAAGGATAGCTGATACAATAGAGAATAAGGTGATTATATCAGCCTTCAAAGGGTTCTTCCTTAATGAGAAGTTCGTCAAGGGTCTTGTTAGTGGGGATCATCCAGCCAGGGACATTTACTCCTTGATTTTTTAACTTCAGAGCAGCTTCAAAAATCAAGGGCTTCAGGTGTCTAGCTTTGACGTCGTGTCTGACTTCACACCAGTGTACGAGATCTCTGAGTTGTTCGATTGGAGCGATGTGGAGCTCAGAGACACGTTGAAAGTGAGGATTTCCATCATAGTCTAAAAAGAATATACCATATGGATCACTTACCACTGTGCCAGGGATGAAAATTTCTCCAGGTGGTAGGGAGGTGTCAAGCATTGAAAGATCAGCATCAGGGCCAAGAACTTCAGCACGAGAGAAACCAATACCTGTTTCATTTCGAATGATTGGACCTGAGTCAGAAACTTTCTTCTTCTTTGCAGAGGCTTTCTTCGGTTGAGAAAGAGTAGGAGGAATATCTACACAGGATGAGATCAGGTCGATCTGTTTGTTTAAGATCATTTCGACATGGCTTTTGAACTTTGAGCGTGATCCCTGAATGGCTAATTTTGTTTCTAACCATTCAAAGAGACCAAACTTTTCTAAGTTAGCAGCATAGAAGGTTTGTTTGGTTTTGTCATCTCTGTAGACATCCACTTCAACAACAGGAACATCAGCGTACATTTTTCCTCTGATGTTGGCTTTGATAATTTTGGATGGTCTTGATCGATAGGTCAGCATTTGTTTAGCCCATTCCAAAGTTGTATCAGAGACCTTTGTCTTTTCTCTAACGATCTCTTGAGCATCATCCCAGAGCTGACGTTGAACATCAATGGGAACTCTTTTCAGCTTGGGGTCTTTGATTGATCGTTGAGTAAGCTTGATGGCGTATTCTCTGTCTTTCTCTTCAGCTTCCTTTCTTTCAGCGATGAGGCGTTCAGCTCTGAGGTGTTCCTTGTATTCAGCTTTTGAAATTCTGAACTTAGGAGGAACTGAAGGCAGTTGATCACGCCTTAGAATGATTCGCTGATCCTCGAATCGCTTTATTATTTCCTCTCTTCTCTTTTGATCCTCTTCACTCAGCTTTTGAGGAGCTGAGGAAGGTCTGTTTTTGTGCGAGAGAGGTTGTTCTTCTGGTTCATCAGTCTCAGAGATCAAATCTAAGACTGGGATTATTTCATCAGCAGCAGCTGGCTTTATTTGTGAAGTCACAGTAGTAGAACCTTCAGCGACATCCTCAAACAGGGGAGAGGACTAGCTGAAACGCAGCGATCTTACAAATAAGAACTGGGTAGAAGAACTTGGGTAGAAAAGATAGAAAAAGAATGTGGATGTGTAGAGAGGTTGTGGAGTAGAGAACTGATTGTGTATAGAGATGTTCAGGGAAGGAATATAAGTAAAGTTTAGTGTACCTGACAAACCGGCTTTTCAAGCAAGATCGCCAGATTTTCATCTTCAGCGAGGCCTTTGCCTTTGCCTTTCTCAGCGCCAGAGGCTGAGGGCTTTGTCTTTGTCTTCTCCCCTGAAGGTTCTTTTATTGAAATACCTTTAAGAGCTTTGGTTCGAGGAGCAGGTTTGACAACAAAGAAATCATCGTCATCTTCATCATCATCATCATCCTTCCTTGGAGAGGAGGATGGTTCATCTTCAGGGATGTCGATGTCTTCATCTTCTTCTGCTTTGGATTCCTCAGCATCTTCTTCGAGTTGCCCCCCCTCAGATACAGAGGCGAGCTTCTCGGTTCCCTCAGGGTGTTCATCTCCCTGAGGTTTTTCAGCGATCAGATCTTCATTCCTCTCTCCCCTGATAGATTCATCATGGGAAAGGTCTTCAGCGCTCTTGTTCGGATCTTCAGCGCTCTTGTTCAGATCTTCAGCGCTCTTCTCACCGGAATGTTCAGCGCTCTTCTCCCCCTCTTTCTCATGATTGGGGGAGGAATGAGTAGACTCAGCGTTGGTGTTATCTCTGTCTTCTGGGCCAGAGATTTTCACACAACCTTCAAGCTTTGCTATTCTGTCTTCTAGGCCAGAAATAGCAGGCGTGATTTTCTTCAGCTCTGTGCGATCCGCCGCTGTGAAAGATTCCAAAATAGGGGCAGGAGCAGGAGCTGGATTATTTGCCTTGTTGACCAGCGTCTCGATCATTGTCTTCATAGAACCAACGTCGGTCTTTACAGAGCCCAAGTCGGTCTTGACCGTTGACATATCACCCTCGAGTTTTCCAACCGATGTCTTCAGCGTTGTTACTTCGCTGGACACGGTCGAAACTGAGTTTTTGAGGCTGGTGTAGTCAGTGTAGATGTCAGAGAGCACCTTGGCAAAATCGCTGAGCGTCTTATCAAGGCCCTTAATGTCATCTGTGGAAGCCTTCTTTTCCACCACCGTAGTCAGCTTCGTCAGATTCTCTCCAGCGTTTGTTACAGCTGTAGAGTTATTTGATAGAGTGGTGGTGAGATCGGTCAGCTTTGTTTCCACGGATTTCAGAGACTCGTTGATGTCTCCCAAATTAGGACCTGTAACACATAAGTACTTGTGAACAAAGGAAAGCTCAGAAGTTTCAGGTTTAGTTACAGTGTATATGGGTTGATTTGTACCTGCAGGAGGATTGACGAAATCGTCAAAGTTGCGGATTCCTGAGAAATGTTCCATATCCTCTTCGAAAGTACGGTGAGGTATGGTGATCTCCGCAGGTCCTGTCTTCATCATTCGTTGAGAAGCTTCAGCGGTGGCTTCTGGAATGATGGCATCTCCAGTGTTAGCTGGAGGAGTGTCCAAAGAAGTGGAGGGAGGAGCGAAGGATAAGAATGGGGTTCGGGTTGCGAGTTCAGCGTTAGATTCGCTGAGAACTACTTCATCAGTCTTTTGAGAGACTGAAGAAGGTTGGGTAGGTTCCAAAGTTGTAACCTCAGCGTTAAAAGATACTGAAGGTTGGTTAATAGGGATGGCTTGTACGGGTGTGGCAGAGCGTACCACGGAACGTTCCTTCAGCTCTTCAGAATGAGCTGAGGAGTCTTCAGCATGAGAGTGCTGGGGTTGCTCCTTGGTTTTCTTGATCCTTTTAGAATCAAGAGGGGTAGTAGAGAGTTTCCTTTTCTTAGAAGGAGATTTGTGGTCTTGGTATCAGCGATGGGTATTGTCGCTGAAGGAGCCACAGAAGTCGAAGAATTGGGGTTAAGAAGAGAGAGAAGGGTAGAGAGACGTACCTCATTGTCGACAGGTTTGAAATCGAGCACCTTAGGGCCAACCTGAGAAAGTTTCAGGTCACCCTCTTGAGGATAGCTGTCCTTCAGGCCATATTGGAAGATGGCGCTGATGAATCTTGGGTAAGGAACCCATGCTGGTCGGTCAGCGGCAGAATCCACGCGTTGTACTAGGTCATCATATATAATAGAGGCCCAGTCAATGTTTAGACCTTTCAGCAGTACGTATCCCATAGCTTGCGTAGGTTGTGCGGCTTGATCAGAAGAGCCGGACTTCGCTGTCATGCAGCTGATCAGGTGAGCGAAGATGAAATTCATCTCGCTGGGCATTTTGGACTTCTTTATCAGCGTCAGCTTCTTCTCGGGCTTCTTGTCCCTTCCAATGTCCCAGATGTAACCCATTGTGTCGAGAAAAGCAATGATGGCATCTCTGTCAGCTTGCTTCTTATGGTCAGGGAATGGAACGAAGGGTTTTTCTTTGGTGGCATTGGGAAAGTTCAGGGCTTTTCGAATTATGGCGGGTGTGATCTTTATGGTGCCATACTCAGTATCGCTGAGTATGCAGTCGATGGTTTTGGATGAATCTTTGGCAGAGGGTAGCTCAATGTGTCTGGCAGAGTACCAGAACTGGGATAAGAGCCGCTGACTGGCAGGAGGTGTTATGGTCAGGGCTGTGGAGATGCAGCAGTTCTTCAGAAAATTCACAGCATCATCCAGATGTGTGACTTGCTTTCGAGGAGGAAACTCGAGAAGCGCTGAGAGGTTGTTGGCCTTAGTCCAATCCAGTTGATCCAGTTCGAACTTAACCTGAGGGGCTTTGAAGAGTTCCATTTCCTCAGATTCAGAAGAGATGGTCTCAGCGGTAACATTGGTCTTATAAGTTGCCATTTCTCTGTATCAGTTCAACCAAAGATGTTAACAAATAAGAATTGTCTTGATATGGAAAGAATTTCCATTAAGATGGTTCGAATTTTGTCCATTTCATTCAGACAAAAATGTCTTAATGAAGATTAGGATTTTTCATGATTTTGAAACGAAATGTAAAACCCATAAAGTCTTGTATTCCAGTTTTAAAAAAATGGATACGAAAGAAGAACAAGTTTAAGATTTAGATTTTAAACTTGAAGAACACACATGAAATGGTTGTGTTCATAAAACCATGAAAGAAATGATTTTATTTTTAAGTTCTTTTGTTTGATCTTGTTTAAAACAATGATAAGATCAGAAACAAGTTAAGCATTTGGTAAAAAAATAAGAACATATTAACCTTGAAGTTTTGATGAAGAAGATGATGAACAGTTCTTTGAAGATTTGAGAGCACAAATGCAACAGTAATTCTTTTCTTGCGGAGGAAGATTGATCGCGTAAAAGACAAATATAAACCAAGAGATTGTTTATATAGGGAGTTTTAGAGAGAGAAAACCTTGAGCGGGAAAAGGTTTTCATCATGACACGGACACGTGTTTGCATTTGATTGGAGGTTTGAACGAAACGTGCAAACGTGTGTCAGAAAGAAATCGTGCCTGGTGTTATCCGTTGCAATGACGTCACAACTGTCCTTTCATATTCTTGGTTGTCTCTGAGGTTTTAAAAAAAAAACTCAGGGACTCTTTGAAAACATGAAGCACTGAATAGAAATATCAGTGAAGGTTTTAAGAAATTTCAAAAAGTCGCTGTTAAGAAAGAGATATTCAGCGATGCAATTTATTTTTAAATCTTGCATTTACATGCGATATGTCAGAGAGAGAAAACATACCTTGATATCAGCGAATCAAGTTTATTCAGAGAGAAGATGATGAAATGGATTATATAAGTTGATTTTATTCTATCGCTGATCAATGTGAACCGCTGAAGGTTTTATCCTTCAAAGTTCAGCATTCCAAGCTTGCTGATGAGAAAGTTGAATCTTGTCTCATCAAGAGGTTTGGTAAATAGATCAGCTAACTGATAATCAATGGGAATAAAATGAAGTTCTATATCACCATTCATCACATGATCTCTGATAAAATGATATCTGATTTCGATGTGTTTTGTCTTTGAGTGTAGCACTGGGTTGTTGGCTATAACGATGGCACTTGTGCTGTCGCAATAGATTGGAATTTTGGAGAGCTGAAGATCATAGTCTAGTAGCTGATTTCTCATCCACAAGACTTGAGAACAACAGCTTCCAGCGGCTACATATTCAGCTTCAGCTGTGGAAGTGGACACTGAGTTTTGCTTCTTACTTGTCCAACTTACCAGCTTTCCACCCAGGAGCTGACATCCTCCTGTGGTGCTTTTCCTATCCATTTTGCAACCTGCAAAATCACTGTCTGAATAGGCGGTTAGATCGAATCCTGAGTCTTTGGGATACCAAAGACCTAGATTCGCTGTACCCTTAAGATATCGAAAGATTCGCTTTACAGCTTTCATATGAGATATCTTAGGTTCAGCTTGATATCGTGCACACAAGCATGTTGCAAACATAATATCGGGTCGGCTAGCTGTAAGATACAATAGTGAGCCGATCATCCCACGGTACAGCGTGACATTGACAGGAACACCCTTTGTGTCCTTATCAAGTGTCAGCGGTGGTGCCATAGGGGTTTTCATAGCTGAACTTTCAGTTAAGTCGAATTTCTTCAGCATATCTTTAACATATTTTCCCTGATTAATAAAAGTTCCTTTTTCAGTTTGCTTAATCTGAAGACCAAGGAAATATGTTAGTTCACCCATCATACTCATTTTATACTCATCTTTCATTCTATCAGCGAAACGAGTACAAAGCTCAGGGTTAGTAGAACCAAATATAATGTCATCAACATATATTTGAACTAAAATGATATGACCTTTCACTTTTCTAAAAAATAGAGTTTTGTCAATCTTACCTCTCTCAAAATGTTCAATATGGAGATAAGTAGAGAGAGTATCATACCATGCACGAGGATCTTGCTTTTAGCCATAAAGTGCCTTATCCAGTTTATAAACATAACCTGGACGCTTAGGATCTGAAAATCCTGGAGGTTGTTCCACATAGACTTCTTCATTCAGCTTTCCATTTAGAAACGCTGACTTAACATCCATCTGATGTACAGTGAAGTTTTTGTGTACAGCATATGCTAAGAAAAGACGAATAGATTCAAGTCTTGCTACTGGAGCAAAAGTTTCGTCATAATCTATGCCTTCCTCTTGTCTGTATCCCTGAGCAACAAGACGAGCTTTGTTGCGAGTTACAGTACCATGTTCGTCCAACTTGTTTCGATAGACCCATTTAGTGCCTATCACCATTTTGTCAGTTGGTCTACGAACGAGTTTCCAAACTTTGTTTCTTTCGAATTCAGTCAGCTCTTCTTGCATAGCGCTGACCCAGTTTGGATCTCTGAGGGCATCATCTATTTTCTTTGGTTCAGTTTGAGAAATAAAGTTAACAAATAAACAAATATTACATGCACTTCGTCGAGTCTGAATACCAGCGTTTGGATCACCAAGAATTTGATCGATTGGGTGATTTACAGTCCATCGCTGAGCCGGAGCATAAGTCGCTGACTCAGTCTGAACTGGAGAAACTGAAGATGAGGCTTCAGCTACTTCTGGATTATCAGCTAAGAGAGGAATGTTTGCATTTGTCACTTCATTCACTGATTGCTGAGAAATAGATGGAATTTCTGAGATATTTGGATCAACTGCAGGTATAGTGTTTATAGGAACAGCTGAGACCCAAGATGTTTCAGCTTCATTATTCTGCATATCTGGAATGATAGTAGGACCATCATTTTCTACGGTGTGAGCATGAGGAGTGGGAACTTCTTCTGAATCACCAAGATGAGAAAACATCTATTGATTCAGTTCTTCAGTATCAGCGGACGGTTTAGAGTTCGCTGAACGGGATTCGTCAAACGTGACGTGAATAGTTTCTTCTACAGTTTGTCTTCTACGGTTGAAGACTCTGAAGGCTTTGGAGACTGAGGAGTATCCAAGAAAGATTCCATCATCAGCCTTAGGATCAAACTTTCCAAGGGCATCTCTGTTGTTCAGTATGAAACACTGACATCCAAAGATGTGAAGAAAGCTGATTGAAGGCTTTCTCCCATGAAAGAGTTCATAGGCTGTCTTTTTGAATCTTTTAACTATCAGCGACCTGTTTTGCGTAAAACAAGAAGTGTTGACAGCTTCTGCCCAAAACTGAGTAGGCAGGTGAGAATCGCTGAGCATTGATCGTGCAGCTTCAATAATTGTTCTATTTCTTCTTTCAGCGACTCCATTTTGTTGCGGTGTTCTCACTGACGAAAAGTTGTGAGAAATACCCTTACTCTCAAGGAAGGAATCAAGAGAACTGTTTTTGAATTCAGTTCCATGATCACTCCTTATTGAGCGAACAGTCATATTGTTCAGAGTTTCCATCTACCGAACAAAGGTGATGAATTTTTTAGGGGTGTCACTCTTAGAACGGAGAAACATTACCCATGTGTAACGAGAGAATTCATCAACTATGACCAGCGTATATTTCTTTCCGGCGATGGATTGTTTGTTAACAAGGCCAAACAAATCCATATGGAGTAGTTGTAGAGGAGATGACACTGAGGAGACTTGCTTTGACTTGAAGCTTGCCTTGGTCTGCTTCCATTTTTCACACGCTGAACATAAAGACTCTTTGGCGTATGAATGCTGAGGTAGACCAGTGACTAACTCTTTGGAGGAAAGAGTATTCAGTGTCTTGAAATTTAGATGCGAGAGCCTATTGTGCCATAGCCAGTTAACATCATAAGATGCCTTTGAGAAGAAACAGGAGTTCTCAGTGGTTGTTGAGTCCATGTTTATTACATAAACATTTTCCAAACGATAACCACTGAGAGCTATCTTCTCCTTTTTGTCAGTGACAAAGCATGATTCCTTAGTGAAAATCACTTTGTTATCCATGTCAGAAAGCTGACTGATGCTCAGAAGATTATGCTTCAGCCCTTCAACATATGCGACTCTTCTGAAGGAGGTTGTACCATTTGAAAGTACACCATACCCTCGGGTGTGTCCTTTTCCATTTCCACCGAAAGTCACAGAGGGACCCTTCTCTTCCTTGTATTCAGCGAGTAGGTTTTTCTTTCCAGTCATGTGTCTAGAGCATCCGCTATCGAGATACCAGATACCCTTCTTAACCTGCAATACAAAGGAAGATTAGTTTTTCTTAGGTACCCACTTAACCATGTATACACGTTTGTCAGTGGAAGTAGTTGGAATGGAAGGTTCAGCAGTCTTCGCAGCATTTGAAGATTCAGCTTTGTCTTTCTTCACTTTGGTTAATTTCTTAACCTCAGTGGTAGGAGTCACCTTGACCTGATATGCATCGGGGTTGGTCTTCTTTGCCTTGGGGGCAATCTTCACCTTAGCTATCTTTTCAGCTTTGGTGGTTGTGGGGCACTTACTAGCAGTATGATCGGTAAGTCCACAGTGATAACACTTCCTATAACTAAAGGTAGTTCTAGGACCACTTGTATGCTGAGCTTTTAATTTAGAATTAGAAGTGCCAGCACCAAGTAAACTATTGGCTTTAGAAATGGGACGAACATTCAGTTCTTCATATTTCTTACCAAGGACATCCACTCTGAGTCTAGGAGTAGATCGCTGAATAGATCCAGAGATCAGCTTTCTAGATCCAGAGGGGTTGGTCACTGAGGCTTTAGAAGCATTCAGCTTTGGTACTAATGTACCCTTATGAGGATTTTGATAAATAACAATTCCTTTACCTTTGTCTTTAGAGACAGAGGTAGGTTTTAAATAAACCAGTTTCTCCTTACCTTTTGAGGAGGTAGGCGTTTCCTCAGGGATTGGTGTAATGGACGAGGAGCACTGAGATGATGAAGTGTCAGCGACTGAGGATACGAACGTTCCAAATTTAAGCATTGAACGTTCAGTGGTTGGTTTTGGAGTATCATATTTATAACCCAGACCACGTTTATCAATCAGAGGAATCTGAGCCTTAATTATCTCAGTGATCTTTGTTGAAGAATTACACCATCCTTCAACAGTAGCTTTTTCAGCCTCTAATGCAGCGATAGCTTCTGCTCGTTCGATTTTGACTAGCTGATTTAAATATACTTGATCTTTAAAATCTTCTTCAATTTTAGAAAGCTTTTCTATTTGAAGGTGGCAGTTTTTAAGCTTTTCAGCGAGATCAAGATTTTGGTTTTCAACCACAATTTTGCCGTTCATGGCTTCGTATAAACTTCTAGTCAAGAGATCGATCTTACGGAGACTATCAGCTTCATCAATATTTGCAATATTGGTAAAGAAAGAAGGTGATACCTGAATGACAGATGTTGAAGTGGAGGGAATGTCTGAACTTTCTTCCTCTTCTTCAATCTTGGCCATGAGACATTGATTTGCTTCATCATCTTCAGAGTCAGATGATGATGCTTCTTCATCAGAAGCAGCCCAATCATAGTCAGCCATCAGGCCTTTTCCTTTCTTCTTAAAGCTTTTCAGCTTTGCATACTTCTCCTTCAGCTTTGAGTATTTATCATCTTTATTCCTTGGAACAAAGGATTTCTTTGTAAAAGCTGAGGGTCTAGAAACTTTCTTAGACCTGCACTCGTTAGCAAAATGACTTGTCTTTTCGCAGTTGAAACAAGTAGCAGTAGCCTTATCAACAAAAGCTGATGATTTAGGCTTGTCAGTTATGGAAAGAGGTTTGTTCTTTCTAAACATTTTCTTCTTGGCGAATCTCCTGAACTTTTTGGTTAGGAGAGCCAAGGATTCATCATCTGAAAAATCAGAATCTGATGAACTTTCAGAGTTACTCTCTAACTCAGTGATAGTGACCAAGGGTCGCTGAGTAGAAGGTTCCTCTGAGATTAAAGCAACAGGAGTGCTTTTGGAATCT
The DNA here is from genome assembly GCA_033807775.1 of Saussurea involucrata. NCBI lineage: Eukaryota > Viridiplantae > Streptophyta > Magnoliopsida > Asterales > Asteraceae > Saussurea > Saussurea involucrata. The sequence goes on along the minus strand of CM066313.1, from coordinate 5,737,514 downwards.
TTTACAAGATTCTTCTTAAGATGGCTAGATTGCTCATGATTCAGCAGTGTACCATATAAGGTAGCAAGGGTCATTGATCTAAGATCCTTTGACAGCTTGAGACACATGGAATAATTGTCCCAGCTCTCAGGTAAACATTCTAGAAACTTTGTCAGCACTTCAAAGTTAGAATATTCCTTACCAACAGTTTTCAGATCTATAATTAAGCAATTAAAACGTTGGTGAACTTCAGAGAGAGTTTCATTCTTACCAGAAATGAAGCTTTCATATTGTCTTACCAGGTTGATCTTTCTTGAGTCCTGGACTTCAGACGTTCCTTCATACTGAACACATATTGTGTCCCACATGGCTTTTGATGATTTCAGGTTCATGACGGAATGGTAGACTTCGTCAGGAAGGGCCATGGATAGTATGGATCTGGCTTTTGTATCTATAGCCACTTTCTTCTTATCTTCGTCGGTCCACTGATGGATTTCTTTAGGAATCAGCCTTTCTGGAATAGCATGTCTATTTGCAGTGGCTGGAACTAAAGGATCAATTGTTACAGGGATGTGTGGGCCGTTCTCAAGATAGTAAGGTACAGTAGGGTCTACACCTTCTAAGAAGAGTGTCATCCTATTTTTCCACAAGTTGAAGTTGTCTCTGGAAAATCTAGGGGGTTTTGCAAGAGAACCATTGTCTATATAATGTGTGTTTGAGTTGGTGGCCATTTTCAGATAATAGCAAGGAAGGGAAAAATCTTAGATTATATCTTGTTTATGAGATTAAACAAATCTGCTCTGATACCACTTGTTGGTCCCGAAGGCCTATACAAGTTTGTAGAAGGGGGGGGGGGGGGGGGGGGGTTGAATACAAACACACAGATTTTACTTTTCTAAATTGTTTATTGATAAATCATTAACAATTTACAGCTTGTTGCGGAGACAAGATTAAGGATAAACCTAAATCTAAACAAGTTGGAACACTAAGGTTTCTTGCACTAAGAGAGATAAGGAAATTACTAATAATAACCTATCTGAGATAAGAGATTTGAACTTGTCCAAAGTTAGCAAGTTACTTCAAATGAAGTGAGTTCATCTCTTTATATACTGCATGCATTTAATGCAAGTCAATATACACTTTACACGTGTCATCAGCTGGTTGGTTGCATGTCATTGACCTTTGGTGACAACCTAAGTAGCCGCATGTATGAACAGTGTAGTGTCAGAGTTGTTGTACGAATTCAGATAATCGAAGGTTCTTTTCTGACATTTCGTACGGAGTCGTGCAAGGGTGGTTAAGACAAAAGTACTTTGTACGGAGGACTTCATGATCAGCTTTTGTTGATTCAGCGCTTCATCATTTCTATTCAGCGAATGATAAAGTTCAGCGATAGCTGAAGTCTTGTACTTGATACTTCACGTTGAGTGGACAAATCTGAGTCTTCGCTGATCCGCATCAGTTCATTAGGAGACTTGTCGCTGGTTCTTGAGCTTGATCTTTGACTTCAGCGTAGAACCTATGTTGACGTGAAACTTGTCTTCAGGGATCATAAGTAAACAACTAACTTATCAGCGATCATCATAATGACTGAACAGACTCAGCACATTAATGATGAACAGTGTTCGCTGAATGTTTAATTTAAAAAGTGAGAGTTCCTATCAGCGGTACTGGAAGATCTTAGTATTTATCAGCGATAGTGAAACTCTGATACATATTGTTTACTTACAATTTTCACTAAGTATATAAGAGAGGGTCATTATCAAATCACTGAGGGTTTGGATCAAAGCAAGAACGCATGTGTCATAATATGTCTATATGTAGATGATATGCTAATCATGGGGACCAACTTGGATGTAATCAATCAAACCAATAAGATGTTGCACTCCTCGTTTGATATGAAGGATCTTGGAGTAGCAGATGTAATTCTTGGGATAAAGATCCAAAGAGATCCTAACAGTTACATTCTGACTCAATCTCACTATGTTGAGAAAGTTCTTAGGAAATTTGGTCACTATGATGATAGACCGGTAGTCACTCCTTTTGATCCTTCAAGCCAACTTAAGAAGAATCAAGGAGAGAGTGTATCTCAATTGGAATACACTCAAGTGCTTGGAAGTTTAATGTACATTATGAATTGTACGAGACCGGATCTAGCATATACCGTGAGTAGACTTAGTCGATACTCACATAACCCAAGTAAGAATCATTGGTATGCACTTATAAGAGTGCTTCGATATCTGAAATACACAATGAACTATGGGTTATACTATACCAAATATCCTCCCGTACTAGAAGGATATTGTGATGCAAACTGGATTTCCAATCATTCTGAAAGTAAGTCCACAAGTGGCTATGTGTTTACACTTGGTGGAGCAGCGATATCTTGGAAATCTTCCAAACAAACTGTGAATACCAGATCAACTATGGAAGCAGAATTTGTCGTATTAGACAAAGCCGCTGAAGAAGCCGAATGGCTAAAAAGCTTCCTAGAGGGTATTCCGTTGTGGCCAAAACCGGTGACTGCTATTGGTATCCATTGTGATAGTATGGCCGCTCTCACAAGAGCGAAGAATCAGATCTACAATGGAAAGTCCCGACACATACGAAGGCGCCACAACACTATAAAGGACTTGCTGAAAAATGGAATCATTTCCATTGACTATGTAAAGTCAAAGGAGAACATTGCCGATCCTTTGACAAAGGGCCCAAGTAGAGAGCAAGTATCCTTCACATCGAGGGGAATGAGCTTAAAGCCAACACAATGAGTTTCCTCAGCGGCAACCTAACCTAGCGAAAATGGAGATCCCATGGTCTAGGTTCAATAGGCAAACTAGTCGAGGTCAACTCAAGCAGCAATTAAACAAAGGTATGCCTATTCCTATGATGTTTTCCTTTGTTTTCGGTTGATGATATAGGGTTGAATGTTACATTATTAATAATGCTGATAGCTATTATGGTGGAATACAACGGAGTATTCTTGATCAGTATTACCTATGTGAGATTGATGTGGGGTCGCATCTTTGAGGACGGATATGGCTACGTCTTCTAAAATTCTCATGAAGAAAGGATTGTTCACGACCGAAATGAACACAACGGTAAGAGTCAACTATGCATAAACATGATATGTGTGATATTCATTGCCTTGACTTACTACAAAACGTAGTTAGTTCAAGACTCTTCGTCACTACCCACAAAGTAGGTTTGATGAATTCTCACTAAGATCGGTTCAAGTCACCTAGACACCTTTTTCTGATGCATTTCATGTTTATTTCCTAAATAAGAACAATAAATACTTTGAGAATATCTTATTTTCTATTCAAATGTGGGGTATTGTTAGAGTTTGAATAGAAAATGTGGGGTATTGTTGGGATAATCTCAAACATACCTCAAGTACTAGATATGTAAATAGGGCAAAGATGAAAAGGTGTGACTTTTCATCCTCCAACCGCCATAACCGAACAGTTACAATGGTTCATTGGCACCGATTGATCTAGTATAAATAGGAAGCATATGTAACAGATTATGATAGACAAAAACACATATTCTCTTAAATTCTCTCAAAGTTCTTCATTGTTCTTCATCATGGAAGCATAGTTTGATTCGTCGGGTTCGAGAGTTCGATTCTTGAACGGGTTGTTGTATCCTCTAGATAGACGTCCAATCGATACGGTACGAGGGACGAATTTCTGTCTAAGGACACTGCTTGGCAGACCTCAATCCAAATAACGATCTTCTTCAACTTCGTGATCAAGAAAGTCAAGTTAGTATTTTATCTTGAACTTTTGATTATGTATTTTCATTGATATGTAAATTTCGGATATATATATATATACATATAAATAATTCAGTATTTCCATTTGATTCAATATTGTGTGTTACGAATTTCAATTCGTGTATCTAAGGTATAACACAAAGTAGCACATTGAAATAATTAAGGCATGATGCAAGATATAATTGAATGGATTCCCTCAAATCATAACTGATGAGAAAAAAATCACACAAATCGATTTGAAAAAAGGTAGATCTACAGAAAGAAATCCCTACTTTACTTAAAGAATAAATTGTATTAAAATGGCACCAACTTTCATCTGATTTCTGTTTTGATTAAAGCTTGGAACAAGTTAAGATTTCTTATTCTTTAAATTTTTGGCTTCAAAGAGTAGGTAGGCATGTTTTCCTAATTTTTTATTAGACCATCTTTAACAGCGTCGTTAAATCTTACAATTATATAAAATAACACAATTCACATATGTAATAAGGTATTTATTTTTCACACTAAATATTTAGTGTAATAAATAGTATTACACTAGATTTGGTTTAATACTATTAATTTACACTACTTTTTACATCACTTTTTTCAATTACATTTTCCATGCCACGTTTTTGAGATTTATTATTTTTGTTTTTTAAAGTGTTAAAGTTTTAATAGACTTTAGAGTAAACTGCAATTTTGGTCCCTGTGGTTTGTTGTTTTTCTCACTTTTGGTCCATACAAAATTTTTATTGTAAGAAAAATCATGTGATATGCAAAAGTGCTTGGTTTTGTTCCCTGAGAACTAACACCGTTAGGTTGCCTCCGTCAGAGCACCTCATGTGACTTACACGTGAGGGCATTTTAGTCCTTTTACAAACATTAGACCACAGGGACCAAAAATGAAATCTACTTTTTTATTCTTATACCATTTATTTAAAATAAAGTAATTATATTAAATAATTAATAAATAAATATCACATGATTTAAAAATAACATATTTAATAAAATGGCAAAAGTTTAATTAAGTAATAATTTGTTTACGCCGTCAACCAAAACTAATAAATTTGTTACTCTAAAATAATTAATTAATAACTTTTTAATCTAAAATACCTATTAATTAATTAATAATTTATTTACTCTCAAGTAATATTAATTAATTCATTTCAAATTTATTCTAAAATAATCTATATTTTTGTTTTTATTAAATTTCACTTTTAATATAAAATAAATTATTCAATAGAAATATTATAAAAACATGAAGTTTTGTTATAAGAATTCTGTTATAAATATTTGAGAAAGATGATCAACAATAAAAACACAAGAATGGGTCGATCGCTCATTCTTTCTAAAACACCCATAACAAAATTCACATGCTTTAATTTATTTAAAAAATCTAAAAGAAACTCGAGTTCAATATGATGTAAATTTAGTTATAATTACTCTTTTTAAATGTAATTTCATAAATCGTTTTTATATGCGCTATATTTTGTCTATTATATATGTTATATTTTATAAAAATAATCAAAATTGCATATTTATATAAATTATGGAAATTCAGTTTCGTATTTGGTACGCAATTTGGATTATTTATATAACTATGTAATTTTGGTTATTTTAGAGTAAACAAATTATTAATTAATTATTTATAAGTAACAAATTTATTAGTTTGGGTTGACAAAACGTAAACAAATTATTACTTAATTAAAAATTTTATCATTTTATTAAAATATTATTTTTAAATCATGTGATATTTATTTATTAATTATATAATATAATTAATATATTTTAAATAAATGGTATAAAAATAAAAAAGTAAACTGCAATTTTGGTCCCTGTGGTCTGATGTTTGTAAAAGGACTAACATGCCCTCATGTGCAAGTCACATGAGGGGCTCTAACCGAAGCAACCTAACGGTGTTAGTTCTCAAAGGCCAAAACCGAGCACTTTTGCATACCACAGGGGTTTTCTTGCAATAAAAATTTTGTAAAGACCAAAAAAGAAAAACAATAAACTACAGGGACCAAAATTGCAATTTACTCTAGATTTTATTTATTATATATATATTATAAATCTATTTTTATATACTTTTCTTATTTATGTTTTAATTAAGTAAATAATATACACACATGATAAATTATTCGATGAAAATAAGCTAATATTGTAAATGAAAATATAATCAACGGAAATATAAAATATAGCAGTGATAATAATAAAATGCATATGTATTCTCTTTTTGTATTTGCTTTAATGTAACTTTTATTATTTAATAAATAGTTTTGTTTGATGTATTTAATTAATTTAATTCATAGTTAATAAAAAATATTAAATTATGATCTAAAAAATATGGGTATAAATATTAAAGATTATTTAAGAATATAAGGATATTAATGAAATTTTAATAAAATTAACACAAAAATAAGTATGTCTAAAATATTAAAACTTGATATAAGTAATAGTGTTATTTATTAGAAAAAATTTACTATTAACATAAATATTTATATTATTTTTCTCACAATTCTTGATTATTTAAGAAATCAAGTTAGACCATGGAACTCAATTGTTTGAAAAAGCCCCATCTTTTTTATGTTGAAAAAGTAAACACATTTTAGAACTTTCCATTAAAATCATAAGGTTTTCTAGATACTATGGTAATCGTTTTTATCTTGTTGATTGTGTGTAAATGTCTTTTTGATTTTTTTATTAATCTTTTTATTTTGAAATATCTATTAAAATTAGCTATTTTAAAATAAAAAGATAAATAAAAAATTCAAAAAGACATTGTTTATAATGTTATATTTTTTTTGAGTGAATTCCATTTTTGGACCCTAAGCTAAAATGATTTCTTTGAAAGAGGGACATGTACTTCAATATCTTAAGTTGTGGCCCCTCAGGTTTGAATTTTGCTTTGAAAGTGGGACCTGACCACTAACTTCGTCAAAAACTCAGTTAGAGTCAGGGGCATTTTTCGGAAATTAGGTCATCATTCATCCACGTGCGACGAGAGGCTACGGAGGGGCGATTTGCAGAGATATTTCCACCACTTTTGAGCCACGATAGAGAGCCGATTGAAGAAAAGTTCACCACGAGAAGCGGATTAGACCCGAGGGAAGGGATTTCATCAGTACATCTTTTGAAAAAATCGTGTTCTTTTTGGGAATAAATACAAGTTTTGGGGTGAAAAGTGTGAAAAAGGGAAATTGTGGTGTGCTTGGGAGAGAGTATAAATGGGTGCAGAACCCTAGGAATTTTCTTTTCTGAGGAATACTGTGTGCGGCTGAGGTGCGATTGTGGGTGCAAATCAAGGAAGCAAAGCAATCCAAAGTTCTTCAAATTGAGTGTGTGTGGAATCATCTTGTAAGGTAACCATCATCCCTTGCTTATTAGTATTACAATCGTGAGTCTAGAATGTGAAAGATTGAAGTTTTGCTATCTTTTGGCAAGAACATAAATGAGGTTTGTGTGTGTTTTTGCTAATCGGATCTAATGTAAGAATCAGATGTTTTAGCTCGCTAAATCGGCTAGTAAATGGTGTCTCCTTAATCCTAATAGTTTAACATCGAAATTGGAACTGTGTGGGAGGGTCGATTTTAGACATTTGGGATTTGCATAGTTGATAAGGAAACCCATGAGTCCGGAACTGGTTAAGGACCCGGAATTGGGCGAGAGGGATCCGGAATCCATATAGGATCCGGAGTTGGGCCGAAAGGGGATCCGGAATCCATAATGGATCCGGAATCGAGTGTTGGACTGATGGTGGATCCGAAATCCATAATGGATCCGAAATTGTGTGTTTGGATCGAGTGGATCCGGAATCCAAAGGATCCGGAGTTCAACGTTTGGGCCGAATGGATCCGGAATCCAACGGATCCGGAATCTAGCGAATTGGGCCGTATAATTCAAAATGGTTTGGATCCGGGACTTAGGACTCGGTACTTTCGGCTGAGACTTTTCAAGTTAGTAAAATTTGAGTGTGACAAAGTCTTACTTGGTATTGTGTGTTGGGTCCAAATGTAGGTGCGAGTAGAGACAATTAGTTGCGAGTAAGAATTCCTAGCAAGGACTTCAGGTGAGTTTTTCTAAACCTAAATCTTATACATATGTGATTATTTGTACATGTATTTAATTGTGTACATATCAACTGCTTTTAATTACGAAGCGAAGAGTAAGTGTGTGGCGGAATGTATGATTTAAATGTGTGTGAACGTGCTCTGGCTTTAGTGTGAAATGGGGGGGGGGTGTCACATAATAGTTATATATATGAATTTGTTTCATATATGGGCGGTGTGTATGACTATAGCGTGTGCCAGTAGCATGTGTCATTGTGTGCATATCACTTTAAGCGTGTTTGTTATGATTTTGTATAAACTCTTTCATAACTATTTTATAAATTGTGATGTTTATGGTGTGACCTGGTGTGGATGGAACTCACTAGACCTCATGGTCTAACCCTCGCTTTTCAAAACTAAAACCTTTTCAGGTAAGCAGGTAGTCGAAAGCTCGTTTAGAAGCCTGGCAAGTCGTGAGGCGAAGTTTGCGTATAGAAGGATTAGAAGAATTTCCTTTTTGTTTTATAGTATGTTCTCAGCTGTAGTTAAGGTTATTTCCGCAAACCCAATTTGTAAATCTTGATAGTGTGACTATGTTGAGCCATTTTGGCGTTTTGAATTAAAGAGATAGCTTTTGGGCATGATTGTTTGGTGCGGGTTGTTACAGTTGGTATCAGAGCGCTAGTTTAAGGGATTTAGGTGACCGGATGGGCCTAAACTTAAACTGTGGAGTAGGAAGACACAACTGAGACATAGGAAGCCTATAGGGAAGACCTTAATCACCGATAATTTAGGCCGATGGTAGTGAGGACTCTCATGTAAGGTAAATTCAAATCACATCTGGCCAATGTCATCATGAATTTACAGGTGCATGGGTGTGCTTGATTACCGTTGTTCTGATGATGGTAGTGTGTGGAGTGTGGCGGTTAGTGTGTGGAGAGTAACGGTAGTGTGTAAAGTTTTAACCTTGTCCTGATGGCAACGGTTTAATGTGTTGTGTAGATTATTCTTGGTGTGATTGATGACGCTATCTAGAAGGAGTATTGTTTGAATGTTTGGTGGGTGTCCGTGTGAGATAGAATCTTTAGGGTTCTTAAAGGAAGAATAATTGGTTGGAGGTGAGCTCCTGATTCTTGATGAGTCTTCATTCTGGGAGTTCCCGATGTCGGTGAATTGAGATCTTGAGAGTTTCAACTCAAGGATCGGGTAGTAGAGGTGTGCCTTCTTACTCTCTGGTCAGTGGAAGAGTGGTAAGGGGTGGTTGAGAAATGGTAGATGCGTGTAGATTGGTAGTTTGAGGCAAGGATAAATGACCGAGGGCTATTGTTGGTTAACCATTTGGGGTCGAGGTGAAGCCGTATGTTTTGCAAGTCGGTCGTCAAGCGGTAACTGTGAAGTTGGAGCATACGAGAGTGTGGGGGAAGACACCGATACCAAAGGTTGTTGCAAATGTGAGAAACCTGAGGGTTGGTCAGAAGTAGAGCACCAGTGTTGATTTGTTGTGAATGTCAAGGGTTGACCTTGCTTGAGCAAATAGCCTTCAATGTTAAGTGAGTCATGCATTGTATGTACAAACAAGTTACATGAGTCCAGTGTGTCATGCATGTGTCTGTGTGTGCCTGGTACATTCCTGGATTTGAAAATGAGAGGGGCACGTACAAGCGTGTGTTTGAAGGAAAAGACACTTTTATTTACATTGTGTGATAAATTTCGAATTTGGAGAAATAACGATATATTTCATCTCTTTTGCGAGTGAGTTAACCTTTGTTGTGAAAACCATAAAACATTTGATCACGTGGTTTTGTAAGCGGAGTCAGTATGGACACGATGTTGTCATATCAGCGAGTGTGAGAGTCGACCGACTCTCTCAGTGTGGGTGGTTTTGTCGTATTTTACAAATTTGCATGAAAAGAGTTTTAGTGAATACACTTTCGATTGATGGAAAAGGTTGGGAGACATCAGGTGTTACATGTGAGTGATCCTCGAGATCGATGTGTGTGTGGCTATTCTTATTGGAGGTGTCAGGTCATGCATGTCAAACCTTGTTTTGCGATGTATCTCAAGTGTGTAAAACAATTTACATCATTGTGTCGTCATGCATGAAGGCTAGGAACTCACGAGGTAGTGTGGAATATCGCACTTAAGGGTGTGGAAAATTCGAGAGTGGAATTATGTGGCTAAATTGTCGATGGTCGATTCATGACCTTGATTGTTCCTTTTGGGAAGGGCGGCGAATAACTGTAGCCTTAGTATTTGACTTTAGATATGTTTGTATTATGGTAGTCCTTGCTCTTGTGTGGTAATTTGACGTGTAGCTGGCGGCGGCGCCGGGGGGGGGGGGGGTGTCCCGGGTGATTTCGAAGTAGGCAAGATACTTCGAAAGGTAACGTTGTAGCATGGTAAGTAAATGGTATCGGCATGGAGCCGGAGTTGAGGCGACCTGGAGTTTAGGCTATTTGTCGGGTAGGACTTGTGGCTCAAGCATGTGAAGACTGTGGGGCACAAAGTTAGTTATGATGAGTGGAAAGAATTAGGTTTCGGTGGGTGTTCTCGTTGTCAGAGGCACCGTTGAAACATCATCTTCATGTCGGGTGCGATGTTGAAGTCAACATCGGTTTTGAGATCGTTGTCGGGAGTTTGGGATTGGAAGAAGGTAATCCTAGTGTGATTATTTTATCGGATGTATGCGTGGAGATAAGAGGTCGGTTGGGACTTGGGAAAGGTGTGTATCTGTCAAGAGGTTGGACCACCTTTTGTGAGTATTTTGAAAGTGGAGAATTGATAGTTGGATAGGCGATCTTCCCTTTGTGGGTGATGTTTCATTTGTGGATGAAGTAGTTAGCATAACTCATGAGGGACACGTAGACTATGCTGGTGTACAAGGGGGCGTCTTATCGTCTAATTTATTTGAGCATGCATCGTGTGAATTTCGAAGAGTCGGCTGGAGATAAAGACCCGATCGAGTGAAGTAGACGGTCATAAATTGTGGTTCATCTAGATTGGAGGAAGGCAAAGTCATGAGATTTATAATTTAAGTTGTGATTGGCATGGAAAAGGCAAGGCCTAGTGTGCGTACAAGTAACTGAGGGGTTTGTACCTTTAGTGTGTAGTGGTTGTGCGATTAAGTTGGTGGTAACTTATACGAAGTGGGCATGCAAGACGTTGTTGGTAAGGAGTTGTTGTGGGGTTAAGTGGTGGGTTGGTGTCGATATGGGATGAGCGTAAGTGGAAGCCTTTGCTCGGGATTTGCTAAAAGTTATACAAATATGGCAAGTTATGTGTGTTGAGATGCATAGATGTTTGAGTGGCGTGTAGTATTGTCATCTGAGAATAAGGAATGAGGTGGAAGTTGGTGGCTAGCTAAGAAGGAAATTGTGTACTCTTGAGTGGTGAGAAGTTGATGAATAAGTTTGCCTTATGTCATTGAAATAATTGTGAAGATGTTGGAGTGATTAGATATGATGTTTAGTGGTAGATGCGAAATCTTTGGAATGTTGAGCTAATCCTTGTAAGTAAAGGAAATTCAAAGGAGTGGGTTAAATCTCGTTCGGGGAAACGAGAAGGGTGTGGAGGCTTCGAGCATTGGGTGTTACATCGGAATAACTTAGTTGATTGTTGAGAGGTGGTGAAACTGTTGGTTAGGCATATTAACCGTTGAAAATACGTGTATGGAGTGGTCCTTGTTGGACGCGAAGTGTTCCACACTAGCCTGAGGGAATGAGGATGATGTGTCGAATTAAGCGAGTAAGCTGGAGGTAGAAAGTGTGGTAAGTGACACAGAAGATGGGAAGCAACGTTTTCAGAGTGTCAGTAGCAGATTCATGAACTCCTAAAGGGAGTGGAGGAAAGTGGACTGGCGTGGATGTGATAATTCAAGGGTCGAGGGAAGTTAGCTCGCATGGTTGGTCTAAAGTGTGCACCTTCTAGTGAGTTACTCCTTGGAAATTACGCTTTATGACTTGAGAATGAAGTTGAAAGTAGTACATGGACTGAAGGACCATTGGGTGAGATTTGGTAGTAGTGAGGGAAATGTTCCAATCGTGCTTGTCACCCAGCGTTAAGCTATGGGAATAGTTTTGTGTGAGCATGGTTGCCCCTTCCTGATGAGTGGGTGAAACTTGAATAATTTCACATATGGTTGGACAACTGTTGGATGCGACGAGAATTCGAATTTGTGTTTTCGGGATTGATTTTGTTTGGATTGGTGGGTACTTCAGATGTTAGAGTGTGGAGGTTTCTTACCTTTCTTAGCTCTGCATAGTGTGGGGGGTGATGTTGTGGTGAAAGCGTGCGAAGTGTGATTATCGTTGGATCGTAGTCAACACAATTCGGGTGAGAAAGTGCTATCTGTCTTAGACGTATATTGTGTTGGGGAAAGTGATTGTACAATTGCGCGTTACCTGTTGAAGGGAATCATAACTGTGGGTTAAGGTGATACTCGAGGTTGATCTGGTGCTAAGGTGGTAGATTGAATATTTGTTATCCTAATAACGAATCCATGTTGTCATGACGTTAACCTTTGAAAATCTGTTCTGGCACGGAGGCGAAGTTGTGAGTGAAAATCTTAATTCGTTTTAATACCGTGCGTCCAGGTATGTGGACAACATTGGGTGCAGTTGCCTTGAGGCACCCTAGTTGTGGTGCAAGAATTATCTGATGTACGCTTTATAGTTGACCGAAAGTGTGAAAATTAGTTGGGATACGGCATGTTGTTGAGGGATTATGCATGAGGGAGCAATAGAGTCCTTAGAGAAACAAAAAGGTCGGCACGTGCAGTTATCTGATATTCTTTCAAGAATAAATATGTATCGTGAGGAGAGGCTTTGGTAAGACCGGAAGTCGTGTGGTTGACCGCCGATAAGTCAACCAAGTTCACGGGAAGTTAAAGGTGGCTCTAGACCGCCACAGGGTTATGTGAGTAAAAGGAGGAGATTGATCGAATTCCAAGTAGGAGGCAATGTGATGTTTAAAGTTTCATCATGGAAAGACGTGCGTTTGGAAAGAAAGGGGAACTAAGACCCGGGTATGCCGGGTCGTTCGCCATCACCGAGCGTGAAGGTGAGGTAGCGTATAAGCTGAAGTTGCCCGAGGAACTTTGGGGAGTTCAATCGACATTTCCCGTGTCGAATCTTAGGAAGCGCTTGGCCGAGGAAGGCATGGTCGTATTGTTAGAAGACACTCGTGTGGACGAAAAGTTGGGTTATGTGATGTAACCGTTGGCGATTGTAGATCGCAAGGTTAGAAAGTTGAGGAACCGTTTTTCCTCATCTGTTCAAAGATGGAATTCCGGGGACGGAATTCTTTTTAGGGGAGGATGATGTAAAAACCGTGTTCTTTTTGGGAATAAATACAAGTTTTGGGGTGAAAAGTGTGAAAAAGGGAAATTATGGTGTGCTTGGGAGAGAGTATAAATGGGTGTAGAACCCTAGGAATTTTCTTTTCTGAGGAATACTGTGTGCGACTGAGGTGTGATTGTGGGTGCAAATCAAGGAAGCAAAGCAATCCAAAGTTCTTCAAATTGAGTGTGTGTAGAATCATCTTGTAAGGTAACCATCATCCCTTGCTTATTAGTATTACAATCGTGAGTCTAGAATGTGAAAGATTGAAGTTTTGCTATCTTTTGGCAAGAACATAAATGGGGTTTGTGTGTGTTTTTGCTAATCGGATCTAATGTAAGAATCAGATGTTTTAGCTCGCTAAATCGGCAAGTAAATGGTGTCTCCTTAATCCTAATAGTTTAACATCGAAATTGGAACTGTGTGGGAGGGTCGATTTTAGACATTTGGGATTTGCGTAGTCGATAAGGAAACCCATGAGTCCGAAACTGGTTAAGGACCCGAAATTGGGCGAGAGGGATCCGGAGTTAGGCCGAAAGGGGATCCAGAATCCATAATGGATCCGGAATCGAGTGTTGGACTGATGGTGGATCCGAAGTCCATAATGGATCCGGAATTGTGTGTTTGGACCGAGTGGATCCGGAATCCAAAGGATCCGGAGTTCAACGTTTGGGCCGAATGGATCCGGAATCCAACGGATCTGGAATCTAGCGAATTGGGCCGTATAATTCAAAATGATTTGGGTCCGGGACTTAGGACTCGGTACTTTCGGCTGAGACTTTTCAAGTTAGTAAAATTTGAGTGTGACAGAGTCTTACTTGGTATTGTGTGTTGGGTCCAAATGTAGGTGCGAGTAGAGACAATTGGTTGCGAGTAAGAATTCCTAGCAAGGACTTCATGTGATTTTTTCTAAACCCAAATCTTATACAAGTGTGATCATTTGTACATGTATTTAATTGTGTACATATCAACTGCTTTTAATTACGAAGCGAAGAGTAAGTGTGTGGCGGAATGTATGATTTAAATGTGTGTGAACGTGCTCTGGTTTTGGTGTGAAATGGGGGGTGTGTCCCATAATAGTCATATATATGAATTTGTTTCATATATGGGCGGTGTGTGCCCTATTGCGCTGTCACGGTGTGTGTGACTATAGCGTGTGCCAGTAGCATGTGTCATTGTGTGCATATCACTTTAAGCGTGCTTGTTATGATTTTGTATAAACTCTTTCATAACTATTTTATAAATTGTGATGTTTATGGTGTGACCTGGTGTGGAGGGAACTCACTAGATCTCGTGGTCTAACCCTCGCTTTTCAAAACTAAAACCTTTTCAGGTAAGCAGGTAGTCGAAAGCTCGTTTAGAAGTCTGGCAAGCCGTGAGGCGGAGTTTGCGTATAGAAGGATTAGAATACTTTCCTTTTTGTTTTATAGTATGTTCTCAGCTGTAGTTAGGGTTATTTCCGCAAACCCAGTTTGTAAATCTTGATAGTGTGACTACGTTGAGCCATTTTGGCGTTTTGAATTAAAGAGATAGCTTTTGGGCATGATTGTTGGGTGCGGGTTGTTACATCTTTCACGTTCATGATCGCGATATTTTAACACATTATTTTCTACCATTTTCTTGTGTTTTTGTCCAACCCCAACATGAACTAATCTTTAGATGTTGGAGGTTGGAATAACTATGGTTTTTATTAGGGATGACGTGTAACCGAAGGATTTTATCGATTTGATCTATGAAGCATTTGATTTCAGTTTTTCGTATCCAATTGTAGCTTGATCACCTTCAATTGATTTTCATGGTTTTTTTTATTAAGATTGAGATAATTAATTAAAAGCTAGATCAAATAATCAGATGTCGGAAAGGAGATTCAGTGTAACATCCCTTAATCCCAACATACAAGTTTCATATAATTCACCACAAAATAACATATCATAATCCAAATATGGTCCCTTAAATTCTACAATTAGGTCTTTCAGTACAAACTTTTTCGAATAAAGTAAAATACATAACAACTACTAATTATAACTGAAATCTTCATAATCATTCAACATCCACAAAAGCTAACATGATAAATCCTATCATTGTCTCTTGTTTTCTCCATGACCTGGAATACATATTTTAAAACAAAAATGAGGGTTAGACCTTGAGGTCTAGTGAGAAAAATCCCCGTTAGTAAAAGAAAACATTTGCACATAATTCACGTAAGAATACCAAATATGACTCATGCATCATGTATCTTTCCATCTCTATCTCTTTTCTTTTCCTTGGCCATATTAATTGGTAGCAAGCCAATTAATTACTTTACACCGCTGTACTAAATACAGCCAACACCACTGTCCCTTTGTACATCCAACTTTCACCGGTCCTAAGCCCGGCCAACTAGTACTCATACAATGTAATATTCATATAAACACTATATGCACCATATTACATTTAATCACATATATGTATTCCATTTGAAAATCATTTCAAATAAAAACTCACCTCGTGCGTTATTACAAAAACTCTTTCAAGGTAATTCACGTAAGTCGCCCCTTCACCGAATCTGAAATCACAAAATACCAAATATTTCTCTTAACACTAAACTCACGAAATCCTCAACCCAAGTCGCAACCCAAAAAGACATGAAATCGCAACCGTGATGAACAGTACAAAGTCGCAACCTCTTACTGCGATTCCACCCCCGAAATCGCAACCCACTATTGCGACTTCACTCTAAGTCGCAATCCACCACTGCGATTCCACCCTGGAGTCGCAACCTACTATTGCGATCCCAAACCCGAATCGTAATCAACTACTGCGATTCCAAGCCAAGTCGCAAACGACCATTGCGACTTCATACCCAAGTCGCAACCAACCATTGCGACTCCGATGAATGTCGCAGTCGTCCATTGCGACTTCGATGAATATTAGCCTACTGCGACTTCGATGAATATTAGCCTACTGCGACTTCGATGAATGTCTCAGTCTACTGTTTCATCCTAAAACCCAGATTTTTACAGTTTTATTCTATGCATATTGCTATAAAGATGCAGTTATGATTAAGACTATAAACATAACCTAACCTTAAACTCAGATTTCCCAAAACATCCCCTTTTTAACAAAACCCACCAAAAACTTAAACTAGAAAAATTTAAGAACACTATGAGGAATTAAAACACAAAAGGTATGGATTGTTTACCTGGATTACTTCAGCTTGTGAACACTACCCAGCAGAAAATCCTATGGCCTTCTTCTTCTTCTTCTCAACTTACTCTCTAAAACTCTCCTTTCTCTTCTCTCTGACGCAACACACCACACACACACACCTTTGGGAGATATTTGTTCTTTCCTAAGAAGATGACACCTATTCTAAGTAAATTAGAATGGGTCGGTTGTGGTGGAGTGGGATTTAGACAAAAAGACCAAATAAACCCTTGACTTTAATTAATTGGCAAAGCTTACCCCAAACTTCCAATTAAAATTAAAACTTACTCCTTAACTTCTAACTCCTTAGAATATCTATAATAAAGACTTATAATTTTTTTTTAATTAAAATACCTGGTTATTACAACCTCTCCCCCTTTAAAGAATTATGTCCCGGAATTCGATTAAGCGAACAGATGAGGGTATTTGGCTCTCATTTCTAACTCTGACTCCCACGTAGCATCCTGACCTCTGTGATGTTTCCACTGGACCTTTACTTGCTTGATCTCCTTATTCCTTAATACTTTAACCTTGTGATCAACTATAGCTTCCGGTTCTTCCACGTAGTTCAGCTTTTCATCAACCTGGATATCCGGTAGAGAGACTGCCTGGTCCGGCGTGACTAAACATTTCCGAAAATTCGACACATGAAACGCGTTGTGAAACCTGCTTAATTCCAACGGAAGATCCAATCTGTAAGCTACTTCACCAATTCTTTCTGTAATTTCAAATGGCCCAATATACCGCGGACTGAGTTTACCTTGCTTCCCAAAACGTATGACTCCTTTCCAAGGTGAAACTTTTAACATCACAAATTCCCCAACCTGAAATTCTAACGGTTTCCGGCGTCGATCCGCATAACTTTTCTGTCTGTCTTGTGCCGTTTTCAATCTATCCCGGATCTGAGTAATCTTATCTGCTGTTAACTGTACTATTTCTGGCCCTGCTAACTGCTTTCCCCCCACTTCATTCCAACACAAAGGCGTTCGGCATTTCCTACCATACAATACTTCAAACGGTGCCGCCTGAATACTAGAATGATAACTGTTGTTGTAAGCGAACTCTATCAAAGGCAAATGTTTATCCCATGATCCTCCAAAATCAACTATACAGGCCCGAAGCATATCTTCTAACGTCTGAATTGTTCTTTCGCTTTGTCCATCAGTCTGTGGATGATATGTTGTACTCAACTTGATTTGTGTTCCCATCTATTTTTGAAAGCTTCTCCAGAATCTAGAAGTAAAACGACTATCTCGATCAGAAATAATCGAAATTGGTACTCCATGTCGAGTTACTATTTCATTAATGTACAGTTTGGCCAAACGTTCCAAAGAATCGGTTTCTTTTATCGGCAAGAAATGAGCAGACTTCGTCAACCTATCCACAATCACCCAAATAGAATCGAATCCCTTTGAAGTTCTTGGTAACTTGGTAATGAAATCAGTTGTGATCTGATCCCATTTCCACACTGGAATATCTAAGCGTTGTAACTGACCAAACGGTTTCTGATGCTCAATCTTTACTTTCTTGCAGGTAATGCAGTCTTCCACATGCTTAGCAATACTTCTTTTCATCCCCGACCACCAATAGAATTGTTTCAAATCTCTATACATTTTATTTGTACCTGGATGGATGGAGAATCGAGATTGATGAGCTTCTTGTAGTACACGATCACGTAATCCACCCAAACGAGGTACCCAAATCCTATTCCCCAAACACAACAACCCACGGTTATCTTTCCCAAGTAATGCTGATATCCCAACCAACCGTTCAGATTTCAAACTTTCTTCTTGATAAGCATCTACTTGGCACTTTAGTAATTCGTCAAAAATGTTTGGAAGAAGTTCAGCTCTTAAAGATATCGCTTTTATCGTTCCACTTCTTTCTTGTCGACTTAGTGCATCTGCCACCACATTCGCTTTTCCTGGGTGATAAAGGATTTCACAATCATAATCATTCACTAACTCTAGCCACCTTTTTTGCCTCATGTTCAGTTCCTTCTGATCAAAAAGATGTTGGAGACTCTTATGGTCCGTAAAAATTTGGCACTTGGAACCATAAAGATAATGCCTCCAAATCTTCAAAGCGAAAACAACTGCTGCCAGTTCCATATCGTGGGTAGGATATTGCCTTTCATGATCCTTTAATTGACGAGAAGCATAGGCAATTACTTTTCCACGTTGCATGAGTACACATCCCAAACCTAACTTAGAAGCATCACTGTAGACCACAAAATCATCCGAACCTTCTGACAATGCTAAAATCGGCGCGCTGCAGAGTTTCTCCTTTAATATCCTGAATGCCTCGTCCTGTTCTGCCTTCCATTCGAACTTCAGATTCTTCCGAGTCAGCTTCGTCAACGGTGTGGCAATACGAGAGAAATCTTTTATAAACTTTCGGTAGTAGCCGGCCAAACCCAGAAAACTTCGTACTTCTGTTGCTGTCTTTGGTGGTTCCCATTTTTCAACTGCTTCCACTTTCATCGGATCGACTTGTATACCCTTTTCAGAAACTATATGCCCCAAAAACTGAACTTCCCGCAACCAAAATTCACACTTTGAAAATTTCGCATACAACTTTTCTTTCTTCAATAATTCCAAAATCAAACGAAGATGTCGTGCATGATCCTCTTTGGATCGGGAATAAATAAGTATATCATCGATAAATACGATGACGAATTTATCAAGATATTGCTTACATACCCGATTCATTAAATCCATAAAGGCGGCTGGAGCGTTTGTCAATCCAAATGGCATTACTAGAAACTCATAGTGACCGTACCTGGTGCGAAAAGCAGTTTTCAACACGTCTTCTTCTTTGACCTTCAACTGATGATAACCGGATCTTAAATCAATCTTGGAGAAACAACAAGCTCCGACTAATTGATCGAAGAGGTCATCAATTCTAGGTAGGGGATACTTGTTTTTGATCGTTCGCTTATTCAATTCTCTGTAGTCGATACACATTCTCATCGAACCATCCTTCTTTTTCACAAATAAGACTGGTGCTCCCCACGGTGAAGAACTTGGTCTGATGAAACCCTTATCGGATAGGTCTTGCAGTTGTGCCATCATTTCTTTCATTTCCGGAGGCGCCAAACGGTACGGTGCACGGGCTACAGGGGTGGCTCCAGGAATTAGATCTATACCGAACTCTACCTGTCTAACGGGCGGAAGACTGTTCAAGTCTTCAGGAAATACTTCTGGATAATCACTAACAATTGGAATGTCTTCCAACTTACTCTTCTCTAGCTTAGTATCTATTACATAAGCTAAGTAACTCTGACAACCTTTACTAACACACTTACGGGCTTTTATCATGTTAATAAGATTATACTGATAATTCCTACGATCGCCATAAATCACTACCGGCCCTTTTTCAGGTAACATAACGTTTATTAACTTCTTATCACAATTTATATTAGCTTGGTTCTCGGCTAACCAGTCTATTCCCACTACCACATCAAACTCTACCAGGGCTATTGGAAATAACTGGATCGGTACTCCGCACCCTTCTATATCTATCACGCAACTATCAAATACTTCTTTAACTGATACTTGATTTTCATTTGCAGTATCTACCAATAAAGCATGATCTAACACTTTCGGCTTTAAACGCATGTAAGCAGCAAATAAAGGAGACACAAACGATCGATTTGCACCAGAATCAAATAACACCTTAGCACGTGTGGAATTTATTAAGAATGTACCTGTAACTACGTCCGGAGTTTCCTCCGCTTCCTTTGCTGTCATCTGAAATGAACGGCCTCTTGCTCTTGCTGGCTCTGACCTCGGTACTGTTGGTCTAACACTCGATGCTCTTGTTGACGTGCCACCCGGTGGTATTCTTCCTAGTGGACAATCTGATTGAAGATGATCTGGCGAATTGCATGAATAACAAAATCTAACCACCCTACAATCTTTAGCAATGTGTCCAAACTTCCCGCACTTATAACAGTTTCTAGGATCTACTTGACAGTTTCCTTGATGGAAACGGTGGCACTTTGGGCAAGGTCTTTCAGCTGCTCTAAAAGGTGGACGACTATCAAATCGCTGAAATCCAGACTTCTTCACATCGTGTGGTGGTCCTTCCCATTTTCTCTTTCCCGCACTCTTATCCCCAACATCCCTCTTATTGTCTCGTTCCACATTTTCCGCAGCGTTAACTGCTTCTGAAAAACTATTAGGTCTCGCTGCGGTTACCAACTTTCTAATCTCCGAATTCAATCCGAATACATACCTTTCCATCTTCATCTTTTCTGTGGCAACATAATATTCTCCGAAACGCGACTTTTCCAAAAAACGGGCAGTGTAGTCTCTTACCGATAAATTTCCTTGCTGTAGGCTCAGGAATTCCTCTTCTAACTGTCTAACTGCGGCTTGCGGGCAAAACTGTTCCTTAAATGCTCTCGAGAATTCGCCCCAAGTAAAAGTTGAATATACCTCAGGTCCTTTAGAGTCAATAAGGGCTTCCCACCAATACAAGGCGTCTGCTTTCAACATTGCTGTTCCATATAACACTTTATCTTCTTCCGCGCATTTACTGGTCTTAAATACAGCTTCAACCTCCTTCAGCCATCGCATTGCTTTTACTGGATCTCTGTCCCCTCCATAATTGGGTGGTTTACAGCTTAAAAACATTTTATAATCACACTTTCTGGGTGCTGATGTGACAATAGGTGCGATAGGCACTTCGTTTTCAAGAGTAGGGTCTGGTATTTCTGTTTCCGAATGGTGAGCCTGGTTAAACATAGCTTGTATATTTGCCCGAAGTCTTCCCATTTCATTCGCTAGGTCGTCTCTCGTAACAAACTCTGTGCCTCGCCCCTGAACTCTGCCTCCTGACCTACCTCTACCTCTTTCTCCCCCTCTTCCCCTTCCACTGGCTGTTGGATTAGATCTATTCGGATTCCCTTCCCCTTCTCGGTTTGTTTGTCTCGTTCCACTTGCCATTCTGTTGATTCAAACAAGGTTAATATACACATAAGCACATACCCCATATAATAAAGTATTCTGGTTCCAACATGTACCTGTAAGATCATAATTACACTGGCCAGGTGTAATCTGAAATTACCTTACATGATGTTCCTTCTACCTTTTTATATTTAACATCCCAAGGTCCTAAAATAACAAGGACATCCTACTTCGCATGCAGTTTAAGTCTAGGTACAGTTACTAATACCTAAATCTCTTAAACTAAGGCTCTGATACCATTTGTAACATCCCTTAATCCCAACATACAAGTTTCATATAATTCACCACAAAATAACATATCATAATCCAAATATGGTCCCTTAAATTCTACAATTAGGTCTTTCAGTACAAACTTTTTCGAATAAAGTAAAATACATAACAACTACTAATTATAACTGAAATCTTCATAATCATTCAACATCCACAAAAGCTAACATGATAAATCCTATCATTGTCTCTTGTTTGCTCCATGACCTGGAATACATATTTTAAAACAAAAATGAGGGTTAGACCTTGAGGTCTAGTGAGAAAAATCCCCGTTAGTAAAAGAAAACATTTGCACATAATTCACGTAAGAATACCAAATATGACTCATGCATCATGTATCTTTCCATCTCTATCTCTTTTCTTTTCCTTGGCCATATTAATTGGTAGCAAGCCAATTAATTACTTTACACCGCTGTACTAAATACAGCCAACACCACTGTCCCTTTGTACAGCCAACTTTCACCGGTCCTAAGCCCGGCCAACTAGTACTCATACAATGTAATATTCATATAAACACTATATGCACCATATTACATTTAATCACATATATGTATTCCATTTGAAAAACATTTCAAATAAAAACTCACCTCGTGCGTTATTACAAAAACTCTTTCAAGGTAATTCACGTAAGTCGCCCCTTCACCGAATCTGAAATCACAAAATACCAAATATTTCTCTTAACACTAAACTCACGAAATCCTCAACCCAAGTCGCAACCCAAAAAGACATGAAATCGCAACCGTGATGAACAGTACAAAGTCGCAACCTCTTACTGCGATTCCACCCCCGAAATCGCAACCCACTATTGCGACTTCACTCTAAGTCGCAATCCACCACTGCGATTCCACCCTGGAGTCGCAACCTACTATTGCGATCCCAAACCCGAATCGCAATCAACTACTGCGATTCCAAGCCAAGTCGCAAACGACCATTGCGACTTCATACCCAAGTCGCAACCAACCATTGCGACTCCGATGAATGTCGCAGTCGTCCATTGCGACTTCGATGAATATTAGCCTACTGCGACTTCGATGAATATTAGCCTACTGCGACTTCGATGAATGTCTCAGTCTACTGTTTCATCCTAAAACCCAGATTTTTACAGTTTTATTCTATGCATATTGCTATAAAGATGCAGTTATGATTAAGACTATAAACATAACCTAACCTTAAGCTCAGATTTCCCAAAACATCCCCTTTTTAACAAAACCCACCAAAAACTTAAACTAGAAAAATTTAAGAACACTATGAGGAATTAAAACACAAAAGGTATGGATTGTTTACCTGGATTACTTCAGCTTGTGAACACTACCCAGCAGAAAATCCTATGGCCTTCTTCTTCTTCTTCTCAACTTACTCTCTAAAACTCTCCTTTCTCTTCTCTCTGACGCAACACACCACACGCACACACCTTTGGGAGGTATTTGTTCTTTCCTAAGAAGATGACACCTATTCTAAGTAAATTAGAATGGGTCGGTTGTGGTGGAGTGGGATTTAGACAAAAAGACCAAATAAACCCTTGACTTTAATTAATTGGCAAAGCTTACCCCAAACTTCCAATTAAAATTAAAACTTACTCCTTAACTTCTAACTCCTTAGAATATCTATAATAAAGACTTATAAATTTTTTTTAATTAAAATACCTGGTTATTACATTCAGATAGAGATAGCCGAATCACTTCCTACTCGGAACAGTTGACCTAATGTATTTTAAAACCCTAGACGGAGATCGAGAGATAAAACCTATCGGTTTTGAAATAAAATCTGTTATTGCTTGAGGAAGAATAACAGTGAGCTTTTACAAACTAGGGTTCATAGAAATAATCGGTAATAAGTGTTCGGGTATTCGTTCATCAATAGTATAACCATATGAGATCCAACCCTCAACCTTTACTCTATCAAAGCCTTTTCCAAATCTTCCGTTAGTCGATTTTAGTTTTTTTAGTCTTAAACAATTTCTAAACCACAACTCAAATTTTCGACCGTTCAGTTAATAGAACTTGTAGTCATTGTGATACTCAGTTCCTGGTTCCCTTGGTTCGATACTCGTACTTACCGTACTATTACTTGATTCGACCCGTACACTTGCGGTTAGAGTAGGGGGTGTAAACCTGCCTATCAAGTTTTTGGCGTCGTTGCCGGGGAACTAGTTGCAACTGATAGCACTACCAGCTATAAGTGCTATTACATTGAATTTTTTTAATTTTGTTATTTTGTTTTATTACTTTCGATTTCTGGATTACTAATTTTGAATTACCTTTCTTTTCAGGTACTAACTGGTTTATGCCAAGAACTACCCGAGGGAACGACATAGAACCGATCGACCCAGAAATCGAAAGAACCGTCCGTCTACTACGAAAAGCATCTAAAGCTCAAAGACAACTGAAAATGGGCGACGAAGCTCCTCCGGAGAGACGTCCTATGCGGTCGTTTGCCAATCCGAATGTGGCAGCCGCACGTATAGGCATCCAACCTCCCACTACTGGGGAAAACTACTTCGAAATCAAACCGAGTACTATCGTTATGGTACAACAGAACCAGTTTGGAGGAGCACCAACAGAAGATCCTCATGCACACCTCCGTGCATTTGAAAGGATATGCAACACCTTCAAAATCAACGGAGTGAATGATGATGCAATCAGATTGCGGTTGTTCAGCTTTTCACTTAAGGGCAAAGTAGAAACTTGGACATAAAGTATACAACCGAATCAGATCACCCCCTGGGCAGAATTGAAGGCGGCCTTTCTCCAGAAATTCTTCCCACCGAGTAGGACCGCCCAGCTTATGGCCGAGATTACCCATTTTGCTCAATGAGACCAATAGACGTTATATGAAGCATGGGAGAGGTACAAGGACATGTTAAAGAAATGCCCTCATCATGGGTTACACGGTTGAGTCGTTATCCAGACGTTCTTCAGTGGACTTCACCTGCAGTTCAAAAACGATATTACGGCTGCAGTGGGTGGAGCTCTAATGGATAAGTCGTATGAGGAAGCATGTGAGTTGATCGACAACCTGGCTGAATACAGCTATGCCACTCCGAGATCATCAGTTAGAAGGGTTGCTAATGTGCAAGAAAACGGCGAGTTGAAGGCTATAAAGGCTCAATTAGCCACACTCACGAGTCAGTTGAAGGGATATTCTATCCAACCAACATTTATGGTAGAAGAAGGCATGCCGGAAGGGTTTCCCCTAATAATGAACCGGAACAAGTTCAATTTCTTCAAAATCGGAAGTACCGGTCACAGAATGATCCTTTCTCGAACACGTACAATGAGGGTTGGAAGAGACACCCGAATTTCTCGTGGAGTCAACCGCAAGGCCAACCAAAGGAAACAATGGGCCAACAGCAACAACAGCAACACGGTAATTCTTCCAACTTTGCTAACTCTTCTCATTCTAACAATATTTATCGTCCTCCAGGTTACAACCAAAGGAAATTTGATGAAGGACAAACCGGGGAGAAGAATCCAGGGCTAGAGGACATGATGATGATATTCATGTCTAAGATGGAGTGCACGGTTGAGGGACTAGCCGGTACGGTAAGTACGGTCAAAGCGGCTACGGATCAGAATACGGCTTCTATAAAGCTTCTTGAAAGGCAAATGGGGCAAATATCGGAGGCCCTATAAAATCGAGCACCCAGACAGTTTCCTAGTCAACCCAAAAGGAAACCCCGGGAAGATTGCAAAGCCATTCATTTGAGAAGTGGTAAGGAGTTAATTGGAGACCCTACTCAAGAATCATCACCAAAGGGGACCGAACCTAAGGGGCAAGACATTGAGATCATAGAAGTGGATGAGATGGAAGCGGACGAAGAGATCGTGATAGAAGAGTCCAAGAGTGAAGAAAAAAAACGCAAGAGCAACCGAATGTTCCAAAGCAACCACCGATTAAATCGGTAGCTCCAAAAGTGCCATATCCGAATAGGCTCAAAGCCCACAGGGATGATCTAAACTTTTCTAAATTTCTTGAAGTTTTTAAGAAGTTGCATATTAACATCCCTTTTGCAAATGCATTGGCACAAATGCCCTCATACGTAAAGTTCTTGAAAGACATCCTCTCCAACAAGAGGAAGATTGAGGAGCATGCAACAGTTACACTTACTGAGGAGTGCAGCGCGATCATCCAACATAAGCTTCCCCCGAAGCTTAAGGATCCAGGGAGTTTTACCATCCCTGTTCATATTGGAAACTCTGAATTTAGCAAAGCTTTATATGATCTTGGAGCTAGCATTAACTTGATGCCTTTGTCTGTTTTCAGGAAACTCGGACTTGGAGAAGTGCAACCAATGAACGTGACTTTGCAACTCGCCGACAGATCGATCAAGTATCTGTACGGTGTGATTAAAGACGTATTAATCAAGGTTGGCAAGTTCTATTTTCCGGTTGACTTCGTGGTCCTCGATATGGATGAAGACAAAGAGATATCGTTGATCCTTGGCAGACCATTTTTGGCCACGGGAGGAGCACTAATCGATGTGAAATGGGGAAAGCTCACATTGAGAGTGGGTGACGAAGAAGTTGTCTTCAATGTTTTCCGGGCAACAAAACAAGGCATGGGACCGAATGAGTGTTACCGGGTAGAGGTAATGGAAGATATGTCTCAAGAGATGTACAACCACCAAGTGTCAGACGATCAACTCATGAAGGAACTAGTGGGGATTGATACCAATAAAGAGAGCGAGTCGGTATTGCAACTCAATGCATTACCATCGTACAAAGGCTCGAGACGACCCATCATTGAGGATTTAGGAGAACCAGTTCCCAAGTCCGAACCTTCATCGAAGACACCTCCAAAACTTGAGCTCAAACCATTGCCTGATCATCTCGAGTACACATACTTGGGAGAAAAGGACACGCTTCCGGTAATCATTTCGTCCATGCTAAGTCCCGACAACAAAGAGAAGCTACTACGGGTTCTTAGAGAGCATCAAACCGCTATTGGATGGACGATAGCTGATCTAAAGGGGTTAAGCCCCACGTTTTGCTCACACCGCATCAATCTTGAAGACGGGCATCGACCGGTCGTCCAACATCAACGTCGGTTAAACCCGAATATGAAGAAAGTGGTCCGTATGAAATATTGAAACTCCTTGATGCTGGAATTATCTATCCAGTTCCTGACAGTCCGTGGGTGAGCCCAATTCAAGTAGTACCCAAGAAGGACGGCATCATAGTGATCCGGGACAACAACAACAAACTGATTCCTTCTCGGACAGTTACCGGTTGGAGGGTGTGTATAGACTACCGGAAGCTAAACGATGCAACTAAGAAAGATCACTTTCATCTTCCATTCATTGATCAGATGTTGGAACGGTTATCCGGACACGAGTATTACTATTTCCTAGACGGCTATTCCGGGTACAACCAGATTCGTATCGCACCCGAGGACCAAGATAAGATGACATTCACTTGTCCGTACGGAACATTTGCATACCGCCATATGCTATTCGGCTTGTGTAATGCTCCGGCCACCTTCCAGCGATGTATGATGGCAATATTCTCGGATATGGTGGAACGAACCATAGAGATCTTCATGGACGACTTTTCGGTGTTTGGTCCTTCTTTCGACACATGCTTAGAGCATTTGGAAGCCGTGCTACACAGGTGCAAGGAAACGAGTCTCGTGTTAAATTGGGAGAAGTGTCACTTTATGGTGACCGAAGGGATTGTGCTCGGCCACAAAGTGTCAAAGGCGGGTATTGAGGTGGACAAAGCAAAGGTTGTGGTGATCGAGAATCTTCCATATCCGAATTCTATCAAGGGAGTCCGAAGCTTCTTGGGACATGCCGGGTTTTACTGGCGGTTTATAAAGGACTTTTCCAAAATTACTAAATCTTTGTGCTTTTTACTTTTTAAGGATGCTAAATTCGATTTCACTAACGATTGTATCCTTGCTTTTGACAGGTTGAAAAAGGAATTGATTTTAGCACCTATCCTCGCAGCCCCGAATTGGAGTATTCCGTTTATTCTTATATGTGATGCAATTGACACCGTTGTTGGAGCGATGTTGAGCCAAAGGAAAGAGAAGCGGATGCATGTGATATATTATGCGAGTAAGACGTTGGATGATGCTCAGATCAACTATGCGACGACTGAGAAAGAATTACTAGCAGTCGTCTATGCTTGCGAAAAGTTTCGATCCTATCTAGTTGGGGCCAAGGTGATTGTATTCACCGACCATTCTGCTTTGAAGTATCTAATGGCCAAGAAAGATGCTAAGCCGAGACTCATCTGTTGGGTACTGTTACTCCAAGATATCAATTTGGAGATTCTAGACAAGAAGGGTTCCGAGAATACTGTGGTGGATCACCTCTTGATACTTGAGGGAGGTGAAGATCAAAGCAAAGACAAGACCCTCATCAACGATTCTTTTCCGGATGAGCAACTCTTCAAGGTTAGTCACTCAGAACCTTGGTATGCAGACTTGGTGAACTATTTGGTGGGAGGAGTAGTGCCTTATCAAATGAACTCCCACCAAAAGAAGAGATTCTTCTTTGAGGCCAAGAGATATTATTGGGACGAGTCGTATCTCTACAAGCTATGTGCCGACGGCATGATCCGAGATGTGTACCGGACGAAGAGAAGGCCGACATTCTAAACCACTGTCATACCTTAGAATGCGAAGGCCACTTCAGCACAGATAGAACAGTGGCAAAGGTTCTACAATCAGGTTTCTTTTGGCCATCTATGTTCAAGGGGACTCGAGAATTCATCTCCAAGTGCGACCGGTGTCAAAGAACGGGAAACATATCGAAGAGAGATGAAATGCCCATGAGATTCTTCATGGAGGTCGAGTTATTTGATTTTTGGGGGATCGACTTCATGGGGCCATTCCCAAACTCCCACCGTAATGAATATATCTTGGTAGCGGTCGATTACGTCTCCAAGTGGGTGGAGGCGATCGCAAGCCCCACGAACGATTCCAAAGTGGTCATCAACTTCCTGTGGAAGAACATCTTCTCGAGATTTGGGGTTCCAAAGGCACTTATAAGCGACGGTGGTAGCCATTTCTGCAACCGATACTTGGAGGCGGTCCTCAAGAAGTATTCGGTAAAACACAAGGGCACTACACCCTACCATCCACAAGCCAATGGCTTAGCTGAGGTGTCTAACCGGGAGCTAAAGCAGATCCTCGAAAAGACCGTAGATGCATCGCAGAAAGATTGGTCCATCAAATTAGACGATGCATTGTAGGCTTACCGAAACGCATTCAAGACACCGATTGGCACCATACCATATCGGCTCGTGTTCGAAAAATCATGCCACCTACCAGTCGAGCTCGAGCATAGAGCTTATTGGGCGATAAAGAAGCACAATATGGATTTCAAGGTGGCCGGCCAACGCCGGTGTTTGCAACTCAACGAGCTCGAGGAGATCAGACGAGACGCATATGAGAATGCGGTTATATACAAGGAGAGGACGAAACGATTCCATGACAAGGGTCTTCAACCAAAGGTAATCTCACCTGGAATGCAAGTTTTGTTATTTAACTCTCGTCTTCGTTTGTTTCCAGGTAAGCTGAAATCCAAGTGGTCCGGGCCATTCACTGTGAAGGAGGTGTTCCCGTATGGAACTGTCGAGTTACAAGGAAGTGATGGAGAGACATTCAAGGTCAATGGACAGAGGGTGAAGCAGTACTACAGAGGAGAAACGGTGGTAGCTGACGCCACGTTTTTGGACGAACCGAAGGAATGAGAAGACGGAAGGTCGTGCCACGACCGAAACCAAGGCGTTGGGTGGGAGGCAACCTACCGAGGTCTGTTTTCGTTTTAATTTACGTTATTTGAGTGTGTTTTTGATTTACAAAAAAAAAGGTGTGGAACAGTGACATACGCGGGCTAGGGCGCAGGCTCAAGCCGCGGCCCAAGCCGCGCATGCCATTGAGGTCGATTTGAAACAGAAGGGTGCGCGGGCTAGAGCGCATGCTCAGGTCGCGGCCCAAGCCGCGCAAGCCTCTGTTGGTCAACATCTTTTCCAAGCTGCGCGGCCCGCTGTGAGCCTAGGGCTTGCCATTTTTTTTGCTTTTGCTGCACACTCTTTTCCATTTCTTTCTTCTTTCTTCTTCATTTTCTCTATTCTCCTCTCATTCTCCCTCTCGAATTGCTCTCTCTGCACTCCAATTTCAAGGGCTCCCTTTCCATTTTTTTCAAGATCTTCAAGGTATGTGTGTTCTCTCCCTCCCTCTTGTCTTCCTTTCAACTATTTTTGTGGTGAGTGTTCTCTCTTTACCCATATTTTTCTTGCTTCCTCAAGTGTTCATGATTACTTCCCCAATATTTTGATTTCTCACAAATGTGGTACACTTATATTGATATTATGCCTAAATTGTGAATACATGCTCGTTGTATGGTAGGAATTTGTTATGAGAACTTTACACTTGTATGCAATCGAGTATGTTAACTTTGTGAGAAGGTATTCTTAACATGTGTGATTGGGGACTTTTGGGAAGTAATATGGGGGATATTTTTGGGGATATCATGATTTGGTGAACCACTCCCACTTTTGTGCATATATGGTAAGTTAGGACTTCTTGGCAACATAAAGTCCTTACGTCTTTATTGTGGTATTTATATTTTTTTAGTGCAAGCATCGTCAAACCTAAGTTTCACTTAGGTTTGGGGTTCGTCGATTTATTGTCCAATGGTGCAAACCAGTGATAATTTTTAGATGCATGCACTAGGGGGTTATGTGGCTACGTGACTATTAAACATGTTGCATGCATGGGAGTTAGTGGGTGATGTCTGTACGTACGTGTAAATTAAAGGAGACTCGGGTGTCTTACTTTTTAACATCCACAAACACACATATACCCCATTGCAAACCTTGGTTTTACCGAGGTTTGGGGTGTCTTATTTGACCAACCTAGGCCACGGCCTAGGTTTGGGGTGTACATGAACGAAATGACTCACTTGGGTTTATTTATTTTTGCAGACAATGAGGCATCATCCTCGCACCTATATCTCTTTCCCGAAATATGAGCGCGTCCACCCAAACCTCTGGTTGCAGATGTTCGACCGCGAAAACCCCGACAAGGCCGCTCGAATCGCAAAAATGGCGAAGAAGGGGTGTCAACCCTTTGGCGAGCGGGGCATCCACCTCCATACCTTACCGGCCGGCTCCTTGGTACCGGAAATCATCCGCCAGCATTCGTGGGAAAGGTTCATCCAAACCCCACCCATGTATTGCATAGAAGTGGTCAAAGAGTTTTATGCTTGCATGATCCCCGCTGTCTATCATGATCGGTGCGTAGTGCGGATGGGAGACAGGACTGTCCGGATCTCTCCGGATGACATTTGCAGTTATTACCACGCCCCTCGCCGCCCAGAGTTGAGTGCGTCTTACGGGCTGACACCATATGATGCATTCCGAGTCCGCCTTAGTCCGACCATCGCCGGCTCCCTACGGCGAAATGGGCATAGAGGGTGGGACAAGATGGCCCAGCACATCGTAAAGAGCGATCTCCACACAGGCCTAGCATTCCTTATGCTCTTTGTGAAGGCCTCATTAAATCCGCCATCCCACAATACCACCATGGATAGTCAAGTCGCGGAGGTCCTTTACTCGCTCCAACATAACCTCCCGATGGATATCGGGCATATCATTTGGATGGATGGATGGAGCTGCTGGACGCTGGTATGACTCTTGACGGTATTTTACCGTTCCCTTGCCTTATTACGCATTTTTGCAGGGAAGCCGATGTCCCAATCGGACGCCTCACCGCATCGAGGGAGGACTTCAAGAAAAAGCAATATAACTACCAGATCACGGCGGCCGCGGAGCTAGACGCTAAAAGGCGGACGTACCCGGACTATCAGAGGAGACTACTCGCACCACCAGTCGAGGATTCCTCAGAGAGTGCATTGGATAACGATCCATATTTTGACCCAGATGCACCTCCGATGGATACTACCGAGCACTGCGGCGATACACCTCCTTACATCTGGCAGTTGGCCCAACAGATGGAGGCCGGGTTCCGTGGCGTGAACCAGCGGTTGGACGGTTTTGACGCACGCCTCACACAAGCCGGCTTTCCAGCACCACCCGCACATCCCCAAGGCTGCAGACGAGTACGAGGTCGGCAGTCCGGGGGAGCATCATCTTCTTCACGCCGGTAGTCATGGGTTTGATTTTACCATCTCTGTTCTTTGTGATGTATTGTACTGATTTGTCTTTCTTGTTGGAAAACTGTAATAACTGCACAACTATACTTGTAACACCTTTGTATCGCCCAAGTCGATACTCACACATTGGGGACAATATGTGGGTTGGGTTTGGGGTGGCCCAATCGGGCCCACTAATGCACTTAGATTTCCCGCACTTTTGAATGTCTAGATCATGTAAGCTAATTTCTTGTTTTGGATGATTGAAACCAACCATTGAGGGAAGAATCTTGTGATAGCGACGTGACCATTAACGGAAGACCGGGAAAATGTACGACTAGGGACATTAGTGGAGACCACCTAATAGCGAGATTTGAGCCTAAATGACGCATTTCATTTCGAGGGATTTAAACTCTTAATTCTTATACACTTTTTCGAATTCCTTGTCGTGATTATAGATTGATCTCGTTATAATTTTGCATTGAGTAGCAAAGACGACCATCGGGATATTAGGTAAGGGTATAGTAGACCGTATCGGGTGGACCTTAAGAGATGATTCCAGGCATTGTGTGCATTTTGACCCAGTTTTTATCTATCGCCCCCTTGACCCATTATGTGTGTACCCAAAACCCTTTTGCAGCGAAACACTTACCAACTCATCGTTTCGAACCCCACCATTAAACCCTAGCCAAAAGCCTCAGCCAACCCTTATCCGAAAGTGTGTCAATCATGAGCGGGAATGAACAGCGGAAGATAAAGCAGAAAGAAAAGTACAGGTCAGTCATGAAAATTAATTGGGTCATTCTAACCCAAGAGATAGAAAAGAGGGCCAATGTAGCCCCACATGAAAAAAAAATTACAATCATCTACAGCAGATAAATAAGAGAGTCAAAACGACTCCAGTAATGACAAAAAGGGCCAAGTGACATAAAATGAAGCAAGAAAAGTTCAGAACTGCTAAAGATTGACACACCTAGGATTTTTGATCCACTTACCCTTCGTTTCTTAGCCATAACCCTTTCCCCGTTACAACCTTTGTAAAAGACTTGGATGATCTTCTGAAAATGTGATTAGGGTATACGACCACCTTTACCAATAGTCCCTGTCTTGCTACTTGATTCCTTCATGAGATCGGAATTTTTGGACATCAGTGCGTCTTTCATTAGAGTTGTCATGTGAATTTTCGGGTATCTTTGTACATAACCTCCTTATACATGACAACATGTGCGACAGCCTATGAGAGCATCCCGTGAGGTAGGGTCGAGGCGAAATGTTTTCCCTAGCATGCTTGGACCTAGTACGACCTTAGTGCAAACAGAGCATTCACGAGTTCAACTCACAATGGAAAGACATAGATCAAACAGGTTAAGGATGAGGCGAGAATGAAATAAGCATTCACGGGTATGGGAAATCAGCAGTACATTACATGTTATCGATTGGGAGTTGTGCAGTTGTCATTTCATTGATGTATGTTTTTATTCTTTTTTATCGCTAATTTGCTTGAGGACAAGCAACGCTCGGTTTGGGGTTGCCATGTCGCGCAACTATATGTTTCAGCTCTACATTTGGCGTTTTCTGGAAATTAGGTCATCATTCATCCACGTGCGACGAGAGGCTACGAAGGGGCGATTTTCAGAGGTATTTCCACCACTTTTGAGCCACGATAGAGAGCCAATTGAAGAGGAGTTCACCACGAGAAGCGGATTAAAGCCGAGAGAAGGGATTTCATTAGTACATCTTTCACGTTCATGATCGCGATGTTTTCACACATTATTTTCTACCATTTTCTTGTGTTTTTGTCCAACCCCAACATGAACTAATATTTAGACGTTGGGGGTTGGAATAACTATGGTTTTTTTTAGGGATGACGTGTAACCGAAGGATTTTATCGATTTGATCTACGAAGCATTTGATTTCAGTTTTTCGTATCCAATTGTAGTTTGATCACCTTCAATTGACTTTCATGGTTTTTGATTAAGTTTGAGAGAATTAAATAAAAGCTAGATCAAATAATCGGATGTCGGAAAGGAGATTCAGATAGAGATAGCCGAATCACTTCTTGCTCGGAACAGTTGACCTAATGTATTTTAAAACCCTAGGTAGAGATCGAGAGATAAAACCTATGAGTCTTGAAATAAAATCTGTTATTGCTTGTGGAAGAATAACAATGAGCTTTTACAAACTAGGGTTCATAGAAATAATCGGTAATAATTGTTCGGGTATTCGTTCATCGATAGTATAACCATAGGAGATCCAACCCTCAACCATTTCTCTATCAAATCCTTTTCTAAATCTTCCGTTAGTCGATTTTAGTTTTATTTAGTCTTAAACAATTTCTAAACCACAACTCAAATTTTCGACCGTTCAGTTAATAGAACTTGTAGTCATTGTGATACTCAGTTCCTGGTTCCCTTGGTTCGATACTCGTACTTACCGTACTATTACTTGATTCGACCCGTACACTTGCGGTTAGAGTAGGGGGTGTAAACCCACCTATCATGTTTTTGGCGCCGTTGCCGGGGAACTAGTTGCAACTGATATCACTACCAGCTTCTAATCTTCTGTCTTCGCTTCATCGGATACTCAAAGCTATGCAGCTTCTGGTTGTAATTGACTCTCAAGTAATCAATTTATCCATCTCAGTTTCATATTTTTTTTACCTCGATTGTGTCTTCTGTTGAAGGTTTGATGTCAAGATCTCCGAAATTTTACAATTTATGATGCAAGTGATGATGATTCAGGACGATGATGATGATGATGTCTGGAAGCGATAATGGAGGCGGGTTTCAAACAATTATCTTGCCGTATTCATTCATACTTAAGATGATGGGTTCCTAATTGTGTAGGTTTCAGTTTCTTAGTTTCCTTGGTTTTACATCATCGACGGTTTGGAACCACGTGAGTGGCATACCAATTAGACTTAAATGGATGGATAAAAAAGTGAAAGACTGATAGTTACTTCAATGATTTGTTCAAATATACGATTGTTTAATAGTACCAAAAAATTTATTTGGCTCATCCGAAAAGTTAAATGCTTGGTGAAGATTTAGAGTTTACGCAACACACCACTCACATAACATCTGGTACTTAAATTGTGTGTTTATGTGAAACTTACAATGCAGTGTTCTTAACCCTGCCTACAGCTATATATTGTCAATGGACGTCTTTGATGGCATCAAGCTAAATGTGTATGTTAGATGGGAGCATGGGGCAAGTTAAATGGAGGGGGAATTTGTGTTTGTCCTATGAAAGCCAGAAGTTGGAATAAAAAATGATGACCAGGTTGTTGTTCATACACTCATATCCTTCCTTTGATCTTCTTAATATAAGTTTGTGTACTTATATCCCACACCCAATATTGGTTTCTTCGTATTTCTCCGGTCTTCTTAATGTAAATATTATTTTGTTATTTGTGTCTTTTTCTGTTATTTTGCATCAGTATATTAGCATATTTGTTTCACATTTAACTCTTACATATAAACAACGATAGTTTAGGAAATGAATAAGCAAATGTACATTGCACTTCAAAAAAAGGCAAATCTTTGGGAAGCGGTGTATGTTAAAACAAACTTAAATGTCCGTCAAATTATAAGCTTTTGGAGCCTCAAATACGGGTAAGAATACATGTCATCCACTGTCTTGACCTTTCGTCCCATGTTTGACCTATTATGACCTGAACCTCACCAAAACGATATTTTGCCCAAATTTCATCAACCAATTTAAATAAATACTCAATACTTGATCATAAAAATTAACTTTGGACAATTACCAACTACTAATCAACTTTGGGTATGTCCTCTATTGTGGGTGGAGTTCCCTTTTTGGAGGGAGTCCCTCGCCATTTAGGTGTATATTTCCTTTTTTCATCTATATAATTGGCAGGAGTGCCGCATCCTTTCCAAAAATAAACTACTAATCAAAGATTACCCGTGAAGTTAGAATACCTCAACAATGGAAGAACCAACTTGACTATAACATAAACCAAAGAACCTCAAATAAAATTCAAGACAACTCACAGACGACAAATTTCATAAGAATTTAACAACTTCTATTGTCTATCGATCATGAACATAAATGTCTATCGCTCTCTCAAGTAATCAATCCACTGATTTGAACTTCTTATTTTATTTTTGTTTTATGATTATTATTAGTCTTACCATGTCTTAAAACATTTAAACTAAAACTTTATTCAATAACAACATTTACAAACAAACCTCACTACAGATTCACTAACACACTACATACCTTCAAGAGATTTGAAGGTTAATCTGAAACCCTAAAACATACTGATGAAT
Source organism: Saussurea involucrata (assembly GCA_033807775.1). Classification (NCBI taxonomy): domain Eukaryota; kingdom Viridiplantae; phylum Streptophyta; class Magnoliopsida; order Asterales; family Asteraceae; genus Saussurea; species Saussurea involucrata. Next base: position 5,701,570 of record CM066313.1, on the reverse strand, counting down.
CAAGGCTAAAGAAAATCGAGAGAGAAATGTAAACAAAATTATCTGAACTAAATGAAAGAAACCCTAATCGTATTCTATATATACGAGAGTATAATTGCTATTAAGTCCTTTTCGTAACAGTCCTTGCAGCAACGTCCAATTGCTCTGCTACCCTTGTGTGCAACTCGGCTATCAACGCCATCCTTACACTTTCAGTAATCGACATATTTGGTCCTCGCAAAATTAAACAATACAAAATAAAATAAGTTAATTATTTGAAATGTCAAGATTGGTTAAGTTTTAATATTATCTTTTAACACCCGCCCTCAATCTTGACGCTGAAAAGATCTAACATATTTAATTTTGATATAAGATAATTGTGTTGATTTACACCAAGAGATTTTGTAAAGATATCAGCTGGATTTTCAGTAGAGGGTACCTTTACAGTTTTAATCATTCCAGTTGAAACCTTATTTCGTACTTGGTGTACATCAATTTCAATATGCTTGGTCCTTTCATGAAACACCGGATTGTTAGCAATTTGAATAGCTGACTTGTTATCACAATTTAAACTTTGTGGAAGCAAATTACTAACATTTAACTCAGTCAAAATACTAACAATCCATATAATCTCACATAGAGCAGATGCCATTGCTCTATATTCAGATTCGGCAGAGGAGCGAGAAACAGTAGTCTGTTTCTTACTTCTCCACGAAATCATACAGTTACCTAGTAACAAAAAGTACCCAGTTACTGACCTTCGTGTTGATAAACACTTTCCCCAGTCAGCATCAACATAGGCAGAAAGCTTAAAATCAGTAGCTATACATTCAGAGAAATAAATACCCTTACCAGGAGAACCCTTTAAATATCTCAAAACTCTAAGTGCAAGCTTTAGATGAGACATACGGGGGGAATGCATAAACTGACTTAAGCATTGTACAGCAAAGGAAATATCAGGCCGTGTAGCTAACAAATATATAAGTCTACCAATTAATCGTTGATATCCAGTAAAATCCTTTAATGGAGGATCTTTGGATTCAGATCCAACAGACTCAGTAACTATAAGATTCATATCCATTTGAGTGTTTATTGGCTTACACCCCAAATATCCAAAGTCATTCAATAACTCTAAGCAGTATTTCCTTTGTGACATACATAAACCTTTATCTGTTTCCAAAATTTAAATACCCAAAAAGAATTTTAGATACCCTAAATCTTTTATTTTAAAACTTGACTGCAAATGATTTTTAACGCTGTTAATTTCAGATTCAGAATTACCAGTTATTACTATATCATCAACATATACTAACAGAACTATAAACACATCATTTGCAGATTTAGTAAAAAGGGAATAGTCACTCGTACTCTGAATAAAACCATGCTCAAATAAACAAGAAGACAGTTTGGAGTACCACTGTCGAGGCGCTTGTTTAAGTCCATACAAGGACTTAACAAGCTTACAAACCCTTTTGTCATTTGGAGAAAAATACCCCGGTGGCAAACTCATGTAAACTTCCTCTTCTAAGTCTCCATAGAGGAAGGCATTGTTCACATCTAACTGATACAACGGCCACCGATGCTGAACAGCAAGGGCTATAACACATCTTACCGTGACCATCTTTACTACGGGAGAAAAAGTTTCTTCATAGTCTAGATGTTCACGTTGACTGTAGCCCTTGGCTACAAGACGTGCTTTATATCTTTCTATTTCTCCGGTGGTTTTATATTTTATCTTATAAATCCACCTACACCCTATAGCCTTACGACCAGGTGGTAACTCAGTTAAAACCCATGTTCGATTTCTATACAGGGCTTCCATCTTAGTGTTCATAGCATCTACCCAGTTCTGGTCTTTACTTGCTTCAAAGAAGCTATCAGGTTCAAATGATTTATTTAAGGTAGATACAAATGAAAAACTATTTGTACTAAGATTAGAATAATTGACAACCCTTTCAATGCCATAATTGACTTTACCCTCAACAACATAATCTTGGAATCTTTTAGGTAAAGTCGAAGGTCTATTTGATTTACGAACATAAGTCATAATCTGATCAGAATCAGAATCACTACCCTCAGGAGGGGACTCCAAATGTTCATCATTATTAGACTGAACCCTCAACTGTCGAAACCCCGCCTGTGAACTACTGGTACCATGGGTACTTCCCGGGTCATTTGACCTGGCAGCTTCAGCAGTATTATCTCTACTATTAGTGTCACCAGGGTCATTTGACCCGGCAACCCTATTTTGGCTTCCAAGTAGTTCAAGGCCGCTTCTATGTTCAGATTGATTTAACATATTTTCATTTGGAGAATTCACCCTAATTTCTTTTGGAAGGGTATCCGGGGACATTGCCCCGACTAATCCCGGCAAGGTGAGGCAATTGCCCCAGCTGCTAAAGCGTGCAGCCCTAAGTTTATCCCTAGTGGCCATAAGTTGGAAGCGCCTGGATTCGAACTTGGGGTAGATGGGTTACTAGCCACATCTCCCACAAGCCTTAACCAGTACGCCACAAGCCTTGTGGTTAATTCACCTTAATTTCATCATTGGGTATTTCAGAACTAGGATCATTAGTCTGAAAATACACAGAATCAAAGAAATTTAAAGAACTAATATCACTTGAATTTTGATCATGAAAATTAGAACTCAGTTTAAAAGGAAAAATATTTTCGTAAAACTTAACATCTCTTGATACCACAATCTGCTTTGATTCTAGACTGTACAGTCTATAACCCTTTTTTGAGTTAGAATAACCCAAGTGAACACATTTTTCAAATTTAGCAGAAAATTTATCAGAGACATTAGGTTTAACAGCAAAGCACATGCATCCAAAATTTCGAAGATGAGTCAGTACAGGGGGAAACCCAAAAACAATTTCATAAGGACATTTTCCATGTAATACAGAGGAAGGAGTGCGATTAATGAGGTAATTAGCAGTTAATATGCACTCACTCCACATACTCAATGGAATATTCCCTTGAAACATTAATGCCCTAGCCATGTTAAGTAAATGCCTATGTTTACGTTCGGCCACCCCATTTTGTTGAGGTGTGTAAACACAAGTGGTTTGATGTATTATTCCATTGGTCCTAAAAAACTCACCTACTCTATTATTCACAAATTCTGTCCCATTATCACTTCTGAAGGTCTTAACACGTTTGCCAAATTGAGTAAGAAGCATATTGTGGAAAGCAACCAAATTATCAAACACTTCATCTTTGGTTTTCAATAGATAAACCCAAGCACATCTAGAATAACCATCAACAATAGTTAGGAAGAATTTAAACCCTTCCTTACTTGGAACCCTATAGGGTCCCTAAAGATCCAAGTGAACTAATTCACCAAGTGTATTAGTAGTGTGATTACTAAGATTGAATTTGTCACGGGCCTGTTTGGCTATATGACAGATTTCACAACGAGGGAGGTGACGATCATTTCCTAGACCAAGTGTTTCTTTTAAAACAATAAACACAGGATCAGCTGGATGCCCCAGCTGATTGTGCCATAACTGACGAGAAACACAGCACATTATAGACAGATTTGACTCATTACAAGAGTCTTAAGATTTTGAGTCAAAAGACTCACCTATAGTCAGTTTATCCAAGAAGTATAATCCTCCTTGTTCACTACCAGTCCCCACTACTTTTGTGGGATGAAAGTCCTGGAGAAGATAACACTTATATTCATCAAACAATGCAAATATTTTACCGTCTCTAGCAATTTTATGTACAGATAAAAGATTCACATGGAAATCAGGTATAGCAAGAACATCATGTAACATGACTCTATTATTTAATCTATAATTTCCAATTTGGTTTATTTTTGCCTCTTCTCCATTGGTTGAGTTACTTTAAGATTTAAATCTGAAATATCCATGAGATTTTCAAGTTGAGAAGAGGTAGTGGTCATATGCTGATTTGCACCTGAATCAATTATCCAACCAGAACCAGATAGCTTATGAGACACATTGGACAGATTTCCTATATTAGAGAAGAAGTTACCTACCATATTGACAGATATTCCTTCGGACTGTTTGTGATCTATCAAAGTCAAGAGCTTATTAATTTGATCTTATGTTAATAAGGTAAAAGAACTTGGATTTTGAACAGAATTGTCAGTAGAACAAGCATTACCAACAGAGGATTTGAAAGACTGTCCATTTTTTGGTTTGTTGAACTGAAAGTCTTTTGGAAAACCAATTAACTTGTAACACCTTTCAATTGTGTGTCCATTTAACCCACAGTGTTTACAGTTAAGTGGATTTTTCCCTCCAAAATTTTTCTTATTAGTGTTTGTTTTTCCAAAAAATGTCGTGTGTTGACCCTTGGTTTCAGAGGGTCGAGTCCCACTTTTGTGAGATTATTCCCTGGAAATCAAGGAGAATGCAGTTTTGACAGATGGCAGTGGATCAGTGGTTAAAATATTGCTTCGAATGTGTGCATAGTGATCATCCAGACCCATCAAAACTGCATTAACTTGATTGATTGATTATGGTTGGAAAAATCATGTGAGGCATTGCACGTGCATGAGGGCAGTTTGACCAATGCATCAAACTGTCTCCATAGTGCATTTAACTTGTGATAATAGTCGGAAACAGAGGCTCCATTTTGACTCAAGGAATTAATTTTCTGATGTAAATTAAAAGTGACAGAGCCATCGACTTTATCATAAGTTTCATTTAGTTCAGTCCAAACCTCATAGGCTATTTTAGAAAACACCTGACTCACAAATAGTTCCTCAGAGATAGAGTTAAGAATCCAGGATAAGACAACTGAGTTACACCTATCCCATTGTTTAGCAAGGACATCGTTGTCCTTGGGACGGTTAACAGATCCATCAACAAAACCAAATTTATTTTTAGTTTCCAAAGCCAGAATCATAGAACATGACCAGACCTTGTAATTATCAGTCCCATTAAGTTTGATATTCTAAATAGAGGCACCTGTAGTGTCACTAGGATAGAGATATAGGGGATCTCCAAAGTCCAGCTTCCCAATCAGAGATCGAGTATCTGAAGTCTTAGGAGATTCAGCTCCAGTCATAGTAAACACTCAGTGTAAGAATGATAAAACACACAAGGATAAAAAACTGAGGGCTAATAGACAGGGTTCCTTGCCACTCAATGGATGGTAGGTCAAGTCTACCACTCAGTTATCCAAAACAAAACAAAACTGTAACACACAGAGAGGTAAACGAAGACTTACAGTGGTTCCAGAGAATAGTAAGTAAACAGAACGGACTTACAGTGAGGAATGAGTGATGCACAACGGAAAAATATGATGAGCAATCTAGAGTCTCAAGAGAAATCCAGAACAAGTAAGGGTCAGTTATGTCCAGAACACTCCTGAACAAAACAAAGAGGCACCAGTCTAACACCACTAGTACAAACAGATCAACTGTGGTGTAAACAGAATAGAGAGAACAGTCCAATATAGATCAGATCCTCGTCAACAGTCCAATATAGATCAGCTTAAATAGCCTTCTGGATTTGAGTCATAGGATGGGAACAACTTCTCTATTTTAACAAATCACAATGAACCAACTTACAAAGGTTCTCTTCGATTCATGCGATCCTATAAGGATCTTCCTCGAGTCACAGACTGCTACCACTAGAAGATTACCGATATAACGAGTAAACAAAAATATTGTGTATACAGGAAGAAATCAGAACCAGATCTACAAAGAGATTTCATTCAGATCTTAAGATGCATATACAGTCAGAGTCGAAGATATAATAGTCAGTCACAGGACAAGTCTCGTGATAAAATCAATGACTCTGAAGGCGTATATAAAGCCTAGATCTAGATCGAGTCAACAAGAAGACGATCCAAACCTAAGAAGAAAACTTAACAAGTAAGCAGATACGAACAAGATCTATAGGAGCAGATCCAAAACAGGAACATTAGATTCAAACCAGATCTACAAAGATAAGGTCAAATCTTAGAAAAAACTTAACAAGTAAGAACAAAAAAAACAGATCCAAGATAAACCAAATATGAACAGCTTTATAATATCAGACCCACAACAGGAATACTGGATCCGAACCAAATCTACAGAGATAAGATACGGATCTAGAAAAAATCTTAACAAGAAGAAGGTTGGACCACATCAAGCAATATCAGATCCAAAACCAATGAGTTTGGCAAAATCTGTTAACACAAGATCTAAACCAGATTAGAAAAAGCGACTACACTGATTATTCTTGTTTTCACAAGAACACTTGTAAAGAGATGAACACAACAATCAACATAGGTCTGATACTTACGATCAGATCCTTACTAGTTGATAGACAAAACGTTTTGTTAAACAATATAATGTGAAAAATATTTTCAACAAAGAAAATCAACAGAGGTTATTTAACAAAAAACGATGAAGAGACAAAGAGATAATCAGTGTTTCAAACAAGAGAGGTTTTAACAAAAAAGGATGAAAACTAACACATTCATATTAGCGATGAAGATGAACTAAAACCACAGAATCGTTTTAGCTCTGATACCATCTTAAAACATTTAAACTAAAACTTTATTCAATAACAACATTTACAAACAAACCTCACTACAGATTCACTCACACACTACATACCTTCAAGAGATTTGAAGGTTAATCTGAAACCCTAAAACATACTGATGAATCAAGGCTAAAGAAAATCGAGAGAGAAATGTAAACAAAATTATCTGAACTAAATGAAAGAAACCCTAATCGTATTCTATATATACGAGAGTATAATTGCTATTAAGTCCTTTTCGTAACAGTCCTTGCAGCAACGTCCAATTGCTCCGTTGCCCTTGTGTGCAACTCGGCTATCAGCGCCATCCTCACACTTTCAGTAATCGACATATTTGGTCCTCGCAAAATTAAACAATACAAAATAAAATAAGTTAATTATTTGAAATGTCAAGATTGGTTAAGTTTTAATATTATCTTTTAACACCATGATTAAATCTAATACAATTTGACACATGCATGTGCTCTAACCTGTAAGTAATAGATTTTTGTATGAGAAGGCAAGGAGAAGATGGGCTTAAACCCATGAACTACAAGGCACTACAACTTAGGGTTAGATCCAAATTCCACCAAACATGATGCTTGGTGCCTTATAATTATATAATTGTAAAAATTAATGACTTAATTTTCCAAGTTTACAACTTAGCACCAGAATACGTGGTTGAAGGCGTACGTGAAGCTTACAATTTCCAAACTTGAGCTATTTAACCCCAACTATTAGCCCTAAAATTGAGTATTATCACTGTCAAAATGGATTTGCATACAAGGTCAAGACAATGGTACCATAGGACTATAAGAGAAGCAGATGCAAGGGATCCATTCAGATGTACTTATTCATGGCATTACATTAACTTGCAAGTACTTTTCTGTTTTCAGAGATCCTTGTGTTGAAAACTAATTGCATGACAAGTCACCATGTTCAGTAAGAAGCCATCTAGTGAACTATTTACAACTCTGAACTATTCCTTACGACTCCTTCATCATACACCTTGGGATGGGATAAACATGGGGTAGGCCGGTACGGTAAATTGGGTTTTGGTATGATTACAGGGGACTTGGATAAAACATATATCTATTACTAATGTTTGTTTTGCAGGTATTATCATGTAATTTATAATTTGATCACATTATTATTGCTAATGTATTGCTAATGTGTTGGGAACTGAAGATATGCCAAGTATGGTTAGTACTGCTAAGTCTACATTACTACTGCCAGTTCTTCGTTACTACTGCTGGGCAAGATTACTACTGCTAGACGAAGTTAGTACTGCTAGACCAAGTTACTACTGCTAGAAGAAGTTACTACTGCTAGAAGAAGTTACTACTGCTAGACATGATTAGTACTGCTGAGCTGAGTTACTACTGCTTGAAGACTGTGAAGGTTAATACTGCTGAAGGTCGTTAATGCTGCTGAGCCAAATCATCATTAATGCTGCTGAGCCAAATCACTGTTAATACTGCTGACTTGATAAGTTTGGTATGCGATACTTTTGGAGACAACGAAGGAATTGATCAAGATATGTTTAACGAAGATTCAGAAGATCAATGTACTTTTGATAGTTATCTTGTAATTACTTTTGTATAAATAGTATTGATAGATAGCTTTTAGAAAAGACGAAAACAGACGAACATATGCGAGTGAAATAGAATTTGATATTCATTCTAGAGAGAATTAACCTCAAGATCATAGATCCTATTTCTAGAGAAGTAGAAATCGTCTTGTTGAGCCTGTTCAACAAGATTGAGGTTTGGTGTAAAGCTTGTGAGTAATACTGTTTGATATATATACAGTGTATTGAATTTCTATTGATTGTTCTTTAATTGATTTAGAGTTCTATTCCGCAAGATTCTCTAAATTCTGTTTCTAAGAAGTTTAATTCTTGTTAAGAATCGATCCTGACAAGTGGTATCAGAGCATTGGTATCTTAGAAGCTATGGACAATTCAATGGATACTCACAGTACTCTTGTTTCAAAGGTTCCCATGCTCAAACCCAATAAATTTGACATGTGGAAACTGAGAATCAAGCAGTACATTCTTCTTACTAATTATGCAATATGGGACATCATAGAAAATGGCCCATGTAATGAAGGAAAGATTGGAGAAGATGATGCAGGCTTTGACCAGTCCAAGGTTGAGTGTTATGAGTGTCACAAGATGGGACACTTTGCCAGAGAATGCAGAAGTGGAGGATCACAACAACAGGCTCCAAATGGAAACCAAAACAGAAGCTCCTCTCAAGCCCTTGTTTCTCAACAAGGAATGGGATTTGATTGGAGTGATCAAGCTGAGGAAGCCTGTCAGAATCAAGCTCTTATGGCAGAAGTATCTGATATTCCCACTGAGGTACAATCTAAACTCTGTTCTCAAGCTTGCATTGATGCTGTTAAAAGATATAGGGATCACAATCAGGGTATGTGTGATGACCTTAAGAGGCTAGAGAAAGATGTGAAAGATTATGTTAGGATTGTAGAAAGGTTTGAGGAACAGATTAGAGCTTTTCAAGCTAATGAACTTCAACACCACTATGATACTAACTATTGGAAGTGGGAGAAGAATGAGTATGAGATTAAGCTGAAAGTGTCTGGAGAGGAGAATGAGAAATTAAAAGAAGAGCTTGAGAAGGTTAAACTTGATGTTGAAAAGTTTACCTGTGCTTCTAAAACCATGGATACCATCATTAAGGCTCAAATCCATGACAAGATGAAAGTAGGGATAGGGTACAATGCCACACCTCCACCCTACAATAACAACTACATACCTCCCAAGTCTGATTTGTTAGAGACCAAGGATAGAAAGGAACCTGAATTAAAGATTAATATAGATCCTTGTGAAAAAGAAATAGTTGTTGAGGATGAGACTGACAAAGTAGACTCTGATGAGGAATGTGAGAGTCCATGTGTCAAGAACACTGAGATCAAAAGGACTGAAAAGGAAAAGGGAGTCCATTACAAACAGACCACAGTTGTGGCTCCCAATACCTGTAAACATTGTTCTTGTAAGAAATCTCAAGAGCTCAAGCCCCAAAAACATGATAATCAGAGGGGAAATCAAAGGAACTGGAATAACCAATGGGCTATGAGACAAGGAGTTGACCTGAACAGAATCAACAGGCCAAAACCTTGCTTCATCTATGGTAAGCTAAATCACTTAGCCAAACACTGTTATTTCAATCCAGTTAACCAAAGGTTTAATGCTCAAAGATATTTTCAAAAACCTGCTGGTTACAGAAAGAGTGGGGGATATAAAAAGTCTGTGAGGAAAGTTGTGGCAAAGAAACAAGTTAAAACCATAAGCCACATGAAAAAGGCAGAAACAGAAAGTGTTAGAGTATGGATGCCTAAAGGTACTAATGATAATACTGCCAACTCAGTTAGTACTGCTAACAATGTTAGTACTGCAGGAAGCAATAATGTTACTAGCAGTGTTAGTACTGCTAACACAGTTAGTACTTCTTCAACAATTAATACTGCTTCTAGTGTTAGTACTGCTAAGTTAGTTAATACTGCTGAGAAGGCTAGTACTTCTGGAAGCAATGTTAGTGCTGCCAAAGTTAGCACTTCTACATCAGTTAGTACTGCTTCTAGACCTATCATCAAAACAAAGTACTCAAGCACTGATGTTCCTCACTTTGACAAGCTCATCAAAACAGAATGTAAGTATTTTGATGATCAAGGGAGACCCAAGACCACTATGGCTTGGGTCCCCAACAAAAACTAATTGATTTATCAGATGTGCAGGGCAGCCAACAGCTTAAGGGAAGAAGCATTTGGCATGTTGACAGTGGTTGCTCTAGGCACATGACAGGTAACATGGCCTGCCTTCAATATTTCAAATGAATTGATGGAGGACATGCTACTTTTGAAAATAATCCTGCAGAAGGTAAGAGAAGTGGTAAAAGTGATGTGTAAGATGACATTTGAAGATTTAACAAGTGATGCACAGTGCAGAGTTACTACTGCCTGTGTTCTAGCAGTTAATACTGCTCAGTAGTTAATACTGCTTGTGTAGTTAATACTGCTCAGTAGTTAATACTGCTAGTGCTCAGTTAATACTGCTCAGTAGTTAATACTGCTAGTGCAGTTAATACTGCTCAGTAGTTAATACTGCTCAGTAGTTAATACTGCTTGTGTAGTTAATACTGCTTTGCAGTTAATACTGCTCAGCAGTTAATACTGCTAGTGTTCAGTTAATACTGCTCAGTAGTTAATACTGCTCAGTAGTTAATACTGCTCAGTAGTTAATACTGCTTGTGTAGTTAATACTGCTTTGCAGTTAATACTGCTTTGCAGTTAATACTGCTCAGTAGTTAATACTGCTAGTGCTCAGTTAATACTGCCCAGTAGTTAATACTGCTAGTGCAGTTAATACTGCTAGGTAGTTAATACTGCTTTTGATAATCCAGGGCATATAAATACCCCTGTGTGCCCGCCCAAGTTCATAACGACTCTTCGCATTTACTTCTTCTCTCTCGTTCTAACCTAGTCTCCCCAGAATCTTTGTGTTTTGCTTTCAAGAATCCTCAGGAATCATGGAGTTTGTGGATGAGCACAATGAAATAGCCATGCTTCAGAAGCCGAAACAAGCAGCGGGATTCCACGATATAGTCGATTTTCTCAAATCCTCGCACATCTCCTATGCCCTAACGGTGAGCCCAACAATCTATATCGAACATCAGACACAATTTTGGGAGAATGCCACTGTCAGTTTCGAAGAAGGGCAGAAAACCATTCGAACAAGGGTCTGTGATAAACCCTTGAAAGTCACTGAAGAGGTTATTCGCATCTCTCTTCAGTTGAATGATGCTTCAGGTATATCTTCTATTCCTAATGAAGAACTCTTTTCTACTTTACAAAGAATGGGGTATGAAGGTCCCATTGGTGTTTTTAAATTCTACAAGTCAAAATTTTTCAACCAATGGAGATTTCTTGTTCATACCCTGATGCACTGTATTTCCAAGAAAACTACTGGATGGAGTGAGTTCAGCAGTCCCATTGCATATGCCTTGGTCTGCTTATCCACTGCCAGAAAGTACAATTTTTCAGCAATGATCTTTAATGATCTTGTATCAAACTTGGAATCCAAAAAGAGCTTTTACATGTATCCAAGGTTTGTGCAAGAAGTTCTGAACAAGGAATTGATGGACTTACCTCAGTTTACTGAGGTATATATACCCAAATCCCCTAAAGGGAAGGTTTTTTCAAATATGAAAAGACTTCCTAGGGACTCGGAAGGAGTTGACACACCATTGTTCTCTACAATGATGGTTGTGTCCCACCCCTCTGAAGGTATGGCATCAGGATCAAGGCCCTCATTAGATCAACCCACTGATGACCAATCCCAACCTTCCATCTCAAAAGACATCCCTCAGTCCATTCTTGAACAGCCCACTCCCACAATCACCAAAAGGTTTCAAAGAAGAAAGGTGCACAAGGCTCCTTCCCTTGATGTACCTACTCAAAGCCCTAAGCCTTTAAGCCCTCAGTTGGAGCATTCTCCAATTGAGAATATCAACAGGGAAACCACAAGGGTGTCTCCCAACCCCAAGAAGGTGGTCTCTAAGGAGAAGGATGACCATATGGGTGCTAAGGCTGCCACTACTTCTGCTAGCACAGAGAAGGACAGTGGTAACATAAATAAGACCTTCCCCATGGCAACTCTAAATGAGAAATCATTAGGAGGACCCAGGTGCCAAGAAACCAAGGGGGCAGGTAGTGCTTCTGCTAGGCAGAAGGCTTCTGCTAAAACTTCCAGTGATCCTTTAAAGAAGGTAAACACTTCTAAACAAGGTGAGGATAGATATAACTATGAGGAATTGATGGAAACCATAGGGAATATCAACTTGGATGTTATGGCACAAAAGAAAGAGATTGAGCAACTTAAGACTGTGGTTACCTACCAACAGTCTCAAATTGAAAAGCTCAAAAAGATGGTCACCAAGTTGCTGAACAGAAAGAAAAAGGCAAGATTTGTGCTGAGAAGAAGAACTTCAACTGATGATGCTCCCAAAAAGGGGGAGTCAGAGTCAGAAGCAGAACTGAAAATGAAGGGTCCACAAATTGAGGGGGAGACTGTTCACATGGAGACTGAGATGGAAATGGATTATGCACAGTTTAAGGGGGAGTCCAGTGCACAGAATAAGGGGGAGACAGAAAAGGTGGAGGAGATGATTAAAGAAGCAGAAACTTCAAGTGCAGCAGAAACCACAGCAGCAGAAACTGTTAATGCTGCTGAGTTTGAAAAAGCAGCAGAAACAGTTAATGCTGCTGAAGACCTTACAGAGAAAGAACCTGAAATTGAAGTAGCAGCAGAAACTGTTAATGCTGCTGACTCTAAGCAAGCAGCAGAAACAGTTAATGCTGCTCAATCTACAAAGAAAGCAGAAACAGTAACAGAGAAGCTTACAGTAGAAGAAGTGGAGGTTGCAGAGGCTTTAATCAAAGCCAAACATGATACACCTCCAAATGCCAAGAAACAGGAAGAACCTAAGGATGCAAAGATGGTTTTCAGCAGAAAGAGAACAAAGTCTGTGGCCACTAAAAAGAAGTGTGTAAAGAAGCAAAAGGCAGAACCTGTTGAGAAACCAGTGGTAGAAGAGAAAGAAAAGGAAGAAGTTGCCAAGGATGAAGGACAAGGAGAAAGCAAGACAGGTCAATCCAGTAAGGCACAATCACTTAGCAATGAACAGTGTGACTTGTACATCACTATGGTTGATGTTGAACCAATAAAAGTGACTCCATTAGACTCAAAGCCTCCTGAAATCAGTCACTGGGATACATTGATAGATGAAAGAAAGGAGTATATCAGACTCAAGAGAGCTGATGGGCAGTTTGAAGTCTACAGAACATGGGGACAAGTCATAAGAAAATGCTCAAGATCTGACCTGGAAGAGATGTTCAAAGTAGGCATGCAAATCTATGGCAACATGTTGACAGAAAGAGGTATGTCTATCACAAAGATGGTGTTAGAATACCTATGCCTAATGTTCAGACCAGAAGTAGTTCAGCACATAACAGCAAGACCTTTTCAAGCAGTAACCCACTGGATGCTCTATGAAAATTGTGGAGTGTATGTTATATCAATTGACAACACATATCAGGAGTATTATCTGGTGGATGAAATATACAATCACAGCATGAAAAGACTGAAAGGGATGCTACATGTAAAGTTGGTCTGCAACAAAGACTCTGCTATGGGAAGATTCTTGGTAAGGAGGATTGCAAATCAGAGTCTAGGTTTAAGTCCTAATCTGTGTGTACATGATGACTAAGTTTTGGAAGCATCATCTGAAGAACTTGACTTCTTTTCCTAAAAGTCAAGTTAGGGGGAGATTGTTGGGAACTGAAGATATGCCAAGTATGGTTAGTACTGCTAAGTCTACATTACTACTGCCAGTTCTTCGTTACTACTGCTGGGCAAGATTACTACTGCTAGACGAAGTTAGTACTGCTAGACCAAGTTACTACTGCTAGAAGAAGTTACTACTGCTAGAAGAAGTTACTACTGCTAGACATGATTAGTACTGCTGAGCTGAGTTACTACTGCTTGAAGACTGTGAAGGTTAATACTGCTGAAGGTCGTTAATGCTGCTGAGCCAAATCATCATTAATGTTGCTGAGCCAAATCATTGTTAATACTGCTGACTTGATAAGTTTGGTATGCGATACTTTTGGAGACAAAGAAGGAATTGATCAAGATATGTTTAACGAAGATTCAGAAGATCAATGTACTTTTGATAGTTATCTTGTAATTACTTTTGTATAAATAGTATTGATAGATAGCTTTTAGAAAAGACGAAAACAGACGAACATATACGAGTGAAATAGAATTTGATATTCATTCTAGAGAGAATTAACCTCAAGATCATAGATCCTATTTCTAGAGAAGTAGAAATCGTCTTGTTGAGCCTGTTCAACAAGATTGAGGTTTGGTGTAAAGCTTGTGAGTAATACTGTTTGATATATATACAGTGTATTGAATTTCTATTGATTGTTCTTTAATTGATTTAGAGTTCTATTCCGCAAGATTCTCTAAATTCTGTTTCTAAGAAGTTTAATTCTTGTTAAGAATCGATCCTGACATAATGTTTGTTGGTACTATAGGTGTTATCAATTAATTAGTTGTTTGATGGCTAATTTTATGTTTATATATATATATATATATATATATATATATATGGGAAGTTTCTTTTGCAAACCACTACATTTGTGAAAACTATGCAAACCACTTCTAAACCAATCATTTAATTTAATTTTATTAAAATTGATTATTAATTAATATCTTTACGCAGGGGCATGTAAGTAATTTTACAAATCCGATTTTTTTAATAATTATTCACAAAATCGTTTATAATGGGCAGTTCCATGATTATAGCTATTTGTTGATATCCAATTAAATGTAATCTTAATATTAATCCCTTAATATCTTGATATCATATTCGTGTTCTTCATATGCAAGGCTTTTTTTTCCGAAATTCTTAATCTGCACGTCGCTATAGTTTTCCGAAATCAAAAGAAAAAAAATGGATGTTTCACCATCGACTAACGAGATTTTCGTAAGTGATGTTTTGTCTCAACCCGTTCAAATTAACCATAATGAATCTGTTGCGGATATTGTTACTGATGATGAATCCTCCCATAAAGAAAGTTTGCTACGTGAAGAACATGATGGAAGTTCAAATGAGAATCAAGAAGTTGAAGGTTCTATAAACGATCATGTTATTTATATTTATGTTTTTTAATGGTTAAACCGTGTTCTTCATAATTATTGTTTGTAGTATCATCATTTGTTGTTATGAATCTGTCAATTATCGAATGATATCTTGATAATTGTATGATGCTTGAATCATAATGACGAATATGATAATATATTATGTTTGAATAATTGTCACGAATATGATTTTGTTTGAAATCTTGGAATTATTAACCTGTGTTTGTTTATAATCCATATGCATGATTGTATTTACATACGTATTAATTTGTCATTGCTATGTTATGTTCAATGATCTTAATTGATTTATTCTATTTTTATGTTTATTTATTCTATTTTTATGTATTCATTGCCATAGTATTTGATTGTTTACATTTTACATTCATGAAACTGTGATTTTTACATTTTACATTCTTGCTTCCACTTCTATATTTATAGTTTTAAATTAATATTACGTGTTTCGGTCATATTTTTTTTACTTTGTCTCTGATTCTTATTTAATTGATGTTTTAGACTTGTTAGTACAAGATACAAGAGAAAGCGCTGATGGTAAGAAATTTTGGAAGCCGGATGTGCCGATTTCATGTATCCCAAAAATTGGTGATTTCTTCAATGATATCCAATCTGCGGAGAATTTTTATAGGGAGTACGCTAAGTTATCAGGATTTGATATTAGGTTGTCCAATAAGAAAACAAACAAATCAGGAACTATAACAAATAGGTTTTTTATTGTAGCAAGGAGGGTATCCATGCACCTAAGTCTTTTGACAGTTTAGATGTTACGACCGGTGCACGAAAGCGGCGTAATACTAACATTAAGAGAACTGGGTGCAAAGCATGCCTCAAGATTCATTATGTGAAGGAGAGCAATAGATATGAGGTATACAAATTCATTGAATGGCATAATCATGTTTTACTAGATAAGGATGAGAGGATTTTCTTACGTTCTAGTAGACAACTAAGTTTTGTGGATCAAAAGAATGTTTTTAATTCTTGTAGTCAAAAGATTGGTGTTATAAAGGGTCAGAGGATTCGTAATGCAATGATCGGTGGCAGTCGTAAATCTGGTGGTACTAAGAGGGACTACCATAATTATCGTCGGGATATGAGTTCATTTGTAGGGAACAAAGATGCACAGATGTTAATAAACACAATGGCCAGTCGTCAGAATATGTGTCCTGACTATTTCTTCGAGTTCATGTGTCAAGATAACGAGTTACATGCGGTTTTTTGGGCCGACGAGACTGCTAGATTGAATTATAAGGAATTTGGTGACGTCATATCATTCGATGCTACATTCCGAACCAACGTGTGAGTCCTTTTTTTGTTGTATATATTTAATAGTGATTTTTCTTTTTAATTAAATGATTATTCCTTTAATTTTGGTTTTTTTCATGTGACAGTCATGCAATGAGTTTTGTACCTTTTGTGGCTATTGACAACCATAAAAAAACCATTGTGGTTGGAGCTGCTCTGATAGCAGGAGAAAACGCTGAAAATTACAAGTGGATCCTCAAGGCGTTTCTTAAAGCTCAAGGTCGTCCCCCGTTATTTGTTATTACTGATCAGTGTCTTGCAATGAAGCAAGCCATTCCCGCTATCTTCCCTGATAGCAAGCATCGTCTATGCATGTGGCATATTACTAAGAAGGTTGATGGGAAGGTAAGTTTGTATTCATAATATTTTACTTTTATTTTTAAAAAAAATAATGGGTTAACCTAAATTTACTTTTTTTATTGATTTGTAGATTAGTGTGTACCTCAAACATAAAACGTCTTTTGTTGCTGATTTTAACAATCTTGTGTGGGGTGTGAATTTGGACCCTGTTGTTTTTGAGGTAAGGTGGGGGGAAATGATGGAAACGTATGATTTGGCGGCTGATTCATGGTTTTTAGATATGTATGAGATCAGGTATTCATGGATACCTGCATACTTTAAAGATGCACCCATGTCTGGCTTAATGAAAACCACATCGAGATCGGAAAGCATTAATGCCTTTTTTAATGTGTTCCATGCCTTTTTCCATGACCTTGTTATCTTTCTTCGTTCTTTTGACAACGCCATTGAAGAACGAAGGGCTGAAAATGCTGCCGAACAAGTTAAGACCAAATCCACCGTACCACGTATTGTTACTCCTAGTGGACTTGAGGAACACGCAGCTCAGGTGTATACGTGTACCATATTTTTTGAGTTCCAGAAAGAGTTGTGTGAAGGAATGTACGAATGCTTGTGGGACGGAACTACGGAGGTCGGTGGTAATAAGGTTATTTCCATTACGGAAGAAAATGATGGAGGAGAGGTGATATCAAGACATACCGTAAGTAACTTATACATTATGTTATATTTAAAGTGTATATTTAAGCATCATGATGATTAGTATTTATGAATTATTCAACAGGTGGTTCGTGATATGAATGTTGGAACCATTGATTGCAGCTGTAATTTTTTTGTTCGAAATGGCATTTTATGTCGTCATGCTTTGAAGGTTTTAGTGAACGAGAAAGCAAAGGTTATTCCTGACCGTTACATTATGAGACGTTGGCGACGTGATTTGGTTCCAGTTGAGTGGTTACCCGCTAAAAGTCTGGTACGGTGAAGTCGATGTTGAATCTGAAAACATGATGGGTGATGCACAATTGTTGGTAGAGGGTATTTTCGAGCGTATTAGGAGCGATAAGGATTCCCTTTCATCATTTATTCAATTGCCTAAGAAATACAAGGATGACATTGCTGTTGAGGCCCCGCGACGTAGCAATCGTGAAAGGAGGATTGCCAATATTCAAGAATTCATGGGTGTTTCTGATGTCGAGAATTTGCAGGTGTTACCACCGTCCGGTGTCCGTAACAAAGGTTGTGGCACAGGTAAGAGACTAATTGGTGCACGCGAAAAAGCAATAAAAAAGGCCAAACAACCAAAGAGGGTATGCAGGAAATGTGGACAGTTAGCACAACATGACTCGCGTAATTGTCCCAATGCATGAATGTTTTATTTTGTTGCATGATGTTTTTGGACCTTTTTGAGTTTTTTGTCTTTGTTTTATCATGGTTTTATAAGGATGTGGCTACTGGTATTTTTTATGGATTTAATATGAATTTAATTTTCCTTTAAAACCTTTATTAGGTATTTAGTTGTTTGTATTACTAGATTTTTTTATTGGTTGGTAGTCCAATTTATTTTTTGTTTTCACTGAATCAGATGTTATTTAGTTTAATGATGTTGTTTGTAAGTAAGGATGTTTTTAATGAATCTTATGATTGTGAATTTTGTTCTGATTCTGATTGTCTCCACTCGCTGATAATTTTTAAACTTAGGTAGCGGTTGTTTTTTGTTGATCATCATAATTCGTTACTTGGAAAACCGTATGTAAGGTTTGTGCGTTTTATGTCATTGAAAACGTTATAGAAGGATTATAATATTCGCTTTTTTAATCATGTTGTTAATTTCCTAAATATGGTTGAAAATCATGTTTACAAAGTGTTATTAAATATAATGATTCTGATTCTTTTTTCCAATTACTGGTCTTTTTTATTTTGTTTTTATTCAATCACTTATGTAAATTTCTTGTTTTGGTTTGATAATAAATAAGTTAGGGTGTTCTTTATGTGTTTCAGGAACACATTTAAGTATGATAGCCACTTTTATCATCTTTTGTTCACGCTCATGTCATGAATGGATTTTATTTTAAATGACAGTGCACTTCCACGCAGGTTATTCCAAGCATGTAATGGTCAGCAAAAATAAATTACTACAGACATAAAATATTATGAAATCAAAACAAACAATGATTTTTCAAAACCAAGTGGATCAAAACCATAATTTTTTAAAGACCATTATAATCATTTAATTCACATAAATAAAATCAAAGCCTTCCATCATTCAAAAACAAATAAAGCTTAATAATAGACCCAAAATGAAAGTTATCCATCAAACCAAAACATTAAAACCACAAAAGTATAACGGCATTCAAAGTTTAACATGAAACTAAAATATCAAAGAGACATTAAATCCAACCAACCAATAAAAGTGATTCATCAAAGTTGTTAAGCGTTATGAAACTGATCAAAGTCGTTCCCAACGACTATCTTTTGCTTGCCGGATTAGTTCTTTCTTTATGTCCGCATCCATGTTTGTGATTCTCGCGATCTCCTTAAGCACGTCACCCCTTTTCAGGCTTTGGCCATGTTTTGCGATCTTCGTTGTGTACTTTTTGCGAAGATCAGCCAATTGATTCGTTTGTCGTTGGCCTTCTTCCATGAATCCTAGCTTCCAATATCGCACATCTCCCATAAACGACTCCATCACTCGCATTGTGAACACCCCACTGTCATGAGTATTGTGGCTTGTTTGCCAATCCATCTCTAACCTCTCTTGCTCTACTGCGAGAAGTTGTTGTGCCGATGAATGTCCCAGATTGTACAAGTGTTTCACCATCATTCTTTGCTGTAGGATAATAATTAAATATCAATCATAAAATCATGTATATATAAATGATAAACATAATTTTTATCATTAATTACCAGGACGTCTGTAATTCCACCGTATCTTTTTTCAGCTCCTCTCCTTTATATTGTTTCCATTTCCTGTTGTCTATTATAAGAAATGATGGTGCCTTTACGTTTATAACTACTAGATAGTAGTATGCACCGTCCAACATCGGAAAAAACGCCTGTGAAGATGTCATCCAGTTATATAAACTAAAATCAACTAAGTTGAAATTGAGACGTTGTCATTAAATTTCACTATATAGGTACCAGATCAATTTCCTTTAATTTTTGTATATGGCCCTGACAATGCCTAGTTGTCGAAGCTATTGCCTGTCTGAAAACATTGTATTGTTCGTCAATGTTGTAGCATCGTGAACGCAACATGTGATCCATCTGTCATACCAATGTGTTAACACCAAAAAGTGGAATTAATTTATTTTAATTAAATTGTTATACTCACCATTATATCAATTCTGAAATAGTATCGTCTCGGAGAGTTCCTGCTTCTAAATCGCTCCTCAAAGTTTAGGATTGATGTCCACGCATTGATAACTGATGTGTCAAGAGTCATATCACTCACCGCCAATGATTCCATCCCTTTCCTTGTGATGTGTGTGCAGTTAATTGCACTGAAAACTGTGTCACTGTCATGCAACAAACATTAATATTATATAGTTAGGCACTAAATAGTTATTGTTTTGATGAGAAGTACATTAAGATGTAATGTTAAAAACTTACATAATCATGAGAATTACAGATATATTAGCCTTCCTATTTTTTTCAGATTAATGTTCATTAGTTACATTATTTTTTTTTTGAATCAGCAGAATAGTCATACCATTACCAACCAAAACAAGGTATAACAACAAAAATGATGATTTCCATAATTCCGTTAACCACCCAAAAAGCATGAATTAATGTATCATGAAGTCATTAATAGGTAATTACATCATGATTAATATTTTGTAAAATCTCTATATGTGAGATTCATGAATACATAAGAACATCATGATTACTACAGGTCTAAATTTCATAATCGTGTTATCTAGACATAAATTATCAGTTAATGGACCACAGATTCATGAATAGTTCACAATATCATGATTACTAAATGTACTAAGTCCATAATCATGTTAAGTACACAGGATTAATGAATTATTGGAACAAAGATTCATGAATAGGTGACAATATCATGATGAGTACATGTACAAAGTCAATAATAGTCAACAATCCTGGCTACATATAATTAAAGAATTAGTGGACAACAGATTGATCAGTACGTCACAATTACATTAGTAGTACATTTATAAAGTCCATAAACATGTTTAGTACACATATATCATGATTTAATGTATCACAGACCAAATAGTAGGTTCAAATATAATGATTACCACATTTATAAATAACAAATACATGTTAATTACACATATATCATGAATCTGTTGGATCATATATTAATTAATAGTTCACAATATGAATATTTATGCATTAATAAAGACAATATTCATTAAAGGTGCGAAAAGGCTTACAACTTGCTGCTGAACATTGCGATTGCCCAATCATGTACTTTATCGTCCTCGCTTGATACGTTGAAATCAACCACCCTTACCACATACGGAGATTTTAGGTGGTCCCCTGGTTTAACATCTCTTCTTGAAGCTCTTCCCATGATGTTTTTTTTCCTCTGCTCTTTGTATTATCGGGTAACTGTGACCGTCCCTCAAAAAATCATTGCATTCTTTCTTTGGTTCTATGGGCTTAACTTTTCCCTTACCTTCTCGTTTCATTTCATCTTTCTTAACATATTTCACCACACTTAGGGCACCCCCGTCCTTAATTGGACTGATTCCCATATCAAAACATAGGGGGTCGAATTCCTTTATTTTTTTTATCTACATTAACTTCAATGCTTTGGCTACCCGATCCCGACCCACCTATAATTGAACTAACAACCTTGCCTTTGACTGATCCCACAATGTTCACTGGAGTAACTTCAGTGTTAAAGTTAGAAGGGTCTTTAGTGTCCAATGATTTTTTGCATTTTGACCCTTCTACTGACCTCATTGACTCATCAACTTCCTTAATGAAGGTTGGACTTTCCCACATTTTATCGAATGGGTCATCTTGAAGTTTGCTTAAAACGATGCAAGTTGAGGGACTTACCGGGGGTGAATCATTGACTGTTGCACCTTGGTCATGTTTGCTGTGTAACTCAGTGCTGAACATCATCTTTACCTCTTCTTTAAGGGAAATGATTTCACCATCATCTTTATACTTTGACATCGCACTCTCTAAATCAATGTCGACACTAACCTTGAGTGCTATTATCTTTGATATCTTATCGTGTATATCTTTGATCAATGTCTGAAAATAGGTTGATAATTGAATTATTAACTATATTAAGAATAATTATGAATTTGCACAAGTTCTTACCTGTTTTGATGAAACATCATCCATTAGACTATCCTTATTCGTTTCATATAAGTTTGCCTGTCGCATGTTTGATGCAACTTGCACTGTAGCATCCCGTTTTGTCAGCTCTTTATTCTTTCTATGTGTAGATGGTGAATCTTCTTTTTGCCTTTCCATGTTTTGAAATTCAGTGTTACCTATCTTTTTCAGCAATCCCATGCTCGCATCCATTCCTGATATATCCACACTCTCAACCCTGTTTGATGTATCATTTTTGCTCTCTTTCATGTTACCCTCGGCTGTGTTCATCGAAATATTTTCTGCGACAGTTCCATGATTCAAGATATTCTTCAGTGGTAGCAAACCAAAACCGCCATTTTGCAACTCTGGCCTCTCTCTTTTCTTCAGCATTCCCATATTCCAAACACAGATTGGCAGGCCTGTTTTATCAAACTTATCTGTTGGACTAATAGTTGAGTCCACGTATAGTAGCTTCAAAATTAAAACAAATATCAATATATTTTTGTTATGTAAATTCATTAAATATAAATTTCAAGGTAACTGTTATAACTGACCGTGAGGTATGTCAACGGGCCTGAGTAGAAACAGAGCAAGTTATCTCTTCGCCATCTTTGTTTGTTGGACTTCACTTTGTCGTACAAGAACTTGTACCAATCAACTTTCACAATCATATCTTCACTTTTCAGTTTGGACAGAAAGTTCAAGTTTACGGTGCCCTTACTATTACCCTCAATCAGCATGTTAACAAACAATACAAGGAAGTTGATCTTGAAATGGAATCCGGAATCTTTTGTCCTTTTTATTAGTTCAACCACATGATTCGGCCGTATCTTTGGTACGTTGAATTGCTTTTTCCAAACAGCAATGAGGTTCTCGTCAGCTGGCACGTCAGTTTCAGCAAGTAAATCTATCCCTCCAGTCGGTAATCCGGTTAAGTTGTGAATTGAATCTACTGTAACTGGAATAAGCCCGTTGGTGACCCTTATAACCATTTCTGTTGGGTCAAGACTATCCACAATGAAGAACCCTAGTTTCGATGGCACCCCGTCTATGTCCATACCTAGCAAGGACTCTAATCCCATTTTGATAACCGTTGAACGTTGTTCGTTGTTCAATTTCCCAATTGTCTCATGCAAAGCCTTTGGTGAAGTCCTTGTTCTCAATACTTCCAAACCTCGTTTTAGCCGCGAACTAGAATTCTGAATAAGCTGTGTCAGCCTTTTTTTCTCTTTGTTTTTTTGAATCGATCTCGTTAGCTTCGTTTTAATCCGGCTATTCATTATGGACTTCTGAGATCCTGTTTTAATCGTGGTGTATGTAATATAATTAGGTCTAAAAAATATAATTCATTTAAATCATTAGTTGAACGTCTAATAACTTACAAAGTAGAGCGTACCTGCTTTTTTTCCTGATTCATGCTTCTTAGCATTAGTGTTTTCCTTTACTTGTGGTGTTTGCATATCCATACTCCTACTAGTACTGCTTCTTGTTCTCCTTGAGCAACTTGCAGAATCAACCTCACGATCTGACAAGAATATTTAGTCAGTATAGTTTCACTTATGTTTATTTTCTTTGTAGCCATCAAAGTTATAAAAAATGTTTCAGAATGATCTTACGTTTCCGTTTCTTCAGATCTGATTCATTTTCTGTATCCACACCTTTTATAGTTCCTGTTCATGCACCATTAAAATTTTCAACAACTTCCTAAATTATATTACTTGGTGTATGGTTTTTTTATCTCGAGTAGTACCTTTCCCTGTTTCAGTTTCTGTCACTGTCAATTCTTCCATTAGTAGCTCAACCCCTGGCACGTTCATGTTGTCCGAATCAATGGGTTTGTCTACAAAGATAGTAAACAACATCACAAATTATTTTTATATAATATTAACATATTATATTCACCACTAAAACAGCTTCACAATATCATCATAAATTAGTTACTACCTTTTCTCTTCCTGGAACGTCGAACACTTTTTGAATTTTGAGTATCCACTTTCATTTTAGCTGCTGTTGGACATGTATGCCCACAATTAGTTATAAAATTTGCTCATGGGTATGTTGTGAATCATGAATATCAGATTATCATATGTAACCGGTGTCATTCTTTAGTAGCAAATAAATGCAGGCGAAACAAGCAAGATGAGCACATGGAAAACAATTTAAGAAAGCACCAACAATGGTAAATTAATGAGGAAAATAAAATTTTCAAAAAAATAACCAATTTGTGAATCATGAATTAACCAAGTTGTGAATCATGAATCTTAGATTACCTGCTGTAAGTTGTGAATCATGTAACTCATAGATACATAGGATTCATAGATTTTGCATAGTATGAATACACATGAATACTGAATCATCAAAACATACTATTGAATCATAAAACTTAAACAAAATATTTGAAAAATCATACAACAAAGACTATGATAATGAATACCTTCAAACATCCATCAATACATACGATTCATGAAGAGAACACAGTTGTGAATCATGAATCTTAGATTACCTGCTGTAAGTTGTGAATCATGTAACTCATAGATACATAGGATTCATAGATTTTGCATAGTATGAATACACATGAATACTGAATCATCAAAACATACTATTGATTCATAAAACTTAAACAAAATATTTGAACAATCATGTGACAAAGACTATGATAATGAATACCTTCAAACATCCATCAATACATACGATTCATGAAGAGAACACAGTATGAACCATGAATATTTGATAACTTTTTCCCTCATGAATACACATGTAAAATGAATCAACACAAAAAAATTATTGTCCAATCACTATTACATAACGTTCTTTTTAACAGAAACAACATTCGTATCACAAAATCCCCAAATTTAATTATTCTGATGACTTTAATTTCCATTTTATGCTAAACCAACTTCGTTCGTAGTTGTTTAGTGCTTTAAATGTATGAAATAAATTTATGAAAATTTCAGTTATATCAAACCCATAAAAATCGCATTCAAGATGAATAATGATGCAGTAATAGAAACTCAGGAAAAATGTCATACCTTGTTGTTGCTCTATGTCCATAGCAACTTCATTTTCCACCGATTCATTGTTCGGATCATTCTCCATGTCCACCAACAGAGGATTGTCTTTTGTGTTTGTGAAAATTGAGAATGAGTGCTTTAGCCTTATTCTTTCGCTTGGACGTCTCACTGAAAATCGAAATAACCCTAGAATCATTGTAATGTCGAATGCAATATATACCAAAAAAAAAACCCTAACAATCTCACCTCTGTTTGGATGCATGTAGCCCTCCATCAAAATGTTTTGATTTGGTCGATTTTAGTCGAAATTCCCTCAGAAAACAGTATCAAAATGAATCGGCAATTTAATCGGGATATTGATCCCGTGATTTTAGGTGATTACTATCGGAGAAGATGGTGAGACGATGGGGAGAGTGTTTATGACCAATATAACCCTGCCCGCCTATTTTGTGTATGAAATTAATTAAAAAATAACAAGTAATTACAATGAATGCCACCGGATTAATCCCTATCGTCCATCAATCAATCATATGGTAATCAGATAGTTTGCATAGTGTGTACAAATACAGTGGTTTGTAAAAAATATTGACCCTATATATATATATATATATATATATATATATATATATATATAGGGTGCGTTTATTTTGCAAACCAAACAGTTTGTACAAACTTTGCAAACCACTATATTAGGCAACAACAAATATATTTATGGTAATTATTATCATTCATTAATAATGATTGTGATATATATGGAAGACAATTAAATTCATTAATTATGATCATGACTTTAGATTAGGAAACATAATAAAATCCGATATTTATTAGACTTGATGAACGGCTAAGATTGGTTTGTATAGTTTGTACGAATTGCTTGGTTTGCAAAATATCATGTTGGAGTTGTTGGGAAGCTGAGAACAAATAATTCACATATGGTTTATAATTATGATTGTTGAATTGCTTTACTTGTGCTGGTTGTTGTTTTGGGTTACTATAACAGATAAAAGATGAGCATCTGAAACATGTCTATTGGGAGTTGCACTTCAAGCGCATATACTGAAATAATGGCATACTGTGTTATTAAATTGTATGTTGTTGGTTTTATGGTGCATTTGTGGACCGCTATTAGATTTATGATGTTGCTGGTGATGCGATAATCTAAATTAGTTGTCGTTGTGAATATAAGATACTAAAGATTCACTTCCAAAAGATCAGTTGAAACATCTTGATGTTGATAATTACATTTCTTTTTTTGAGAAACTGTAGAAAAGTAGTTGGATTTGTTATAGAAAAACCCAATTTGTTACTTTTTTTGATTGATAATCATACCGATTGAGTCATGTTAACATGTTGAAGGTGTAAAAAGATTGGTATAACAAGTTTTGCCAAAGAATAAAACTGGATTATCCTCTTAATATCTTTTGCTTATTTATCAATTCTCCTAAAAAGGATAAACTGTAAGTACATTCATTCTTTGTTTTTCACTAACAAATCTAAATAGTTTGTCCTAGGTAAGTTTTAACGGTTAAAGTAAGACGATTCTTTTACTTGATGACATCTGTCTAAATAAAATACTTATTTGTCTATACTATACATTTGTAGCTAAATGAGTGAACGAGATGAAAGCATAACTCATAAAAGCATCAAGTGTCAAGGTTTTTACTTGATGGAAGAATATATCCAAGGTTTATCCATGTTCAATTTTAAGAGATATGTCAAGGTACCCACTAAAACTTCATGTATCTTGTTGATTTTGACGCATTTTCTTATGTTGATGCATTATCGGGTACTATATTTGATATCAATTGCTATTTTACTAGTGGATTAATGATGCATGAGTTAGTGTTGCAACATTGTGCATTATCAATTTAAACACTTCCAACCGGGTTAAGTTGCACCTTTCACATATTTACGAAAATTAGTGTCGTTTTTTATATACATTAATTGCACAACTTTCATGTATTAACTGGTTGTGTAATAAAAGTACAATTAGTGTCTGGTTTTTTCATGTAGATAGAACATATTAAAATTATTAAATTAGTGCTACTGGTATTGTTCAATTGTGTACTCTCTCCCGCGTTGTAATTGCTTCTAAGATACAACTTTCCTATATAGAACAAACAATGCAACAAATATACAGTTACCGTTTCGTTTAAAGTTTTACACGATGTTTTTTGCATCCTAATAATGGAGTTTGTTAGGCTTAATGATTATGTATGTTGTGTACTACAAAACAAAGAGGCTTCACCGATGGATTTTTTCTTCCAGTAAATTTCGAAGAATTACCGACGGATTTTCAATCATTGAAAATCCGTCGGTAATCGATACGCCGGTAACCACAATTTCGGTGATGGCTTTTTTCAGGCGGATCACTGTCAGATTTTTCCATCAGCGAAGCCTCTTAGTTTTGTAGTGGTGGGAGTCCGTAGATACAAAAAGCAATGATACCGTATGTCTTTTCATGAGTGTCTTCTTTAAATAATTTACATCTAAAACACCCACCATATACTCATTGTATTACATTCCATCTAATTAGTTGTCAATTACCAAATTATGTTTCATCTTAGGGTTTGTTTGTTTACCTCTTAATAGTTCCATTAAGAGGCAACCTCTGAATCGTTCAAAGGTGAATCTTGTTTGGTAAAAAAAGTGTCTCTTAATGGTTCTAAAATCCTCTGAATGATTTAGCATCTTGGGCCTCCCTTAACCATTCAGCACCCAAATTTCATTCTAAACAATTACCAAACAACTATATTTCATTTTGCACTATATCATAAAATCCTCTTAATCATTCTGCACCAAACTATTCAGCAACCACCAAACAACCCCTTAGCTTAGTATCATATTTTTTAACAAAAAGAATTCGTTACCGCGCAACGCGCGGTCCACACACTAGTATTAATAAGAACAAAACACATTCATTTTGTTGTTGTTCGCACTTATTGCAAATGGTTAAGAGACTTAAAGTTATAAAACTATGGTTATAAAAATTAAGTTATAAAACCTATTGATAAAAGTTGCTGACCATGTAAGATCATCTCCAATAAACCCTCTATTTTACTCTCTAAAACATCTCCAATGAACTCTCTATTTTACTCTATATAATAGATAAATGAATAGTAACTCTCTAAATATAGATGAGCACTATTCATACTCTCTATTTTCTTCTAGGGTAGAAAAAGAGAATATGCTTGCAAAATTCTCTTTTAAATGAGAAAATAGAGCAATATATTGGAGAAGACATAACACATCCTCTATTTTTTACTCTATAATAGAGAGTAAAATAGAGAATTACATTGGAGATGCCTTAAACTACTGGCACCTTGGCTATGGTTTTATCCTCGTTGAATATAAAGTGGGATTTAATTGTAAATGGTGTCAAAGAACGTATTTTTGTATCAAAATAAAAATATTGCTTGTATAAGTTTAGGTGATCCACTCTTTTGTTTTGTTTTACCATAAGTATGAAAACTCTTTCAATGATCATGTACATCACTCAAGATTGTCTGCTTAAATGATATTGATGACCGTGAATTTACATAAATCCATCAAAAAGTTCCTTTTATGTGATTGGAAACATGTTAAACATACAAAGAGCAATGTATGTTGTTTAAACTATTGGCAAAAGGCTAATGGTGGTGGTGAAGAACTCGATTTCCATGTGTTCTCACATACCAGAAGGAGAAGGATAGCAGATATGTGTCGGACTCCACCATCGCCACCATGGAACTCAGATTCATGTTTGGGGTTTGATTTTGTGTTTTTAACTTTGGGTTCAGGGCTTGTTCTTGTTATTAGGCGGGGGAGATGATATAGGGTTAGACGGGGTTCACGGAAGAAGACATGAAGGTTTTTTGTTTCCAAATCTTCCGATGGGTTTTAAGAGTTGAAAAGTTATAAAAGCTTAAAACGACAAAAGTACCCATCATGTGTTGTGCACATGGGCACTTTAAGGGAGAGAAATCACACAAAGTTAGTTTTAGGGACCCAAGCGTTATAAAATGCAAACCATGAGGATATATAATCCATAGATATTTCAAAGTTGGGACGTTGACTGTTAAAACACATAAACCACAAGAACCGAATATGTAATTTACTCTAAATATTATAAAGAAATAACATCTCTTTGTATTGGTTTGGGTCCCGGGTAAAAGGCGGTAGGGTCCAACTAATTAAAAAAACATAAACGACACATTTCGATTGAGTTAACAGAATATGTTCAGTTTTAATATAATTATCATAACAAAAATTAGAAATTTTAATTTTTGCGTTTTTTCAAGAGATGGTTACTTGTAGACCAAGTTACGTTTTCTTAAGTGGATTATTGTTTACATATTATTTGAACTTTTAAAACATGATTGTTACTAAATAAACTATAAGTAAAATATTACAAATATAAAAGCTTTTTTTGGTTCATAACCTATTTGACGTGTATAATTTGATCTTAGCCAAAAGGTTGAAAAAGATACGTTGTTCAACATATCTAACGAATATTTGAATTTAACAACCATCATTGTCATTTCCACCAACTCCTTTAGAATACAAAAAAGTCACGATGCATTGATGCAAACACAACTGTTTCTATACCTCTCAGACGTGCTTACCTTAAACTCATATCTTTTAGGACACAAATTGTCCTAATTATATGATAGTTTTGTAAAGGTTTATAAGTGTAATATGAGCTTGGGTTTAGGAAATATGGATTTAGGCTTAAGTGTGTAACAAGGGAGTATATATAGGATGTGTGTGTGTAATTAGGTAATGAGATCATTTACAATGTAGCTTAATGGTGTAGTATGTGTGTTTTAGAGAGAGAACCATTCTCTCTCTAGGTAGTTCTCTTCATATAGGTAGTTCTCTTCATATGGATAATACACCATATTTCCCTTATATCTCATCTTGTTACTCTATCTCATGATTAATTGAATTGTTGTTTGTTCAAATGGGACTAACCATATCCAACAAGCAATCATGCATGAAAAGAATATATATGTATACATATAACGAAAGAAATAGTGGTAAGATCAAATAAGAAGACGGTCTATTTATGAGAAGGTAAGAAGTTTCAATATCACATGTGATACCACATGTCGAAAGGGATCCGGACGACTTGGCCAACATGACAAAAGGTCGCAGTAAAGATTGTCGACTTATTTACTGTCGCTAAACGCAACATATTTGTATTATATGTAATTACGTGTCTTTGATCACATGTGATCTTAGAACTTCCTAATTTTTCACAAATTGACTGAATTCTCGTTTATTCTCTCTCTCTCTCTATCTCTCTCTCTCTCTCTCTATCTATATATATATATATAGGGTACAAATCAAATACAAACCATGTATTTGATGCACCCCTTACAAACCACAGTCTGCATATGTGCAGACTGGTTCTGCATATATGCATTGTCCCATACGAATGTATGTCCATTATATATATATTCTTGCACGTATTTATATGCATATATGCAGAACCAGTCTGCACATATGCAGACTGTGGTTTGTAAGAGGTGCAACAAATGCAAGGTTTGCATTTTACGGAGCCTCTCTCTCTCTCTCTCTCTCTATATATATATATATATAGGTGTACTCTGTACTAGATAAACCTGAACTTGGAGTCGTGTTCTATAATCAACAGAAGATGAAGAGATTCCTGAGGATCACTGAAGTAAACAAATCCTACGACGGAACGTTCAAGATGATTCAGATTCAGTTAGAGAGTAAACTCAGGCTTGATGAAAAGGAGGAAGTCAAGCTGAAGCCCAAGGAGATGAAACTAATCAACCAAGCCCTAGAAGCCATCAATAACAGAATAGAGTATCGGAACGCACTAAGGCGCTTTGAAATCATTTTTGGGATAAGGAAGAGATTCATCGCTCCGGAACAAGCCTAAATTTTTGTTGCCTCAACTTTGATTCAAAGGGGGAGAATGTTAGTGCCAAATTTACCTAATTGTATCAAGTTGAGGGTCTAATTAGTAACTTTGTTATTTACCTAGTATAAATAGGATTTATCTTGTATTTTCCTATTATGTCATTCCAAGTACTATTGCATTTCACTCTAGATTCATCATATTGTACTTATAGATTATTGAGCTAATGAGAGGGATGACATCTTTAAAATATTCATTGTGTTGATTGCTTGTTCTGGGATCACAATGACGATAGTTCCAACGACTATGCCATGAGGCACAATGGCATGTCAAGGTCCCCCCGGTCATGTACCAATCTCAGTACGTCTCACGTGATAGTGTCCTACGACCATGCCAGTTTGCACAAATGTCGGGCAATGGTAGTAACCAATTTCTCATTCCTAAACCACAAAGGGTGGTAATGTGATGGATAAGAATAATAGAATGATAAAATTAATTTGGGTTTGAATCTTGTCATTTACATATATGTTTGTGGTCACATGAAAATTTATGCCAGGGCACGTTTGTTAGTGCTTAATTATGATTGTACCAAGTAGAGGGACCTAATATGTCATTGTTCCATACTAGTCATAGGTATATAATGTTTGCTTATTTCCTCTTTAGGAATTAGGTCATCTTCCACACATAGTAGCCACACACACAAGTTCTTGCATTGCATTCATCATTGTGAGCTACTTGATCATATTGAATATAGAGATGGATTCCTTTATTGTTTATATGGATTGATTACTTGTTCTGGGATCACAATTGGTATCAGAGCTTGTATATCACATTGATCAGATTAGGATTGTTAGGGTTTTTGCAAAAGTTGAGTGTTCTTCATATTTTTCATCTTTTTGGTTGATTTTAGCCATTAGATTCTTCTAATGGATTAGAATCGATCAAGAGTTGTTAGTGGACTATTCCTGAGTGTTTTTATTCCGCAAAATCACTAGGTTTGTAGCTCAGATTGTGCATTTACCCATTTTCGGACTTTTGTATTTCTGCACTCTGTTTTGCATCGAAAAACCACTTTCTGTTGGTTTTTGGACAAAACACGAAGCATTAAAGTTGCCCGGAATAGTGTCACGAACCTGTGTACCAAATTTCAGCCTTATCCAATTAGTTTTGAAGAGTCGACTCAAGAACACCTTGAATCTTCATAACTATCTGTCAGGATCGATTCTTAACAAGAATTAAACTTCTTAGAAACAGAATTTAGAGAATCTTGCGGAATAGAACTCTAAAATAATTAAAGAACAATCAATAGAATTCAACACACTGTATATATCAAACTGTATTACTCACAAGCTTTACACCAAACCTCAATCTTGTTGAACAGGCTCAACAAGACGATTTCTACTTCTCTAGAAATAGGGTTCTTACACCTTGATGTTAATTCACTCTTGAATGAATATCGAATTCTGTATACTATCTATCTTCTATCGTATATCTCTCATGTATTCTCGTGTTCTCTAATAGCTATCTATCAATACTATTTATACAAAGGTAATTACAAGATAACTATCAAAAGTAAATTGATCTTCTGAATCTTCGTTAAACATATCTTGATCAATTCCTTCTTTGTCTCCAAAAGTATCGCATACCAAACTTATCAAGTCAGCAGCATTAACGATGATTTGGCTCAGCAGCATTAACGACCTTCAGCAGTATTAACCTTCACATTCTTCAAGCAGTAGTAACTCAGCTCAGCAGTACTAATCATGTCTAGCAGTAGTAACTTCTTCTAGCAGTAGTAATTTCTTCTAGCAGTAGTAACTTCTTCTAGCAGTAGTAACTTCTTCTAGCAGTAGTAACTTCTTCTAGCAGTAGTAACTTCTTCTAGCAGTAGTAACTTCTTCTAGCAGTAGTAACCTTGCCTAGCAGTAGTAACAAAGAACTGGCAGTAGTAATGTAGACTTAGCAGTACTAACCATACTTAGCATATCTTCAATTCCCAACAATCTCCCCCTAACTTGACTTTTAGGAAAAGAAGTCAAGTTCTTCAGATGATGCTTCCAAAACTTAGTCATCATGTACACACAGATTAGGACTTAAACCTAGACTCTGATTGAGAATCCTTTTTACCAAGAATCTACCCATTGCTGAATCCTTGTTGCAGGTCAGCTTAGTATGTAACATTCCTTGCAGCCTCTTCATGCTGTGATTGTATATTTCATCCACCAGATAGTATTCTTGAGTTGCAGAGTCAAGTGAGATGACATATACTCCACAGTTTTCATAGAGCATCCAGTTGGTAATGGCTTGAAACTGTGTGTTTATCCTATGCTGAACTGCTTCAGGTTTGAACATTTGGCACAAGAATTCAAGTACCATTTTAGAGATTGACATCCCTTGCTCAGTCAGCATGTTTTCATATATCCTCATCCCAACTTTGAACATCTCTTCTAAGTCTGATCTTGAGCAAGTTCTGACAATTTTTCCCCAAGTTGAAAAGACTTCAAATTTTCCATCTGCTCTTTTTATCCTAATGAACTCCTTTCTACCATCTTTCAAAGTGTCCCAAAAGATGATTTCAGGAGCCTTAGATGATATTGGTTCAGCCTGAAGTGGAATTGGGTTAGAGTCAACACTAGTAATGTACAAATCACATTGGGCATCAGTTTGTGATTGCACATTGCTTGATTGCCCTGATGGAGTTGCCACTTCTTCTTCAGCAACTTTTGGATCAGATTTTTCTTTCACTGTTTCCTCCTGGGCCTCTTCTGCAGATGACTCCACCCTTGGCTTCTTTTCATTTTTCTTCTTTGAAGTTATGGGCTGGGTTCTTGGTCTTTTCTTGGACATCATCTTGGTTCTTTTAAGAGTTTTAACAGCTTCAGGAGTTGGTTCAGCTGCTTTAAGTTTTTCAGCAGCAATAACCATTTCTGCTGCTATGGCTGTTACTGCTTCTCTTAGAACATGTAATGATGCTGCTTCAACACTGTTCTTCACAATCCAGTATATTTCTTCATCTATTTCAGCTTGAGTTGTAGTTACTGCTTCCTGCTCAGTTTCTGCTGCTTTTTCTGTTTGGCCTTCAGCAGCATTAACTGTTTCTGCTGCTTGTTCAAACTCAGCAGCATTAACAGTTTCTGCTGCTGTGGTTTCTGCTGCTTTAACACACTCTTCCCCCTTTTCTGTCTCCCCCTTATTCTGTGCACTGGACTCCCCCTTAAGCTGTGCATAATCCATTTCCATCTCAGTCTCCATGTGAACAGTCTCCCCCTCAATTTGTGGACCCTTCATTTTCAGTTCTGCTTCTGACTCTGACTCCCCCTTTTTGGGAGCATCATCAGCTGGAATTCTTTTTCTCAGCACAAATCTTGCCTTTTTCCTTCTGTGCAACAACTTGGTGACCATCTTCTTGAGCTTCTCAATTTGAGACTGTTGGTAGGTGACCACAGTCTTAAGTTGCTCAATCTCTTTCTTTTGTGCCATAACATCCAAGTTGATATTCCCTATGGTTTCCATCAATTCCTCATAGTTATATCTATCCTCGCCTTGTTTAGAAGTGTTTACCTTCTTTAAAGGATCCTTGGAAGTTTTAGCAGAAGCCTTCTGCCTAGCAGAAGCACTAACTGCCCCCTTGGTTTCTTGGCACCTGGGTCCTCCTAATGATTTCTCATTTAGAGTTGCCATGGGGAAGGTCTTATTTATGTTACCACTGTCCTTCTCTGTGCTAGCAGAAGTAGTGGCAGCCTTAGCACCCATATGGTCATCCTTCTCCTTAGAGACCACCTTCTTGGGGTTGGGAGACACCCCTGTGGTTTCCCTGTTGATATTCTCAA
Organism: Saussurea involucrata; assembly: GCA_033807775.1. Lineage (NCBI taxonomy): Eukaryota > Viridiplantae > Streptophyta > Magnoliopsida > Asterales > Asteraceae > Saussurea > Saussurea involucrata. Next base: position 5,666,747 of record CM066313.1, on the reverse strand, counting down.
TTGGAGAATGCTCCAACTGAGGGCTTAAAGGCTTAGGGCTCTGAGTAGGTAAATCAAGGGAAGGAACCTTGTGCACCTTTCTTCTTTGAAACCTTTTGGTGATTGTGGGAGTGGGTTGTTCAAGAATGGACTGAGGGATGTCTTTTGAGATGGAAGGTTGGGATTGGTCATCAGTGGGTTGATCTAATGAGGGCCTTGATCCTGATGCCATACCTTCAGAGGGGTGGGACACAACCATCATTGTAGAGAACAATGGTGTGTCAACTCCTTCCGAGTCCCTAGGAAGTCTTTTCATATTTGAAAAAACCTTCCCTTTAGGGGATTTGGGTACATATACCTCAGTAAACTGAGGTAAGTCCATCAATTCCTTGGTAATAACTTCTTGCACAAACCTTGGATACATGTAAAAGCTCTTTTTGGATTCCAAGTTTGATACAAGATCATTAAAGATCATTGCCGAAAAATTGTACTTTCTGGCAGTGGATAAGCAGACCAAGGCATATGCAATGGGACTGCTGAACTCACTCCATCCAGTAGTTTTCTTGGAAATACAGTGCATCAGGGTATGAACAAGAAATCTCCATTGGTTGAAAAATTTTGACTTGTAGAATTTAAAAACACCAATGGGACCCTCATACCCCATTCTTTGTAAAGTAGAAAAGAGTTCTTCATTAGGAATGGAAGATATACCTGAAGCATCATTCAACTGAAGAGAGATGCGAATAACCTCTTCTGTGACTTTCAAGGGTTTATCACAAACCCTTGTTCGAATGGTTTTCTGCCCTTCTTCGAAACTAACAGTGGCATTCTCCCAAAATTGTGTCTGATGTTCGATATAGATGGTTGGGCTCACCGTTAGGGCATAGGAGATGTGCGAGGATTTGAGAAAATCGACTATATCGTGGAATCCCGCTGCTTGTTTCGGCTTCTGAAGCATGGCTATTTCATTGTGCTCATCCACAAACTCCATGATTCCTGAGGATTCTTGAAAGAAAAACACAAAGATTCTGGGGAGACTAGGTTAGAACGAGAGAGAAGAAGTAAATGCGAAGAGTCGTTATGAACTTTGGCGGGCACACAGGGGTATTTATATGCCCTAGATTATCAAAAGCAGTATTAACAACGTAAGCAGTATTAACTACTGAGCAGTATTAACTACCAAGCAGTATTAACTACCGAGCAGTATTAACTACCAAGCAGTATTAACTACCAAGCAGTATTAACTACCTAGCAGTATTAACTACCGAGCAGTAGTAACTACCAAGCAGTATTAACTACCTAGCAGTATTAACTACCGAGCAGTATTAACTACCAAGCAGTATTAACTACCAAGCAGTATTAACTACCTAGCAGTATTAACTACCGAGCAGTATTAACTACCAAGCAGTATTAACTACCAAGCAGTATTAACTACCTAGCAGTATTAACTGCACTAGCAGTATTAACTACTGAGCAGTATTAACTGAGCACTAGCAGTATTAACTACTGAGCAGTATTAACTGCAAAGCAGTATTAACTACACAAGCAGTATTAACTACTGAGCAGTATTATCTACTGAGCAGTATTAACTGTACTAGCAGTATTAACTGCACAAGCAGTATTAACTACTAGAACACAGGCAGTAGTAACTCTGCACTGTGCATCACTTGTCAAATCCTCAAATGTCATCTTACACATCACTTTTACCACTTCTCTTACCTTCTGCAGGATTATTTTCAAAAGTAACATGTCCTCCATCAATTCATTTGAAATTCTTGAGGCAGGCCATGTTACCTGTCATGTGCCTGGAGCAACCACTATCAACATGCTAAATGCTCTTCCCCTTGAGCTGTTGGTTGCCCTGCACATCTGATAAATCAATTAGTTTTTGTTAGGGACCCAAGCCATAGTGGTCTTGGGTCTCCCTTGATCATCAAAATACTTACATTCTGTTTTGATGAGCTTGTCAAAGTGAGGAACATCAGTGCTTGAGTACTTTGTTTTGATGATAGGTCTAGAAGCAGTACTAACTGATGCAGAAGTACTAACTTTGTTAGCAGCCCTAACACTGCTTCCAGAAGTACTAGCCTTCTCAGCAGTATTAACTAACCTAGCAGTACTAACACTAGAAGCAGTATTAATTGTTGAAGAGGTATTAACTGTGTTAGCAGTACTAACACTGCTAGCAACATTATTGCTTCCTGCAGTACTGACATTGTTAGCAGTACTCACTGAGTTGGCAGTATTATCATTAGTACCTTTAGGCATCCATACTCTAACACTTTCTGTTTCTGCCTTTTTCATGTGACTTTTGGTTTTAACTTGTTTCTTAGCCACAAGTTTCCTCACAGGCTTTTTATAGCCACCATTCTTTCTGTAACCAACAGGTTTTTGAAAAGATCTTTGAGCATTAAACCTTTGGTTGACAGGATTGAAATAACAGTGTTTGGCTAAATGATTTAGCTTACCACAGATGAAACAAGGTTTTGGCCTGTTAATTCTGTTCAGATCAACTCCTTGTCTCATAGCCCACTGGTTATTCCAGTTCCTTTGATTTCCCCTCTGATTATCATGTTTTTGGGGCTTGAGCTCTTGAGATTTCTTACAAGAACAATGTTTACAGGTATTGGGAGCCACAACTGTAGTCTGTTTGTAATGGACTCCCTTTTCCTTTTCAGTCCTTTTGATCTCAGTGTTCTTGACACATGGACTCTCACATTCCTCATCAGAGTCTACTTTGTCAGTCTCATCCTCAACAACTATTTCTTTTTCACAAGGATCTATATTAATCTTTAATTCAGGTTCCTTTCTATCCTTGGTCTCTAACAAATCAGACTTAGGAGGTATGTAGTTGTTATTGTAGGGTGGAGGTGTGGTATTGTACCCTATCCCTACTTTCATCTTGTCATGGATTTGAGCTTTAATGATGGTGTCCATGGTTTTAGAAGCACAGGTAAACTTTTCAACATCAAGTTTAACCTTTTTAAGCTCTTCTTTTAATTTCTCATTCTCCTCTCCAGACACTTTCAGCTTAATCTCATACTCATTCTTCTCCCACTTCCAATAGTTGGTATCATAGTGGTGTTGAAGTTCATTAGCTTGGAAAGCTCTAATCTGTTCCTCAAACCTTTCTACAATCCTAACATAATCTTTCACATCTTTCTCTAGCCTCTTAAGGTTATCACACATACCCTGATTGTGATCCCTATATCTTTTAACAGCATCAATGCAAGCTTGAGAACATAGTTTAGATTGTACCTCAGTGGGAATATCAGATACTTCTGCCATAAGAGCTTGATTCTGACAGGCTTCCTCAGCTTGATCACTCCAATCAAATCCCATTCCTTGTTGAGAAACAAGGGCTTGAGAGGAGCTTTTGTTTTGGTTTCCATTTGGAGCCTGTTGATGTGATCCTCCACTTCTGCATTCTCTGGCAAAGTGTCCCATCTTCTGACACTTATAACACTCAACCTTGGACTTGTCAAAGCCTGCACCATCTTCTCCAATCTTTCCTTCATTACATGGGCCATTTTCTATGATGTCCCATATTGCATAATTAGTAAGAAGAATGTACTGCTTGATTCTCAGTTTCCACATGTCAAATTTATTGGGTTTGAGCATGGGAACCTTTGAAACAAGAGTACTGTGAGAATCCATTGAATTGTCCATAGCTTCTAAGATACCAATGCTCTGATACCACTTGTCAGGATCGATTCTTAACAAGAATTAAACTTCTTAGAAACAGAATTTAGAGAATCTTGCGGAATAGAACTCTAAAATAATTAAAGAACAATCAATAGAATTCAACACACTGTATATATCAAACTGTATTACTCACAAGCTTTACACCAAACCTCAATCTTGTTGAACAGGCTCAACAAGACGATTTCTACTTCTCTAGAAATAGGGTTCTTACACCTTGATGTTAATTCACTCTTGAATGAATATCGAATTCTGTATACTATCTATCTTCTATCGTATATCTCTCATGTATTCTCGTGTTCTCTAATAGCTATCTATCAATACTATTTATACAAAGGTAATTACAAGATAACTATCAAAAGTAAATTGATCTTCTGAATCTTCGTTAAACATATCTTGATCAATTCCTTCTTTGTCTCCAAAAGTATCGCATACCAAACTTATCAAGTCAGCAGCATTAACGATGATTTGGCTCAGCAGCATTAACGACCTTCAGCAGTATTAACCTTCACATTCTTCAAGCAGTAGTAACTCAGCTCAGCAGTACTAATCATGTCTAGCAGTAGTAACTTCTTCTAGCAGTAGTAACTTCTTCTAGCAGTAGTAACTTCTTCTAGCAGTAGTAACTTCTTCTAGCAGTAGTAACTTCTTCTAGCAGTAGTAACTTCTTCTAGCAGTAGTAACCTTGCCTAGCAGTAGTAACAAAGAACTGGCAGTAGTAATGTAGACTTAGCAGTACTAACCATACTTAGCATATCTTCAGTTCCCAACACTATCGCAACCCTCGAAAGTTCATAACTATCGCAAGTGAACAGTTCCATATCGCAAAAGTCACTTACGACAAGAGTTTTATCGCAATCATCCCAGTTTGAACAGTAACTTATCGCAACCCTTTGTTGCGATAAGACCCTTTTTTTACCTTTGCGACAAGTCTGTTATCGTGACAAGTTTCCTAATTGCGACAAGATTCCTTATTGCGACAAATTTCTTATTGCGACAAGACTTTAGTTGCGATAACAGTGTGTTGCGATATTGTTGCGACTTCATTTGTTTGCGACAAGTTTGGGCTGCGACAAGGTTTGGTTTGCGACATCAGTGTGTTGAGACAAAAGTTTTGCAACAGTTTTTTTCCTAATCAGATCAGAACGATATTAAAAGATCAACGACAAGTAATCTAAACATGACTGCAAGAGATATTTTGACCATAGGTTCAAAAGATAAACCGCCAGTTCTATTCCCTAAAGACTTTAAAATATGGAAAGACAGATTTCTTGACTATGTGGAACGCCAAGATAACGGTGCTCTAATTTATGACTCCTTAATGAACGGGATACAACCTGATGTTTTTCGAACAGAACCGGATGAAAGTGTTATAAAACTTAATCCCAGAGATTACACAGGTAATGAGCTGATAAGACACAAAGCAGATAAAGCGGCTAGGTCATTGGTTATGCAAGCCTTAACCAATAACATTTATCAGAAGCTTGACAGTTTTGAGTGAAACCGGGAAAGGAATGTTTGATGAGCTGATCAAGTTGTATCAAGGTTCAGAAGTGGAAACTCAAATGAAAGTTTCGAATGTCATCAACAAATATGAGAATTTCAGGCAGAAAGATGGTGAGAATCTAGACGATGCATATGATCGTTTCACAACCATCTTAAATGAACTCAGCAGGTACAAGATCACGAAAAACATCATCGAGCTGAATGTCAAATTCTTGAGCGTGCTTAAGCCCGAATGGAAGAAGTATGCTCATAGAATGAAACAGAATTCTAAGCTGGATTCTCTTCCACTACAGCAGATGTTTGAAACGTTAAAGCAAGATGAGGATGATGTTGATCTGAAAAAGAAGAAGTTGATGAAAAAGGGTAAGAAGGAGAAGAAGACAGAGGTGTCTGAGAAGAAAGAAGAGGAGGATGAGTTTGAGAGTGAACCAATAGCCTTGATGTCAAGAAAGTATGCTGAAAAGGGTAAGAGTATTCAGAAAGAGGATTATGAGATAGATCAGGATGATTTGGATGAGGAGGAAAGCTTAAGGCATGCAATGATACTTCTATCCAAGGCCTTTCAGCCCAGATTTGTAAACACTCCTGGATCAAACAACCAACGTTACTCATCTGGTTCTAAAAACTTTGAGCACAAGAATCAGATTGAGTCAAAGAAACAGTTTGATGATCACAAGGAAGACGGTAAAAGGTTGGAGGTGAAGAAGTTTGGTGAAAGAAAGGATGAAGAACAAAAGTGCTACATTTGTGGGAAGTCCGGCCATTTCTCCAAAGAGTGCTGGAAACCGAAAGTAGGGAATTCCGACTACTACAAGAAGAAAGCGTTGTTGGCAGAGCAAAAGGAGTCTGGAATTGCATTTCTGGTGGAGGAAGAGTACTGGTTAGACCAAACTGATGATGAAAGAGAAGAGGAGACGGCTTCGATGGCAAAGATGTGCTTGATGAGCAAGGATGGTGAGGATTCAGAGGCTGATGCGGCGCCTGAGACAAATGAGGTAGATTCCTGCACTATTAATCACTATGCTAATCAGTTTAAAGTCTTCCAACTAAAACTAGATGACTTAAATGAGAAACTCAAAAACGCGCATAAAATAATAGAATCTCAAAGAAAGGCAATTACTGACCATAACAAGTTAAGTGATGAGTTGAAAGAGGAACGAGTTGAGATCGAAAAATCTCGAACTTATTTCCGGAATAGAATGGATGAAATGGAAGAAAAAGTAAAAGTTTCTGAAGATAGGAAGATTGAGCTTGAAAAATTGTTGCAATCTTATAAAGATATTAACAACGAATTGACCGAAAAGGCAAGTGATCTAGAAGCGAAGCTGTACAAACTTGGTCAATCTGAACAAACCATTTTCCTAAACACTCCAAAGAATTTCAGATATTACAATTCGAAATGGGGATTGGGATACGACAATCCTCATTACTTGGAAAATGCTTTGAAAAGGGAACCATGTCTTTACAAGTTTGAATGGCTTCCCCTTCAGTCCTTGAAACCTAAATACATAATCAACTGGCTTAATGAGGAAGAACATGGGGTCGAGGAAGAGATTAAGAGAAAGACGACTGTGACAATGCAACTTCCTTTTGTCTACGAAAATGAAAATAGGAAGGCACTGATTTGGAATTGGAAACAAACCTTATCTAATGACTATTTTCAAAGCTATGTTGTTGAGCCACCAAAGGAAACTGTATCAAAACCCGTTTTTGAAGGAAAAACATATTACCCTCCTTTGGTACTCGAACAGAAGGTTGTCGATCTTGAGTTGAATATTAAAAGCAAAATTGAGGAAATCAGAAATGATTAGTAACTTGCTTTTGATATTGAAAAGGAAGTTATGTTAACTGTTTTGATAAATAGCAAGAGAGATAAGTCTGAAAAGGTTGTTTCTGAATCGTCAACAAAAAGCTTTGAAGAAAATAAATCTCTTGAACTTAGATGCTTGAATCTTTCAAAACAAGTCTCTGATTTTCAGAAAATGTTATTTCTTGAAAAAGAACAAATAGAGAAAGAAAGAGAGAGATTTAAGTTCGAAAGAAAATCTCTGGAATCTGAAAGTGTTAGTTTTTCAAAGAAAATATCTAATTTAGAAAACATTTTGATCAAGGAGAGAAAAGATTTTGAGACTAATAGAGAATACTTTCAAAATGAAATCTCAAGACTTATGGGAAAATTGTCAACTTTATCCACTGAAGCTATGACAGAGTCTGTATGCAAACCTTCCTCTGATTCAGACGCTTCTTCATGCAAAGCCTTCATGGGCAATACTTTTTTCAGAAGCACGACTGTGGATGACTTTGATGATTTTGAACCTTTTGATCTAGAGAAACAACCTGTTAATGAAAACTCTTGTGATATCTTTCGACACTTCTTCTTCCGATGACAATAAGGTTGATTGTGTTATTGACATTTCTTGTGATGGGAAGGGTAAGAAAGCACAACAAAAAGATGTTCAATTTGACTTTGGTGCTAAACTTCCGGATCATTATGAATTTTTGATCAAGGAAGAGGAACCCAAGAAGAATTTCTTCGAAGGGGAATCTTCTAAAACCGTTGAGAAAAAGAAAAAGAAAAAGATGAAAAATAAGCGTAAATCTAAATCTTCTCGAGCTCAAAATTCCTACGCTTACGGTTCTTATTTTGATGGCATTTCAGATCGTTATTTAAGAAACAACTCGCGGTTAGAGTGGAGAATAAAATTGTCCACGCAGGATGTGGCCTAGAGAAAATCATCTAATGTCGCTTTTCATACCAAGAAAAACACTTTTGTTTCTACTGTTAGTAATCGTGTTGCTTCCAACAAACAAAAACTTGTTATTCCTTACAAGAATTCTTCAATGCAACAACGGATTAATTTAGCACATGATCAAATTTGTTGTTCTTCATGTAGTGTAGATGATTTTATCTGCAAGTCTGATTATTCTTGGGTTATGAAGATGGAGGGAAAGTTAAATTTGGGAATGATCAGTACTCTCCAATCTTGGGTTATAGAGATATTGTAATAGACAACGTCAGGATCACCAAAGTTAATTATGTTGAAGGCTTAGGGCAAAACTTGTTTAGCATAGGTCAGTTTTGTGACAAAGATCTAGAAGTCCATTTCAAGAAGACCCGGTGTGCAGTTCTAACCGACGAAGGAAATGAACTTCTAGTTGGTTCGCGAAAGTCAAAACTTTACACTATTGACCTATCAAAGCTTAAGCCGAAGAATGACGTGTGTCTGATGTCTAAAGCAACAATGGAAAAGAGTTGGTTATGGCATAGACGACTATCTTATTTCAACTTTCGTTACATTCATAAGCTAACGTTGGGTGATTTAGTTATAGGTCTACCAGTTCTGCAGTTTGAGAAAGACAACTTATGTACTGCTTGTGAGAAGGGGAAGATAAAGCGAGCTCCTCACCCACCGAAACCTGAGCCTAGCACAAAGAAACCCTTGGAAATCCTTCATATGGATCTCTGTGGTCCGATAAAGACTTAGAGTATCAGTGTCAAATGATACGTGTTAGTCATTGTCGATGATTACTCGAGATATACATGGGTCAAGTTTCTACGATCAAAAGATGAAACACCTGACTTGATCATCTCATTAATCAAACAGCTTCAAGTGAATCGCCAACAAACAGTTCAGACTGTCAGGTCAGATAACGGGACAGAATTCAAAAACAAGACTCTTGATGATTTCTTTAAATCATTAGGAATATCTCATCAATATTCTGCGGCAAGAACACCTCAGCAGAACGGAGTCGTTCAAAGACGAAATCGCACACTTGTTGAAGCCGCCAGAACGATGTTGTCCTATGCTGATCTACCTCTGTTTCTGTGGGCTGAAGCTGTTTCGACGGCATGCTATACACAAAACCGTTCTATTATCCATCGACGGTTTGGTAAAACTCCATATGAACTGATTAATAATAGAAAACCTGTAATACACTACTTTCGTGTTTTTGGATGCAGGTGTGTTGTGCTGAACGATAAGGATAACTTGAACAAATTCAGTCCTAAGGGTATTGAGGGCGTCTTTATCGGATACTCGCTCATGTTAAAAGTATACAGAGTCTATCTCAAGTCTTCCAGAACTGTGAAGGAAAGCATAAATGTCAGATTCGACGAAACTGAAGACATGGCTTCTGTGTAAAATAGTACAGAACCCGCAATATCTGGAATCCTAGCATCCGGACAAATCCATCTAATGGTAACTAGGACGTCAAAAAAGAATCAAGCTTCCACTTCTAACTCTAAACCTAACGATCTTGATTTATTGTTTGAATATTTTTATGATGATTATTTTGGTAATGATAAACCTTCTTCATCTATCAATAACAGGAGTAATGTTGCCACACCACCAGCTCATGCTACAATGTCAGGGCCTTCACCGGTACTGACTACTCCTACAACTGGTGCAACAACTCCTGCATCATCTTCAAGTAATACACATATGGCATCTCCACAAGCAATTCAACGTGAATCTACGAATGGTGCTTCTTCGTCAGGTACAACTTCTAACACCAATGATGAGGACTCTGCAAGTCACTTGAGTCATCTTCTGAAGCAGTTCTGGAGGCAGTTCCTGTTGACTCCTCTGTCAATGAACCAGCCCCACAACCGGAACCTACCTTGACAATAGAGTTGAATTTTGATAAAGATCCTACCTTAGTGGATCCCAATGAAGATGCTGTATCTCTCCTTCCACATTCTACAAAATGGACTAAGAGTCACCCCATTGAACAAGTCATTGGTGACGTCTCCGAACCTGTAAAGACAAGATCTGCAACGGCTAACGAAGTCCTTTACGCGCTCTTTCTAAGTCAAGTTGAGCCTACAACAGTTCGACAAGCCTTAGAAGATCCGGATTGGATCTTAGCCATGAAAGATGAGTTGAACTCTTTTAAAGTAGTGAACGTGTGGAGACTAGTTCCTAGACCCAAGGGTAAAACGGTAATTGGTACAAAGTGGGTCCTGAAGAATAAGAAAGATAAAGACGGGATTGTTGTGAGAAACAAAGCACGCCTTGTAGCAAAAGGGTACAGGCAACAAGAGGGAATCGACTACGATGAGACATATGCACCGGTAGCTCGCTTAGAGGCAATCCGGATGTTTCTTTCATTTGCTGCTTTCAGAAACTTTACTGTCTATCAAATGGACGTGAAGATTGCTTTCCTGAACGGCGTCTTGAAAGAAGAAGTATATGTTTCTCAACCGGAGGGCTTTGTGGACAAAGATAAACCAGATCACGTCTACATTCTTGACAAAGCTCTCTACGGTCTCAAGCAAGCCCTCGAGCCTGGTACGAAATCTTATCTACCTACCTACTTGGTGTTGGCTTTCGGAAAGGTAAAATCGACACAACTCTCTTTACTCTGCATAAAAATGGTGAGATCCTTCTGGTACAAATTTACGTTGATGATATTATATTTGGTTCAACTGACCCTGGATTATGTACTTGGTTTTCGGGCATTATGATGACTAGATTCCAGATGAGTATGATGGGAGAGATTAATTTCTTTCTTGGATTACAAGTCAAGCAATTCTCAACAGGTATCTTCATCAACCAATCAAAGTATGTGTTTGACATCTTGAAGAAATTCAAGATGGAAAACTGTACCTCAATTGGTACACCTATGGCTCCTGGATCTAAAATTGGTCCGGATCCAGATGGTGAAGATGTAGATGTTAAGAATTACAGAGGGATGATAGGCTCTTTAATGTACCTTACTGCGAGTCATCCAGATATAATGTTTTCGACTTGTTTATGTGCAAGATTTCAGGCACAACCAAAGGAATCACATCTTGGTGCTGTTAAAAGGATCTTTCGATATCTGAAAGGGACACCGTACCTTAGTTTGTGGTACCCAAAGGGAACGGGATTCGAACTCACTGCATATTCTGATGCGGATCATGGAGGTAGTATGCTAGACCGGAAGAGCACATCTGGTCATGTGCAGTTTTTGGGTGACAAACTGGTAAGTTGGTCTTCGAGGAAATAGAACTGTGTTTCAACATCAACTGCGGAGGCAGAATATGTTACCGCGGCCAGTTGTTGTTCACAGGTTCTGTGGATGAAGACTCAACTGATGGACTACGGCTTCAAGTACGAGAAGATCCCCATCTACTATGACAGCAAGAGTGCAATTGCCATATCAGCTAACCCAGTCCAGCATACAAAGACCAAACACATCGACATCAGGTATCATTTTATTAAAGATCATGTCGAAAAAGGTACGATTGAATTATACTTTGTCACAACTGAGTTTCAACTTGCCGATCTCTTTACAAAAGCCTTGGATGAAAAACGATTTAAATTCTTAGTATCCAAGTTCGGCATGTTGAACATGAAAGTTTAATATTCTATATTGATCATATAATGGATAGAAATATGTGTACTTCAATCTAGTTATTTCTATCTAGATTAATACATTCAAATTTTCATCACATTCTATTCTCAATCTAAGATATTTTATTTTCATGTCTTTGTTGTTTTTCATTGTTTATTCTATTTGTCACTTTACTTTCTTGTTATGATACTTGTGTCTGCATAAGGTTTGTTCATAGTCTCAGGGGGGAGTACATTATAAGAAGTATGCACAGGAATAGGAGGAGTGTGCATGTCTGACAAAGCTTGTAAGTGTTGATTTCATGTACTCACTACTTGAAGACCACAAGGTATGTTCTCTAATTTGTTTTAACCACAAACTCTTAAATGATGAAAATCAATTTTTCAAACATACTCGCATCATTTAAGGGGGAGTGAAAATATTTCAAAAACCTTGAGTGCTTAATCAATTGGAAGTTGGACATCTTCCAATGTGATAAAATCTTTCAAAACTTTGTCTGAAAAATGTCCTAGTTTCACTGTTATCGCAACCTTCTCTTGCGATAACATAGTGAACAGTGTTTTTTCGCAACCTTCTGTTGCGATGAAACCAAGTTCCATTCTTATCGTAACCTTGCATTGCGATAAGAAGGAGTGAACAGTGCCTTATCGCAACTCGTATGTTGCGATAAGATTGAAAGTTTATCGCAACTTGTTCATTGCGATAAACTGACACTGCGGCAGGTCAAAACTCGGACCAATCATTCTATGCCACGTGTCATTTTTCGAAAAATCGTATAAATAGGAATGTTTTTCCAACTGTTGTCTCATCTCAAACACTTCTCTCTCTCTCAAACTGCTACTGTGCATTTCGATTTTCAAAGGATTTTTTGCGATTTCTGTTCTGTGCCTTCTACTCAGACCTACATCGAGGTAAGGATTCCAAACTTTCAGTCGATTTCATCCATTAAATCTCAAGTTATGGTCTGTTTTAGGGTTTTAGGGTCGGTTTCTTCGTTTTTCTGCTTAAATCCTTGTGTTTGTGTGTTTTTGTTGTAAGAATTGCATAGGGTTTACTCACGAGTGTTGTGCGAACCTAGTAGTGTAGGTCTTAACATCAAAATGTGCGAAAATCAAAAATCTGGGCCTGAACACTTAGTTTTATTTCGGTGTTCACCTTTATCGCAATCAACTAGTCTTCAAATCTTCAAAACTATCGCAATGGTGTGTTGTTCATACTTATCGCAACCTTGAGTTGCGACAAGATCTTATCGCAACCAAAGCGTTGCGATAACCTCTTGTCACATACTTCAAGTTGCGATAACCCATTACTTGCGATAACTTTTTGGTGTGCACTGCGATAAGCCCAACACTTAGAGAATTTTTTGAAATTTTTTTCAAGGAAAATCAATTTTGGCACTGTACTAAATTGTCAAGTGATTCAGATGGCTCAACATGATGGGAACTCTTCGGATGAAAACACCATCATCCGTTCGCATCGTTCATCCCACCCGTCCGTCAATGCTCGTGACCGGGATGAAGAAATTTTCCCGAGGGGCAATTTTCTGAGATTTGATGATGACAACCATCATCTGGATCTCGCGGTTCCATTCGACTATCAATAATCATAGAGATCATCCGCAGCCATCCTCTACGAACCGCGGTTACTAGTGTTGAACTTGTACCGGCCATTTACCTTCAACAGTTCTGGGGTACAATTCATTTTCATCCGACTCATCGTACACCACATTTCACGGCCAGAGTTGATCATTTTGACGCCAGAATCACTCTACGAGGACTTCGTCGTGCACTTAACCTTCCATATTCCGAGAACTTTGAGGATCCGGTTCCTAAAGAACAACTATTCGCTGATATCCGAAGTCTTGGATATCAACACCCTAACAACCAAGTTCTCACCGGTTCATCACAGTTCAGACGCACATATCTTCCAAGAATATGGTACACAATGTGCTCTATTTTCAACCGTTGCATGACTTCCAAACACACATGCCTAGACAAGACGAATCTGTCTATCCTGCAGATGTTTCATGCCTTCGCGTTTAACCGTAACATCGACTACGCTATCCTGGTTTGGAATGAACTTATCGAGCTAATCGAGGACAAAGCACGACCGAAGAAGAACAGAACTTTTGTACCTTATCAGAGATTCTTCTAGATTCTGATTCATCAGATTATGGAAGATAATCATGAGATTCCACGCCGACAGAATGCTCGACGAGGCCCGATCCAGTACATGCATACATAAAGATGCCCAAGCACGTGGATTTTGCTCACATTGCCGTCATCAGAGAAGACGTACTCGTATATGCTGACCAACAATCTTGGGTAGTTAGGCAGTATAGGCTAGAAATGCATTGGTAGTCCAGCCAGAGCTGGAGGGACCTCCCCAAGATGCAAACCTACTAGGAGGTGAGGGTCAGAATGTCGAGGGGGTTCAGGAACACGGGGTTCTTGAAAAACGAGAGGTGAGGAGACCTAAAAGAAAGAGAGTCGGGAGAAGTAAACGAACTGTTGGTAAAGCATCGTCTTCACTACCAGTTCAACCACCACCTCGACCTCCTCCAGTTCAGATATTTGATGACGATGTATCTTGGAACTCAACCGATGTCGCTGATACATCATCTTCTGATGATGATGTAGCTTCATTCATACCTTTCGGAGATGATGATGATGACTTCGACCATGACCCTGATGTCGATTTGATTCCAAGACACATGGGTCGGAGACCACGTGTTGTGAGTTCTGATGCTGATTCCACACGAAACATCGGACTCTCCGACACCGCTACTGACGCCGCGGGTCCTTCTAATCTAAACGAAGAGGTAGAAGTAGAAGTGGAGAATGTAGTTAGTGGTGAGGAAAGAGGGAGAAAAGAATTGAGCGAAACTGTGATAGAGTCGGAAAACGTTTTAACTGTCGACTCTCCCCAAACCGATCGAAGCCGGGTAGCCACATCTTCTGCCAACGAGCGTTTGTCGCCGTTGCGCATTGAATCAGCCATGGTGAACCCAGCCATGCATAGCACAGCCCCACCAAGCCACTCATCGGTCTCTCAACAGACCGGTGTTTCATTTTCCACAGGGGAATTAGCACAAAGTCTATCGGCAACACAATCGGTGTTTGCTGGTATTGAAACAGGTATGCTCCCGCCCCGTCCACCGACCTTCCTTCAACGCATATCGAGTCTAGGACCATTTGGACGAACATCATTTGCTAGGACACGAATGATGGCACCCCACCAAGTTGAGAGCTTTCGTGCTCCAACCGGAACACCTCGAGTTAGGCCGCCATTCGTTGGTGCCTCGCGAGGACCGGGTGGAAGTCCTGTCACTGCTAACACCATGCCAGCGGTGAACACAGGCCGTATAGTTGCTACACTACTACGTTAACCGAGAACCTACGTGGCTCGGGTGTTAGATCCATGTTTCCTTCTTTGACTGTTCAGCAGGTGGCTCAGAATCTCGGTCCTTATCCGCACTACATCACCTTGGAGGTTCTACGTGCTTCACTTGCATCAATTGACACGACCTACAGGAAACATACCGACGAGTTGAAGAAGATTGTTGGCGACCTAACTGTTGAAGTTAAAAGAGCTATCAAAGGAAAAGGCGTTTCATTGTTGGGAACTGAAGATATGCCAAGTATGGTTAGTACTGCCAAGACAATGTTACTACTGCCAGTTCTTCGTTACTACTGCTAGGCAAGGTTACTACTGCTAGACGAAGTTACTACTGCTAGACACGGTTAGTACTGCTAGACCAAATTACTACTGCTAGACATAGTTAGTGCTGCTGAGCTGAGTTACTACTGCTTGAAGACTGTGAAGGTTAATACTGCTGAAGGTCGTTAATGCTGCTGAGCCAAATCATTGTTAATACTGCTGACTTGATAAGTTTGGGATGCGATACTTTTGGAGACAAAGAAGGAATTGATCAAGATATGTTTAACGAAGATTCAGAAGATCAATTCACTTTTGATAGTTATCTTGTAATTACTTTTGTATATATAGTATTGATAGATAGCTATTAGAAAACAGACGATAGAAGATAGATAGTATACAGAATTCGATATTCATTCAAGAGTGAATTAACCTCAAGGTGTAAGAACCCTATTTCTAGAGAAGTAGAAATCGTCTTGTTGAGCCTGTTCAACAAGATTGAGGTTTGGTGTAAAGCTTGTGAGTAATACAGTTTGATATATACAGTGTGTTGAATTCTATTGATTGTTCTTTAATTATTTTAGAGTTCTATTCCGCAAGATTCTCTAAATTCTGTTTCTAAGAAGTTTAATTCTTGTTAAGAATCGATCCTGACAAGTGGTATCAGAGCGTTGGTATCTTAGAAGCTATGGACAATTCAATGGATTCTCACAGTACTCTTGTTTCAATGGTTACCATGCTCAAACCCAATGAGTTTGACATGTGGAAACTGAGAATCAAGCAGTACATTCTTCTTACTGATTATGCAATATGGGACATCATAGAAAATGGCCCATGTAATGAAGGAAAGATTGGAGCAGATGGAAAGAGACCTCCTCCCAAGACAGATGCTGAAAAGAAAGTCAGACAAACAGAGATGAAGGCCTTAAGCACTCTGCTTTTGGCTATTCCTAATGAGTACCAACATCAATTCCAACACTGCACAGATGCACAGATGTTGTGGAATGCTCTGGAGAAAAGATTTACTGGCACAAAGAGCACAAAGAGAAATCAAAAGGCTATTCTCAGGCAACAATATGAGAACTTTATGTCTGCAAAGAATGAGTCTATGACTCAAACTTTTGACAGATTTAACAAGTTAATTGGAGAATTAGCAACTGTGGGTGTACACATGGATGCTGATGATGTCAATAGAAAGTTCCTTAGATCATTGGGAGAAGAATGGACCATGTACACAGTCTCATTCAGACAGAATGACCAATTGGAGGACAAAGAGCTAGATGACCTCTACAATGATCTGAGAGTATTTGAGGCTGAAGTTGAAGCCAAGAAAAGGCCATCTGGATTTGTTTATAATGCTGCTTTATTATCTTCATCCTCTGATAATGCTGCTAATCCTGATTCTGTTAATACTGCAGGTTCTGTTAATGCTGCTAGTGGAACTAATCAAGAGAAGACTACAGACTCTGTACTAGAAGCATTCTTCTCTAGTCATGTTCACTCTTCTCTAATCAATGATGATTTAGAGCAGATTAATGCTGATGATCTGGAAGAGATGGACATCAAATGGCAGATGGCTATGCTATCAATGAGGGTGAAGAAATTCATCAAAAGGACTGGGAGAAACAACTTTTCCCAAAGAAGAGAAGATGGTGCAGGCTTTGACAAGTCCAAGGTTGAGTGTTATAAGTGTCACAAGATGGGACACTTTGCCAGAGAATGCAGAAGTGGAGGATCAAATCAACAGGCTCCAAATGGAAACCAAAACAGAAGCTCCTCTCAAGCCCTTGTTTCTCAACAAGGAATGGGATTTGATTGGAGTGATCAAGCTGAGGAAGCCTGTCAGAATCAAGCTCTTATGGCAGAAGTATCTGATATTCCCACTGAGGTACAATCTAAACTCTGTTCTCAAGCTTGCATTGATGCTGTTAAAAGATATAGGGATCACAATCAGGGTATGTGTGATAACCTTAAGAGGCTAGAGAAAGATGTGAAAGATTATGTTAGGATTGTAGAAAGGTTTGAGGAACAAATTAGAGCTTTTCAAGCTAATGAACTTCAACACTCCTATGATACTAACTATTGGAAGTGGGAGAAGAATGAGTATGAGATTAAGCTGAAAGTGTCTGGGGAGGAGAATGAGAAGTTAAAAGAAGAGCTTAAAAAGGTTAAACTTGATGTTGAAAAGTTTACATGTGCTTCTAAAACCATGGACACCATCATTAAAGCTCAAATCCATGACAAGATGAAAGTAGGGATAGGGTACAATACCACACATCCACCCTACAATAACAACTACATACCTCCTAAGTCTGATTTGTTAGAGACCAAGGATAGAAAGGAACCTGAATTAAAGATTAATATAGATCCTTGTGAAAAAGAAATAGTTGTTGAGGATGAGACTGACAAAGTAGACTCTGAAGAGGAATGTGAGAGTCCATGTGTCAAGAACACTGAGATCAAAAGGACTGAAGAGAAAAAGGGAGTTCATTACACACAGCCCAAAGTTGTGAACTCCAATATCTGTAAACAGTGTTCTTGCAGGAAATCTAAAGAGAACAAGCCTCAAAAACATGATAATCAGAGGGGAAATCAAAGGAACTGGAATAACCAGTGGGCTATGAGACAAGGAGTTGATCTGAACAGAATTAACAGGCCAAAACCTTGTTTAATCTGTGGTAAGCTAAATCATTTAGCCAAACACTGTTATTTCAATCCTGTTAACCAAAGGTTTAATGCTCAAAGATCTTTTCAAAAACCTGGTGGTTACAGAAAGAATGGTGGCTATAAAAGGCTTGCAAAGAAAAATGAGGCAAAGAAACAAGATAAACCCAAAAGCCACATAAAGAAAACGACTGAAAAGGAATGTGGTACTATGTGGGTTCCAAAAAGCACTAAAAACAATACTGCTGCTAGCAGTGTTAGTGCTGCTAACACTGTTAGTACTGCTTCAAAAGTTAGTGCTGCTAGCAGTATTAATACTGCTAGTAATCATTCCAAAGTTAGTACTGCTAATACTTTTAGTGCTTCTTCTTCAGATAATACTGCTGCTAGCAGTATTAACTCTGTTAATACTGCTTCTAGCAGTGTTAACTCTGTTAATACCGCTACCTCTGTTAGTACTGCTGATACTGCTGCTAACAGTACTGCTGCTTCCAGTATTAGTACTGCTAGCACTGTTAGTACTTCTGAGGTTAATACTGCTTCTAGTGCTGCTACACCAATAATTTTGACAAAGTACTCCAGCACAGCAGTACCCAAATTTGAAAATCTCATCAAAACCAAGTGTAAGTACTTTGATGAGCAAGGGAGACCCAAGACCACTTCGGCTTGGGTTCCAAATAAAACTAACTGATTTATCTTGATGTGCAGGGCAACCAACAGCTCAAGGGGAAGAGCATTTGGCATGTTGATAGTGGTTGCTCCAGGCACATGACAGGTAACATGGCCTGCCTCAAAAATTTCAAAAAGATTGATGGAGGACATGTTGCATTTGGGGATAATCCTGCTGGTGGAAAGATAAGTGGTAAGGGTGATGTTTCAAAGGGTAAGATGACCTTTGAAGATGTGTACTATGTTGAACAATTGAGATACAACCTGTTAAGTGTATCACAGGTTTATGACAAGAAGCATAGCATATTGTTTACTGATTCTGAATGTATTATCCTTGCTCCTGGATACAAAGTGGTTGATGAAAACATGATACTTCTGAGAACTCCTAGGAAGGATAATGTTTATTGTTTAGATTTGGAAAGTGTTTCATCTGATTCATCTCTAAATTGTTTAGTTTCAAAAGCTTCTTTAGATGAATCATCACTTTGGCACAGAAGGATGTATCACATGAACTTTAAAACAATGAATAAACTTGTTAAGAATAACCTTGTAAGGGGTTTGCCATCCAAAGTCTATTCATGTGATGATCATCGTGTTGCTTGTCTCAAAGGCAAACAACACAAAACTTCTCATAAGACCAAAGAGATAAACACCATCTCAAATCCTCTTCAACTGTTACATATGGATCTGTTTGGTCCTACCAATGTGATGAGTATTGGCAAGAAATCATACTGCTTAGTTATTGTTGATGATTATTCTAGATTTACTTGGGTATATTTTCTGAGAACTAAAGATGAGACAAGTGGACTGATCAAATCTTTTATTCTCAAAATTGAAAACCAATCAAATCAAAGAGTGAAAGTCATTAGATCAGATAATGGAACTGAGTTTAAAAATTTTGATCTAAACACCTTTTGTGAAGAAAAAGGAATTGAGAGACAATACAGTGCTCCTAGGACTCCACAACAAAATGGTGTTGCTGAGAGAAGGAATAGGACACTGATTGAGGCTGCTAGATCTCTGTTAGCTGATTCAAAGTTACCAATTACTTTTTGGGCAGAAGCAGTTAATACTGCCTGCTATGTTCAAAACAGAGTTTTAGTTGTAAAGCCTAAAAACAAGACACCTTATGAGCTTTTCCATAAAAGGAAACCATATATTGGATTTTTCAAACCATTTGGATGTCCTTGTACTATTCTCAATACCAAATCTCACTTAGGCAAGTTTGATAGCAAAGCAGATGATGGTTTTCTTGTTGGGTATTCATCTCAAAGTAAGGCCTACAGAGTTTTTAATACCTCTTCTAGAATAATTGAAGAAAGTGATAATGTCAAATGCAATGAGAACACACCAAATCCTATTGGTTCAGGTCCTAATTGGCTATTTGACATTGATTCACTCACTAATTCTTTGGGTTTCAGTAGTGATGTATATGCAGGACAAAGGGATACACCATCATCAGAACACAGAATTCAATCTGTGATATTTCCACTCCCTTCCATTGATCCTGTTGAATTCTGTGAACACCAAGAGGAGACTGAACCTATTCAGAATGAAGAAGAGAGGAGAACAGAGGAAAATCAGTCATCAGGTCCAATTTCCAGAGAATCTGAGGTAACTGAAGAAGCAGAATCAAATCCAGAATTAAATGAATCAAATCTGGATGAGAACATTCAAGAGGAAGCTGGTCATCCAACAAGAACTCAGAAAAACCATCCTCCTGAGTTGGTGATTGGAGATATTGCATCTCCCATGATGACTAGAAAGCAAAGCAGACTCCAAGAATTGCAAGAGCAGCAAAATACAGTTAATACTGTTCTTACATGCTTTCTGTCCCAGATTGAGCCCAAAAAGGCTTAAGATGCTATGAAAGACCCAAGCTGGATAGAGGCAATGCAAGAGGAGCTGCTACAGTTCAAATTACAGGATGTATGGGACTTGGTAGACCTTCCAAAAGGTCATAGAGCAATTGGCACCAAGTGGATTTTCAGGAACAAGAAGGATGATAGAGGGATTGTGATCAGAAACAAAGCTAGACTGGTTGCACAAGGGTACACTCAGGAAGAAGGAATAGATTATGAGGAAGTCTTTGCTCCTGTGGCAAGGATTGAAGCAATCAGGTTATTTCTAGCCTATGCCTCCTACATGAAGTTCAAAGTGTACCAAATGGATGTCAAAAGTGCATTTCTGTATGGAAGTATTGAGGAAGAAGTATATGTCTGTCAACCCCCTGGATTTGAGAATCCATTGCACCCTGACAGAGTATACAAGCTGAAGAAGGCTCTTTATGGTTTGCATCAAGCTCCAAGAGCATGGTATGACACTCTGTCTACCTATCTCTTAAAAAATGACTTTGAAAGAGGAGTAATTGACAAGACCCTGTTTATCAAGAGGAGAAAGAGAGGTACACTACTTGTTCAGATCTATGTGGATGACATCATCTTTGGATCCACCAATGATCAAAAGTGTAAAGAGTTTGAAGAATTGATGCACAAAAGCTTCAAGATGAGTTCCATGGGAGAACTTACATTCTTTCTTGGGCTTCAGGTAAAACAGAGGAAAGATGGGATTTTTATTAGCCAATCCAAATATGTGAAAGACATCCTGAACAAGTTTGGTTTATCAGACTCAAAGCCAGCAAGCACACCAATGGAAACACATAAACAGATCACTTCAGATCTTGAGGGGGAGGATGTGGATGTCCATCATTACAGATCAATGATTGGATCTCTCATGTATCTCACAGCCTCTAGACCTGACATTATGTTTTCAGTCTGTGTTTGTGCCAGATTTCAGGTTTCTCCTAAGCAATCACACCTTCATGCTGTCAAGAGAATATTCAGATACTTAAAAGGGCAACCTAGATTAGGTCTCTGGTATCCTCATGAATCCTCTTTTGACTTGCTTGCATATTCAGATAGTGATTTGGGTGGAGCCAACATGGATAGGAAGTCTACTTCAGGTGGATGTCAGTTTTTGGGTACAAGACTAGTATCTTGGCAGTGTAAGAAACAAACCACAGTGTCCTTATCTACCACAGAGGCTGAGTACATAGCTGCTGCAAGCTGCTGCTCTCAGGTTCTATGGATTCAAAATCAGATGTTGGACTATGGGGTAACATTTCTTCACACTCCAATCTTCATTGATAACAACAGTGCTATCAGCATTGTTAATAATCCAGTCAAACACTCAAAAACAAAGCATATAGAGATAAGGTATCACTTTATAAGAGATTGCAATGAAAAGAAATTAATTCAGGTTGCTAAAGTTCATACAAATGACCAGTTTGCTGATCTATTCACAAAAGCTTTTGATGTGGGTAGATTCACCTTTTTGGTAACAAGTGTGGGCATGATCAACCTAGAATAAATTTATGACTTTCTGTTTTTATACCTGTATTTCTTCATATATTTGGTGCTACTAACTTTCTTTCTCAGGATTCTCTGTTTCCCTCAGATTACCAAGTGCAGAAAAGTGCAAGTGTAGTTACTACTGCCTGTGCAGCGTTACTACTGCCAGTACAGAGTTACTACTGTCTGTGTTCTAGTAGTTAATACTGCTTGTACAGTTAATACTGCTCAGTAGTTAATACTGCTCAGTAGTTAATACTGCTAGTGCTCAGTTAATACTGCTCAGTAGTTAATACTGCTAGTGCAGTTAATACTGCTCAGTAGTTAATACTGCTCAGTAGTTAATACTGCTTGTGTAGTTAATACTGCTTTGCAGTTAATACTGCTCAGTAGTTAATACTGCTAGTGCTCAGTTAATACTGCTCAGTAGTTAATACTGCTAGTGCAGTTAATACTGCTAGGTAGTTAATAGTGCTTGGTAGTTAATACTGCTTGGTAGTTAATACTGCTCGGTAGTTAATACTGCTAGGTAGTTAATACTGCTTGATAGTTACTACTGCTGTGTAGTTAATACTGCCTTACGTTGTTAATACTGCTTTTGATAATCTAGGGCATATAAATACCCCTGTGTGCCCGCCAAAGTTCATAACGACTCTTCGCATTTACTTCTTCTCTCTCGTTCTAACCTAGTCTCCCCAGAATCTTTGTGTTTTCTTTCAAGAATCCTCAGGAATCATGGAGTTTGTGGATGAGCACAATGAAATAGCCATGCTTCAGAAGCCGAAACAAGCTGCGGGATTCCACGATATCGTCGATTTTCTTAAATCCTCGCACATCTCCTATGCCCTAACGGTGAGCCCAACCATCTATATCGAACATCAGACGCAATTTTGGGAGAATGCCACTGTTAGTTTCGAAGAAGGGCAGAAAACCATTCGACAAGGGTTTGTGATAAACCCTTGAAAGTCACAGAGGAGGTTATTCGCATCTCTCTTCACTTGAATGATGCCTCAGGTATAACCTCTCTATCTTCTGATGACTTATATTCGACTTTACAAAGAATGGGGTATGAAGGTCCCATTGGTGTTTTTAAATTCTACAAGTCAAAATTTTTTAACCAATGGAGATTTCTTGTTCATACCCTGATGCACTGTATTTCCAAGAAAACTACTGGATGGAGTGAGTTCAGCAGTCCCATTGCATATGCCTTGGTCTGCTTATCCACTGCCAGAAAGTACAATTTTTCAGCTATGATCTTTAATGATCTTGTATCAAACTTGGAATCCAAAAAGAGCTTTTACATGTATCCAAGGTTTGTGCAAGAAGTTATTAACAAGGAATTGATGGACTTACCTCAGTTTGATGAGGTATATGTACCAAAATCCCCTAAAGGGAAGGTTTTTTCAAATATGAAAAGACTTCTTAGGGACTCGGAAGGAGTTGACACACCATTGTTCTCCACAATGATGGTTGTGTCCCACACAATTGAAGGTATGGCATCAGGGTCAAGGCCCTCATTAGACACACCCACTGATGACCAATCCCAACCTTCCATCTCAAAAGACATCCCTCAGTCCATTCTTGAACAACCTACTCCCACAATCACCAAAAGGTTTCAAAGAAGAAAGGTGCACAAGGTTCCTTCCCTTGATGTACCTACTCAGAGCCCTAAGCCTTTAAGCCCTCAGTTGGAGCATTCTCCAATTGAGAATATCAACAGGGAAACCACAGGGGTGTCTCCCAACCCCAAGAAGGTGCTCTCTAAGGAGAAGGATGAGCATATGGGTGCTAAGGCTGCCACTACTTCTGCTAGCACAGAGAAGGACAGTGGTAACATAAATAAGACCTTCCCCATGGCAACTCTAAATGAGAAATCATTAGGAGGACCCAGGTGCCAAGAAACCAAGGGGGCAGGTAGTACTTCTGCTAGGCAGAAGGCTTCTGCTAAACCTTCCAAGGATCCCTTAAAGAAAGTAAAAACTTCTACAAAGGGTGAGGATAGATATAACTATGAGGAATTGATGGAAACCATAGGGAATGTCAACTTGGATGTAATGGCACAGAGGAAGGAGATTGAGCAACTGAAGACTGTGGTCACCTACCAACAGTCTCAAATTGAGAAGCTCAAAAAGATGGTCACCAAGCTGCTGCACAGAAAGAAAAAGGCAAGATTTGTGCTGAGAAGAAGAACTTCAACTGATGATGCTCCCAAAAAGGGGGAGTCAGAGTCAGAAGCAGAACTGAAAATGAAGGGTCCACAAATTGAGGGGGAGACAGAAAAGGTGGGGGAGATGATTAAAGAAGCAGAAACTTCAAAAGCAGCAGAAACCACAGCAGCAGAAACTGTTAATACTGCTGAGTTTGAACAAGCAGCAGAAACAGTTAATGCTGCTGAAGGCCAAACAGAAAAAGCAGCAGAAACTGAGCAGGAAGCAGTAACTACAACTCAAGCTGAAATTGATGAAGAAATATACTGGATTGTGAAGAACAGTGTTGAAGCAGCATCATTACATGTTCTAAGAGAAGCAGTAACAGCCATAGCAGCAGAAATGGTTATTGCTGCTGAGAAACTTAAAACAGCTGAACCAACTCCTGCAGCTGTTAAAACTCTTAAAAGAACCAAGATGATGTCAAAGAAAAGACCAAGCATCAAGCCCATAACTTCACAGAAGAAAAATGAAAAGAAGCCAAGGGTAGAGCCAACTGCAGAAGAGGCCCAGGAGGAAACAGTGAAAGAAAAATTAACCTCAGAAGTTGCTGAAGAAGAAGTGGCAACTCCATCAGGGCAATCAAGCAATGTACAATCACAAACTGATGCCCAATGTGATTTGTACATTACTAGTGTTGACTCTAACCCAATTCCACTTCAGGCTGAACCAATATCATCTAAGGCTCCTGAAATCATCTTTTGGGACACTTTGAAAGATGGTAGAAAGGAGTTCATTAGGATAAAAAGAGCAGATGGAAAATTTGAAGTCTTTTCAACTTGGGGAAAAATTGTCAGAACTTGCTCAAGATCAGACTTAGAAGAGATGTTCAAAGTTGGGATGAGGATATATGAAAACATGCTGACTGAGCAAGGGATGTCAATCTCTAAAATGGTACTTGAATTCTTGTGCCAAATGTTCAAACCTGAAGCAGTTCAGCATAGGATAAACACACAGTTTCAAGCCATTACCAACTGGATGCTCTATGAAAACTGTGGAGTATATGTCATCTCACTTGACTCTGCAACTCAAGAATACTATCTGGTGGATGAAATATACAATCACAGCATGAAGAGGCTGCAAGGAATGTTACATACTAAGCTGACCTGCAACAAGGATTCAGCAATGGGTAGATTCTTGGTAAAAAGGATTCTCAATCAGAGTCTAGGTTTAAGTCCTAATCTGTGTGTATATGATGACTAAGTTTTGGAAGCATCATCTGAAGAACTTGACTTCTTTTCCTAAAAGTCAAGTTAGGGGGAGATTGTTGGGAACTGAAGATATGCCAAGTATGGTTAGTACTGCCAAGACAATGTTACTACTACCAGTTCTTCGTTACTACTGCTAGGCAAGGTTACTACTGCTAGACGAAGTTACTACTGCTAGACACGGTTAGTACTGCTAGACCAAATTACTACTGCTAGACATAGTTAGTGCTGCTGAGCTGAGTTACTACTGCTTGAAGACTGTGAAGGTTAATACTGCTGAAGGTCGTTAATGCTGCTGAGCCAAATCATTGTTAATACTGCTGACTTGATAAGTTTGGGATGCGATACTTTTGGAGACAAAGAAGGAATTGATCAAGATATGTTTAACGAAGATTCAGAAGATCAATTCACTTTTGATAGTTATCTTGTAATTACTTTTGTATATATAGTATTGATAGATAGCTATTAGAAAACAGACGATAGAAGATAGATAGTATACAGAATTCGATATTCATTCAAGAGTGAATTAACCTCAAGGTGTAAGAACCCTATTTCTAGAGAAGTAGAAATCGTCTTGTTGAGCCTGTTCAACAAGATTGAGGTTTGGTGTAAAGCTTGTGAGTAATACAGTTTGATATATACAGTGTGTTGAATTCTATTGATTGTTCTTTAATTATTTTAGAGTTCTATTCCGCAAGATTCTCTAAATTCTGTTTCTAAGAAGTTTAATTCTTGTTAAGAATCGATCCTGACACGAATCGTCGTCAACTCCTCCGAATCAACCATCTCGCGATGAATCCGATACACAAACACCACCACCAGTACCGTTACACCAAATCCCAGAAGACCAGCTCAAATCAGAGTTGTTAGCCCGACTCCTAGCCAAAATCGACTCTAGTACAGCTGAAGAGGTTGACTTAATTGGATTACTCTGTCAACATACCCAACGTCAAACACAAACCCCAAACCAACCACCCTCTAGCAACGACTTCAAGCGTCTAACCGATTCAATGAAAGATATGACGGAAGTCGTGATGGCAGGATTCACCTCCATCACTGACAGGCTTCGCGTTGTCGAAGAGAAGTGTGGGATTCAAGCTCAAGCTCCAGAGAAACGAAGGCATGATGATCCGGATGATCCTGATCTTCATGAAGGGGAGAAGAGAGCACGGGTCAGAGCAACAACGGGCACAGGTACGGGAAATGAAGGGGGTTCAGTCAGTGAATGGGTAACAACTGAAGGTGGAACGGCGACTGATGTGGTACAGTCAGAAGATATTGAAATGGATGTTCTAGCTGATGTCATAACTAGGGTTGAAAAGCCTTCGGTTGTTGACAATAGAACGATGGATGAGCGGATGGCCGACGATATGCTTGTTGATATCATATACATTGATTCAGAGGAAGAGCCAGAGCAGTTGAGCCACAAGATCAAAGAAGAAATGTTTGATGCTCTGGACGATGAGCTTGACACTACTGGGGATCAGGATATGGGAATTGAATCCGAAGATGATGCTCTTCCACCGCCAGAAACAGCAGATCCGGATACAGGTACTTCAGCTCCACAAGCACCGATAATTCCTGATGGCAAGATCAGAGATCCAGTACTTGAGGCTGAACTTAGAATCTATCAATTAGTCATTGATGCTGAACCAAGGTATGTAGTTACGGGAGAAAGAGTGTCAATCTTGACTCCGTATCTAGAGATCCTAAGGAAAGAACTATATGTACGGGATGTTCAGAGAATTAACTTGAAGAAAGTTTATGGGATTGAGGACTGGCCATCACTGAAGAAGATCGAGTTTCTGTACATTATGAGAAATAAAGACAGAGAAACAGGTGCTGTCAGATCAGACAACATGATAATGAAGGTGCTGAAGGTTGAATCTCAAAAGCTGTTCAATGTCTTTTATCCTGAGTTCACTGTCTTGAGATCTGATGGTTCTGAATGTGTGTTCTCTGAGGCTGACTTCAAGAGTCTGAAACTGGATGATCTCCTAAGCCTTTACAACCTCCTAGCCACCCGCCCAGAAAAGAAGATTGAATACGACGCCGCTTACCAGAGTCTGAAGAAATTTATGAGAAATATCCTGAAGTTCTCATACATTACCGATTTCCAGATGGCCTTGGAATCTCATCAAGCTCATGTGAACATCAGAAGACCAAACAGACGCCTGCTTGATATTCAAGGTATCCCCGCCTACACCGTACTGAAAAAGCCTGAGCTCGGGGTTGTCTACCTTGATACTGACTCAAAGAAGAGATTCATCAGAGTAATTGAAATCAACAAGTTCTGTGAGGGTACTATGAAGATGATTTTGGTTCATCTGGAAAGCAAGCTTCGTCTGGATGCAAGTGGAGAGGTGAAGCTCAAAGATAAAGAAAAGGACCTGATCAACCAAGTGATTGAAGCCATTTCCTACCGGAAGGAGTCCCGACATGCATTACGAAGATTCGAGATCATTTTCAGTATTCGGAAGAAATATGTGACCCCAGTAGACGTCTAAATCTTTTGCCTCTACTTTGGTACAAAGGGGGAGATTGTTAGTGCTTAATTATGATTGTACCAAGTAGAGAGACCTAATATGTCATTGTTCCATACTAGTCATAGGTATATAATGTTTGCTTATTTCCTCTTTAGGAATTAGGTCATCTTCCACGCATAGTAGCCACACACACAAGTTCTTGCATTGCATTTATCATTGTGAGCTACTTGATCATATTGAATATAGAGATGGCTTTCTTTATTGTTTATATGGATTGATTACTTGTTCTGGGATCACAACGTTATTAACGAAGCCGACAATTCACAATTTTTCATAAAGATATATTAGTCTGGACAAAGCCTGTTAAAGGATTGTACATTTTAAAAAAAAATCTCCTTTCTAAATGATTTTTAATTCAAAAAATAATACACAAATTCTAAAGTTCAAGGATACAATACAATTACAGTAACCAATTAAAGCCAAAAATACCATCATTAAATTTAAATAATTTGCTTACATTTAAAGGCCAACATACCCTTATTTCACTTGTGAAACGCTAATTAATTGGCTAGGGTTTTAATAACAATGAATTATCCATGGGTTTTCATTTAATTGTTGTTAATTAATCATTAAATCAATAATCATGAGTTTTCATCTCATTGTTAACACAATCCTTGTTTATATATGTTGATCTTTTCATACCAAAAACGTTTTACAATATGGTATATATAACACAATCATTCTTTTCAGTGGTGGATCCTGGATTTTTTCCTACTGGGGTCCCTTTTAAGGAAGCTTAAATGTCCGTAAAATTATCCGGTATATTTTTCGTCTAAATCCAACGTTTCAAGGGTTTTTTAAAGTTTTTTGGTAGATTTTAAGAGACTTTTAAGTTTTTTTGACAATTTTGAGGGACTTTTTTTGGTTTTTTTGTCAATTTCGAGAGTAGTTTTGGTTTTTTGTTTGATTTCGAAACAGTTTTTTTGCTTGATGGGGTCTCGGACGAAAAACTACTGGGGGGACATTATGACAGAAAGTTGAAAAGTCTGTATTTTTAACCTAAAAATTTCAAAATTTTCTCTTTTTAGTGGGGTCCCATCCCCCTACTAACTATACATTAGATCCGCCAATGATTCTTTTTCTCATATATAAAAGAAAGATTCTTTAATTAGGAACGTGTACTGACGTTTGAGGCGATGGGTTTTGTATCAATTCATGCATGTGATTTGTTTACCCTTTTTTAAAACCATGTCATGGACACATTTGATCTGAGTTAATATACATACGTATGTGTGTAAAACATTCTGTCTATGTTGATAATCGACCTATTTGTAAGTTGATGTTTGATGTGATCGATCGATTGATTGACATCTTTTATAACGTGTTTGCATATGCTTTACTTGACGTTCTTCTCAGATGCTGACTACAAATGCACGTACAAGCCTAGACCGACACTTGGTAAATGACTTGGAGAGTAAACGATTTAACAAAAATGAGTCTTTAGGATGTCTAGTTGACCTTGGTAGCGGCAGATCCAGGAATTTTTAGCAATTGTATCACAAAATAATTATCGTAATGTACATTTTTTAAAAATAACTTATACATTAAGTCGTTAAAAATTTGATACACTACATTATTTCGAAAATTATCTCTTAATTAATTAAAAACTTTAAAGCCAATCGATTATTAGTGCATTTCCAGTTTTCTAGTGATTGCTGATCACATATAAACAAGTTAACCCTAAAGTCTAAAGAGTTAATCTCAAATATAAATAAATTAATCTACAAAGTGGTCCCTAATTAACAAAAAAAAACTAAAGTCTAAAATTCACCCAAATTAACTCTAGATAAATAACAAAAAAATCCATAGAGTGGATCAAATATACTTAAAATACCTCTACAGAGTTGGTTAACACTATTAGTATAAAACAAATTAACATAACAAAATTGGACACTAGTAAAAATTTGTATTTCAAATACAAACCAACTAGTTTGTACAAACCCGTACAAAATCAATCTACCTTCATGAATTTGCAATTTTTTTAATTTGGCTTCATGAATCTATATTTTGGTTTCATGAATATAAAATTTGGCTTCATGAATATATAATTTGGCTTCATGAATCTATATTTTCCGGTGGAGCCCTAAAATACCCTTATAAATAAATAAAAAAGAAGTTATGGAGCCAAATTATATATTCATGAAGCCAAAATATAGATTCATGAAGTCAAATTAAAAAAATTGCAAATTCATGAAGGTAGATTGAGTTTGTACGGGTTTGTACAAACTAGTTGGTTTGTACCCGATACCACCCCTATATATATATATATATATATATATATATATATATATAGAGGAAGGCTAATTTGAAACCCTCTCAAAGGTTGAAACCCTTGAAACCCACTTCATCACCATTGATTTAAATTTTAACGGATGAGATCAAAATCAATAATAAATATTACTAACTATAATTAAAATTTAATTTTCATCCATAATCAAAGGCGCTAAAGGGTATTTTGGTAAAAGACAAATACAAATAAACAAATTAAAAAAAGTAAAAGATATCTCCACGGATTGCATCCCTGAAAACTCTCAATGCAGTTTCCGATTAAACTGCAAATCATCCCCGCAACCCGTCCTGGATATTGTATGAGATATGGAACATCGACAGAGAGGTTCGTTAATTCCCAACATTTTCTGAAACCCTAGTTACTTGAATCATCACTAACAAAAATCAATTCTTGCACACAGTTCGAAAGCGCAGCGAAATTGACGTTGACGATGATACACCAACGACACAAGCCGCCCCGGTCGAGGAAGAAGTTATCGCAGATGTTGTTCAGTCACATTCATGATTGCAGAAGCATGAATACATGTACATTCATGAGTGCAGAAGCATGAATACATGTACATTCATGAGTGCAGAAGCATTTGCACACAGTTCGAAAGCGCAGCGAAATTGACGTTGACGATGATACACCAACGACACAAGCCGCCCCGGTCGAGGAAAAAGTTATCGCAGATGTTGTTCAGTCACATTCCTGATTGCAGAAGCATGAATACGTGTACATTCATGAGTGCAGAAGCATGAATACACATTTATGATTGCAGAAGCATGAATACACATTCATGAGTGTAGAAGCATGAAGGGTGATTCCAAACTATGACTACTTATTGGTTTTGGAATACAATATTAATTTGTTACTGGTTTAATGTTTGTGTACTATTTTCTGCCAATCATGAATCAATGTTTCAAAAAACAATAAAACATCTACCTATGGAGTGATTGTTTGCTGCTTTTTTTCCCTATATTAATGTTTGATAGTTTTAAAGAATTTCTTCCTGGGTGGCAGTATTCATTGATCTTAAATGGTTTAATGGGTGGCAGTATTCATCAATGCATGATTCTCCCTCTCCAACAGGATTAAAAAATCCACTGCCGGAGAAAATTGCACAGTGGGATTGCCGGAGAAAATTGCAGTGTATGTTTTATGAAGAAGATACTTATGATGAAATAAAAAAAAATGTTTAATTTGAAAAATTCGGTTACCTTACATTGCACAGATCCACTATCCCCAAATTTAGGGGATGATTTACACAAATCATTATTATCTAAATTGAATATAAAAATCTGCGATTTATACAATTACATAATTACCCTTAAGCCTTAATTAAATTAAATCAATAATTAAAGACTAATAAGATTAGATCAACGGCTTAGATTAGGGTTTCAACCTTTGTGAGGGTTTCAAATTATCCTCCCTCTATATATATATATATATATGTATATATATATATATATATAGGGTTGGGTTCAAGGGAAAACCTTAAATAAACGGAAAACTAAGGAACACTCTGGTAGCCCTTCATCTGGACGGTATGCACTTGTGCATACATGTAATTTGTAACATGCATTTGTGCATATGTACAAGTGTATAATACACTTGTGCATAAAAACCAAAAAAACAAAATAAATTACTAGTATGCACAAGTGCATACCGTCCAGATGAAGGGCCACCAGGGTGTTCTTCAGTTTTCCGTTTTTTTGAGGTTTTCCCTTGAACCTCCCTATATATATATATATATATAAGAAGGTTCAAACGAGAACGATAACTATTTACGAGAACTACGAGAACGACCTACCATGTACAAAATCACTGGTGATTCACATACAAAATCACTGGTGATTAAAATTCTGGACACGCACGGTTTGTCCCGCGGTTTGCAAAGCGCGCGGTTTGTCCCGCGGTTTGTACTGTGAATCACCAGTGATTTTGTACATGGTCGGTCGTTCTCGTAGTTCTCGTAAATAGATAGCGTTCTCGTTTGAACCCACATATATATATATATATATATTACAAATCAAATACAAACCATGTATTTGTTGCACCCCTTACAAATCAATGTGCATATATGCAAAATCTGAGATGCATATATGCATTATCCCATATGAATGTATGTCTATTATATGTATATTCTTGCACGTACGCATATGCATATGTATATGTGCATTGTCCACATATGCAGACTGATTGTGCACATATGCAGACTGTGGTTTGTAAGGTGTACAACAAATGCAAAGTTTGCATTTTACGGAGTCTCTCTCTCTCTATATATATATATATATATATATATATATATATATATATATATATTAGATAACTTTTGAGGAGGGTTAATTGCTTTTATATACTTGTAAAATGTCCGCCAAAAAAGTTTGATTATTTTCTTTAAAATAATTAAGTAAACTAATTATAAAACCTTTTTCTACGGATTTCCAACATAATTTAATTAATAAAACTACTAATTAAATTCCGTCGAAAGTTTGTATTTTAATTTTTTCCCAGAAAAACTATTATAAAATTAAATTAAAAAAAAACAATACATTGAAGTTTCCGACGAACACCCCATCGGTCGGAAATATCAATATATTGTTTTTTTAATTTAATTTTAAATTTAAAAAAAAATCATTCCAAGAAACCACTCGCCCCGTACATCTGTAACAGTCACAATGGTATCGAGGCGAAGGGAAGAATACGAGGTACTTTATTGCTTAGTCTAGCTTTTATGGAAGATTTAACAATTTAGGGTCTGGTTGTAGCATTAGCACTTTTATTTTTGAAACCTTTTGTTTAATATTAGATGGATGCGAGAAAAATACTCTCATTTCCAGTCTCCTATTTATTTTATTGAATATTGTATTGAGTATTGAGTATTGAAGTGAAGTAAAAATTGAAAACTCTCTCTTTTCTAACAGAGAAAAAGAAATAGAAAGATTAGTAATTTAGTATACAGAAAAATTAGAAGAATAGATCTATGAATCGATTTAGTTGGTGGAAGAAAAGGGGGTAAAGGCCTTTAAAAATCACACTTGCATCAAACCCGGTCCTTGGATGACCTAATAAAGATATTAATTAGGATTTTCGTTTATAAGACCAATAATTTTGAGTTCTACACACCGACATTTCAACAAGTTGTTAAGATGAATTTAGTTGATCTAACAAGTCATATTTATGAAATTGCATAAACTAATATATATAACAAGTCATTTTATTGGTCTTCTAAGGATACTTTCAAAAAATACTATTTTTTATAGGGTACTTCCACAAAAGTATCAAATACTATGATTTATTTGTTTTTGTTTGATTAGGTTTTCCAACTTGGTCATATGATTTGCTAGGTGATTCGATTTCATTCAAACAACTTATTACAATTTATTATAACATAATTGTATGAGATTTACATCTATTGATTCTAAAATGTAAAAGTTTTGTTAAATACGTACTCTAATAAGACATCCAAGGAGGATAGTCCTAAATTACTCATTTTGTATCAACCTTATATACACCATTGTATATGTGTGTATGGGCAAATTCGATTGAGAACAACATTTTTATTATGAATTGCAAAAACTAGGGAGAGTATGTCACGTGTCTGGGACATTCATAATAAATTTTGTATCGTTCATCATGAATGTTGTAAAATATCCACGTTCGTTATTCATGAAGAATATGAAACATGATGCATTTTCAATGATTCCCTGGTTTGAAATGAAGATAATGTTTTCAACCAAACGTTTGTCCCTCGATGCTCTTCTTTTCTATATAGTATATACATACATATGGCAAATCAAATGTAAAGCTTTTAAATTTTACAAACCCGCAAACCAATATAGAAATGATTAACATTCATTTATATTAGGAAACAATCGGTATATTTATGATATCAGATATTCGTTAGAGTAGATGAACGTTTAAGATTGGTTTGAATGGTCTGTAACATTTCCATTGATTGTATGGTTTGTAAATTTTCTATGGTTGTATTTGATTGGGACTATATATATGTATATTGGGTTGGGTTTCGATGAGAAGTTGAGTTAACGTGAGAAGCGTAAGAAGTGGTTATCACCGTTAGATGCACATTAGGATGAGTTACACTCAGATAAGATGCACCAGATCAATCCCCGTATCAAACGCGATTCATGGATGAACTTGAGATTGAATTTAGATCCAATTCTCCTTATCACATTAACCCGTGATTATTTACACACACACACACACACACACACACATATATATATAGAGAGAGAGATGGATAATAAATTGTAAACCTCTAAATATGTGTAAACTTTGGATTTCATAGGTTTTCTTGAAGAAATTATTTATTTTGATGAAAGCGTTTCATATCATTCATTTTTTTATGAAATTGTTTCATATATTTGTGTTTTTTATGTAAAAACGACAAAGTTTCATCAAACTGAGAAAATATATGAAACAGTTTCATAGAAATGAAAAAAATATATATGAAACCACATAAAAACACAAATATATGAAACAATTTGATTAAGAAATGAATGATATAAAACACTTTCATCAAAATAAACAATTTTATGGAAAATTTCATTAAGAAAACCCATGAAATCCAAAGTCTACACGAAAAAAAAAGTTTACAAAATAGTGAGACTCTCCCTCTCTCTCTCTATCTCTCTCTCTATCTCTCTCTCTCTATATATATATATATGTAGACGGTGTCATGGAACTATTACTATGCCATGAAAGTGCAAACACAAAGCCGTAAGCAGGATTTATTTGAATGATTGAAACTTTCTTGAGATAAATAAATTTGTATATATATAATCACCGATTTGATATTTTTGGAATCTTTTTTCTGATTGTTACAAAAATAATTACAAAAACATGCAAATTAATAAAATCACATTAATTTGATAATTAAAAGTAATTAAATTGACAGACACCAGCAAGATCGAGACTTGCTAACAAGAATTTACTCCATTAAATCATATGCTTGACGACTTTATAATTTCTTTTTTATAATTTATTTTTTAATGGAATATTTATTTACTTATTTTCCTTTCGATCAATCACTATTTCCTTTATGACATTAAATAATCAAAAATTTAAAAGTATTGCTTTTGAAAATGTCTGGTTTTTGAATCTTTCAAACTACGGTTTTTGGTACATCTTTATTCCAATATTATGATCAGACTTGCATCAATTTGCAAATCTTTTTGACTTTCTTTCGAATTCCACGGTACAATCGATAATGCATAAAACATAAGTCGTTTTTACTGTATCTGGAATACGTATTCTTTCTGATAATGAAAGCATGAGCCATTTTTCTTCATTTATAGATTTAAAAGACATATACATAGCTTTCAAATTTATTTTTGGTACATCTTTATTCCAATATTATGAGACTTGCATCAATTTGCAAATCTTTTGACTTTCTTTCGAGTTCCACGGTACAATCGATAATGCATAAAACATAAGTCGTTTTTACTGTATCTGGAATACGTATTCTTTCTGATAATGAAAGCATGAGCCATTTTTCTTCATTTATAGATTTAAAAGACATATACATAGCTTTCAAATTTATTTTTGGTCACCGTTTTATATATGGTCTAATGTTCGATAAGGATATTTTAACTCGAGTTACTATAACTATGTTAGGAAACTAGCTGGTATAAGTTAGCTATTTATGTTGTAAGTTGATTGTAACCTGAAAAAATAGTTGTTGTTTGATAAGCTAGTCGTTAGCCGGTAAACTAAGAATATTTGGTAAAACTAACTGAAAAACTATATGATAATTTAAATTGACCAAAAACAAAAGCATGTTCAATAATTAATTAGTAAAGATTAGGGGCATAATTAGAAGTAAAGAAAATGTAATTTTTTCAGCTTATTGAAATACTACTTGAATTGAAGTAGCATATCAAAAAGTGAGATTATATCGAAGCAAACAACAGTTTTATAAGTTAAAAAAAATCAACTTAGACGAGTTAACTTATGTTTAAGGTACTATAATAAACAAGTTGTTGACTGATAATTTAGATATTAGCTGGAAAAAACTAATATATATAGTATAGCTTTAAAACTTTTACATTCACATGAGAAAGAAAAATAATATATAAATTAATTAGCATCATATAAAAAAAGTTGGGAATTAATTAAAATACCTTAAGTTTGACTTTCCTTTACCAAAATACCCTAAATCTTGGAGAGTTTACCAAAATGCCCTAATTTTCCGCGGTGGGCCCCGCGATACGTGTCACAAAGTTTCGGCCAAAAGTCCCGCGGAGCCCCCCAACTATGGCTGCGGTGACAAGTTTGGTCCCTGTCCCGCGGTGGTTCCCCGCGATGGGCCCGCGATAGGCCAAATATTTTTCATTTTTGGTCCTTTTTCACGTGTATTGTTTTTGGATGAAAATGAAAATGTTTTTGTTGTGTTTTTGGATGAAATTCAGTTCAGTTTAAAAAAATACAAGTTCGACGATTTTAGCTTACGAAATCGTCAATCGGCACCCCCCTGTGTGCGGGTAGGTGTTGGAGTAAAACCATGCAAGGAGCTTGTCAACTCCTCTCACTTCTTTGGTTATAAACCATTGAATTTTTACTCTCTCTTCCTATGTGGGATACCTTCCCACACCCAACTTGGTTTTTGCTAATTTCATCCAATTACTCAACTTTGAGCATCGATATCTCAATTAATTAAATTTGTAAAACTGTAAAATCTATAATTAAAAATTAAAAATATTAAATTTAACAAGATTGAAAAAGATTACGCCTTATAAAAAATGTCGCACCATCAGTCACGCCTTACATAAACGTTGCATGCCTTATCGTAACAGAAAAGATATGTCTTACACCATTTTTTTAGAAAGGTGTCATAGGCTATGCCTAGACTAATCCCTTGGCAAATTATGACTGTAAGACATCAGTCCTGATTAAAACTCAGTGGTCACAATTGTTATGTACGTCTGGATTCGAACCCTGGACAAATGGGATATTCCACCACATTTGCAGGGTCTTAACCAGTACGACCATAACCCTTATGGTTGTGTTACACCATTTTGAGCACCAAGTAAAACCTTTTGAGTACATGGTTTCAAGAACCTACCTTATAATATTAACTTATGAGAAATTTTTTATTAAAACAAAAGGTAATATTAAAAAAAGTGGTCCAAAATAACACTGAAAAAAGACGTATATTTTTTTGGGGGGTATTTGGCGTTACTTGGTTGACGAAGCTTGATAATTGAATAAGAAAGGTTATCCTTTACACCAACCCATTGGAACATAAAGAAAGTCGCCATGCAAAAAGGTTATTATATTCCAAACTAAACCATTCTTTGTACCATTTTCACGACTTAACCAAATTACGTGTTTCCCTTCCATTCTCATTACCACATGCATAAATTATGCCCTATTCATCATACGTTCAATAATTGATAATTTGATATATATATATATATATTCTTGCATGTATGTATATGCACATTGTTCATATATGCACACTGGTTCTGTATATATACACACTGTGGTTTATAAGGTGTGCAACAAATACAAGATTTACATTTTACAGAATCTCTCTCTCTCTCTATCTATATATATATATATATATAGAGAGAGAGAGAGAGTGCGTTTCTTTTGCAAATCAAACCATTTGTACAAATTATATTAAATGAGAACTACAAACGATTTGGTTTGTATAGTTTGATCAACGGCTAAGATTATATATATACATGCAATTGAGCACACCATATTCTTACAATATCTAGCAATTGCTACACTTATTATATTATTTATTCACTTAATATTCTTGTTATAATTATTTAATTAAAGAGAAAAATCAATTTGAAGCAATTATAATAACCATTTAATTATAAATCCGTATAAATCTTGTTTCGTAGCCAGAAGTCAACTGTTTAATTATCGTATTGCAACATTTTTCCTATATATAATATATAAATATTTAATTAAAACTTGTTTTGAAATTAGAACATCCACACACCTGCAAGACCATACTCTTTTCTAAAGTGTCACATCAGCTTTGCAATAACACCTTCTACACACATGCAAAACCAAACTCCTTTCTAAACTAATAAATTATAATATAAATAACATAGATTTAATAAACATATTAATAATTAATGTTTAAATAAACAACAAACAAATTAATTAAATTAAAAAAAGTTATTGTTCAATATATTTAATTTGTGAAAGGTCTTTCTATTTTAGAAATATGAGATTGGTCTTGCAAAACCTTGCAAGCCACATGACATGCCATATCATCTTACAAAGGCTCTTACAAGACTTGTGTGATGCTCTTAAACTTTTTTCCTATAAATAATATAGATAAATATTCAACTTTAATATACAACTAAAATTGACTAAAATTTGCTTTTTTAAACAGTTATAAAAAAGGCAAAAAAAATCCATTTTTGTATTTCATTTTTTTAAATTCAAATATTAAACTAAAATTTGTTTTGTATTAATGTAAAAAATAATTGATGCTTTAAAACTTGAATAAAACATCAAATTGAAAGTTGGTTCCTTAAAATAAAAATTGGTTTCATTTTGATAATAAATATTACCGGTTACTTGTTGAACAGGTTAACCAGACACTTGAATAAACATAAAGATTGATACAGACTTTTAAATGACAATTTTGAAAATTGGTTCCCTAAAATAAAAATCAGGACAAAGTTGGTTTCATTTTAATACAATTTTCCATGTTTAATTTCATATAAAAATAAACATATAATTAATTACTAGTTGGGTTTTGATCAAGTAGAAAAGTAGCAAAAGTGGCACAACTTGTTTTGGACCAAACCAGCTTATTCCATATGAATAGGGTTCAATTCCATTGCTATATAAACCCACCATTACAATCCCAATTACAAACCATCTCACCTCAAACCTGCAAATTATGAAGATCATCATCATCTTTCCACTTTTAGCAACCCTAATTTCTTGTCTCTTTTCTTCTAATGTTTATGGTTACACCAAATCAGAGATAAGTTCATGGTGTAACCAAACACCACATCCCGAATCTTGCAAGTATTTCTTGGTCGCCAAAAACCCAGATTCCGGTCCGGTGATCAACCAAAAACCCGAGTTCATAAAAGCGTTATTAAAGATCACCCTCGATCGAGCCAAATGTGCAGAGTCAAACACTAAAGGACTCGGAATCAAATGTCGAAACAAGCTCGAAAAAGCTGCATGGGAAGATTGCATCGAGCTTTACGAAAACACGGTGGAACGTCTCAACATGACGATCGATCCTCGTAAAAAGTGTAGCCAATACGAGATGCAAACGTGGCTCAGCACGGCCCTCACCAATCTCGAGACGTGTCGTGCCGGGTTCGAGGAACTCGGTGTCGGCGGCTACTTGTTGCCGTTAATGAAGAATAATGTGTCGGCTTTGATTAGTAATACGTTGGCGATGAACAAAGGCGGCGGATCGCCTCCGCCGCCGGAGAGTTACCGGAATAATGGGTTTCCTGGTTGGGTGAAACCGGGTGATCGGAAGTTGTTGCAATCTTCGAATCCGGGTTCCCAGGCGAATGTGGTGGTGGCTCAAGATGGTTCGGGGAATTATAGGACGGTGGGAGAAGCGGTTGCGGCCGCCGGAAAAAGGTCCGGCCGCGGAAGGTATGTGATATATGTGAAGGCCGGAATTTATAGAGAGAATATTGAAATTGGGACCAAATTGACGAATATTATGTTGGTTGGAGATGGTATCGGAAGAACTATCATAACCGGAAGCAAAAGTGTTGGAGGAGGTGCTACCACCTTCAAATCAGCCACCGTTGGTA
Source organism: Saussurea involucrata (assembly GCA_033807775.1). Taxonomy (NCBI): domain Eukaryota; kingdom Viridiplantae; phylum Streptophyta; class Magnoliopsida; order Asterales; family Asteraceae; genus Saussurea; species Saussurea involucrata. The sequence goes on along the minus strand of CM066313.1, from coordinate 5,626,863 downwards.
AGCACATTAAATGTTTAATTTTTTATTATATAGTTGTTAGATTTAAAGACGCCGTAAATACTACTAAACAAAAGACTTTTATCTACAAACTTTTTTCTGGGAAATCTGTCATTAAAGAGTGATTAATGAAAAAACTGTCAGAAAAGTTTGTGGGTAAATTTTTGGTGGGTAATGCAAGTCAGTGACAGATTACTTAGTGATTCTCTAGGTGATCCGTGGGTATTTTCTCAAAAAACATCAGATTCTACCGAACCATTGATATTTTCTGGGTGATCCATGGATAATCACCGACGAAAATTTCTCTGGATGAACTTTGTGGGTAAAAGTCACTTGTTTTGTAGTGAAATTGGGTAATTTTTGATTGCATAAAAATTATTAATCTTATCAGGTAAGATTATGTATATATTGGTTATAAAAATAACATAATATAAACGTTTTTTGCCCGATAAATTAATGTTAACCGGGTAGGATTATCGGTTAGCAAATTAAATGACAAGGTAAGATTGTTGGGAAAGACCGGTTAACATCTCTTACCTAGACCTCGGTATGCAGTATGCACCAAATGCTTAGTTAATTAACCAGTAAGAGACGGTAAATATTAATTGAACAATCGAGCAACCCCTTAGTTTGATATTGGTCAATATAATAAAAACGGGTAAATATTTTAAGATGTCGTCGATATATCCTTGTATGTCATAACTCTACTAAATGGAAGACTTTTATTAACAAAATTTTCTCTGAAAAATCCGTCTATAGAGCGGTGATTTGTCACAAAAGTTGGTGGATAAATTGTTGGTGAGTGACATATCACCGAAGGCCCTTCTTGGTAATTTGTGTAAAACATCTTATTCTACTAGAATCATTAATATTTTATAGGATAGCCGTCGGTGATCGCGATGGAAATTTCCTTAGATGATTGTGTGAGTAAAAGTCATTTGTTTTATGGTATAATCAAGTACTGACCTATATTTAATTTTTATGTTTTATATTTAAAAAATTATTAATTTATTAAGATTGAATGAGTATTATTAATTTGTATATAGCTCATGTGATCAAATTCAGTTTGACTTTTATCATGCATTCTTTTCAAAAGTTTATTTGTCACAATGAAAACGATTGACACAAATATAAGATATATATTAACGTTGTTATAAATATAATATGTGACATTTGTAAACCGATGTTGATATTTATTATAATTTTTCGTTTCGTGTTAATTACTTAGCTGTGGTGGGAGACGGATTCATTGGTCGTGGCATCACTGTTCGAAATACGGCGGGCCCACAAAACCATCAAGCGGTGGCGCTGAGAAGCGGCTCTGATCTCTCGGTGTTCTACCAGTGCAGCTTCGAAGGTTATCAAGACACGCTTTATGTCCACTCTGATAGACAGTTCTATAGAGAATGCGATATCTACGGCACCGTTGATTTTATTTTTGGCAACGCTGCCGTCGTGCTTCAAAATTGCAATATTTACGCTCGTGATCCTCCTAACAGGACCATCACCGTGACCGCACAAGGTCGGACCGACCCAAATCAAAACACGGGAATCTCGATCCATAATTGTCGCGTCACGGCCGCGTCAGACCTAAGAGGGGCGACAGGGTCCGTTAAGACTTATCTCGGTAGGCCATGGAAGCAGTATTCGAGAACCGTGTTTATGAAATCAAACCTAGATAGCATAATCGACCCCGCAGGATGGATGCCATGGAGTGGTAATTTTGCGCTTGATACTTTGTACTACGGAGAATATCAAAACACGGGCCCTGGTTCATCGACCGCCAACAGGGTTAAGTGGAAAGGCTACCGTGTGATCACTAGCGCCACCGAGGCGGCAAGGTTCACCGTCGGAAACTTTATCGCCGGTGGATCGTGGTTGCCGGCAACCAACGTACCCTTCACTTCTGGCCTTTAATTCACTCGTTCGAAATATTAAAATACAATTGATATATTTTGATAATTGATTATTAAGTATATGTTTAAAGATATGAAATAAGTGGTTGTGCTTTAAAAGTCCAACATCATAGCATGGTGACTATCTCATTGTATTTCTTTATACTTTGTATGTACTTTTCCTCTAAAAGAATTTTGAACGTTATTCTTTGTGGAATATTTGTTAAAAGAAATTTTGTATATTTTGAATAATAATAATAATAAAAAAACAATAAGTCCAATTATTCATTGTGTAATTGTTATTTGATCTATTTATGAAATTAAATTGTAAGTTTTTTAGTGTTTTTAATCCCGATAAATATGTAGGGGCTTTTTGGTAGTTGCTGAATGGTTTAGAGTAGAATGATTAAGTGATCAAAATGATTAAAAGACTCTTAAATTTTGCCCGTCACCAATAATTTGCTTACCGAAGAAAAAGAAGCGGTTGATAAATTAAAATGATGGATGAAAAACAGTGGCGCCGATTTTAAAATAAATTTTATAAAATCACTACTACAGCAAAATTGTGTTTATACCTTAAAAAATAAATTATAAAATCACCACTACAGCAAAATTGAGTTTATAAGACACCTAAAACAAATAAGCATTCTAATAGGGTGTTTTATAGGACTAAATTTTATAGAACCAAATAAAAAAACGTTCTATCTAAAAGTGTTTAAAAACGTTTATAGAACGTCTTTGGGCATCATAGCAACTTTTTTAGAACATTTTTCAAATTAAGCGTTCTATTAACTATTTTATAAGACACTACTTAAAAAAGTGCCATATAAACACAAATATTTTCTAAAAATATGGGTTTATAGGACGCTTTTCAAAAGCGTCCTATATAATTAGCTAATACGACACTTTATTTTGAAAATATTCTAAAAAGGTTGTTACGACGCTCAAAAGCATACTTTAAACTTATTGTAACACTTTTAGATATGACACTTTTTTCTTTGGTCCTATACACTACACCAAATGTTGCCTTAGACAACATAGGCTAATTGCCTATGTTGCTTAAGATAAGCTTAGGCAACAAAGGCTAATATATGTTGCCTAAGTTTCCTCTTAGGCAACGTATCGTTATATGTTGCCTAAGTGAGACCTTATGCAACATATGAATAATTATATGTTGCCTCAAGTATCTTAAGCAACATCTTCCATTATGTTGCCTTAGTTGTGTAATCTTAGGCAACATATTTTCCTGTTTCTATGTTGCCTAAGGTAAAAAATTATAAATAAATATATGTAGTTGAAAAATCTAATAAGTTGTGTATGGATGTTGATACCTACTTTTACTTAGGCAACATATAATCTATTGTATTTGTTGCGTAAGAGTTGGCTTAGGAAACATATATTCTCGTTTCTATGTTGCCTAAGGTCAAAATATAGATAAATATAGGTAGTTGAAAATGTAATAACTCGTGTACGGACGATTTAAGGTTGACGCAATTTGTGAATTATCTAGATTCTTTCAGATGTTGTGTGCTCGAGAGTTGAAGAAGTCGGATGTGAATGTGTATTTTTTAAAAATTGTATGTGTAATTTTATATGTGTATTTTTAAAAACTTATGTGTAATTTTTAAAAATTGTATAAGTCATAAAAGATCTTGTCGGGTTATAATGGACCTTAATAAACTTCAGTAGTTCTTAATAAGTTGTAGTGGGTATTAATGGTCTTATAGAGTTCAATACACACCACGTGCACATATAAGTCCTAAAAGGTATTGTTGGCCTATAATGGTTCTTAATAGGATTTAGTGGTTCTTAATAGACTATGGTGGGCCTTAGTGATCTTATAGAGCCCTATACATACCACATGCATACAAACACACGTAATCAGCTACCATTGGTATTTTTGGGCCTTAATAAGACAAGGAGTGTCTTATTGGCCTACAATGGTTCTTAATAAGCTTTTGGCGATTCTTAATAGGCTATAGTAGGTCTTAGTGGTCTTATCAAATGCAATATACACCACATGCATATATGAGTACCGACCTGGATACAAACACGTAATAAATCAACATTAGTACTATTAGGCCTTGATAAGTCATTAAAGGTATTGTTGGCCTTTAATGGTTCTTAATAGGATTTAGTGGTTCTTAATAGACTATGGTGGGCCTTAGTGATCTTATAGAGCCCAATACATACCACATGCATACAAACACACATAATCAGCTACCATTGGTATTTTTTGGCCTTAATAAGACAAGGAGTGTCTTATTGGCCTACAGTGGTTCTTAATAAGCTTTTGGTGATTCTTAATATGCTATAGTGGGTCTTGGTGGTCTTATCGAATGCAATATACACCACATGCATATATGAGTACCGACCTGGATACAAACACGTAATAAGTCAACATTAGTGCTATTAGGCCTTGATAAGTCATAAAAGGTATTGTTGGCCTATAATGGTTCTTAATAGACTATGGTGGGCCTTAGTGATCTTATAGAGCCCAATACATACCACATGCATAAAAACACACGTAATAAGCCACCATTGGTATTTTTGGGCCTTAATTATACAAGGAGTGTCTTATTGGCTTATAACGGTTCTTAATAGACTTGTTGTAGCATATTAAGAACCACTAAAGCCTATTAAGAACCATTATAGCCCAATAAGACAATCCATCTCTTATTAAGGCCCAAAAATACCAATGGTGGCTTATTACATGTATTTGTATGTGTGTACTGCATTTATGCATGTAATGTGTATTGGACTCTATAAGATCACTAAGGCCCACTATAGCCTATTAAGAACCACTAAAGCCTACTAAGAACCATTATAGCCCAAACAATATCTTTTATGACTTATCCCAATACATGTATACAATCACGTAATAAGTCACTTTTGTTGTTAATCAGCCTTAACCATTGGTGCTATTGGACGTTAATAAGTCATAAATAGTCTTATTCAATTATAATAGTTCTTAGTCAGTTTTATTGGATTCTATTGAGCCTTAATCGATTTTATTGTGTTTTAATCAGTTCTTTAGGCTTTAATAGATATATTGGATTATAATCAGTTTTATTAACTTTTAAATAGTAGCTTTATTGGTAACATATAATAATAACAATAAAATCTATGGATTTATAATAAAATATATTGTTATATCAAGTCTCACTAGTTTACCGGACTTTAACATACATATTATTTAGAATAATATATCTATTATTTACACCATTAATACAAGATTAATAAATGCATATATTTATATGATCTTTAATTTTTTTCAAAAAATTTAGATTTTCCAAATTTTTCCCAAAATTTCCCTCTTGATTTTCCAGTTCCCTCCCTCTAGCCCTCTATTTTCCCTCTTCCCCCCAAAACTAAAAAACCCTAGACTCAAGTTCCAGGACCATGTTTTCATTTTGCTATCTATTATTGTTCACTTCTCAGCCAGATCTTAAATTGGAGCAATTTATTCAGGCAGTCGGATCATATGAAGATAAAATATTTCAGAAGAGAGCTCGACTGCATCAGGTTAATGTGTGTATATGTATTTGATGTTTTGTAGATGCCGTCTTTTTATTGATATCGCATTGCCTCATGTTTACGATTTACGATTCTGGTTTCTCGTTCTCGAATGCTCGCCTCTGCTCTCTACCCTCGCCCCTCTCTAAGTTTCTGACCTCAACGAACGCCTGTCGGTTGTGGTGATTTCACGATTTGGCTTCATCATTCTTCGATCATCTTCATCTTTCTTCTCTGCTTTTACTCTAAGATTTGAAATTTGAAATTCAAACGTGGGTTGATGTGTACAGGGAGGGATAAAGAGGGCATTTCATTTTTTGGTATGACACGAAGAAAAGGGCGAAGAATAAGAGAACCCGACCATTCTAGAAAGGTATGTTGCCATTGCTATATTGCTCATTCTGAATATCTTTCTCATATACAATCGATTTCATTTTATCTTGGTCAATGGTGAAACCCCATTTTTAACTCTAGGGATTTCCTTTGCTTATTTGGTTGATTTAGTATTTGAAGGATTGTGAAGAAGGAGATGTGATAAACTTAAAGAAGGTTTGTGATTCACCTTTCTTAGTCACATTTCTGATTGCTGAGGGTCCAATGGTATACTCCACGGTTTGAGTTTCCATTTTCTTAAGTTTTATTTGTTTAAACCTTTTATCTTGCTTACCTTAACTGTTTGCTAGGACTTGTAATATTTATGATTTATTGGCCCCATTAATATTTTCTAAGTTTGTTTGTTTATATATTATAAACATTTTCACTTGTTTACTTACCTTGGTTTACAATCACATGATATCTAAACATTGTGATCAGAACACTTTTAGCATGATCTATTGTATTACTAATCAAACTTCATGGTTATAGCAGGCAACGAGGTGGGCATTTTTGCTTTTCAACAAGCTTTGAAGATGGCAAACATTAATCCTGATAAAACAACAAGTTATCTTAGATTATCGATAATACAAAGTCCGTTTGCCATTTTTATGTTCTAATTATTTGTTAATGATTTAAATTTATGCATTTTAGATGTTCTGTGATGATTGTATATGCATTATACAAATTGCAAAAGTCACGGCCTGACAACACTGTGTTTGTAGGTCAATTATGCGCTGAACGTAAAATGTTGGTAGTTGTGGCTGAACATTATATTGTCGGTGTGTTTAACAGGTTGGGTCATTAGAGCGTAAAACTGGCGATTAGAGAGCATCCATAACTTCAGGGCGGCGTTGCCGGAGCTATAGGAATCGGTGATGAAACTGAAGATGTTTTCGATTAGCAGAAGATTGCAATTAAGACTTGTGGACACACATGGTAGTGTTAATCTTCTAACCTTTTATGGCTCTAATATGTGATGAAGTTGAAAGATGTTTCTTTTTTAAGTTAGTTTTGCTTAATCAACATGACTTTATTTATTCAACCGTTTTTAGTTTGGATCAAGTACATCATACCCTGCTCACCCGGTGCATTGCAACGGGCACACTACTAGTATATATATATATATATATATATATAATGTTATTTTAATTTATTAATTACCAACAAACATTGATTGCAGGTCAATAGAAGCTGTGGTGAATCTTCAACAGCAGCAGCAGCAGCCCCTGTGGCTGAGATAATTAGTTGTACTCTTGCTCCTCCTCCTCCTGAGGAGCCTTCTACTACTACTTAATTAAGCTTCATTATATAATTAATTAGTTGTTATATATGACGAGGAGATTCGCTTACTAAAAGAGGCACAAGATGAAGCAAAAAAGGAAGTCGCCGAACAAAAAAAAGATGATATTATCTTTGATGCAAATTTGCGGTGTTGCTAGCAATGCAAACTCCAACTCAACAACCTCGACAAGCAAGGCTTTAGGTTAATTTTTATTTTTATGTTTTCGTACTTGTTGCCGACTTTTGGACTTGTTTAGGAAAAACATTATCGTTCAATTATAGAATTTATTAGTTTTATTTGGTTATTGGAGTTGTTTGTCGATTCACACGAGTTTGTTTGTTTATAGGAGTTTGTAGAAAACATGCGAGTGAAAAAAATGCATTATGGTGCACAAAATGTGCAATAATATTTTTATATATATAAAACATCTTAGGCAACATATGCAAATAATATATGTTGTCTAAGTTGATATCTTAGGCAACATATGCAAATAGTATATGTTGTCTAAGTTGATATCTTAGGCAACATATGCAAATAGTATATGTTGTCTACGTTGATATCTTAGGCAACATAGGCAAATAGTATACGTTGTCTAATTTGATATCTTAGGCAACATATGCATAAATCTAATGTTGCCTTAGTGTTTGTTTGGTGCAACATATGTTTTTCTTATAGGCAACATAACCAGTTGTGTGTTGCTTAAGGAGTCCGCTTAGGCAACATATGTTGTTTGCTTATGTTGCCTGAGTTCTTATGCAACATTGAGAAGGCAACAAGGCTTAGGCAACATAGGCATGTTGCCTAAGCCTTAGGCAACACATAAACCCATCTTAAGCAACATTTTTCATTTGTTGTCTAAGTGAGATTTGGTGTAGTGATAACTAAGGTCCTATAAAACATTCTATTAGGACGCTTATTTATTTTAGGCGTCCTATAAACTCGAATTTTGTAGTGTACTCATTATTGATAAATTAACTTGAAATTTCAAGTGGTATATTGACTCCTTCACTATCTAGGAGTCACTTGGCTCCTTTATTTTCACTTTTTAAAAGGTAAATTGAAAGAATGTTCGAAAACACCCTCAAGAATACCGAAAACAATAGCATCCAAAACTTTTATAAAACTTTGATTGGAATAATAATTTTGAAAGGAAGAGGATTATCAACCTTTTGAGTAATGAGTGATATACCACATAAATGTAGAAATGCACACATCTATATTTCAACTTGGACCAAATAAATCATACCCAAAAAATGTATGTAAATAATGATTAATCTATAAGGCTAACTTTGGTTTGACATTTATTAGTTATCCACAAAGAATAAGGCAACTTTGTCCTTGAATGGTATTATCGATTAGTCATCACAACTAACTTTACTTTTAACTTTTTAAAAAGACCATTATAACATACAATGGTCATTAAATCTTTAAAAGGCGTTCGGTTCACGTGATGGAATTTGGTGGAATTATAATCCATTAAGAAATTAATTTTGAAGGAAATTGGAATGAAATTTGAATTTAAAGGAAATTGAAATGAAATTTGACCACTCGAGGAAAGAAAATGTAATCTCTCAAAATAATTGGAATCTTTATATTTTTTTGTGGAGGGTGATAGTTGTGACGATGACTCCCACCAGGTGGTATTAGTGGCGGGTGGTGGTGGGGATGACACAAACCCCTACAACCTACCTACCCCTTGGGTCTTGCCACACCCCTACCCACCCCACTGTGGGGTGAGTGTTGTGACGACGATAGTAGCTGTGACAAGGGCAGAAGTGGCATGGTGATCGGTGGGTGGTGTGTTGTGGGGACGAGGACGAGGGCAAGGGCGAGGACGGGGTGGGTGGGTGGGTGGGTGGGTGGGTGAGGGGGGGGGGGGGGTGGGTGGGTGGGTGAGGGGGGGGGGGTGGGTGGGTGTCATCATCACAACTAGAGATGTCCAAATGGGCCCGGGCCCGAAAAAGCCCGTCGAGAGCCCGAAGCCCAGCCCGCCCAAAGCCCGGCCCGCCCAAGCCCGGTCCCAAGCCCCCCGGGCCCTAACAGGCCTTGTTTTTGCCAAAAATCTCGGCCAAGACCGGTTTAAGCCCGGCCCGTTTTTTTTTTTCAAAATGTTGCCGTTTATTACCGTTAGTATAGCCGTTTTAGAGTCATTTTTTTGGCGTTTTTTTGTTTTTCTTGCCTCCAAAACACTATAAATAGGTAGTGGATGTATTGAGTTTGATACCAACTTACAAAAACGCAAAAAACGCAATTCTCGCTTACAATTCTCGATTTCTCGCTTTCTCGTGTTCGTTTCATACAACTTCTTGTTTTTCAATTTTCCATTCTTCATTCAAAATGGCCGGCGGTAGTTCATCAAACAATCAAATTAGATAAGTTCTTGCCGAGCACGGACGAAAATCCGATGGTTGGAATGATTTCTTTATAATTTATATCAAATTAATAGAACGTATTTTTCTTTATATATGAAATTCTAACAGAATGTATTTTTAAGTATGTTTGAGTGACCCAATTAAGTATTTTATGGTGGATACAAATAATATTTATTAAAAACGCATAAAATACATTTTTTTCACAAGGCCCGATTTAGGCCCGGTTTTGGGCCCGGTCCCGGCCCGGCCCGCTAAGCCCGGTCTTTTGAAAAGCCTATTCGGGCCCAGCCCTCTTGCCCAAAGCCCGGCCCGGCCCGGGCCTGCCCAAAGCCCGGGCTTGTGAATAGTGTTTGGTCCCGGGCCCACCCAAAGCCCGGTCCAGGCTAGCCCGGCCCGGCCCGAGCCTGCCCAAAGCCCGGGCTTGTGAACAGTGTTTGGGCCCGGGCCCGCCCAAAGCCCGGTCCAGGCTAGCCCGGCCCGGCCTTTTGGACATGTCTAATCACAACTACCACCCTTCACCTGAAAAAAGATTGACATTCCATTTATTTTGAGAGATTTCATTCCAATTATTAACAACCAAATGTGTGATCAAATTCCGTCAAATTTCATTCATATTTCTTCAAATTCATATTTCTTTGATGGATTCCAATTTCACCAAATTTCATTCTACGAACCAAATGTTCCATTAATGTAAAAAATTATCCTTTCTTTTAGTTTATTTTTCTTTGACATAATATATGCTTATGCAAGCTTGGGTCAAATTAAAAGCACGAGAAAACAATATGTACAACGTATATAATCTTAGTGGTGTTTGGTTCATAGATTTTGAAGGAATTCGAATAGATAATTCCTTTGACCAAATTCCAATTCTTTTGTTTGGTTCACATATTAAAAATGATGGAATCCTCTGAATTCCAAATTAAAGAATTCATCAATGATTGGCATAAGTGAAGGAATTGAATTTCATCCCTGTGCAACCAATTTAACCAACCACTCATGTAGCTCATACCACGACCATGCTACTATTGCCACTGTCACGCCCTACCCTTAACTTCCCACCACCACACCACTATTGTCTTCGTCACAACCGCCACCTACCCATGCCCACCCCACCGACCATCATGCCACTACTATAACCATCACAACTACCACCCTAATCCCCACCCTACCGAACACTATGCCACTATTGTCGTCATCATAGGAAGCACCTCACCCCACCCTACCCTTCCAAGCCCACACCCCTTGCCCCGCCCATCCCCACCCTCTACCTACCCTGCCCACCTACCACCACCCCTATCGTGGTGATATTGGTGGCGGGTGGCCAGACCCAATCCCAGCCTTGTCCTCACCCCACTGACCATAACGTCACTATTATCGTCATCACAGCTACCACCTCTACAGCCACCCGCCCCCATCCCGATTACACCCCTTCTGACCACCACGCCGCTATTATCGTCGTCACATCCCCTGCCATCACCACCCATGGGGGTGCCGGGAGTATCCTCCCGCTACCATCTACACCACCAATGTGGGGGTGGGCACGGTGGGTGTTGTAACAACGACAATGGTAGCATGCGGTTGATGGGTGGGTTGTCGAGGCGGGGGTGGGTGGGTCGAGCCATCCATCATCAATACCACTCGGGTGGGCGGTTATTGGGGGTGGGGTGGTAGTTGTGACGAGGGTAGTAGTGGCATAGTGGTTGGGGTGCGAGACAAGGATGAGGGCGACGGTGAGTAGGGGTAGTTGTCGTCATAGCTACCCCCCCCCCCCCCCCCCCCCCAAACAAAGATGCATATTCCAATCATTCTGAGAAATTTCATTTCAATTCCATCCAACCAAACACAATCAAAACTCGTGGTCAAATACCATTTCAATTTCTTAAAAGTCAAATTCCTTTGATGGATTTATATTCCACCAAATTTAATATTCCGAACAAAACGCCCTCTTATGATACTTTTATTTAATATTGTTATTATGCTTAGTCGAGTTATATTCTTGTAATGTAGTATTAGCTATATATATTGCTCATTTCTTCTTCCCTTGATTTATAATCAACGTTTCACATTGAATACAACTCGATAACCAAAACTTTTGTAATCAACATGTTCGTCATCTATATCAGTCAATTCACTCAATCTTAATCAAAAATTTCTTGGTAATGCTTTCTTTGCATGTTCGGTGCATCTACTCACAAGATTGTTTTGTTGTACGACAACTATGACTGACTTATAAATCTGATGATAGATTGGTCAAACAAACAACAAGTATTGCCTCGCCCGTGAGATTTGATGATGTCCATCAACCATTTGACAAAATATCTGAGTCAGAAACAAAGAAAGTTTATTCGACCTTCTAAAAAACTCTGCAATTAGCAATTCAGTATATCAATAACCAACAAATGAAGGAAACCCTAATCATCTCACACCCGACCATGCAATCACCTCTTTCTTCATCGAACGTCCTAAATAACAGAAAATAACCCATATACAATATTACGTGAAATTTTTAAAAACCTACTTATAATCAGTAGAATTGTCCTAAACATATATGCATCAAATTTATCAAAGGTTCATCAAAATCCTATACAATACCTTATGTTTAATTTATCTAAAACTAAAATACTTAAATATCAATAATAAATACATAAACAGGGTTTAGACAAACTGGGCCCTGGATTGGGTTCACTTGGATTAGCAGGCTTGGGACTTGGGCCTAATAAAAAGTTTTCTTAAGTAAAACAAAATGTTATGTTGTTTAACTTATTTAAAGAAAATAGATAAAAGAGTAAATGATGATGATGATGTTGTTTAGAAATCCATATATTTTTTTTCATTAAAAAGGAATTTTATAAAAATATAACATGACTTTCCCATAAATTCCCTCATGACAAGAACGATGGAATTTGGCTGATCTAAAATATAACTATGACATTGATGATATAGAGATATTTGATCTGTTTATCTCTTGTTATCAGATGCTAATGCATAAATTTTGAAAAATAATAATATATTTAAGTTTTTTTTTAATAAGGTTCATCTAAGCTTTGTCTAGACTACATCCTTGGCAATTTGAAAACAAACAAACAAAGCGGCCGTCTGAGACTAAGTCTGGCCACACAATATATTTAAGTTGGTTTTCTTACAACTAATAACTTCAATTATAGAGGTTTTTGCGTGTCTTAATCTATACTTGATTTGAGTAAGAGAATTCTGTAAGGTAGTTAATGAATAAAAACGTCTATTTTTATAACCCGACCATGATGTAATCAGACATTAGCACATGACCCATCTAGATGTTCATTATCCTTAATCCTCCTTCGAACATTTTTATACTGAAAAAGTTGTATTGATATAGACCTTAAGAAAGATACGACCCACCATTCTCCCTACCAACCACCTAACACAACCCCACCTTCTACTTTCCTTTTCTTTTGTAACGATAAATTCTATTAAAATATAAATATATCAAAGAGTGAATTACACCGGTGGTTTACCTAAATTTTGAATTTGATCCCTAAAGTAAGCTATCTACAGTGGTGGTCCTTAACTTTATAATTTCATTTCACTTGTAGCCCTTCTTGCTTAACGTTGTTTGTTAACGGATGGATCATCCATCACGTTAAATGAATATGAGGGGCAAATCAGTCTTTTAATTAAAACAAAATCGTCATTTCAACGTCATCTATTAAAATACTGATTTATCACTCTTTTAACAGGGAAACACAATCGTAGCCATGACCCTTGACGCCACCTACAACAGCAGATCAATGGCCGCCATCTTCTCCGTCCTCCAACACTCATCCTGCCCGCAAAACATCATCTTCCATTTAGTGACCTCCGCTTCTTCCGACGCGTCACTCCTAGGCGCCACCATCGCCACTCTTTTCCTTACCTGAAATTCAAACTCTACCAGTTCGATGATTACTTCGTCGCAGGACTACCTCTCTACTCTTGCTGTGAGATGGTAGATTTCTATCTTGAATTATGCTCATCGATCTCTTGCTGTTGCAATGGCCCCCCGTTGCTACTTGCCGGCACTCCATCGGGTACCGATCGTCGAAGGTGCAAGGACCACTTTTTCACCTCCGAACCCCTTATAGAATACAACATTTCATTGGGTACCGATTCCAACCTGGTGCTCGTCGACGACATTGCGAAGCTCGCCGCAACACCCATCGGAAAAGCCAACTTCAACTTTTACTATACACCCATTTTTTGGTACCTTCCATCAAAGGGACGACGCCCCTCGGGATTCCCCTCCTCCTCCATCCGATTCTCTAGTTGTCAAACGAACTCCCTGAATTCCATCTCTTATTAGTGTTAATCCTCAATTTCTGCTTAACTTAGTTGACTGATTGTTGTTACTTATATTTGTTTTCATTCTTATGCTTGTCTTGTAACTGTTCTAATTCTATTATTTCTGTAATTTTAAGAACCGTTAAAGAAGTTATGGATCATTGAAACGTTTTTAAACAATCGACGCATAGCTTGATGTGGTTTTTAATGGTTTCGTTGGGTATATGGGGATGTTTACTGATACAGGGAGAATTCGAAGAATTCGAGAGATAATAAAGGTTTTTAAAAATAATAATAAACGAACTCGAAAAGGTAAACGAGTCCAAAAGAGACTCGGAATTTGGCGTCGGAAAAAGAGCAAACATAAAGCACCAAATATAGAGGAAGTAGCGACAAAAGATCGAAAGTCAGATCGAGCGACGAAGAGGAAAGCAGAAACGCAAGGCAGCCGCCGGCGACGGCGCCAGCTGGGTAGCGCCCAAGTAGCGCCAGATTCTGTTTTGTTTATTGGCGCTCATTCTCGCGCTACTTGCCACACTCCAGCAGCCACTTTTTCTTTCCTCACGTGACCTCTCCATTCCAATTACAATTCCTTAGTTAATTACAATTCCTTAGTTATCCATTATCTTATTATTAATTTTAGTTTATAATTAAGTTAGCAATTATCTTTATAATTAGTTTAGTATTTATCGTTTTCTTAGTCTAGATTATAAATAGGGTATTAGGGTTTCATTGTTAAGCGGTTGATAAATTAATAAAGTTCTTATTTTTAGAGTGGATTCTCTAGTTTTTCGTGTTTTACAATTCGTAATCACGTTTATCAAAGGGTTTAGACGCTTGTCGATCCTTCCGCAAACCCCCGCTGCGTCAAGTGGTATCAGAGCAGGATTCGCCTGTCTTTTCACCATCAATGGCAGATCAACAACTCGCTACCAAAGCAGATTTGGCTGAGTCAGATGTGGCCTTATCCACAACGCTCGCGAACCTGACAGCGGTTGTTAATAGGCTTCAACCCAATATCGTCAACGACGATCGTCGGAGAAGAGACAGGTTTGAAGGACCGGTTAGGATTCCATTTAATGGCAACCTTAACCGGGTCGATCCATCGAGTTTCGAATCCGAAGAGGAAGAGGAAGATTCCCAAGAAAAGATCGATATTGCACTTCAACGAATACTTCTTTCGCCAAAAGAAGACTGCCAACATGAAGATCTTTTCCGATCGTATTGTTCGGTGCACAAAAAGGTATGTAACTTAGTTATCGACAGTGGAAGTTGTGTGAACCTCGTGTCCCAGAAATTGGTCCACTACCTGAATCTACCCACTCAACCCCATGAAGCTCCATATTCTCTCGGGTGGGTCAAGTATGGCTTTCAAGTTAGAGTCACACAAACTTGTCGGGTACCCATCTCAATCGGCAAACACTATCGAGAAGAGGTCCTATGTGATGTCCTTGACATGGACGCTTGCCACATTCTGTTGGGTCAACCGTGGCAATTCGATAATCATGCAACCTACAAGAGCCAAGCCGACATCGTACTATTTCGTTGGGGCGACCAAAAGATTGCCATGAGATCAATCAATAGCTTCGATGAAAGCCCCAACAAGAAGAGCCACGACAATAGCCGTATTATGGGCTCGATTTCGCCCCTAGTCAATCAACCGCCCGTTTCGAAAAGACCACCGGAAAAGGAGGAAGTCTTGTCGGCCAAGGTTGAAGACGAGGTTGTTGCCATCGAAACAAAGTCACAACATGAAACTTGTAACGTGCCGAAAGAGTCGGCAACAGATTTTGGATCCCCGGCCAAAGAGACCGAAAGCAAGATACCGAAAGACATCCTCGAGCCAATAAAACCGTTATCACAAGAGATCAAGGTCGATGATCCCGAAGATGATGTTTTCGTGATTCAAGCACCCAAGGCCTCAGCTCAAACCAATACAGTTTCCGGTAAAGTTACTCACGTTTTTTACCCTTTCGAGTTTAATAAATCATTACTCTTATGGAAGGAATTACAACGGCCTCCGTTGGAATTTGAAGACCGGTCGAAAATTTTGAATTTTGAAGACCGAGTTGTGCATCCAAGCGGTTTGAAGAAACACATGTTCTACGAGCCGAGTAAAGCTATTTTTCAAGTGAACTCGAGGACGAGTTCTTTTCAAGTGAGGGTGACTGATACAGGGAGAATTCGAAGAATTCGAGAGATAATAAAGGTTTTTAAAAATAATAATAACCGAACTCGAAAAGGTAAACGAGCCCAAAAGAGACTCGGAATTTGGCGTCGGAAAAAGAGCAAACATAAAGCACCAAATATAGAGGAAGTAGCGACAAAAGATCGAAAGTCAGATCGAGCGACGAAGAGGAAAGCAGAAACGCAAGGCAGCCGCCGGCGCCAGCTGGGTAGCGCCCAAGTAGCGCCAGATTCTGTTTTGTTTATTGGCGCTCATTCTCGCGCTACTTGCCACACTCCAGCAGCCACTTTTTCCTTCCCCACGTGACCTCTCCATTCCAATTACAATTCCTTAGTTAATTACAATTCCTTAGTTATCCATTATCTTATTATTAATTTTAGTTTATAATTAAGTTAGCAATTATCTTTATAATTAGTTTAGTATTTATCGTTTTCTTAGTCTAGATTATAAATAGGGTATTAGGGTTTCATTGTTAAGCAGTTGATAAATTAATAAAGTTCTTATTTTTAGAGTGGATTCTCTAGTTTTTCGTGTTTTACAATTCGTAATCACGTTTATCAAAGGGTTTAGACGCTTGTCGATCCTTCCGCAAACCCCCGCTTAGTATTTATCGTTTTCTTAGTCTAGATTATAAATAGGGTATTAGGGTTTCATTGTTAAGCAGTTGATAAATTAATAAAGTTCTTATTTTTAGAGTGGATTCTCTAGTTTTTCGTGTTTTACAATTCGTAATCACGTTTATCAAAGGGTTTAGACGTTTGTCGATCCTTCCGCAAACCCCCGCTGCGTCATTTACCAGCAAAAATTTCCCATTTATTGTCCCTAGAGATACTTAACGTTACTTCGAAGCCCGAAACCGTGTCTTTAACCGATCTCCAATCGCTTGTACTTGACAACAATGAGTTTACCGACTGGACCCTAAACCGTGTCGGTTTCCTATCGCGCTTGTCGGTTTTGAGTATGAAGAATAATTAGCTAAACGGGTTATTACTGGATTCGTTAGGAAGTTTGGTTGATTTTCGAGTTATTGTGCTTTCTCACAATAATTTATCCGGCCAAGTGCCGGATCTTCGTAGTTTGACCAACCTTCATGTTCTTGAACCCCAAGATAATTCTCTCGGACCCCAATTCCCTCGGGTCACCGATAGAATCATCTCCATTGTGCTACAAAAGAACAAATTCACATCTGGTTTACTGAAGAACTGCATTCGTTTTATCAGCTTTAAACCGGTTAGTTGGACCATTCCCGACATCTATACTATCTTTGCTGTCTATATTAATTAACCTTTGATGCAAAGGTTAATGATTGCCAACCGAAAAGCTTGTTACTTTAACACGGACGTGATGGTGATCGACCTGAACCGGTGGCGTGTCGTCGACTACAAGAGAAAGATCTAGGAATCGATGGAGCTGCAGAAACGAATGAGAATCTACGAATTGGGTTCACTACCATTGTTTTTGCTAGTTTTTGCCGGAAAGATATATAGCTCCGATGGATCACCCGTGGAACCAACATGGGCTTAGTGGGGACAATTTTCCGAGGGCTTTGCCGTGATCTACATCCGGGACCAGTGAGTCTGTTACATTGGAGTGGGAAAGGGAAGCCATGGGTAAGTGTTGGAAATATAATATTTTTGCCAATCTTGACTTTGGGTTTTATAATGTAATGTTTCAGGATTAGCAGGTACTTAGATGGAATATCTGAAGTTCCAGGGCTGAATATGGACTCTGTTGAAACTATTGGATGGCGCTTATCAAGTAGAGAAAGTTGGAGGTTAGTGGAGTAAATATCTCAGACTTCAGGGGCTAAACTGGAAGATTGTTGGAGTATTTAAAGAAGGGTTCACTCACTTTTGAAACCATCAGATTTCATTTTGTCATATTTCACTCTAGAGAAATAGCTTCTTCTCTCTTCAATATTTTAGGGTTTTAGTTTGTATATAGTTTAGAGAATGTACATGAGAATTGATTTCATACTAATGGAGTTATATGTTTGAAGATAGTATCAGAGCTACTTGGTTAGTTCTTTGAAGATACTCCTTCTTCGATCTTAGGTACGCTTTCTCTACGTTTTTCTTGTGTTTGTACGCCCCTTCTTCTCTTTGTTAAACTCGATGCAAAAAAAAGGGGACGATGATGCTATAAACGGTCGATGTAAAGAACCCTAGTGGTGCGATTTACGCCGTTTTTTGTTAGACCTCTCGTCGAGTTTTCTTTTCAGATATGTTACCATCGAGATAATCATTTTTCTTTGGTATTTTCCGTTTATTTTTCTGTTTACTTCTTAGATTTGTATTTCTTTTTTCTTCAGTAGTGAAATTTGTCCATCTCGTTTACATCTAAGATCTGATCCATTCGAGAATATCCAAGTTCTTTGGTATTTTCATTGGATCTGCGACCTGTTATGCTTTCATTATCTGGTCATCCTTCTATTTGTGACTCATTGAAGTAGGAGATCGATGATGCTTTCAATCGATAAGAATGATGAAACCGCAAGGGTTTTATTGACGTCGTATTGCTAGTCTCCTCATTGAGTCTCTGTTTAGATCTTCTCTTTTCGAGATATTGATCTGGACTCTTCAATATGTTCTCTCGACTCTTCAATAGACGACGAGTTCAGATCTGTGGTTCGTGTTTTTTGAGATATTGATCTGTTCTTTTTCGTATGTTAACATCGACTATAATCTGTTCTCTCGACTCTTCAATAGACGACGAGTTCAGATCCGTGGTTTGTGTTTTTAGCTCTCGGTTTTAATACCGATCTGAGTCACGATCGTGTCTAATGACAGATTGCCTCTGATGTTAACCTTGTTTCTGATATGCACTCTCTACTCTTCTATAGTTGAACGAGTTCAGATCTGTTCGCCTTTTTTTACCCTCGGTCTTGTCTATATTCACTGGTACGACTCGACGAACAAGAACGATGACGTTCTTATAGTATCTCAAATGAAAAAAAAATCAAATAATATTTGTGGTTGAGAAAACTTGGAACGAGTTCTTTGCATGTTCGTCCGTCTACTTGTGATGTTTCTGTAGTTTCTTAATCTTGTGTAGTTATATTTGTATAGCTTATCTAGACTAGGTTGCTCTTCTTTTTTCGTCGTTTGCTTAGCCTTTGTTTCATATATGTTTCTGATTTATAGTATAAGTCTATATTCATATCTGTGTTGTTATGGTCCTTTGTTTACTCTCAGATCTAGTCTAAATCTGAGATCTGGTCCTTTTTTTGGTTTACTCTCAGATCTAGTCCAAATCTGAGATCTGGTCCTTTTTTAGTTTACTCTCAGATCTAGTCAAAATCTGAGATCTGGTCCTTCTCCTTTATTGTATTTGCTGTTTTTTTAGATCTGGTCCTAATTTTTCTCAGATCTCTCTATATACATGTGAGTGTTCCTTTACACTGTTGTTAGCCTATTGTATAGGTTTTTTTTGTTTGTTTTTAGATCTGGTCCTTTTTCTCTTAGATCTCTCTGTATAGGATTGAGTAATCCTTTGCTCTTCTGTTCAGGTGTCTAAGCATATCACTACGGTGATTACCACTTAGACGATTGGGGACCCTTGCAAGAAGCGTTTTGTAAGTCTTCTTTCCTATTTTGCTTCCGATGTGTTCTGTAACACCCGTAATTTCGGTAAATAAATACCACCCAAATGTTTTGCATCTTGAAAATGGTGGGATTTATGCTTGGAAGACATTACGTAAAGTCTCTAAGAGTATCGGGAGTTTTGGCGTTGAAAAAGTCGAGTTCCGGGGCTTGGTACGCGGGTCGCGACAATGACCAGCGACAATGACCATGTCATTGTCGCGGTGTCAATGTCGCAATGGGTGACGATCTGAGCAAATCAAACAGAAACATGCACATGGGGAGCGACAATGACACGCGAGAATGACCAGGTCATTGTCGCGGTGTCATTGTCGCGGTCGGGGTGCTGAATCCGATTAAAACCCCTTTCAACCCCAAATCACTTCTCACTTCTCCCATTTCACCTCTTTCTCTTCCAAACCGAAACCCTAACCCTCTAAATCGTTTTTGGAGCTCTTGAAGCCATAAATCTTACAAACCAAAGCTTCTCTTTCAGTTTTTAACGAGGAATTTGGATGGAGGTTAGAACCCTTCTTCTCACTTTCGTTTTGGTAAGATTTCTACACTTTCTAGGGTTTTACCCAACCCTCACATAAACCTTTTCCTTTCTTTGGATGAAATGAAGATTGAAGCTCACTTTGGTAACACTAGAAGTGTTTGGTTGGTGGATTCACTTGATGATTGAGGTAATCTTCTCTTCTCTTCATTTTGGAAATTAGGGTTTTGATCTATTGGCGATTTTGGGAGTAATATGTTGGGGGAAATGATTCTAAGTGTTCGAGGATAAATATTTATGGTTGGAAACTTATGGATTTAGGTTTTGAAAGATTTGGACTTGAAGATGCGGACTTCTTCAAAGGAGCATACGTTTGGTAAAAACCTAGATTTAGCTAAATCTAGCAAAGGTGAGTTCAAGTTACTTTGCAAAAACTTTGTACATGCCAAAATGAGTGATTTCCAAATATTTGTGTGTTTTACTTGAAAATATACGTGGTTGAGTTATTTGAATGGTTTAACTCTATTTGAAGTGTTTATCATCATAAATGTGTAAAACACCCATATTTGGGGCTTTTGAATATTTGGATGGTTAGAAACCACAATTGTCTTTAAAAGATTGATTGCTCAAAATGAATTTATTTGATGGTTTAATCATGTTAGTGAAAATGATTTCTATAAACCATTTGGGAAGATGCACTTTTAGTGTTATGAGTCTTTTGAGTGTTTGCCAGTTTTAGATACTCGAGGTGGAGTCTTGGATGTGTTATATGCTTAAGTGCATTTTATTTGAATATGTGTCGGTTTGAGTGTTGGTCTTACGTGTGAAGACCGTTTGATGTTTTCGTGTTCTTAGTACCTTTGGGACTAATGAACCTCGGTGAATTATATGCATTGTTGAGTTATGAAAGAATTGCGTATACGTATACATATAGATGCACATATGATTTGACTTCATTGGGAAGGTGGCAATGAAGGGGTTGTGAGATTATCATGCCTCGGAGCGTGTGTTGCATGATGTGAGTTAGATGCATTTCATTGGCATTGATTTATATTGATAAACGATCATTAGATCTTTTGAGCAGAGAGCTCGGTTTTGGACTCGGTTGAGTCTCGAGGGCATTCGCCCGATTTTATTATAAGCTCGACGTGGGCTTGGGGTTTGAGTTGCATGAATTGCATCATATTTGGAGTTTACATGATTTGAATGCATTAGTTATTCTTTTGAGGTCATCTATGAATTTTAAGTTAAGTAAGCTTGTTTTGGATGGTGGGTTTTCCAAGGTAAAGACCTAGTATGGTTGAACTTGAGGGCTTGGACTAAAGACCTAGTATGGTTGATGTCTAAGAGGGGCTAAAGACCTAGTATGGTTGATGCCAAAGACGGACTAAAGACCTAGTATGGTTGATGTCTGAGATGGACTAAAGACCTAGTATGGTTGATGTCTAAGATGGGCTAAAGATCTAGCATGATTGATGCCAAGGATTGACTAAAGACCTAGTATGGTTGATGTCATCCGTTTTCCACATCCAAGAAGCTTACCTACACTTATTTAATCGTGGTTTAATTTATGTGTTTGCCACACTCGATGAGATCGGGTCTCCCCCGTCACCGAAGGGTGTTGATTTCGGGTATTTTATCTATTCGCATTGTTGAGGTTATATTACATGCATATGGTTTGTTTTCCATGATTTATGGACAGATTTATGTTACATTCTTATTGGATGTTTTACTACTGGAGTTTTATTCGCAGTGGCGATTATTTGAGAAATTTTTATTAATTAACTCTTGATGTGAGTTTTGGATTTGAGTCCTTTGCAGAGAAACGATTTTCATTGGAAGCTTTCCTCTCAGAAACTGTATGCGTTTGGAAAATTAGTTGTCGATGTCTTTTATACAAACCCTTCTAGAAAATCATTTATTTAAGTTGAAGCTATCGATTTATCAAATGATTTGCTCATGATAATCTTTGTCGCCAAATCTCGTTTAAAGATTTATTCAAATCATGACTAAAACTACTATCTTCCGATTTATGATTTTATATAGTCATGATAAAATGCTTGAACTCACTAGGCGTTAGCCTAACCCTTTTTATTTGTCGGCATGTGCAACAGGCTCAGGTTGGGGTAGCTCTAGCTACATTGTGAAGAGGCGAGTGCTAGTAGAGTGCACGAGAGGTGACTTGATTAGTGAAGTCTTCCGCCATTATTTGGACTAGCAACTTGTGTGGCGTTAAGTAACACCCGTTTAAGTTATTCTATTGGGAAATTATAATGTTTTAAATTCCGAGGTATTTTAAGGATTGAATTGTAGAAGTGTTTATATCTATTTTGGTTATTTGATTGAATTTTAAAGTTAGTTGCTCGTTCCAAATTCGAGGGTGTTACAAATTGGTATCAGAGCATAAGTTTGAGAGATTTAGGTGTTGATTTTGGATACCTAGACTCAAACTAGCGTTTGTTTAAGTAAATGAGAGTGAAATTCACCTTTAGGAACTTTAAGATAGGATGTTTTGAAGTTGATGGATGTTGTTAGAAACGAGAGTCACGTTGAGAGTAACAAGGATAATCATGTATGGTGCGTTCATAGTGACACCTGGCCAGTGTCATGGTGAACCTGCTAGTACATGCGTGTACTTGAATTACTTTAATGTGATAATCGTTAGGGGTAGTGAAGGAGGTTCTAAGCTAGTAGTCGTTGGAATAGATGGACGATTCTAGTATTAGTCACTTGGGGTGTCGATAAGCATGATAACTGCTCTAAGTGGACCGCTTCGGGTCGAGATTGATGGTTGGATTAGAACCATAGGCCCAATGAGCCGATTTTGATTTGAGGAAAGACCGTAAAGTTAATTGATGTGATTCCCAACTTGCCTTAAGAGGTTAAAGCATCCGGATGACAATAGTGGACCGGAGGGATTTGGAAGGGTATGAGTTGAGATGTTGAATGCCGACTAAGTCATGCACAAAGTTTATGTTGAAAATAAAGTTCATCAACTATTTCTTGTGTTTCCAATCCTTATATGGATTGTGTTATGAATTTTGGGAAATGTTTGGCACACACACAAGATTTTGAATCATGGTTTTAACGTGCATGAAATTATTTTATTGTGAGAGTCGCAAACTCCGTCGGGATTTGTTTTGCCTTATTTCATTGTTGTTCAACATTTGTTTTGGATATAATGATAATCATATTTTATGATGTTTAAGATGTTGGGCAATAACTACGGCTTGTGACTTTAACATTGGATCTCCTCCACATATGTTAGAGTTTGGACGGAAAGTTATTTTCCATTATGTCTATGTAAAGTCATTTTGGGAATTTGTTTAATGTGAGTTGTTAAACAACGTTGTTTAAAGGGTATTACCCGAGAAGGGAATTTTTGGGATTTTGGCTTCTCATTTGTGATCTTGCTTATAGCAATTTGGCTTTAGGAAGCATGATGTTTAGCGCCGTTTTATTGACTTGGAGTCGTTGAGTCCATTGAGGTTCATGGAGTTTCGTTTATGGCATGTTGAGTCGTGTGAGTATAATTTTACTATGTGCATACTCTATTCGCTTATGTGAAAAGTTTACGAGTTATGTTGGGCATTTGGTCCCACTTGAGCTTTGTTGAGAAAAGTTAATTTTATGCCATAAGTCGACTAAGAAAAGATGGGTTTGGAATTCTAGTGTCGCATAACTTTTCTTTCAAGTGTTCCTGTTAGTAAGAATTTTATTGCAAATAGTTCAGTGTATGGATTGATTTATACGTGGCTTAAGTGATGCATGAAAGGACATTTTTGGTGACGATTCACAATAATTTGCTTGGTGCGCTTTTGGTCAGTTAAATGTTTTATTAGCATTTTTATGTAAAATGTGTTATATCGACTTGGGGTATGCATAGCTTGGTAACCATTGTTTTCTCGACACTTTGCTAAACGAGACGTGCATGAAAATGTTTTATTAACTCCTTGTTTAAATGAGAGACCATTTGGTCAAAGCATGGTTTAGAGGTGTGAGGATCACAGATGGTTTACAATACGTGATATCTGAAAAACACAAATGTATGAGTCGTTGACATTGGTCAATTTTGATTTGCCGAATAATTTTTGGAAAATTGAAAACCTTTTGGTTTGGAGGAAATGTGTATTTTTAAAATTTTGACAAATACATTTTAAGCAATGACGTTTCGACGTTTTATGTTCCAAGTACGGAATTTTGAGGAAAGTGCTTCGTGATAAAGGTTTTGGAAAACTTGTTTGTATAAAATTATGATGCGTGGGATTCTTATGTTTTGAACATTGATGCGCACCGTGGGTGCAATTTGAGATTTGAAAATAGGTTTGAACCCTTTTTAGTGTCAACAAATTATTAACACTTCTTTCCTCGTATGTTTTGGACAAACGCATTGTTGTGTGCAAGTTTTGTCGGAAAACGTTTTATTCAAATGTTATTATAGGACCGAATGAGGAATTTTGGGAAATTGATTTAAAGAGTTTCATCTCTTGAAATCTGGTCACGAACCATTTGATGCATGTTATTTCGTTTCAAGAAAATTTCTAATGGAAATGTTACAAGCTTGCATGCCTACCCCAATGAGAGGTTTTATGATGTTTTAGTCGATGTTTTCAAGTAATGGAAACGTATGAGTTTGTTTAAATAGGGGAATCGCACAAGTCGTTTTGAGTTTTGACTGAGGTGTAAGTAGGAATTGTTTCCTTGTTTTTGTATAATAAACTGACACGCGCAAAATGTGTTGGGGAAACCTGGTCCCATACGATTTTATGGTCAGAAAAGAATTTGGAGTCAAATGTCGTTTGGACTCTTTTGAAATACGTGCACACCTTGTGTTGCACCCCGTTTAAGGTCGAGCAGTCACTTTACATGCCTGTCGTGAGTCAATCCATACTAGAACCGTGGCACCTACTTTAAAGAAATTGTTTATTTGCTTTTGCGTTTTGTGGGAAAACTGAACTGCAATGAAATAATTTTCGACATGATTTTTATACGTGGGACGAGCGTGTCCGTTTTGCGTAACTACCGAATTGATGATAGTAGTTTTTCTATGCGTACAATTATTTGATATGAAAATCTTTGCGTTGAAAATTTTGTGAAAGGTTGATTGACTGGCATATTTATTGATTAACGCACTTGAAAACCTTGAACTCATTAGGACCTTGGAGAGGTTAAGCAACCCAGTTGAAAGTAAGGATGTAGAACCTCGACTGTGAAGAGTTGGCCGTTCAGGCACGTGGCGTGACTATAGGCCGGATGATATCGGTAGCAAAGTCAATGTGTTTGTGGTAATTGGAGGGTTAGACTCGCGGTAATGCACCTCGTTGTTGGTGTAGCCGTTTTGTTGACAACCTTAGTTTTGTGGAAACACTCGGTAAACGGAACTCAGATGTGGAGTCCTGTTAGAGTTCAAAGCTTGGTGGTATAACTAGGTGTCAACCTTTGTGGGTTTGAGGTCGGAAACCGTTAGTGTAATCGGGGGGATTGTAGTCCGATTTTAAAAGAATGATGGTGATGGTGGTAGTAACCTTAAGATGCTCAATTGTGACGAGTGGTGTTGGTGGAATAACCTTCGTGTATGGTTACAGAACCTGTCGGTTTGATGATTGATGTTGGGATGGATTCTTGGAGTCTATTAGAGCTCGTTGGATGTAGATGGCAACTAATGATAGTAATAATCAGAATCGATGATTCCGTTGGGTTCGTTAGCGAACAAACCTTGGGTTGACTTAAAGTCGGAAATCGAAATCGGGATGTATGGAACATCTAAGGTTGGGAGACAACCGAAGTCGTCTAACTAAGAGTTATTCCAGTTGTCGGAGTGTTCTCCCGGACATAAGTACAGTGTACTTGAAGGGGCTTTGTTGATAAACAATTGTTCGAGGATTTGTCTTGATAGACTGTGTGGGGGGAATTTAGATTCTAGTTAGGAACTGATAAATTATAGTCGGTGTTGAATTGGATACCCTTGGGATGTAAAGGATATAGATTTCGAGGACGAAATCGTTTTAAGGTTGGGAGGATTGTAACACCCGTAATTTCGGTAAATAAATACCACCCAAATGTTTTGCATCTTGAAAATGGTGGGATTTATGCTTGGAAGACATTACGTAAAGTCTCTAAGAGTATCGGGAGTTTTGGCGTTGAAAAAGTCGAGTTCCGGGGCTTGGTACGCGGGTCGCGACAATGACCAGCGACAATGACCATGTCATTGTCGCGGTGTCAATGTCGCAATGGGTGACGATCTGAGCAAATCAAACAGAAACATGCACATGGGGAGCGACAATGACACGCGAGAATGACCAGGTCATTGTCGCGGTGTCATTGTCGCGGTCGGGGTGCTGAATCCGATTAAAACCCCTTTCAACCCCAAATCACTTCTCACTTCTCCCATTTCACCTCTTTCTCTTCCAAACCGAAACCCTAACCCTCTAAATCGTTTTTGGAGCTCTTGAAGCCATAAATCTTACAAACCAAAGCTTCTCTTTCAGGTTTTAACGAGGAATTTGGATGGAGGTTAGAACCTTTCTTCTCACTTTCGTTTTGGTAAGATTTCTACACTTTCTAGGGTTTTACCCAACCCTCACATAAACCTTTTCCTTTCTTTGGATGAAATGAAGATTGAAGCTCACTTTGGTAACACTAGAAGTGTTTGGTTGGTGGATTCACTTGATGATTGAGGTAATCTTCTCTTCTCTTCATTTTAGAAATTAGGGTTTTGATCTATTGGCGATTTTGGGAGTAATATGTTGGGGGAAATGATTCTAAGTGTTCGAGGATAAATATTTATGGTTGGAAACTTATGGATTTAGGTTTTGGAAGATTTGGACTTGAAGATGCGGACTTCTTCAAAGGAGCATACGTTTGGTAGAAACCTAGATTTAGCTAAATCTAGCAAAGGTGAGTTCAAGTTACTTTGCGAAAACTTTGTACATGCCAAAATGAGTGATTTCCAAATATTTGTGTGTTTTACTTGAAAATATATGTGGTTGAGTTATTTGAATGGTTTAACTCTATTTGAAGTGTTTATCATCATAAATGTGTAAAACACCCATATTTGGGGCTTTTGAATATTTGGATGGTTAGAAACCACAATTGTCTTTAAAAGACTGATTGCTCAAAATGAAGTTTATTTGATGGTTTAATCATGTTAGTGAAAATGATTTCTATAAACCATTTGGGAAGATGCACTTTTAGTGTTATGAGTCTTTTGAGTGTTTGCCAGTTTTAGATACTCGAGGTGGAGTCTTGGATGTGTTATATGCTTAAGTGCATTTTATTTGAATATGTGTCGGTTTGAGTGTTGGTCTTACGTGTGAAGACCGTTTGATGTTTTCGTGTTCTTAGTACCTTTGGGACTAATGAACCTCGGTGAATTATATGCATTGTTGAGTTATGAAAGAATTGCATATACGTATACATATAGATGCACATATGATTTGACTTCATTGGGAAGGTGGCAATGAAGGGGTTGTGAGATTATCATGCCTCGGAGCGTGTGTTGCATGATGTGAGTTAGATGCATTTCATTGGCATGGATTGATATTGATAAATGATCATTAGATCTTTTGAGCAGAGAGCTCGGTTTTGGACTCGGTTGAGTCTCGAGGGCATTCGCCCGATTTTATTATAAGCTCGACGTGGGCTTGGGGTTTGAGTTGCATGAATTGCATCATATTTGGAGTTTACATGATTTGAATGCATTAGTTATTCTTTTGAGGTCATGTATGAATTTTAAGTTAAGTAAGCTTGTTTTAGATGGTGAGTTTTCCAAGGTAAAGACCTAGTATGGTTGAACTTGAGGGCTTGGACTAAAGACCTAGTATGGTTGATGTCTAAGAGGGGCTAAAGACCTAGTATGGTTGATGCCAAAGACGGACTAAAGACCTAGTATGGTTGATGTCTGAGATGGACTAAAGACCTAGTATGGTTGATGTCTAAGATGGGCTAAAGATCTAGCATGATTGATGCCAAGGATTGACTAAAGACCTAGTATGGTTGATGTCATCCGTTTTCCACATCCAAGAAGCTTACCTACACTTATTTAATCGTGGTTTAATTTATGTGTTTGCCACACTCGATGAGATCGGGTCTCCCCCGTCACCGAAGGGTGTTGATTTCGGGTATTTTATCTATTCGCATTGTTGAGGTTATATTACATGCATATGGTTTGTTTTCCATGATTTATGGACAGATTTATGTTACATTCTTATTGGATGTTTTACTACTGGAGTTTTATTCGCAGTGGCGATTATTTGAGAAATTTTTATTAATTAACTCTTGATGTGAGTTTTGGATTTGAGTCCTTTGCAGAGAAACAATTTTCATTGGAAGCTTTCCTCTCAGAAACTGTATGCGTTTGGAAAATGAGTTGTCGATGTCTTTTATACAAACCCTTCTAGAAAATCATTTATTTAAGTTGAAGCTATCGATTTATCAAATGATTTGCTCATGATAATCTTTGTCGCCAAATCTCGTTTAAAGATTTATTCAAATCATGACTAAAACTACTATCTTCCGATTTATGATTTTATATAGTCATGATAAAATGCTTGAACTCACTAGGCGTTAGCCTAACCCTTTTTATTTGTCGGCATGTGCAACAGGCTCAGGTTGGGGTAGCTCTAGCTACATTGTGAAGAGGCGAGTGCTAGTAGAGTGCACGAGAGGTGACTTGATTAGTGAAGTCTTCCGCCATTATTTGGACTAGCAACTTGTGTGGCGTTAAGTAACACCCGTTTAAGTTATTCTATTGGGAAATTATAATGTTTTAAATTCCGAGGTATTTTAAGGATTGAATTGTAGAAGTGTTTATATCTATTTTGGTTATTTGATTGAATTTTAAAGTTAGTTGCTCGTTCCAAATTCGAGGGTGTTACATGTTCTTTGTTCCTTTTGTTGCTAGCATGGAGCGCTCTGTAAGTCCTTTTCTCCTTTAAACTCTAGTTGTGTGCTTCGTGCTTTACTTGTTCTGTTGAGTGCTATTTGCTTTTGCCTTTCTTGTTCCTTGTTCGTTTGGCTTTGTGTGTGCCTGTGCTTTCCTTTTTTGGTATCTTAATAGTGGGTTTGACCTAGCACCTTTGAGTGTTTTAGGAATCCTGCTGTAACCTATTCAGAATTTACCTTGTGTGTTTTGTTGCTTCTCTGTTGTGTTCATGGTTGGTTCCACCGATTATCCTGACGGTACAGGTGCAAAGGAATCCAAAGTCGCCAAACTCGACTTTGGAGAGCCCCTATACTTGCACCCTAGTGACACCAGTGGGGCACCATTATTGAATTTTAAATTGAGTGGCACTGATAATTACAGAGTTTGGGCTTGTGCTATGACCTTAGCCTTGGAAACTAAGAACAAATTTGGTTTTATTGATGGATCTTGTCCTCGTCCTAACAATGACCTTGTCTTGGGAAAACAATGGGACATGTGCAATTCTGTTGTCCTATCTTGGATTTTAGGTTCTATGACTGAGGATCTCTTTTTAGGTCAAGTGTTTTCTAAAGAATCCTCTAAAGTTTGAGAGGAATTAAAAGAAACTTATGATAAGGTGGATGGATCTGTCACTTTTAACCTGCACTAAAAGATAAATTCGTTAACTCAAAATGGCACTTATGTATCTGAATATTACCACAAACTTAATTCTTTGTGGAAACAATTTGACGCCCTTGTTAAACTGCCTTCATGTACTTGTAATGCATCCCATGATTTTCATGAATATAGTCAACTAATCAAATTAATGCAATTTCTGATGGGGCTTGATGATATCTATCAACCTATCAGAAGTAACATCCTTACCCGTGGCCCCTCCCCTCTGTCAAAACTACATTTTCTTTTGTTTCTAGAGAGGAATCTCATAGGGGGGTTTCACACATGCTTCTCACACTAAGACTCAACACTCTGCCTTCTTAAGCAAAACAACCGAAAACAAAAGGAAACCTGGTGCTAAATCTTCTAACCTCATGTGCAAACACTGCGGAATTTCCGGTCATACTATTGAACGATGTTATAGGCTCATAGGTTTTCCAAAAGACTTTCATTTTCGATCTAAACCTCAAAATCAGAATTTTAAACCAGTGGCCGAAAATGCCTGTGTCTATGAGTCTCTTTCTCCGAAACAACCTGTATCTACTTTATCTTTTCCATTCTCTGAAGAACAGGTTACCAAAATTTTAAACATGATTGGTCAGAAAAACACTCAAGATGGGGTATCTGCAAATATGACAGGTATAACTTCTATGCCTCGTCTAGGTTGGATCATTGATTCTGGTGCAAACCAGCATATGACATCCAACATTTCTCGACTTGAAAATGTTGTTGATTTTCTGACTTAAACCTTACAGTAAATTAGCCCAGTGGGGCTGAAGCCAAAATAAATAAAATCGGATTTTTCAAACTCACAAATACTGTAACTCTGTTTGATGTGTTGGTAATACCTGATTTTCACGTTAACCTTCTTTCCGTTCACAAATTAGCCAGAGACAGTAAACTTTTCATAGGTTTTGATGAATTTCGTTGTTATGTTCTCAATCTTCAGGCTTCTCTTCGAGAGAGTGTTGTGGGGACTGGTAGTGAGGCAGGTGGGTTATATTTCTTTGATCAAAATCTTAACACTGAGTCCCTCCCTAGTAGTAATATGGATGTGTCTTGTTCTGTGTCCACTCACTTATGGCACAGTCGCCTGGGTCACCCAGCTGACCCAGTGTTGAAAGTGCTAAAGGACCGACTTAGTATTGGAAATGACTTGAGTGTTCCCTGTGAGATTTGCCATAAGGCAAAACAAACCCGAGATAAATTTAACCTAAGTGAGCGTAAAACTAAATGTCTTAGAGAATTAGTTTATTTGGATGTCTGGGGACCCTATCATGTTCAAAGTAGGGAAGGGTACAAATATTTTCTGATTATTGTTGATGATTTTACCTATGCTGTGTGGGTTTATTTGTTAAAAGGAAAACATGAAGTTGGTGATTACATAGTTGAGTTTGTGAATCTTATTGCTACTCAATTTGGAAAATCTGTTAAAATCTTTAGAAGTGACAATGGGACTGAATTTTCCAATTCCAAACTTAACTCATATTTTAAAAACAAAGGCATCATTCATCAAACCTCTTGTGTTTACACCCCACAACAAAATGGGGTGGTGGAACGTAAACATCGTCACTTACTTATTGTAGCTAAGGCTCTTATACTTCAGGGGGGTGTTCCTCTTAACATGTGGACCGAATGTGTCCTTACGGCTACTTATTTGATAAATTGAACCCTGCATCTATTTTAAATGGTATGTGTCCTTATGAGCTTGTCCATGGTTTTAAACATGTCCTTACTCATCTTAGGAACTTTGGGTGTTTATGCTTTGCTGTTATATCAAATTTGACTGATAAGTTTTCATCTAGATCTGAAAAGTGTATTCTTTTGGGATATGCAAATTCCCAAAAGGGATATAGACTTTTTAGTTTGGACTCAAAGAAAATTATAGTTTCTCATGACGTGAAAGTTTATGAAAACGTTTTTCCATATAAGATGAGTTCGGATAAGTCGTTTAATCAAAATAATGGAATGTTAAATACCCTGAATTTTTTTGTTTTTTTCTGAATATACTGATGATTGTATTGATTCACCTCCCAATGATGAAAATGGGAACCCCTTAATCGATGAAACCTTTAGTGACCATAGTCAGCTTGGTAGCCCTAGTAGAGCTGACAGTAGGCTGCCTCTTCGCATGTCAAATGACTGCATTAATCAAGGCACATCCATGCCACACTACTACATAAATGACTTTATTACACGCCCATTTTTACACGGTTTTAAAAAAACGTGTAAAAATGTAACCGTGTTTTTTAAAAGACTTTTTTACACGGTTTTTTGGTAACATAACCGTGTAAAGGTTTGAATACATTTTTACACGGTTGTTTCTAAAAACGTGTAAAAATGTGTTATCATTTTACACGGTTATTTGGAAAAAACCGTTTAAAAAAGTCTCGAAACATTTTTACACGGTTTTTTAAAATAACCGTGTAAAAAACATATATATTTTTACACAGTTTTGGAAGAGGATCCGTGTAAAATGACTCTTTTAACGGTTATTTTTTTACACAATTTTGTAATTTTTAACACGGTTCTAAACCTTTTTATATAGTTGCTCTTCAAAAACCGGGTAAAAAACATAATTTTTACTATATTGGATATATGGTATAAATGTTAATTTAGTAGTGTAAAAATGTTTAAAAATTATTTTCATAAGTTAGATATTAGGTAGGTATATCTTTTTTTCAAAAAGTATATATGATTATCTTTTAGAATATGTGATTATCTTTTAGAATTATTACAAGGGAAATTAATTAAAATGCCACAAGTTTGACTTTGCTTTACCAAAATACCCTAAATATCGTTCACTTTGCAAAAATGCCACAAATTTTCGCGGTGGGCCCCGCGATCGCGGGCCCCAGCCTACGTGTCCCACAACTTTGGCCAATTAGCCCGCGGAGGTCCCTCAAGAATACCCGCGGAACAGGTTTGGCCCATGCCCGCGGAGGTTGCCCGCGATCGCGGGCTAACCCGCCACGTGTCCCACAACTTTGGCCCAAAAGTCCCGCGGAGGTCCCTCAAGAATGCCCACGGTACAAGTTTGGCCCCTGAAGTTTGGCCGCGGGTACACTTTTGGCCCCTGTCCCGGGAGGGTACCCCGCGGTGGTCCCGCGGTATGCCGAAATTACACTTTTGGCCCCTGAAGTTTGTGGAAAATTTAAAAAAACATTAATGGTCCCTATAGTTTTTAAGTTATCATTTTATGTGGTTTTTAATGTATTGTTTCCTTTCCATTTTAATGTTTTTAATATATAAATTAATTTAAGAAAATGTTTTCCTCATTTTAAGTTATTTAACAAAGAAATTAATTAAGAAGATCATCTAGAAATTATTGCAAATCATCTTCCCAACCGAAACGGATACAGTGCAGGTAAACAAAGAAATCTATTACTGGAAGGCGTCCTGGAGTCCAGTGATCAAGTTAACCTTTTCCTTGATCACGTCCTCCATTCCCATGTAGTCCGATTCGAGTTCTTCTAGTTCCTCTTCAGCTTCCTTAATCTCTCGTTGCAGCTGCCGAACGTGAGCCCTAGTCATGGCCAGTTCTCGTTTCTTCTCCGCTAGATACTCCATTTTCCCCTGCTGAATCCCCCTGTTATGGTTCCACATACCCTTTACCTTTTCGATATCGGCGTTCGCCTCATCAATGGCTTTTTGCACTAACGGAGTAATTCGTTGACTTTGTGGAATACCCGTCGGCTAGGTACAATGATACATTGGTGGGGTTCTCATGCGATTATTGAAGTGGTAATTGTCGCATGCCATCTCCCAGTCTGCTTCCTCCTCAGCCGTGAATGGATAATCGGCCGCAGTTCGCCCACAGTTTCTCCACTCCTCGTCTGTTTCCGGTACCTTCCAGGTACTCCGGCGAGCTCCATCGTTCAGTGGTTGGTAGGCTGCCGAACGTGAAGTTCCTACCACATTCGCCGACCTGTTCCCCCTTGATCTTGAACCTCCAGCCATAGTGTTAAAAAAAGCGAGAGAATGTTTGTAAACGGTGAGGAGAGAATGTATAAAAGATAGATAGCAAGTTATGAATTACTACTTCATCATGCCATCTACTTATAGCCGTGAAAATGTATGGTCTTCGTCAGGGATGTGGATATGGTCAAAGATTTCATCTGAAAAGTTGCCTGCATGATTCGTCTGAATAGTTCACTGCAAGATTCGTTTGAAAATAGCCTGTAAGATTCGACTGAAAAAGTAACTGCAATATTCGTGTAACAACCCAAAAACACATCACATAATATTAAAGCCAAAAGCCCATAAGGGTCCCAAATACATCATAAACTCCAATATCAATTACATTGATTAAGGTCCTCAAGCAAATACAACCGAGATGCTAACTAAACAAAAACTGGAACTTGACGGTCTCTAATCTCGCACCTCCGTCTCAAGCCTTCTCCTTTCCCTTGCAACAAGCACCTAAGCCACCATTTCCTGAAAATGGTTTTTAAGTTTTGAAAGCGAGGGTTAGACCATAAGGTCTAGTGAATTCCCTCCTTAAAAACGTAACTGCAAAACATTTAAAAAGCACTTTTCCATACACATAACACTTGACAAGTTTGAGCTCAAACAAGGGTATACACAGTGGGGCGGACCAATAACACCTTACAAAGCCAGGCACGGCAACTCAACACCTTACAAAGCCAGGCACGGCAACTCGGGGGTCCTCCACTGTGCAACCCGACTCTACCACAAGCATAAACATTTAAAACATGCTTTAAAACTTACTCGAGGAATATCCTCCTTCCACTTGTAAAATAACACTTTTCATGCATGAGAAAACATATGATTCATGATGATCAAGTAAACTCATTTTCAGTTATATCAATTCTTCGCAAATCATTTTAGGAGATAGAAATAATGCATAAAGGGAACTCACCTGGTACTCGGTTAAAAGACACCCTACTCAAAGCTCACTTAATCACCAAACGATCACCTGAATTGGGTTTAACAAATGAGGTATTAGACTCCCCATTTATGTTCTAAAACATTCCCCATACTGTCCTAAGACAATCCCCTAAACCAAGCCTCGAACCCAAGCCCAAACGACCAACGAAGCAAAAACGTAAAATCACGAAACAGAGCCTGGCGCCGATTGGTTGGCGCCGATCCATCGGCGCCGGTCCATCAGCGCGGACCTCTGGACTGAATTTCCCTGCACATAAATTCTTTCCAAAACTCAAAGATTTCTCAACCCCAACTTCCCCAAATCAGTTCTAGCTCTCCCAAAACAATATTTCAGTCCCAAACTCAAAATAGAAGGACAAAACCTATAACCCTCCATTGGAAAGGTGAAATATCACCAAGAGGTCTCAATCTCCTCAAGGGATTCATCAATCTCACCCTTCCAATTGGTTTTGCCTCCAAAACACTTAAATAAAGAAAGAGATTGCAACAAATTCCTACACAAAAGCCCCATTTCCAAAACAAACCAAGAGATTAAGATGGAAGTATACCTTAGAAGCAAACTCCTTCAATCTCCAGCTCCAAAACCTTTCCAAACCTTCAATGGGGGAAAACTTGAGCTCTTTCTCCTCTCCAATTGTCTCCAGCCGAAATGAGTGAAGGAATAGGGTTTTAGGGAGGGTTTTATCTTAATAAACTTTCCTTCTTCACAACCCAGCCACCAAACTTTCAGTTCTTTACACAAGCACCCCAAAGTTCCTTATTTCTGCACTAAAACCACCAAGTATGGAATATGGGGTGTTACAATTCGTCTGCTCTTGAATAAAGGTCTTTCATTAGGCTGAAAATTAGTCTTTAAGTAGTCAAACATAGCTAATTAATGAGATGGTAGATCAGATTTATATGGTACTGTCAAAGCAAGTTTCTATAATATAAATACTGTTCTACATTACATAATACCAATTTTTGCATCAGAAGGAAGACACCAAATTTCAGATGAAATTTTTAAGCATTCCAACCAAAGAAAACTCGGCTTCGAGAATAAGACTTCCATTTAACAAAAACCCCTTCGCCGGTTCATTGAGTTCACTCAGTAGCATGAAAATTAGTCTTTAAGTAGTCTAAGGATTAATGCACATGTGAATCAAGAAATAAATGCATGTTCATCCAATAATCTCTGTATTAGGATTATCGCAAGTTTCATACACCTACTTACTAGGTGTTGGAAAATTTTAGTAAAAATATGGGTTTTACTAAACTTTGGACACATTTAAATATATATATATATATATATATATATATATATATGTGTGTGTGTTATATATAACTAACTCTTAGTAGGTTTATGTTCTCCTATATGAGAGCTTCGAAACGATATATAATGCGTCCAAAATGGAGTATGTGTGAAAGAGATATCGATACTCAAAGTTGAGTAATTGGATGAAATTAGCAAAAACCAAATGAAGTAAACACTAAGTCAATCACAATACTTTAACAAAATAAGTTAATACTAAAAATAACAATTATTTAATGTTACATAAACAATCTAACGTTGCTTTATTTAACAATGCGCATAAATGGACTCCGCCATATGTATGCGAAATGCCTTGGCCTCGGCCTCGGTGTGGTCAGGGTGTACAAATACCACATCGTTATTTATCAACATGCTGGCATTACGGCATACCCAGACACCGCAATCCGCATTCATCCCGGCCTGCTGGGGTGTATTCTTGGCGAACTTATGGCGAAAGTTCTCTGAAACGTCGCGACGCCTCGTGTCCTTGACCCGGCCAAATAAGTCAAATAGCACAGCTTTAAACCTTGCCATCTGGTCATTCAGTTGGTCTCTGAAGAGATTGGCACTGTCGTTGTCATATATGGTCATGGTCATAGCGTCAAGCTCAAACACTCCGAGCAGCCAATGTTTGGGATGAATGCATATAGGGATGTACACCTGAAATATTACAATATTAGACAACTTAGTTAGCAACAAAACAACTTAAATAAAATAAGAGTAAAACGATTTACATACCACACCGAGGAGATCCCAAGAAACCCCTTCCACGCCATTGCATGAGTTGGCCACGGAGGCGGGACCTTGATGGGGGAGCACCAGGTAGGGAAAGAAAATATTGTACATCATGGTCCACCTCGTGTCTGTTCCACGATATTTTTAGAGCAGCGAGACCCAACAATCCATGTGCTATACATAAAAAAATAGATGGTTAGACATGTAATATAAATATATTTGATTATATGACTATAGTTAAACTTCATACTAACCACATCCTGTAACTCAGACTCCAAAGGGTCATCCTCCAGCAATACTTGGAAAAAGCGGGGGGTGATTTCCAGGCTCAAGTAAGGGACAAATATCATGGGGGGAGGTGACCAGTCTTGCACATCCTCAATATATCGGATGCCGGTAGACGCTCCGGTGAAGCCACCTTTCCCTTTCTCTTTCCCGCCTTCTTTCCTCCCTTGTCATTCTTAAAAATTTAGGGACCTAAATTGTC
This sequence comes from Saussurea involucrata, assembly GCA_033807775.1. NCBI lineage: Eukaryota > Viridiplantae > Streptophyta > Magnoliopsida > Asterales > Asteraceae > Saussurea > Saussurea involucrata. The sequence continues at coordinate 5,589,864 of CM066313.1, read as the reverse complement.
ATTCATAACATTTTTTTATAAACACTTTAACATTTATTTTTATAAAAAACACTTTAACATTTATTTTTATAACAAACACTTTAACATCTTTTTTTTATAAAAAAACACTCTTAATAAATATTTTTATAAAACAAACTCTAACATTTATTTTTATAAAAAACACTTTAACATCTTTTTTTTATAAAAAACACATTTTTAACAATTTTTTATAAAAAACACCATCTTAACACTTTTTTTTATAAAAACACACTCTTAAGAAATATTTTTATAAAAAACCCCATCTTAACATTTTTTTTATAAAAAAACTCTTAAGAAATATTTTTATAAAAAACACCATCTTAACATTTTTTTTATAAAAACACTCTTAAGAAATATTTTTTTTTAAAAACACCATCTTAACAATTTTTTTTATAAAAACACACTCTTAAGAAATATTTTTATAAAAAACACCATCTTAACATTTTTTTTATAAAAAACACTCTTAAGAAATATTTTTATAAAAAACACCATCTTAACATTTTTTTTTTATAAAAACACACTCTTAAGAAATATTTTTTTTTAAAACACCATCTTAACATTTTTTTTTTATAAAAAACACATTCTTAACAATTTTCTATAAAAAACACCATCTTAACATATTTTTTTTATAAAAACACACTCTTAAGAAATATTTTTATAAAAAACACCATCTTAACATTTTTTTATAAAAATACTCTAACATCTATAACAACATACAAATATCACATTATAACATACAAATATCACATTCAAACATAAAAACATACATATCATATATTTTAAAATTTAAACATAGATCAAATATCATATTCAAATATATAACAAGTTATAAACACTCTAACAACATACATATCATATATCTTAACTTAAAATAACAACATACAAAAAACTCAAAAAACTTGAGCGCGTATTCCACACGTTAAAATTGAGAGAGTTTGGGAGAGGAAGCTTATTTTTTTAAGTTGAGAGAAGTGGTGGCCGTTTGGTCCCCCCACCCTCTCTTATATACTTGCGGCTAAACATACAAAAATTAGGGTTTGGGTGCATTAAATATTTTTAGGGTTAACCCCATACCGACGCGTGGTGGGGTATCCCGCGATCGCGGGCAACCTCTGCGGGCAGGGGCCAAACTTGTACCGCGGGCATTCTTGAGGGGCCTTCGCGGGACTTTTGGGCCAAAGTTGTGGGACACGTGGCGGGTTAGCCCGCGATCGCGGGCAACCTCCGCGGGCAGGGGCCAAACCTGTTCCGCGGCCATTCTTGAGGGACCTCCGCGGGCTAATTGGCCAAAGTTGTGGGACACGTGGGCTGGGGCCCGCGATCGCGGGGCCCACCGCGGAAATTTGTGGCATTTTTACAAAGTGAACGAAATTTAGGGTATTTTGGTAAAGCAAAGTAAAACTTGTGACATTTTAATTATTTTCCCTTATTACAAAATAAATATATCAATATCTAGTACGAAGTATATATATGGTATAAAAAATATATCTCTTTTAAATATATTATATTAATACATATGCTTTTCTTACAACTTATTATAAATAAAGATATTAATAAAAGGGAAATTAATTAAAATACCCAAAGTTTGACCAACTGTTATCAAAATACCCAAAAAAAATTCATTTTGCAAAAATACCCAAAATACCCGCGATGGATCCCGCGATCGCGGGCTAGGGCTGACGTGGCACGTATTTTGGCCCCAAATGCCCCGCAAAGCCCCTCAACTTTGGCCGCAGTGCACTTTTGGTCCCTGCCCGCGATCGCAGCCCTCGATGGCCCGCGATGGACCAAAATTTACACTTTTGGTCCCTGAAAATTTACACTTTTGGTCCCTGTACTTAGACAAATCTTGCATGCTTTTACTGTTTTTTTCCACAATTATTGTACTTTGAAGACCGATTTGTGGTTGAAATTCATTTGCATGTTTGAGATTTCATCCATAAATATCAGTAGTATGCAATTCACAATTCACACTTCCTCTTGCTTTCTTTCTTGATTTCTCTCTTGCTTTCTTTCTTTGAATTGATTTCTCTCTTCTCTCATTTCATCCACAAATGGCATCGTCATCAAACCCTAAGTCTACTCCTGAAAAAATGCCACCTCAAATCGAGGTCGCCATAGCAAAAAAGGAAAAGGAGATAGATGAACTAACAGAAGAGTGGAAAAAAATGATGGACAGGAAGGCAGTCCATTTGAGAAAGATCGAAGAGGAAGACATGGAGATCAAAAGGATGAAAGGGGATATAAAAGCTCGGGAGGCTCGTGTTCGTCGAGAACAAGAAGCAATTCACCATATTCTGCAAGACTTCGCAATTATTCAAGCGAAGGTAAACGAGAAGCAAGCTTGGATTGATGAAACTAAATCAATTTTTAAGTAGGTGGTGGTTATATTTTTTTTTGTTTTGTATTTTTTTTACTGTGTTGTTATTTGTATTTTTTTTACTGTGTTGTTGTTTTGTATTTTTTGTTGTTGTTAATTTCTCTGAAAAGTAGTTTTTAAGCCGCTGAACCACGGTTAGGTTGGATACATCATGCAAGGTCAAGTCAGAGGTTACCTCATTCGTGGGCCTACTCCTCTTGTAGAATATATGACAACCCTCAACTCATTTGCTAAAGTGTGTGCGGGTTGTGGTACACAATGGCCATACGTGGTTGCAAAAGCAGAAGCCGTTAAAGAAGGGTCAGAAAGATTGAAGATGAAGAACTTGTTGGATGGAATACAAACTAGCTGTGTTATCAATGTTCATTTAGAAGCATATGTATGTGTGTGTATATATATAATATGAAATGGGGTTTTGACAAGTTGGTATCACTGGACTCATTTAAGAATTGTGAAAATGGGTATTTGACGAATGATGATTCATGTGTGTTTGGAGCTGAAGTGTTTTAAACACATATGAATCATCATTCGCCAAATACCCATTTTCACAATTCTTAAATGAGTCCAGTGATACCAACTTGTCAAAACCCCATTTATAAACAATTCTACCTTCTCCTATTGCCATTCACGATATCTATAAACACATTCAAATAATAATAATTTAAAACGATTTAATGAATTAGTTAATATATGATTATTATGTTAATGCGATAGGAGTGTAAAACAAAATTGGAAAAAATATGAGATGTACCATAAATTAAATAATTAACTATAATGGTGTAATTTGTTAAAATTAAAACGTATCTAATGTGAATATATAAACAGACATGTGTACTCAGAGTTAACATTCACTGCCATGGATGCAAGAACAAGGTCAAGAAAATACTAAGAAAAATTGAAGGTCTCCTATTTTCTTTATGTGTGTAAATATATAATACGAATATATATATATCATTTACAAACTAGCTGTGTTATCAATGTTCATTTAGAAGCATATGTATGTGTGTATATATATCATTTACAAATCAGTGTTTAGATCAACAATATCATATGGGTTTGTTCCATATGGTTCAAGTTGTAACGGGCCCGGGGTGTGACTGACAGAATGTCTCCTTGGCACGGTTGAAGGGGCGGGATTTGGACACTCTCCACGAGTGTGTCCTTCGCATTGGCACCGAGTACATCTTCGTTGTATCGAACTTTCACCACGTGATGGACGTCGGTCGTTCTTTCTCTGTCTCCCGGCCCTGTTCTTATCCATTAAAGGTGGATAGCATGGTGGAAGCGGGTCGGGTGGATACACCCATGCTGCAGGGGGTCCAGCTGGGTTTATTACCTCCACGTATGTTTTCCGGTAATATTCGGACGTGAAGAAAGGTACAGCCAAGTCGCTGCAATCTGTACGACCCATATATGTTGTTGCAGCGATGGCATGGCCGCACGGTAACCCAGATTTATCCCATTCGCGACACGAACAAATGTGGTCTTCCATATTCACAATCGCGTGAATATAGTCATCATGCACCTCGTACTTCCCATACCCGATTGCTCTTACCGGCCATGTCGCCGCACGACGCGCCCTGTACTGAACGATATTCTCCGCCATTGGTGCGAGTGCATTTTGTATCTTAGCTCCTTTTAGGCGTCGAATTTGGTACCACTCTTGTTGAAAGGCCCGAAAGTAGTCCATAAGATTAACAATCGGACATCTACGCGCAAAACGGGAGAGTGCATTCACAGACTCTGCACTATTCGAGGTCAGAATGTCATACCGTTGTCCAGGAAAATGGGCCGCGGACCACCTCTCCGGTCCAGCATCGTCAAAGACTTTGGCTGTTAATAAACGATTATATGTGTTAAATATAAAATTAAAATAATGAAACTAAAAGGTATAAAGTAAATTTAGTAAATAAGTATAGGGGTTGAAAGTGTAACATTTCAATTCGAAATTGTGATTTTGATTTGATATTTACACTTTCAACCCCTATACTTATTTACTAACTTTACTTTATACCTTTTACTTTCATAATTTAATTTTACATTTAACACATATAATCGTTTATCAACAAAAATACGTTAAAAAATACGTTTTAATTTTAACAAGTTACACCATTATAATCGTCTCTTCGATACGTTCGAAATGAGCCCAATCTTGAATTTTTTTGATTTATATATTTTAATATATATCATATACAGTTATACACTACATCAAAATATTTTTAATATTTACAATTTATACCTTTATAGTTAATTATTTAATTTACGGTACTCTTAGGTAGCGTTTGGTACGCATACTAGATGGGACAGGACGGAACTGGACAGGACTGAACTGGATGGGACGGGATGGGACTGAACTGAAGGAGATAATTTTAATCTAAGTTACGTTGGAAATACATCGATCATTTTGTGCATACTCTGTAACTGCAAATAATTCAGCTCCAAACACACATGAATCATCATTCGCCAAATACCCATTTTCACAATTCTTAAATGAGTCCAGTGATACCAACTTGTCAAAACCCCATTTAATATTCTTCTCGTGAAACCTTCTCCTATTGCCATTCACGATATCTATAAACACATTCAAATAATAATAATTTAAAACGATTTAATGAATTAGTTAATATATGATTATTATGTTAATGCGATAGGAGTGTAAAAAAAAGAGATGTACCATAAATTAAATAATTAACTATAAGGGTATGAATTTTAAATATAAAAAATATTTTTTTATGTAGTGTATAACTGTATATGATATATATTAAAATATATAAATCCAAAAAAAATTCAAGATTGGGCTCATTTCGAACGTATCGAAGAGACGATTATAATGGTGTAATTTGTTAAAATTAAAACGTATTTTTTAACGTATTTTAGTTAATAAACGATTATATGTGTTAAATGTAAAATTAAAATAATGAAACTAAAAGGTATAAAGTAAATTTAGTAAATAAGTATAGGGGTTGAAAGTGTAACATTTCATTTTAAATTCATTAAATTTGACGAAATGCGGGTGAACAGTGGTAAAAAATGGTCAAATGCGGTTCAAATTTTCAAAAATGGTCCCTTGCAATTGAAAAGTCACAAAAAACATACCATCGCGGGATTAGCCCGCAATCGCGGGATTCCATTTTTCAAAAATGGTCCTTGCAAGTTTAAAAAAGTGTCATAAATGGTCCCTGGCCCGCGATCGCGGGCTCCCATCGCAGAAAAAAGGGGTATTTTTGCAAAGTGGGAGAGATTTGTGGCATTTTGGTAACACGAAGTTGGACTTAGGGTATTTTAATTAATTTCCCAAAAAAAATTCCCTATTTACTTTCCCCCATATTCATTTGGAGTCACAATTTTAAAATCTTAAAATTTGTAGTCATCGTTTCATTCCATAACCTATTTGGAGATTTAGCCATATCCACTGCTAATATGTTTTGATTTTTGTTTTTGTCCAGGTTTCTGCGTTTCATCCATGGTTGCCAGCGGTCGTCTATGGTTGCCAGCGTTTGGTCTACGGAGATTTAGCCATAACCACCGCAAATATGTTTCGTCTATCACGGATCTGGTTCTTTGTAAAAAACCCATTAAACTATCCATGTATGGTTTCCTATGAAGAGCCATTTAGTTGCTCTCTCATATGAAGATCTACTTTTTTGTTGCCTTCTAATCAAACACATATGTGTTTTATTCTGGATTCCTGGTGGCTACTCATATCTAGTTCTTATGTTTTTTTTCTAGGTTTTTTTGGTTCCTAAGGTGGTGAAATCGTTAACAAAAAAAATATCGGTGAGTTTCCTCTAGATTCTTTCATCTCACTCTCACATTCATCATTGGTGCTTTAACCTTACATAAAACTTACCCCTTTATAAATCTTTTGTTATTGGCCTCACTTTCTTTTATAGAAACATATTGTATGATTTCTTTAGAATAAACATATATCTTGGCTATTAACCTTGTTTTGAATTTTGTTTTCTCAGGTACACACATCTTCTCTACTGGATCACATTTGCTAGTGAGCAACTTATGTAAAGTCTTTGACCGAAGATGTTTTTTGACACTGATATATAAATGTTGTATTGAAAATATATATTTGTATATATAAATGTGTATTTATATTGGAAATGTATATTTGTATATATGTATTGAAAATGTATATTTGTATATATAAATGTGTACGTATTTGAAAAAGTGAAATTCAAACAAATGAAGAAGTTTCAATTAATTAAATTTTTTTTGAAAAAAATTAAATTTTTTGACGGATTAGTGGTAGATAAATTTGCCGCTAATTAAAAAAGTAATTCATTAATCATAATTATTTAAATAATTACCTTTACGGCGTATTATCAGTCAGTAATTTAATTATTAAATTTAAAATAAATTTAGATATTGGAAATAAAATATAATATTTTAAAAAAATTAATTAAAATATCGACATATTATTTGCGGGAAATCTTAACACGGTTTTTATTAACAACCGTGTAAAAAGAGGTGACCTTTTTACACGGTTTTGCCAAACAATAGTGTATAAAAGTTCTATCTTTTTACACGATTTTGCCTAATAACTGTGTAAAATTGAGTTCTTTTTACACGGTTTTTTGTTACTTTTTACACGGTTTGTAACCGTGTAAAAAATGGACATTTTTACACGGTTCCAAAACCGTTTTAAAAAGGGACATTTTACACGGTTCCAAAACCGTGTAAAAATGTCTCGTACTTTTTTACACGGTGAGCTTTTACACGGTTCCAAAACCGTGTAAAAAGCCCTTTACAACCGTGTAAAAAGACCTTTTCTATAGTAGTGCCATCTGGAAGTGACCTTGAACAAGGTATAGGACGACAACCACTGAGTAGCACCGATGTGGTTGTCAGTCGACCATGTGATGCTAATATTGAACTTGTTAATGATCAAAATTTGGGTTCCAATTCTGAGGGAAATCTGTCCCAACCTTCTTCTTCTTCTTCTAGAAAATCTGCAAGGGTATCAAATTTTCCAAGAAAGTTTGATGACTTTGTGGTAGAGGGAAAGGTTAAATATGGGATAGAAAATGTTGTGAATTATTCCTGTCTTAGCAATGAGAATTTTTGTTTTGTTTCTAGCCTAAATAAATCTGTTGAACCCAATACTTTTAAAGAGGCATGTAATGATATTAATTGGATAAATGTTATGAATGAGGAAATGGAAGCCCTTCATAGAAATTGTACATGGATAGTTTGTGATTTACCTCCTTTAGAAAACCTATAGGTTGTAAATGAATCTATAAAATAAAATACAAGTCTACGGGTGAAATTGAACGTTATAAGGCTAGACTCATTGCTAAGGGTTAGAGTCAAAGAGAGGGTATTAACTATGATGAGACTTTTTCGCCGGTGGTTAAAATGGTAACGGTAAGATGTATTATTGCTTTAGCTGTTCAGTTTAAATGGAGTCTTTGTCAATTAGATGTGAATAATGCTTTCTTGTATGGGGATTTGTCTGAGGATGTTTATATGACTTTACCTGAAGGTTATTATAATTCTGATGATCATAAAGTGTGTAAACTTGTAAAATCTCTTTATGGGTTAAAACAAGCTCATCGCCAATGGTACGCTAAACTGTCTAGTTGCCTTATTGATTGTGGTTTTGTTCAAAGTGAAAGTGATTACTCTCTTTTTACAAAATATTCTGGATCTGTTTTTCTTGCATTATTAGTCTATGTGGATGATATTGTCTTGACTGGAAATAGTTTAGATGAAATAAATAAAGTGAAAGATCAGCTGAAAAATCAATTCCTTATAAAAGACTTAGGAAAATTAAAGTTTTTTCTGGGTATTGAAGTTTTAGACTGTATTGATGGCGTTTGTATGTCACAAAGGAAATATTGTCTAGAATTGCTTAATGATTTTGGATATCTTGGGTGTAAACCTTGTAGTACACCAATGGATATGAATATGGTGGTTACTGATTCTAGCAATTCTAGAGATCCTCCTTTGTCTGATTTTCTGGTTATCAAAGATTGATTGGTCAGTTAATTTATTTATTAGCTACGCGACCTGACATCGCTTTTGCTGTCCATTGTCTTAGCCAATTTATGAACGCTCCTAGACAATCTCACTTGAAACTTGCTCTTAGAGTTCTTAGATACTTGAAGCTTTCGCCAGGAAGAGGTGTTAGTTTCACCAGGTCATATAACCTTTGTTTAAAAGGTTTTGTAGATGCTGATTGGGGTAAGTGTCTTTCTACTCGAAGGTCTGTTACGGGTTATTTCTTGTTTCTAGGAAATTGTATGATTTCGTGGATAAGTAAGAAACAAAATATTGTTTCTTGTTCCTCCGCTGAATCTGAATACCGTGCAATGGCTGCAACTGGTCGTGAGATAGTTTGGGTTTTGAAAATTTTGGACGATTTACTACCTGTAAAATTTGTTTTGTGATAATAAATCTGCAATTCAAATAGCCTATAATCCTGTTTTTCACGAACGCACTAAACATATCGAAATTGATGTTCATCAAGTTCGTCGTCTAATTAGTGTGGGTGTGTTAAAGGTTTCCAAAATTGCATCTGCTGAAAATAATGCTGATATCTTTACAAAATCTCTTGGAATAAATCAACACAATTTTTTATGTTCAAAGATGAGAATGCTTGATTTATTCAAAAGTCAAGGTTGAGGGCGGTTGCTGGAAATATATTATTTTTGCCAATCTTGACTTTAGGTTTTATAATGTAATGCTTTAGGATTAGCAGGTACTTAGATGCAATATCTGAAGTTCAAGGGTTGAATATGGGCTCTGTTAAAACTATTGGATGGCGCTTATCAAAGTAGAGAAAGCTGGAGGTTAGCGGAGTAAATATCTCAGACTTCAGGGGCTAAACTGGAAGATTGCTGGTGTATTTAAAAAAGGGTTCACTCACTTTTGAACCCATCAGATTTCATTTTGTCATATTTAACTCTAGAGAAATAGCTTCTTCTCTCTTCAATATTTTAGGGTTTTAGTTTGTATATAGTTTAGAGAATGTACATGAGAATTGATTTCATACTAATGGAGTTATATGTTTGAAAAGTAAGATGCAGAAAAGACCATGTTCGTTGGATGCTCTTTGGAAAACGATTTTGTTTTAATTAAAAAGACTGATTTGCCCCTCAGATTCTTTGGAAACCTGTTTTCTGTTAATAAACGGTGTAAAGTAAGAGGGACTACAAGTGAAACGGAATTATAGAGTTAAGGTCCACCACCGTAGATAGCTTACTTTAGGGATCAAATCCAAAATTCGGATAAACCACAAGGACCACCAGTGTAATTCACTCTATATCAAATATATACAAATAAAAGGTCGATAATTAATAGAGACTTTCTTTTCGGGTTACAGTCACTAGAAAATATCTAATAAAGCAAAATTGCCGACAAAAACTTTATTAAGAACAAGCTTTTCTATTGTCTATTTGATAGTAATAGAGTATATATATATATATATATATGGTGACATAAGACTATTTTTTTTTGAAAGGGTATCCTAGACTTTGTCTAGACTAATCTCTGGCACTGATTGACTGCTAAACATGCAGCCCTGACATAAGACGTTGTATCAGTATAACTCATGCATCACGTATTAAAATAAAGAATTAAATGCTATATATTACTAAATTACTTATCTAAATGATTTAGAATTTTCAAATTTATAACGTATTATTATTATTATTATTATTATAAGCTATACAATATATGAATAACTAAGAATTTTTAGAGTAATGTGATCATGATAACTTATATGTCATGAATCAAGACATACAAATAAAAGCATAACCAATAATTCAATTTTTTTAAGATGACTAATTTATGAAATGACGGGTCACTAAGATATTCCGTAAGACAAAGTTATCGAAAAAAACTTTCAATAAACATGAACCATAAAAATAAAGATTTGATTAGGACCCATCGCTCTTTTTCATGCACGTTCTGCTTTCTTGAATGATCAATCAAGTTTCTGTTGTAATGTCGTTATACAATTGGTTGAGTTATGATTATTTGTGTATCGTTAAAGCATCAAATTCTGTTCTTAGAGTCAAATGGGCCACTAAAATTGCATAATTTATGTCATGGTTATTTTGGGAATGTTGTAATGAATTGACATATTTAATTAAGCAGGAACACTGTATACAACGACGGTAACAAAACGAGGTGTGCACGTCCAAGGGCGGAGGCAACATTTTCAATCAGGGTGGTTCTTTTAGGAGTTGCTTGAATTGAGACACACCACGGATAATAAGCAATCGGGTGCTAGCATCACTAAAACAAATTTCTCCACATTCCATAAGATATGGGTATACATATAGTCGGTAAAATACAAAATCAAAATTACCGATGGATCATCGATGGTAAGCCGTCGATAAATATAAATTGGGCCTTCACTGATCTGTCGGTGAAATCCCTTGGCGATTCTCCAGTATTTTTAGCCATCATTGATCCCTCGTGTAATAGAAATTGTCGGTGACCATAATCGTCGGTGAAATATGGGTGTCAGTGAATAGAGTTGTCGAGGATGACTTCACTCACCATATACACTTCCCTAAACTTTCATCGACAGGTCCAACCTTCATATGGCTTTTTTCGTTGGTAAATGCCTTTTGTTTTATAGTGATAGATGAAGTTTAATTTTTAATAAGTTACAACATACTATGGTTATTTAATAAGTGGAAAATGACATAATACCTTAGATAAGAAGATATCAATCATACAATTGTTTGATAAGTGTGTGTGTGTGTGTGAGAGAGAGAGAGAGAGAGAGAGAGAGAGAGAGAGAGAGAGAGAGAGAGAGAGAGAGAGAGAGAGAGAGAGAGAGAGAGAGAGAGAGAGAGAGAGAGATAGAGAGAGAATGTAAGGATAATAATTTGTTGGCTCAAAATGATGATGAGATTAAGTGGTTTCTAGAGGGGCTTGCTGTTGACTCGCTTGAGCGCCCTTATAGGTTTTCTTGCTTGGAACATGGAACCAATTTTTATGATAAATTTCTACAGCTGTGGAACATTGAACCAATTTTTATAACCAGGAATCACCCAGAAAAATCCAATGTTTTGTAGAATCCGATGATTTTTGAGAAAATACCCATGGATCACCCACAGAATCTCTGGGTAATCTGTCACTGATTTGCATTACCCACCAAAAATCTACCCACCAACTTTTCTGACGGTTTTGTGATGATTCACTCTTTAGCGACAGATTTCCCAGGAAAAAATTTGTAGGTAAAAGACTTTCTTTTAGTAGTGATCCAAACGTACACAACTTGTGGCCACTGAGGTTTAATCTCAGAACTGATGTCTTACGGTCATAATTTGCCAAGAATTAGTCTAGGCATAGCCTAGGTCACCTTTTCAGGAAAAAAAATTCCAAAACAATATCAATCAAAATAATAATGAAATTGACAACGTTTAATTGGATGACATCTACGGAGATAACGAATAAACATTCATTCATGAGGTGATAAACATAGTTAGACATTGACATCTTAAATGAATATTTTTAATTATACTATACATACGAATTTGGAACAAAAATAAAGACGTTATTAACCAATAAGTTCGAATACGTTATATAAATCGAAGATTTAGGGGCTTTATCAAGCATTTACCGGACAAGTGCTTATTAGAAAAGTCACCGTTCCTTCTTACCTTTTCGTATGACAATTTCGGCTATCTAAATGTGTTAGTGCCATTTAACAAGGCAACGATTCATATAATGATGGAGATAGTAACAAGATGATAATATAATCAAAGTGGTGTATTATTCATGTGGAAGAGCTATCCTTGAGAGAGAATGGTTATCTCTCTAGAACACACACATACACACTATGGAGGCTACATTGCAAATGACTAACTAAACCCTAATTACACACACTAAACATTATATACCCCCTTGTTACACTATTAAGCCCAAACCCTTATAACATAACCCAAGCCCATATTACAATTAATACCCATTTACAAAACTATCTTATAATTAGGACATTTTGTGTCCTAACAATCTCCCCCTATAGTTTTGTAAAGGAATCACCCGTCTAGAAAGATTTTCAGTTCTTCTCCCCCTTGATTTCTTTAGAAAACCGTAGTGATGCAATTCTTCAAATGTAGTCTAGGCTCCCCCTTGAAATATGCTCTTACTCTTTATATTTCAACCTTGACAAATCGGATTCAATGCCTCGACCGAGTGCACGAAAAACATCTTCATAAATGTGGAAACTCTAGCTCGTACTGATAAGCTCACAAGAAAGATAACGAGCGAGTTGTTGCGTGACAATGCCAAATGCAATCTCAGTCTATAACACCAAATCCGTCGATAAGCCGCGAGTTGAATATGAATTCGACTTAAGAGCTTGATTCGGATTTGCTCGAAGGAGGAAACATAATGAAGCATACACTATAAGGTAGGGTTTAGAAGAACACCACAAGTAACATTGTTCATCAACTGTAGAAAAATGCTCATCCCCAAAATATCAGAACACCGAATGATGAAAATCCGGAACTTCAATCTTCAAGAAATAGTTGAATGATTATAAGCACTCAAGAGTCTGAATCACAACCAAAGCACCAGAACAATGATTGCAAGCACTCACAATTCTGATTGATCAGGTCAGAAGAATGATTAAGAGCACTCAAAGGTCTAGCATCGTCAATCAAAAACTCCAGAATAATGATTGCAAATGCTCAAACGTCTAATCCAATTCAACCAAAAACTGAATTCCAACACCCATCTTCTGAAAATCTTGGCAAACTAGAGCTCTATTAAGCATTGACAGTTGCTATATATGTATGTGACAGCCTAAATATGGGAATGATGTCACACATGCTTTATGCTAAACACCAAGAACAATGCCCCCCTCCTGAGACTAAGCATCGGTTAGCGGATTTTTTATTTATTTATTTTATTTTATTGAATGGGTGATTACTTGGCGAGGATACCATCTTGATCTCCAGAAACAGTCGCAAATGCACATTTTTAACCCTTTGTCGCAACACAAACCATGTCCGCAACCCAAATTATGTCGCAACCCAAACCCTGTCGCAATTAACTGATGTCGCAATAAACTGATGTCGCAAAAGGTGATATCGCAACAAGAAAAAATCTTGCCGTATCGCAACTGAAGGTTGCGATATGGTACTGTTCAAAATGTTGTGGATTGCGATATGGAACAAGTCGCAAGTGACCCTTGCGATATGGCTCAAGTCGCAAGTGACCCTTGCGATATGATACTGTTCACCTTGCGATATTGATGAATCTATGACCATTGCGATATGGTTGAATGTTTGAATGCATGTTGGGTTGCGATATAAATGAACATGAAGAACATTTGCAGTTGCGATATGGATGAGATTCAAATAATCTTAAGTCTAATCCTAAAAATGATCTGTTTGGGCTGAAAATTGGTACGCAGATGCGTGAGGGTATTCTGGACAACTTTAATGCTTCGAGTTTTGTCCAAAAACCAACAGAAATGTATTTTTCAATCCCAAAACAAGTGTGTGCAACAAAAAATCCGAAAAAATGACTGTTTCATATCAGATTGGGCTGTTGATGATGAGTCGTTGCAGAATGATCGTATCGATGATTGATTCCTTCGATTTTGGCTCTGATACCACTTGTTAGTCCCATTTAACAAGGCAACGATTCATATAATGATGGAGATAGTAACAAGATGATAATATAATCAAAGTGGTGTATTATTCATGTGGAAGAGCTATCCTAGAGAGAGAATGGTTCTCTCTCTAGAACACACACATACACACTATGGAGGCTACATTGCAAATGACTAACTAAACCCTAATTACATACACTAAACATTATATACCCCATTTTTACACTATTAAGCCCAAGCCCTTATAACATAACCCAAGCCCATATTACAATTAATACCCATTTACAAAACTATCTTATAATTAGGACATTTTGTGTCCTAACAAAATGGATTGTTTGTAAGTGTTGTCTACCCAGTAAGTATAAGCCGTGTAATAGCCTTCTCTCTCACTTACCAGGTAACACTACAACCAAATTGGATTTATAGGACACCAATATGTCAAAATTTCTCAATAAACTGTTTTATAGGACTTAAGGATATAAAACCACATAATAAAGAACCTATTTAGAAGTACTGCGATAAATTTATATGACGATTTTGAGAGTCTTAACAAGTTTTTTGGACATTTTAATATAAATTATTGTGTCAGCTATTTTATAGAACTATTTAAAAATGTATCTTAGAAAAACAAGTGTTCTATAAAAAAAAATATGTTTTTATGATGCTTCTTAAAGAGTCATATAAAAAGTAAGGTGCAACATTGGTTGAGGTAGTGAACGAATGTTGCCTCATAAGGGACTTGATACCTTCTCTATCAGACGTGTTTTAAAACCGTGAGTTCAGATATGTGAACAAAGTGAATAATATCTGGTATGGTTGATTTGAAATATGTTACATAAAATAACTAATATAATACTTTATTTTAGAGATGTTCTAAAAAAATTGTTAAGACATCCGAAAGCGTTTTAGATGTGACGCTTTATTGTTTGACCATAAAAACTTAGGTCATATAATATGTTCTATTAGGACACTTAAACATTATTAGCATTCTATAAACTCGATTTTATTATAATGTAAGATTTTTTTTGTTCTTGTAAGATTACCCTGATAAAGTATGTAACACTTGATAAACACTTATAGTTTAAACTTTAGATAAATGAACTCTTTATTTAATTATTTTTCATTCGTATTTATTTACTTAATTTTGTAGTGGTATAATGAGGTTCAAAAAATAAGATCAAGGCAATGTTGTTGCCCTACATTTTATTTTCTTAATTAAATTCTTAATTAAGACGTTTAATAAAAGAAAAACGTTAAAACAACTTATTGGTAATAAATGTTGAATATGACCTATTAACAAATTATCATTAATATATGAGTTTGATATAAAAAAATTAAAGTGGCGTTTGTTTTTTAAGAGGTGTTGAAGTCTGAAGTCTGATTTTGTAACAATCTACTTCAAACAAGCATGCCAAAACTACTCATTTAATTCAAAGCACCAAAATGGCCCAACAAAGTCACACTATCAACATTACAAAACTGGGTTCGCGGAAATAACCCTAACTACAGCTGAGAACATGACTACAAAATAAAAGGGAAAGTCTTCTAATCCTTCTATACGCAAGCCCTGACTCACGTCTTGCCAATCCTCTAAACAACCTCTCGACTACCTGCTTACCTGAAAAGGTTTTAGTTTTGAAAAACGAGGGTTTGGTCTAGTGAGATCCCTCAAAACAAGCCACACCAATAATAACAGCATTTATAAAAATGCAACAAGGAATTTTATACAAATTCATAATGAAGCACACTTTCATGATTAGCACACCAAGACACATGCTAACGGCACACGCTATGGTCACACACACCGTGACAGCGTAATAGGGCACACATCGCCCATATATGAAACAAATTCATATATTTAATCTTATGGGACAACCCCCCCCCCCCCCCCATCTCACACCAGTGCCATAGCATGTCTACATGTCTACAGTATATCCACTTTATTTAATCACACCTTCCATGCATAATTTAAAGCAGTACATGCGTTTGCAAATATAAACATGCATAAGAATTCACACTTAAAAGGTTTTAGGTTCAGAAAGACTCACCTGAGGTCCACGCTAAACGTTCTCACTTGGAGCTGTTATCCTCTATCCATACCTACATTTTCATCCACACGAAAGAGTAGATAAGTCTCTCGACACACTCGGATTTTACTAATATGAAAGTCCCAGTCGAAATACTGGGGTTCCAGATCCCACTTCCGGATTGCCACACTTTCCGGATCCTTCCGGATTCCAATACGTTTCTGGATCTAACATATTCCGGACCTATCATATTCTGGATCTAACATATTCCGGAACTATCATATTCCGGATCTATCTGGATTCCGGATCTAACATATTCCGGATCTATCCGGATTCCGGTTTCTATCGGTTCCGGTTTCCATTGGTTCCAGTTCCAATGGTTCCGGTTCCTGTGAACACTGAAACAAAATTCGATTTAACTCGACCACTTCTCACGCAAATATATATCGGTGTTAAACATTAGCATAGGGAAGAGTCAATACCGATTATCTTAGCATCTAAACCATTCAAATTCAAACCACACGAAAAGAGGAACACACACACACACAGTCTTCAATTCCTTTCTTTCAAGATGAATAACCCAAATCAGACTCTATCACATTAGACCTTAAGATTAGAATGCAGAGGAGAAATGATTGAGGATTACCTTGCTAGATGATTCTACACACAAACTGGAGAATTCCAATCGTCTTCACCCTTGATGAACTCGCACTCACTATCGCACCTCAGCCGCACACACAGGTTCTTGAGATTTTAGAATCTTTAGGGTTTTACACCCATTTATACCCTCCCACAAGCACACCAAATTTTTCCATTTTTCACACTTTTCACACCAAAACTAGTATTAAATCTCAACAAGAACACGGTTATTACATCATCCTCCCCTAAAAAGAATTCCGTCCCCGGAATTCCATCTTAGAACAATCGAGGGAAACAGGCCCTTATTTATGATTCCACCTCCCACGTTGCTTCTTGCCCCTTATAAAAACGCCACTGAACTTTCACTAACGAGGTTTCCTTATTCCTCGTTTTCTGGACTTTGCGATCTACGATCGCCAACGGTTCCTCTACATAGCTTAACCTCTCATTCATACGAATGTCTTCCAACGGCACTGCCATATTCTCTCTCTCCGGCCAACCACTTCCTTAAGTTCGACACATGAAATGTCGAATGGACTCCTCACAAATCATCAGGCAAATTCCAACTTCTACGCCACCTCGCCCACACGTTCGGTAATTGGCAAACGACCCGACATGCCTAGGCCTTAGCTCCCCTAACTTCCCATACCGCACGACGCCTTCCCACGACGACACCTTAAGCATCCCTCTATCCCTCATCATGAGATCAACCGGTTTCCCTTCTTTTGCTCGCATACATCATTTGGCGGTCCAGAGCCACCCTTAACATCCTACGAATCTGGTTGATTCACCGATAGCAGCACATGCCAACCTCTTTGCTTCTCAAAGGTTCTCTTGCTTCCGCTTACATGACCCTTCAACAATCGGCGTATGCCAGCAATTTCTCGCCCTTTCTGCTACCACAACTCTTACCCCAGGCAATTCGCGTACCACAATTATGACGCCTCAAGCCAATTGTACCAACTGTACCAAATATTGTCCGCTTTGTCCACACACCTGGACCCGCGGTTTTAAAAAAACGCGTCTAATTATGGGTTTCACACACAACTTCACTTCCTTATAAGAACGATATTTATCAAAGTCAACGCCACGACAACATGAATTGCTTAATAAAATAACAGGCACTCAGTTGCCAACTTAACACAATACCTATCTTGAATGCTACCATGACTCACAATTATAAGCTTCTTGATCAGATATCATGCAATTCAAAAATCATTTTCCCCAACACGACATATGTCTAGCACAATTAATTCTTTCCTTCCCGAGTCACATTGACTACAACTCATCAACGTTAACCAAATTCGTACGCTCCCACCAAGTCGCCATTCGGCACATACACCTAGTCAAAAGTAGGGAACCTCCACATTTCCTCCTCTGGAGCACCTACCAATTCACAGGCACTCAAATTCTCCTTGCATCCAACAGCCGCCCATCCACATATAAAATAATTCAAGTTTCACCTACTCAACAGAAAGGAGTGTCCACGCTCACGCAAGACCATTTTCATTAGCTTAACACCGAACAACAAGCTTAATTGGAATATTTCTCACACTACTACCAAGTCTAACCCAATTGTCCTTCATTCCAAGCACTACTGTCAACTTCCTTCTTCCACTTCCTTCTCAAAACATAACACATGTTTCCAAAGAACGGCTCATCAGACGGTGTACACTTTTGACCGACCATGCAAGCTAGCTTTCTTCGACCCTTAAACCAATCCCATACACGTAAATCCTCTTCCTCGTATTCCCACTAGGGGTTCATGTACCCGACAATGACATCCTGAAAACATTGCTTCCCATCTTCCATGTCACCCGCCCCACTTTCTACCTCCAGTTTACTCCCTTATTTCAACATACTGACCCCATTTCCTCGGGCTAGCATGGAACATTTCTCGTCCAACATTAACTACTCCACACACGCAATTTCAACGGTTACTATGCCTGACCAACAGTTTTATCACCTCTCATACGAGAAATTCGACCGAGTCATTCCGAAGTAACACCCAATGCTCGAAGCCACCACGTACTTCTCATTTCTCAAACGGGGTTACTCCACTCCTCTGAATTCCTTTACAAAAAAATAATAATTCAACACTCCCAAAGATTCCGTATCTAATAAGAACCATCATAAACTACCCAATCCAACATCTCCGCAAATATGCCAATGACACAAGTCAACTCACCATCAACCCTTCGCACACAAAGAGCACACGATTTCTATTTTAGGTAGCCACCAACTACCACTACACCCTTATATCCTCAAAATGACACTACAATAGCACCAACCAAACATCCATGCATCTCAGCACACATCTGTATGTCATCTTTAAATAGCTTAACAGCAATCTTCCAGTCAAAATTCCCACTTACGCTTATCCCATAACAACAATGCCAGTCTACCACTAAACCTATCAACAACTCATTACCACTAATAAATCGTGCGTCCACTTTGTAATAGTTTCCACTAACTTATCCACACCACCCCTACACTAGAGGTTCAATCCCCAGTCGACTCTTCGGAATCCACACAAGACACGCTCAAATAAATCAAACGATAAGGCGCTCCCTTGTAAACCAACATAATCCACGTGTCCCACATGTGTTGTGCTAACTACTTCATTCATAAACGACATATCGATCACAAAGGAAAAACCACCTATCCAACTACCAACTTTCCACTTTCAGAACACTCACAAAAAGGCGGTCCAACATCCTGTCATATACACACTGTTCCACAATCGACCTCTTATCTCCGCGTATAATCTCGACAAAAATAATCACACTAGGGTTACCTTTTCCAATTCCAATCTCCCGACAACGATCTCAACAACCGTCGTTGACCTCAACATCTACGCCCGACACGAAGATGGTGCTCCAACGGTGCCTCCGAGAATTTTCACCGAAATCTATTTCTTCCCACGCATCGTAATTAACTTTGTACCCCACAGTCCTCATATGTTTGAGCCACAAGACTTACCTAACAAATAGCCTAGTTACAAGGCCCCCTCAAACTCCGTCTCCATGCCGATGTCATTCCATCAACATACTACAATGCTACCTCTCAAAGTACCTTGCCTACTTCGAAATCACGCGAGACACACCCCCTTCCTACAGCCACACGTCAAACTACCAAGCAATAGCAAAGTCTACCATAATACAAGCATCTTCAAAGTCAAAGACTGAGACTGCAGTTATTCGCAGCCCTCCCTAAAAGGAAACACCAAGGTCACGAATCGACCATCGACGACTCACCACCAATTCCACTTTCGAAACTTCCCTTTACCCTTAAACACGATACTTCTTACTACCTAGCGAGTTCATAGCATTCATGCATGTCGACACAATGATTTAAATCGTTTTACACACTTGAAATACACCGTGAAACAAGGTTTGATATGCATGACACGACACCTCCATAAAGAATAGCCACGCACACACACCGATCTTGGGGATCGCTCACACACAACCCATGATATGTCACAACCTATCTAGTAACTGAAATTTGCATTCACAAAAACTCTTTTCATGCGATTTTAAAAATACGGCAAAATCATGCGATCAAATATTGTTATGATTTCTACAACAAGGTTAATTCTTTTGTAAAAAGGTGAAATAATTCACTACTTCTCCAAGTTCGAAATCTACTACACAACGTAAATAAATTCGTCTTTTTCTTCAAACACACGCTTGCACGCACCCACTCATTTTTCGAAACCTGAAACTTCCAAGACACACACACACACACACACACACACACACATATATATATATATATATATATATATATATATATATATATATTTTGACATAAAGGACTCACGTAATTTGTTTGAAAACACAATGCATGACTCACTTTACATTGAAGGTTATTCGCTCTAGCAAGGTCAGCCATTGACATTCACAACAATTCAACACCGGTGCCCTATTTTCGACCAAAACATCCGGTTTCTCACAATTGCAACAACCTTGGTATCGGTGCTTCCCCACACACTTGTATGCTCCAACTTCACAGTTTCCACCTGCCTACTAATTTGAAAAATATGTGGCTTCACTTCGACCCCAAATAGGTTAACCAACACTAGTGTTACCAATCCATACATCTATCATTTCTCCACCACCCTTGTCGCTCTTCCACTAACTAGAGAGTAAGAGAGTACATCTCTACTACCCGATCCTTGAGTTGAAACTCTCAGGATCCCAATTTATCGGCATCGAAAACTCCCAGAATGAAGAATCATCAGAAATTAGGAACTCACCTCCAACCAATTATTTTCCTTTAAGAACCCTAAAGATTCTACCTCACACGGACACCCACCATTCAAACAATACTCCTTCTAGATAGTGTCATCAATCACACCATGAATAATCTTGCACAACACGCTAAACTGTTGCCATCATGACAAGGTTAGAACTCTACACACTACCGCCAATCTCTACACTACCACCGCTCTCCACACACTACCATTACTCTCCACACACTACCATTACTCTCCACACACTAACCACCACACTCCACATACTACCATTACTCTCCACACACTAACCACCACACTCCTCACACTAACCACCACCATCGACCATCAGAACAACGATGATCAAGCACACCCATGCACCTGTAAATTCATAATGACATTGGCCATATGTGATTTGAATTTACCTTACATGAGAGTCCTCACTACCATCGTCCTAAATTCTCGGTGATTAAGGTCTTCCCTAAAGGCTTTCTATATCTCAGATGTGTCCTCCTACTCCACAGTTTAAGTTTAGGCCCATCCGGTCACCTAAATCCCTTAAACTAGCGCTCTGATACCAACTGTAACAACCCACTCCAAACAAGCATGCCAAAACTACTCCTTTAATTCAAAGTGTTAGCTTTAATTAGCCCTTAATTTATATGAATGTTTTATAAAGAAATAGTGTCAAGGTCTTATTTGTATTTGTTGAGTGTCAAGGGCTAAAAGTGTAAATAACCAATTGTTGTATTGGTTATAAAGTCTTGTCTTAGAGAATTTTAGATTAAGCCTCCTAGTCTCATTTTACTTTCATACGTTTACGGAGAGAGAGAAAGCTTCAAGAGAGAGTTGTTCTTAATTCCTATATTGTAAACTCTTCTCTTTATTAGTCAATATACAAAGATTATTGCTATTATTATTGTTACTTATTGTATCTGGGTTCCAACAATTGGTATCAGAGCCAAACAGATTCGAATTTGTGCTTTAATCCATTGATTTTATCAATTTTTGAGAGATTATTGTGTTTTTGTGCAAAGTTGAGAGTTCTTCAAGTTCTTCATCTTTTTGGTTGGTTTTGGCCATTAGAGTTCTTCTACTGGTTTAGAATCGATCAAGGGTTGTTAGTAGATAATACCTGGGTGTTTTATTCCGCAAAATCACTAGGTTTGTAGCTCAGTTTGTTCATTTACTCAATTTTCGGAGTTTTAAGCTTTTATTTTTCTGCACTCTGTTTTGCTTCGGAAAACCACTTTCTGTTGGTTTTGGGACAAAACACCAAGCATTAAAGTTTCTCAGAATAGTGTCACGAACCTGTGTACCAAATTTCAGCTCAATCCGATCATTTTTGAAAACAAATTGACTCAAGAACATTTGAATATAACTTTTATTTACTACACACGTTTTTGCTTCGAAAAACCATTTTCTGTTGGTTTTTGGACAAAACTCGAAGAATTAAAGTTGTCCAGAATATTCTCGTGCACCTACCTACTAAATTTAAGCTCAATCCGACAAGATTTGGGCTGAGACATGTTAGTGCATTAAGACAAAAGACTGTGTAACAATTAATTCTTTTTCGCACAAAGTATCTGTTAACGATCTTTCAAGTAACAATATGCCAAGACTAAGATTTAGTGTTGATGCTGATGCTCATTATTATTCTAAACTCAGTACTAATTTTCGCAAAATTATTCCTAATCTTGAGAAAGAGTTGGAGGAAAAGAACAAAAGCATTCTGATTGATTCAGAAAAGATTGCTAAGCTTGAAGAATCAGGTAAACTCTTAACCTGTGAAAATCTTGATCTTAAGAGAAAATTATGTGAGTCTGAAAAGTATTTTGAAGAAGAGAAGAAAAGACGTGAACTTAAATGTTTAAAATTTTCTAATTTGGTTTCTGATTTTAAAAAGCTTGTGATTTGTGAAAGAGAAAAGTTTGAAAAGGAGAAAACAATTTTTGAAACAAAGTCTGTGGAATTTTCTTGCAAAATCTCAGAATTACAGAAAACTCTTGAAAAGGAGAGGAAAGAGTCTGATCTTGAAAGAGAAGAGTTTGAGAAGAATAAGATTGAAGGATTTCAAACAAAATGTTTGAAAGATGATTTTGAGAGAGAAAGAAAGGTTTTTAAAGCTGAAATGTCCAAATTGACAAAAAAACTATCTGTTTTGTCAACCAATATTATGTTGGAGAAGATGTATAAATCAGATATTCTAAAGAAGTTTGATTTGAATCTTAAAGAAAAAGATGTTTTAGCTAAAAGGCTTAAGGAATTTGACTTAGAAAACTCTCGTGTTGATAATATAGATAATCTTGTTTTCAAAAGAGTGAAAATGGTTTGGAAAGTTAAAAGCTCTACTCCTGTCAAAAATGCTCCAAAGCCTTTTGTTTCTGTTTCATCTCATCACTCATATAACTGTAAATGCTTTAATCTTCTGTTTACATTAAGGAACCATTTGTCTAGATCAAACTATGTTCAAAATGGGTCATTTCAAAAGAAAATTCCAAAGACCCAAAGTGAGAAAAGTCATAGAAAGGAACCTGGCAAACCAGCTAAACTTGGCAAACCAGAGGACCTTACAACAGATCCTAATCTTAACAGAAAAGGACCCATTTGGAAATGGGTACCAAAATGTCTTTAATCTGTTTTGCAGGTACTTGGACTCCTTAATACATCTGTTAAGGACTCACACTTCAGTGGACAATGGACTCTTAAACACTCAGTTTAAGACTCATCCTTCAAAGGCAATTGATTTCGGTGCACAACAATCAAGTACTATGACAGCATGCTGACAGATTTGCGATGTTGTAGTAAATTGATCATAGCTCACTGATCAAGACTCCAATTGACGCGATTCAAAAGGCCCTGGATTTAAAACACATTGATGAACAGCTTTAGTGTTTTAATATTTCAGAGATTCGAAATTGGTCATATGCATCGTTGAAGTATACAACAGTGTGCTGATGGAAAGCTGATGGACAGATCTGCGCGACTGTGGTAAATCAACCATATCTTATTCGTACGAGCTTCAAAAGAGGTGATTCAAGATGATCTGAACAGATAACAAACCAATTAAAGTTGTTTGTGTTTTGAGTTTTTGCAAACTCCAGAGGTAAAATGGTCTAAATCAGTGTCAAAGTTAGTGTAACATTTCTGTTAAGGTTCTGCCGAGCCGCGACCAAACCTCTGCCGGACGCGACCAAACCTCTGCCGGACGCGACCAACCTCTGCCGAACCGCAACCAAACCTCTGCCGGCTGTGACCAAACCTCTTCCGAGCAAGGGTAAACCAAAGTAAGAATGTATCGCACAAAATCTTTTCAAAAACAGTTTTCTAGGACACCAACTTCCAAATACGTCCTAAAAACATTGCCTAAAACGATGAAAACTTTGGATGATCAAAAATGTTTATGAATCGTTAGCTATTAGAAATTTTCTCCCATAGAACCTCTGCTGAGTTTCACAGAGCTTTAAAACCTCTGTTGGTGAAAATTCCGTGCTAACGCTCTATCGATCAGTTCCAATGCTTTTTCAAACGATCTTGGTAAAGATGCAAGTCTAGAGAAGAATAAAAGTCAAGTCTCAGATCACAGAGCCGCGACCAACCTCTGCCGAGAAGCGACCAACCTCTACCGAGGAGCGACCAACCTCTGCCGAGCCACGACCAACCTCTGCCGAGCCGCGACCAAACCTCTGCCGAGCCTTTGTCAAGCGTTTGTCAAGCCGCGATCATTCTTTGTCGACCACTCAGACCAACTTCTGGCGACAACATAAGCTTTGGCTCAGACTTTTGCGACCCCTCTCTGTGGTACTGTTCACCACAGAGCCTCTGTGAAACCCGACAGAGCCTCTGTGGACTGAACCTCTGCGACCGAACCTCAGAGCCCGTAGCCCAACGTCTTAGTACTTGCTGTCAGCTTTGCGCACCTGTCGTATTTTCAACAGAACTCCCTCCTCGAAGCTCCAAATTTGATGAGTCCAGATGCGTTGGATTCCTAATACACAGATGAACAATGTTCGTGTTTTGAGATTGGTCTGAATCAGTGTTCTTCTTGGTCAGAATCTCTGCTAAAGTCAGTATACATATGCTGGACAGAAAGTTGTGTTTCACTAAAATCATCATCAGAGCTCTGTGGAGTTTTTCAGAGACTCAAAAGATCAGAAGCAGTCTTGAAGATCAAAGTTCATGCAGATCATAAGGTAGACCTCTGTCAGCAGTTGATCAACCTCTGTCGACACGAGATCAGCCTCTGTCGACACGAGATCAGCCTCTGTCGACACGAGATCAGCCTCTGTCGGCACTACGATCAACCTCTGCCGCAAAACCTCTGCCGCCAAACCTCTGCCGACCAACCTCTGCCGCCAAACCTCTGCCGACAAACCTCTGCCGACCAACCTCTGCCACCAAACATCTACCAGAGCTCTGTTGGTTTGTCAGAAGTTGTCCAGAGCCCGAAAATTATTTGTTTGACAGCTTTGCGCTGCTTCAGAAACATACACATAACTTTTGACTCGGCGCTCCAAATTACACGAGTCCAGTTGCATTGGAAAGATAATTCACAGACGCACGACTTTGATGATCTGCGTTTTCTCAAATTATGTGTGTTGATATGCCAAAAACAGCTTCAAAGTCTGCTGTAAGGTGCTGGACCGAAAGCATTGCATTTAATTCATGTTCCTTCCGCTTTCAAGAACGGTGTTCTCTCGACGTTTCTACACACAGCAGTGTAGAACCAGTACCTCATCAGAATTGATGCTTCTACATAACTCAGTGTAGGACCAGTACCTTAGATATGTTCAGTTCAGAGTTTTTTAACTGGTATTTCTAAACTCTGACCCCTTGCATTGTTTTTAATTATTAGTGCTTTTGGATATTCCTAACAAATGAGGAATCATCAAAGATGATTACCAAAATATTTTTTGATTTTACAGGATATCTAATTTCAAATTGAGCTTCAATGAGATTAAATACTCAATTTGAGGGGGAGAATGCCAATCTGACCATGTACATCCAACGGTAAATTTCTAAATCTTTAGATTCATCATTTTTAAAGAAGACTAACTTTAAAATGATAAAACCTTTCAAAAATGGTCAAACCACTTCTAGATGCTAAATGCTTTTTCTGATATAGAAGTTCGATTTTAAATGCTTTTCTGAGACTAAAAATAGTCAGTGTGTGGAACAATACAATCTTTAGGACAACAATTTCATGGGATCAATGTGTGAGCATATATAGCACTTCTATGGATTCACTTAAACCTGTGTTTCCTACCAAAGAAGTAAACCTTGAGTGATTGAGAGGTAAAGGGTCTACATTAAAGAGTGGGGGAGACAACTCATCTAAGTTTTTCTCATTGTGCTTAAGAAGTAAAAATGAAAAGAGAGTTTGGTTGGATGTGAGCTAAATGATAAAAAGAAAGAGGGTGTGAGAACAGAGTTAAAAGAATTATACAACTCTGCACTAACTTTTTCTGAGCCGGGCAAGCCACATTACTGATTTATCACGATTCTTTAGTGATTATCATTGAAACAGGCAATGAGCCCATGCCAACTCTTGAATTAACGCCACTAGTTACTTATTTCCTTCTCAACAGGGAAATACTTCACTTTTCCACGGGGAAGCAGCATATATGCTATCTGATCTTTATTTGGAAGGTTGGATATTGAAAAGAAGGAAATTTGCCCCACCTTCACACTTCACTCATGCACATTGAGTCTGTGGACACCTGTTATGTCCAAACAGTTTACACACTTTTGAGCCTAATAGATAATATTCTATTTTTCTTCCACACAATATCACGAATCTTTGTGATTCCACATGCATATCTATGTGATATTGCCAGAACAGTTTGAGAAGTTTAATTTTATAATTCTACTTCTATGATAACTGGAAGTCCTATCAGAGCTTCATATTTGTCAACTCTGAACATAGGTCACACAATTATTTTAATTGTTGTGATAACAGTTGCTATGTGCTTTTGTGTTAGATGATTACCCCTGGTTACTTATTATTGTTAATGCAGATTCTCATGAGCCGAATGTGTTCGCTACTCTTCATCTTCTAGTTGTTTATCTACCATCGGTTATTACTCAAACTGGTTATACAAGCTTCCGCACATCAAATCGTTCTCTGATTGTTTGAGTTTAATCTATGGGAGATAACTGGGATCTGAAAAATAAAGCAACATTCAAGGGGGAGTAGGCAAAGATCAAGGGGGAGTTAAAAAAAATGAACTAAAACAACTGACATTGTGGAAGATCAGGAAAAGAAGACTCACAAGACTTGAAGATTGACACTCCAACGCCTCTAAAGAAAGCAAGGGGGAGACTACAAGATGATGCTTTCTTTATAAAACATTAGGGGGAGATTGTTAGCTTTAATTAGCCCCTAATTTATATGAATGTTTTATAAAGAAATAGTGTCAAGGACTTATTTGTATTTGTTGAGTGTCAAGGGCTAAAAGTGTAAATAACCAATTGTTGTATTGGTTATAAAGTCTTGTCTTAGAGAATTTTAGGTTAAGCCTCCTAGTCTCATTTTACTTTCATACATTTACTGAGAGAGAGAAAGCTTCAAGAGAGAGTTGTTCTTAATTCCTATATTGTAAACTCTTCTCTTTATTAGTCAATATACAAAGATTATTGCTATTATTATTGTTACTTGTTGTATCTGGGTTCCAACACAAAGCGCCAAAATGGCCCAACAAAGTCACACTATCAACATTACAAAACTGGGTTAGCGGAAATAACCCTAACTACAGCTGAGAACATGACTACAAAATAAAAAGGAAAGTCTTCTAATCCTTCTATACGCAAGCCCCGACTCACGTCTTGCCAATCCTCTAAACAAGCTCTCGGCTACCTGCTTATCTGAAAAGGTTTTAGTTTTGAAAAACGAGGGTTAGACCACAAGGTATAGTGAGATCCCTCAAAACAAGTCACACCAATAATAACAACATTTATAAAAATGCAGCAAGGAATTTTATACAAATTCATAATGAAGCACACTTTCATGATTAACACACCAAGACACATGCTAACGGCACACGCTATGGTCACACACACCGTGATAGCGTAATAGGGCACACACCGCCCATATATGAAACAAATTCATATATTTAATCTTATGGGACACACCCCCCCCCATCTCACACCAGTGCCATAACATGTCTACACGTATACAGTATATCCACTTTATTTAATCACACCTTCCATGCATAATTTAAAGCAGTACATGCGTTTGCAAATATAAACATGCATAAGAATTAACACTTAAAAGGTTTTAGGTTCAGAAAGACTCTCCTGAGGTCCACGCTAAACGTTCTCACTTGGAGCTGTTATCCTCTATCTGTACCTACATTTTCATCCACACGAAAGAGTAGATAAGTCTCTCGACACACTCGGATTCTACTAATATGAAAGTCCCGGTCGAAATACCCGGGTTCCGGATCCCACTTCCGGATTGCCACATTTTCCGGATCCTTCCGGATTCCAATACGTTTTTGGATCCTTTCCGGATTCCGGTACACTTCCGGATCCCTTTCCGGATCGCAACACTTTCCGGATCTAACATATTCCGGATTGTGATCCCAGAACAAGTAATCAATCTTTATAAACATCAAAGGAAGCCATCTATGTTTTCATTCAATGATCAACAAAAGCACACAATATGATTAGAGTGTAAGAACTATGTGTGGCTAGTGTGTGTGATAAGATGACCTAGACATAAAGAGAAAAGTATCAAACAATATATACTAGCTACAACTGTTGAACAATGACATATTAGGTCCCTCTACTTGGTACAATCATATTTAAGCACTAACAATCTCCCCCTTTGTACCAATGTAGAGGCAAAAGATTTAGACGTCTACCGGGGTCACATATTTCTTCCGAATACCGAAAATGATCTCGAATCTTTGTAAGGCATGTCGGTACTCCTTCCGGTAGGAAATGGCTTCAATCACTTGGTTGATCATGTCCTTTTCTTTATCTTTGAGCTTTACCTCTCCAGGTGAACCTGAATTATCTTCATAGTACCCTCACAGAACTTGTTGATTTCAATTACTCTCATGAATCTCTTCTTTGAGTCAGTATCAAGGTAGACAACCCCGAGCTCAGGCTTTTGCAGTACGGTGAAGCGGGGATACCTTGAATATCAAGCAGACGTCTGTTTGGTCTTCTGATGTTCACATGAGCTTGATGAGATTCCAAGGCCATCTAGAAATCGGTAAGGTATGAGAACTTCAGGATATTTCTCATAAATTTCTTCACACACTGGTAAGCGGCGTCGTATTCAATCTTCTTTTCTGGGCGAGAGGCAAGGAGGTTGTAAAGACTTAGAAGATCATCCAGTTTCAGACTCTTGAAGTCAGCCTCAGAGAACACACATTCAGAACCATCAGATCTCAAGAAGGTGAACACAGGATAAAAGACATTTACCAGCTTTTGAGATTCCACCTTCAGCAGTTTCATTATCATGTTGTCTGATCTGACAGCACCTGTTTCTCTGTCTTTATTTCTCATAACGTACAGAAAATCTGATCTACAAAAAAGGTTTGATTTGATTTCTCGATAAAGGAATGTTCTGTCCGACAAGGTTCAGAGACTGGAAGCAATTAACTTCAAAGTTGAATTATCTGAACAATTTAGTGCCGATACTATTATTCAATCGTTGTATGATGATTCAACTACATCAGAATATTCATTCAAGACTGCTTCTAGTTCAGTTCATGAACATCTTTCTTCGGTAAAGTCCGTCAAATCAAGCACTCCTTCAAAGGATCAAATGCGCCCTTCTAATCTTTTCAATAACCATGCTGCTACATGTTCAGATACTCCAATTTTCAATCATGTTAAGATGGTTTGGAAGGTAAAAGGTTCAACACCTGAAAGAGATGCACCAAAATCATCTGTTCCTCCACTTGCGGTGAACAATAAGAACAAAACTTATCAAAGTAAGTCTTTTGCGAAACCTAATCATATCTATTCTGCAAATCATTTGATTAGGTTAGCACAAAAGCAAATATGTTGTTCTTATTGTGGAACTCATGATTTTGTGAAGAAAGAAAATGTTCAGTACTGGTATGGCACTTATAATATTTCTTCAAATCGAACTGCACCTAATAAGCGAGGACCCAAGTTCCGTTGGGTACCAAAATCTACTTAATCTGTTTTGCAGGTTTATCATGTGTGGTGCTGATTGTCAGAACTATACAAACACATGACTGGGAAACAGAAGAGAACTGTGCAGATTTGAAGAAGAGTACCTATGCTGAACTACTTGCATAATTTCAGGGGGATAGATTCTATATTTGTTGATATATTTGTGCTTATTGATATATCGTTATACATTTTATGGTTTCTAAACACATCAGTTTAGAACCCGAGCATACAAGATATATGGTTTCTAAACACATCAGTTTAGAACCCACACTTCAATGATGTTTATTGGCTTCTAAACACTTCAGTTTAGAACCCGAGCTTTCAATGTGTTTGACTTCTGATCATATCAGATCAGGGCTCGTTCTTAATATCTAATAATAATAATAATAATAATAATAATAAAATAGACTTTGATTGTTACATGTGCTAATTTTGTCAAATTAAGATCTTTGCAGATTTTGAGGGGGAGCTTATCCGATTCTTAAATCAGTCGATCATAATTTGAGGGGGAGATGATACATATGACTGTAAGTGTCTTCTGAACTTCATCTGAGATTGTTTGAAAGAAGAACGACTTTCAAGCATGAAAAAGCTATTCTTAAATGTTCAAACCACTTCTATAATTCAAACAGATTTTATAGTTTTAGAAGTGTGATTTTAAATGTTTTTCATGTATATCTCGGGTAGTTATACCATTATTTTTGACCGTGTGTTTCCAAAGATTAATACTTGAGTATTGTCTTGTCTATACTTTCAAGTATTCATACACACTGGTTCAGCTTCTTATTGACTTTGTTATTACCATGTCTCAAAATGAAACAATTTTATCGATGGTAATACTCCTGTTTGTACTTCATTGTTTGTTGAGCATCATATTCATTTCAGCGTCAGAGCTTAAACGTTTCATTCAAAGATTGTTTATATTTGTTCATATAAACAATATCCAATTCTTTGATACCCTAAGCGTTCATGATTATCTCTCATATCTGATCTGACTGGTGTGGATTAAATGCAACCCCAAAAAGGCTACAGCAACTAGCAAACCATGCAAGTATACATGTTCTACTAGTGTTGTCCAAATGCAAGTAATAATGGTAAGTAATACCAGATATCATACCTCAGGGACTTTTAAAGCAAGAAGAGTAACAACAAGTTGATTCTCAAAGCAGGATTTTGGTAACAAGAACTTTAGTAACAGAAAGCAAAGTACTGAAAGATAATAACAAGAAATTAAAGATAGTATGGGTGCAAGATCAGGTTGGATTTGGGTTAACAAAGTGCTCAGGTCATTGCTATAGCAAGCATAAGAGTGATGCAGCAAAGACTCCTACAATACTACTGAATTGAATGGCCTTCCAAGGGAAGTGTGTGTCCCAATATGATCAATCAACCAAGAATTCACACAAGATCTATAGAGAGAGAGAGTAGAGAGAGAAAGTAGATCTTGTATTATTAGCTCTCTGTATTTTACAAGATATGAGTTATTCTCTCTTAGTTAGTTGAATAGTTACAAGATTAGTCAAAACAAAGCTATTTATACCTAAGATCTATACAAGACAATAAGCTAAGTTTGACTTTCACTAACACATAATACATTGACTTTGACTTTGAGTTTGAGTTTATCATTAAATCTTGAAGACATATTTTAGACTTAACAATCTCCCCCTTTGATTCAAGATTTAATCAATTTGAGAACAGCAGTCTTTGGCTTGTCAAAGTCAACTTGTCACAAAATCTTCAGACGGGGATCTGGCGGAGATTTTCTTTCTTCGATTTGGAGAATTTGTTTCTTCACACAAGGCACTTTGGTACTGATAAACACAAATTTAAGAAAAAGAGATCACAAGATGATCAATCGATTTTTCTTAAACTCTTGAAGAATTCTCCCCTTTTTTCTTTCTTTGATTTGAGAAATTCTTGCTTCAGCAATGATATTCACAATATAGCACAAGTTTAAGAAAAAGAGATCACAGGATGATCAATCGATTTTTCTTAAACTCTTGAAGAAGAATTCTCCCCCTTTTACTATCTTGAGATGGAATCTTCTTTAAACATTTCTCCCCCTGTCATGAAATTGAATCTTTGCCTTGAAAGCTCTTTGACATGAAATTGAATTAAACATTTCTCCCCCTTTTTCGATGAAAATGAGCATCATGATCATCCAAAACCTTCTTCAATTTCAGTCGCGTCTTTGAGAATCATTAACAATCTCCTCCTTAATGAACAGTCTTGCTCCCCCTCAAACTAAGAATTCTGGAGCAATTTGTTTTCTCCCCCTGAAAATATGCATATATTTCATTTAGGCACAGTAGTTGAAAAGTTTATTCAAAGAAAATAAAATTCATTGAACTACATTTTATAACTACTACCATTTGATCATTTGAAAACTTTACAAAAGAAATCCAACTTAATGAAATTTAACAAAAAAAATTTCAATCAAATGAAATCAAATGCATGTGTTTGGATTCAAATACAAGACATCATTGCATATCAAGTTAAAAATGTTCAGTTTCAACCCCTTTATTAAAACTATTTGGTGTGCTAGCATGCGAAATATGATTTGCAACAATCAAATGTACTTCTGAAACCTATAAGAATACTTTGCTCCTACTCACACTATATGATTGAAATCAGAATTTCCACAAATTTATAAGTTTATCGCGACATTGTTATTTCCCCAAGATATAAGAGATGTGTGCTCATTGGCATCTTTTATTTTGTGCACATTGGCATCTTTTATTTTGTGCACATTGGCATCTTTTTATCAATAAGTTTATTAAGACTAAGATACACCGTAAACGTAACTTTCTATCTGGTTCTATAGCAGGATTTGGGTCAGCCAATCCCAGACCAGTTGGCCTTAGGGGCTAGGTGTCGAGCACCCCTTGGAACTTACTCTCCCAAACCAGAAAGGCTACATCGATATATCCTAATCCCATCTGTACCAGTAGGACATGGCTTTCTATCTGGTTCTATAGCAGGATTTGGGTCAGCCAATCCAAGACCAGTTGATCTTAGGGGCTAGGTATCGAGTACCCCTTGGGACTTAATCTCCCAAACCAGATAGGCCACATGCACAAACTTTCAAACCTAATGATTTATTTTTTTAGTATTATTGCATCTCAATATCTTGGTTATAAAACTTTGTGCTTCCCTCATATTTTCATTTCCATTCTTCATTCTGACAATTAGGCTTTGTGAGCATCGTATTCTATATAAGTCTAGATTTGCACAATTCTGCGCATATATCAAAATTTCATTCATGTTTTGCTGACCTTTCGATTTATTTCAGAAGCGAAAGTTGAAGCAAATCAAACTCAGATATCACAAAACTACTTGTAAAATCATCTTTTAGTACACATTTAATTCATTGAATGAAAATTGAAAAATTTCATCTCATTGAATTAAATTTGTTGAGATTCGAATTTTCAAAGCAGTAGAAATGAAACATAATGCAATGTTACCTTTCACCACTTGTTCCTTGAATTGAAAGATGTGACAGTTAAGGATATCACCTAATAAGTATGAGTTCTAAACTGATTTGTTTAGAAGTCTTAGTCTTTGAAGTACGGGTCCTGAACTGAATTGTTCAGAAGCCATAGTCGTTGAAGCACGGGTCCTGAACTGATTTGTCCAGAAACCATTAACTGTGAAATCCGGGTTCTAAACTGATGTGTTTAGAAACCAATTCTCTTTACTCCCCCTTAATGGCACAAGTAATCTTCTTCCGAGAGTTCAACGCTTTGCTTCTAAATCTGCAAAAACAGATTAAGTAGATTTTGGTACCCAACGTGTCTTGGGTCCTGGCTTGTTAAGCGGAGCTCTATAAGAAGGAAAATGATAAGTATCGTACCAATATTGAGCATCATTATTTTTAATAAAAACATTAGTTCCACAATAAGAATAGCAAAAATTCTTTTGTGCTAACCTGATTAAATGATTTGCGGAATATAATGAACCAGGTTTAGCAAAAGATTTACCTTTCAGGTTAGTGTTCTTGTTGGGAACAGATGATTTTGGTACATCTTTTTCAGGAAACGTACCTTTAACTCTCCATTGCATGTTGACTTTCTTATATGTAGGAAGATCAGCAGATTGAAATTTGGAAGAATTATCCACTGAATGATCATAAAATAGATTAGAAGGACGAATCGGACATTCTGAATAGTTTTTGGATTTGTTAAGTGACTTGACTTTGTAAGATAAGTCATTCCGTTCCTTGGTCACCAAATCAAGCTTTTTCTGAATGTCAGACTTAACCCTCTTCTCTATCATAATATCAGTTGATAACACTGCCAAATTCTTTGTTAGCTTTCGTATTTCTTGCTGAAATATCTTCCTTTCAACAGAAAATTCATCTTTGACGCTCCTGGCCTGAAAGTTAGCTTTCTTCTTCTTTTCTAGTTCATGTCTTTCTATATCCAATTCCTTTTGAAGCTCGGATATCTTCTTTGACAATTTCACATTATTCGCTTCAAAGTCTTTGCTCTTATTTTCATTCTCAACTCTTTCTTTCTCCAATTTTTCTTTTTCAAGAAATAAAACTTTCTCAAAATCTGAATTTTGTTTGGAAAGTTTTCTGCATTTGAGTTCAAGAGCTTTCTTTCTTCTCCGTCTTTGAAGCTTGTTCAAGTTCAGAAACTTTCTGAGAAAGAGCAACTCTTTCTTTTATGTGGTCTTCTCTTTCCTCTTTTAGTAACTTTTCTGTGTCAGACAATTTCTTTGTAAGCTCTATAACCTTTTCCTTGAGTTCTTCATTTTCAGCATTTGATAATTTCTGTTCCGTATCCTCTTTCTCAACTTTATTTTCTTCTTCCTTTCTCTTTTTAAATGCAACTTCAGGTCCATGCATTATCTTTTCAAGTTGCGTCCACATCATCATCGGATTATTCTTGAAACATTCAACGCGTTTGTAGATGTGATTCGGAAGAGCGAATATCAAGTAGGATGAAGCTTCCTTGTCGGCTTTCATTCTTTTAATCTCTTCTTCTGTAAAATCATTCTCCATTTTATTTTTGCTCATTGGACCTTCGGAGAATGATTTTATCAAATTCTCTCCATTTTCTCTACTTGCAATAAAGTCGATGAACGCAACAGTCCATTGTTCAAAAGCGGAATCTTTAACCAACACCGGAGGTAGATTCATGTTTGAAAATTTAATCTGAAAAATTCAAACAATTAACAATTAGTAAAACTCGAAAAATTTTCTAAGTCGGAAACGCGCTAAATAGGGTAGCGCAAATCTTGAAATGCGCCAAAGAATGTGGCGCAAATTGGAATTATATATCTGAAGTTGGTGGCGCAAAATGAGAAGTCCTTGAACTGATGATGATGGCGCAAATCAAAGAAAGAAGGTGGCGCAAATCATGTTTGTTCATTGGCGCAAAATAGATGTAGTTGGTGGAGCAAAGCTCACTCAGTTGGTGGAGCAAAGCTGAGATTTACTCCAGCAGTAGGTGGCGCAATATTCAGATGAACTAGCGCAAATTTCAGATCTGATGCAACAAGATGATCAAAACCAAAAATCTCTTCAAAACTCCATCAAATCTTCGAATTAACCAACCAAAATTTGCAGAGATGTTAGAAAATCAGTTTCTAACACGATGATGTGAACAAATTTCGCTGAAAACCCCTGAATCAAAATCTGAATGACCAACCAGACGATACGATCGAACCGAACAGAAAACTCAAATTTCTTCAAATTGAACTCCAAATCTTTGAAATTAGCCTTCGAATCTTGAATAAGGATTGTTCCAAAACAAATTCCTAACACGATGAATTCAAATTCCAGTCGAATTAATCTCAAAAATTGCAAGATTTTGAGAAAAATAGATTTTCTTGAAAAAATCAAGAAAATCAATCGATTTTCCTCAAAAACCTAACAATTTTGATCTCAAACCGTGCAAATTCTTCAGCAGATCTTCAATAACTTGCTCTGATACCAATTGTGTGTCCCAATATGATCAATCAACCAAGAATTCACACAAGATCTAGAGAGAGAGAGTAGAGAGAGAAGGTAGATCTTGTATTATTAGCTCTCTGTATTTTACAAGATATGAGTTATTCTCTCTTAGTTAGTTGAATAGTTACAAGATTAGTCAAAACAAAGCTATTTATACCTAAGATCTATACAAGACAATAAGCTAAGTTTGACTTTCACTAACACATAATACATTGACTTTGACTTTGACTTTATCATTAAATCTTGAAGACATAACAGGAAGTTCAGATTAGACTTTTTACGTAGGGTGGGCACTTGGTAAGTGCAACAAGAATCTACTAGTCGGATCTTACCTTTCTTTCCATATAGTTTCTCAACCCAAGGGATTGAAGCAACTCTTTATAGTCTCTATAACACAACCAACATCAACACTTGCGTTGTCTCCATTTTGAGGCCAACTCATCCAAATAGAATAACACTTGTCAATTTGTCAAAGACTACTGGATGAAGTATTCATGTTGTTTATGAATAGTAAAGCAGAAAATCAATGCAAACAAATGTCCAAAGACACTCGGCTTAATCTGCCAACCTTCACTTACACCCACACTATGGTGTTTAGCCTACCATATTGGAATGTAAATTCTTAAAAGTAAATGACATGTATGTAAATGACGTAATGTAAGTGCAGAAAGTAAAGAAAGCTGTAAAGGTTGCTATAGCAACAGACAGAAACGAAATGACTTGTAACTAAAAGATTGCAATTGAAATGTAAAAGTACTTGGTAACAAAGCTTAGGAAAAACTTTGTTCCAGTAGAAGCTAAGTTCAAATGAAAGACAATCTAAACTATTTATACTAGAAAGCAAGGAATCAAAAGATTCTTAGGAGGTACAAAAGTGGTTATACCCAATGGGTAATAACCAAGCATCTAACTACAATAAAGTAAAGTAACAAAAGGCTATCTAAGGAAGCATCCTCAGGGGCATCTTCAGGGTTGACTTCTGCCCAAGAGTGTACTAAAAGATGCCTGAGATCTTTCTTCAACAAAATAAAATCGTCCAACTTGATTGAGCCATGACTGCCAATATCACTACTGTAGCATCCCCTGCTGTAGCAACATAGAAATCAGCAAAAGTTCACCAAAAAGATAGGATTATTCCATAAACTACATCCTAGCTCCATTCTAAAGAAAAGGTGTAAAACAAGACTAAAAGACTCAATATCTACTTGGGAAAGATGTAAAATAAGGTAAACTAAAGTCCTAAATGGGTATAGAAGTGTATATAAATACACACTTATCACACCCCTACACTTGAACTGTTGCTTGTCCCCAAGCAACTAAAATGACAACTAAAAATGACTCAAATGAGAAATTAAAAACAATTTAAAGGGTGAAAATGAAAAATAAACAGACTATGAGATTTAGAAACCAAAACAGGACCATAGCCCAGCATAATTATGTGTCCATCCCTCATCATTCTCTCAATTCCATAAGCTAATAACTCATTTCCTATTGTTAGACATCAAGGCCTTGTAACTTTAGAATCTTGAGGACTTTTTGGGTGATTTGGATTTGTAACACATGGTATTCTTTCAGCCTCCAAGTCATCATCTATAATGTACAAACAGTGTATATGCTATGCATATTTTTACTGTTTTATCTGTTGTGACTTTGGACACCACTGATTCATTCTTTATTTTATTTTTGGAGCAATTTTCTGCCTTATGGGTTGTTTTTGTGCTCATGAATCAGTGTACCCCTCCCCCATACTTGCAATTGTCAATGTCCTCATTGAGATCTTTATGGCTTAAGGGTGCAAAGGGTATGAGTGTCTTGTGTATGTGAAAGAATGACCTAAGTCATTTTCTAAAAATTACAAGGATGTCTGGTTGCTTCCCAGGTGGATGAGCATGGTTCTAGATTTGAGGACTGAAAAAGGATGTGTAGCATCAAAATTACCATGGCATGTGGTTTGTGATGGTGCAAATCTCATAAGAATCAAAAACTAAAGACTTAACAATTTCCCAGACTCTAAAACTAAAAATCAGAAAAATAAAAACTACTAATGGAGCTAAGGTATAGAAATGGACCTGCCTACTCTTTGGGAGTAGGTTTTGCTGCACCACTGGGATGAACTTCTCTGCCTCCTTCTGCAACTCTTCTGGATACAGTCCAATGCTCGTGTACTCCTCTGGATTCTCCATTGCCCACTTGCTTTCCATGACCCCCTCTCTTACCATCTGGTAGTGCCTGTGCAGAGCAGTGAGTTTTCTAGCATGTTTTGCAGCCTTATCCTGTTCTTTCAAATAGGCCAGCACTTTCTTCTCACTTTCATCAAGCTTGGCCTCCATATTTGTCTTTTGTTTGGTCAAGAGGGTCATCCACATCAGGTCCCTCTCTTTCAGTTTGGTCAAGAGAGTTTCCTGGTTGTTTGCAATTTGGGTAGCTAGGTACACAAACGATTTGGTTTTCAGCTGCTCTAAGTCCGGATCTGTTTGGGGGATCTTTGGTGGTTGTGATTGTTTGGAACTACCTGCAGCAGTTGCTGCAGCATTCAGGAGTGATGTTGCAGCAATGGCATTCTGACTCATTGCCTTTTCTGCATTCTTCTTGACTCTCTTAACTGTCTGGGCTTCTATTACTGCTTTTCCTGAGACAATTTCATCAGTGGGTAGGGATTTCACTTTGACTCTGTTGAGTATGGAGTTGATTAGGGATTTATGCCAAAGATCACCCTTGACCTTTTCCACACAGGACTTGATGCTTTTGCTTTCAACTTCCCCCCACACTGAATCTTTTACCACCCATGATACAGTAGAGTAGTATCATTCTTTCAAAGGTTAGGCTAGTATCATGGGTTGTGGGCTGAAGTGTATACCTCAGGAAATAGAACCATACATTGACCTCAGGAAGTAGGTCTTTGTTGTGCATTGTTCTGAACAGCCTGCTCTTCCATGTGGCTCCTGGTTGTCTAATGGTGCTCAACACCTTCTTAGCATCCTCTTCAGTGGCCTTCTCTATCAGTTGCCTGTAGTCTGTTGAGGCAGGGGACACTATACCAAACATGTTATCAACGGCAAATGCATCATACGACACATCAGTGCCCCTTACCCTTATATTTTGGCATGTGGATGCTGCAACCTCAGCATAGAATTAGCTGATGAGGGAGAGGTTGTATGCACCTGGGACTGCACAGAACAGCTCCCATCCCAACTTTCTGATGGTGTTGGTAATGAAAGGGTAGTCCCTTAAAGCTTTTGGACTAAATCCCTTATCTGCTAGAGCCTCTTTGGCAACAATAATGCCAAACTGTTCATATGCCTCTTTGCAACTAAAGGTCCCAAAAGAGGTATTCTCTCTTCTGGATCTGTTCTGGTTGGGTGATGGTGAAATGGGCATCTTCTTCTGCTTCACACTCCCTTTCTTTGGAGTCTTTAACCAGTCAACTAATGGAATATCTTCATCTTCTGTTGTTGCTGCAGCAATCTCTGCATTGCTCACAGCAACATCCTCATCACTGCTATCATCAAATTCAGAACTCTCCTCCTCTGAGCTCTCCTCTTCCTCCACAACCTCTGTACTCTTCCCCTTCCCCTTTTTGTCAGCTATGGCCTTCCTCTTCACTAAATCTTCCTCCTTGGTCATAATCACAGTCTCCTGTTTAAGAGACTATGATTTTGCAGATGTGTGCATTTCTGGATTGGTTTCAGGAATGGCACTCTCACTTTGCACATAAGGTGCCTTGGTGGTTGATGGTTTGGGATCAGTAGGATTTATGAGTTTGGTTGGGGTTTCTCCTAAAATGCAGGCTATTTCAGCCCCATCTTCAGCAAATGGGTTTGTGTTTTTTAGGAGTTGGTTGCGATGGGTTATCTGAATGTGTATGCTGAGGGCTAGGAGTTAGTGGAAATCGACCACCAAGCAGTAGTATTTGTGGGATTTTGTTAGTGGGAGATTCAGGTTCTTTGTTTATGTCGATAGTGAGCGATTTATGGCTAGCAGATGTAGAAGAAACAGAGTTTGAAGAGTTGTGAGTTTCTGGTTGCTTACTTGCTTCTCCATCCCCTGTTTTCTGCTTCTTTAATGGCAGAATGCTTGGAGAAGGCGATGGAGATTTTTCTTTGGCTTTTGACTCATCAGAAGGCTTATTGCTTGCTTCCATGTCGACGCTTTGGTTCCTGGCGCTTCGTCTTCTTTCACGATCACTCACCGGCCTTAACACTTTCTTGGCTTGAGTTTTGAATCTTCCCATAATATTGATTCTTTAAGTCCCCTGCAAAATACTGTTGAAGCTGCAAGTTGCAAAATAAGACAGAATATTTTAAAGGGGTTAAGGGTTGATCGTGGGCTGATTGGTTGGAAAGGAAACGAATGGGAGATGAATAGTGAAAATGTAGTTCAAAAGCAACTAGGGTTAACTAGTTATTAAACTAAGTACTCAAGAGTTTTATGGGAACTCAAAACAATTGATATCTTTCTGCTATTTGCACAGTCTAAAGAGCATATTTGCAGAAGAAGTACACTTTTTCGGCTGATAAGACTGTTGGGGTTTTGGTTGCAGAGTGCTATAGCAACACAAATGTTGCTGTAGAACCGAACCTTTTTCCAACAATTTTACAAACCTTGAAAACTTCATGTTTTAAAACAAAAACAAAAACTAAACCATTGTATTTACATATTTACAACATGGGTAGGCTTTTTCAAGCCTCTGAGATCACATCTAGGATTGAGAGAGTTGTACCACAGATGTGGTACCAATGGAGTTGGTTGCTGCAGCTTCATGATAGGACTTTACTCTTTGACCATTCACTTTGAAAATGGATCCATTGTTGGGGTCAATGAGTTCAACCACTCCATAAGGATGGACTTTATGAACATCAAATGGCCTTGTCCACTTGGTGTAACAACCCGGTTCCCAAACATACAACAGATAACATGTATTTCATAACATCGTTACATAACAAAGGATACATCAAATGACAACTACGTTCCCTTAGTCTTTACAATCATTAAGTACTGCATTACAAACTTTTGCTAGTAAATTTACATCATAACTAATAACAAAGTTGTAACTACAAAATATATCATAGTCTTCCAAAAACATAAGTCCTCCAAAAGCTATTCATGAATTATCCTTCTTACTTGCTCTTACTTGATTCACGACCTGGAATACATATTTTTAAAACAAAAATGAGGGTTAGACCTAGTGGTCTAGTGAGAAAATCCATGTCACTTTAAAATCAATTGCACAAACATCATATACATAACACACATACGAATACCAATTATGACTCATGCATCGTGTACTTTCCTTTCGCTGTCCCTCTGTACAGCCAACTCCACCGGTCCTAAGCCCGGCCAACTTGTACTCATGTAGTGTAATAGTCATATAAACATAATATGCACATTATTACACTATTCATTACATTCTCATTCCACATATATGTATTCCAGTTTGAAAACATTTTAAAGTAAAACTCACCTGTTTGCTTATCAAAATGCTTCCAAGCTTTTCTCCAAAACGATTCGGTCTTTTACCCAAAATTCACAGAATCTAAAACAATTTAAATACAGATATCTTTTTACCAAATAAACACGTAAGACTTACTAGGAGTAAGAACTTTAGATAAATCTATCTAACTCTTAATCTCAAATGTTCCCATACGACGACTTAGCACGGGGGTTCCGCTATCGAAAGTCATAATAAAAGCATACCGGAAGTCTCATTTAATATTTACCGGAACCAAAATGCCCATACCGGAACTCAATTAAAATTACATACCGGAACTCGAGAAGTCCGGTACCGGAACTCAAAAATATACCGGAACTTGGGTTTTGAACTTACCGGGACTGATTTAGTTTAAATATCGGGAGTTAAAATTAAAGTACCGGAACTTGGCCAATATCGGGACTCAATACCGAAAGTCCTCCAATACCGGGAATCTCCAATACCGGGAGTCTCCAATACCGGGACTCTCAAGAACTCAGTCGGTTCTAGATTCGATTGAAACTATTACAAATCACAAAATTCATAAATCTAAACCGATAGGAATCTAATACTACCGATTTCAAACACAAAATTCAAAGGAAACATACCTTAATTTCACTCCCAACGAATCAAATTTGAGCCATAACCGTACTTCTTCTCCTGTTTCTTTTCTTCCCAAAACGCACACACACACACTCACTAAATTTAGAAACCGTCTTAAAGAAATATCTGAAGTCTGAAAGGATATATATATCAAACCTAATATTACACTCTTGGCTTAAACTATTCACCAATGACCAAAACACCCCTAAACTTCTAAATTACCCAAACTTACCCTAAACATCAATTCTTAAAGTTAAATAATTTAACGGAAAGAGAATTAAACTAACGAACTTACCCGGGTTATTACACTTGGATCTTAGTTTTCCTGGAAAAAGTTCCAACCTAGAGTTAAAGAGTAAGACTTTTTGGCCAGCTACAATTTCTCTTTGTGAGATCCTCTTATCATGCCATTTTTTGGGTTTATCTTTGTAAATTTTGGCATTTTCATAAGAGTGATCTCTCAGTTCTTCAAGCTCATTAATCTGTAGCTTCCTTCTTTCTCCTGCAGCATTAAGACACAAATTTAACTCCTTCAAAGCCCAAAAGGCTTTGTGTTCTAGTTCAAGTGGTAGATGGCATGCTTTCCCAAAAACTAACTTATATGGGGACATTCCAATGGGTGTCTTATAGGCAGTCCTATAAGCCCATAAAGCATCATCAAGCTTGAAGGACCAATCCTTCCTTGTTGGCTTTACCACTTTCTCTAGAATGCTCTTAATCTCTCTGTTCGAAAGTTCTGCTAAACCATTAGTTTGAGGATGATAAGTTGTTGCTACCCTATGGTTTATGTTATACTTTTCTAGAACTCCTTTCATCATGTTATTCACAAAGTGGGTACCCTCATCACTGATCATGGCTCTAGGGGGTACCAAACCTTGTGAATATGTGCTTATGCAAAAACTTAACTATAGTCTTGGCATCATTGGAGTGACAGGCTGTGGCGTCTACCCACTTGGATACATAATCCACTGCCACCAATATGTATTGATTGTTTCCAGACATGGGAAATGGACCCATGAAGTCAATTCCCCATACATTAAAGATTTCTACTTCAAGAATGCCATTGAGGGGCATTTCATGTCTTTGGGAGATGGATCCAACCCTTTGACACTCATTGCACCTCTTCACAAAATTATCAGCATCTTGGAAGAGTGTTGGCCAGAAAACCCAGATTGAAGAACCTTGGTTGTAGTTCTTTGGCCACCAAAGTGGCCACCATATGCAGCAGCATGACAATGCTGCAGCACTGCAGGCACTTCCTGGTGAGGTATGCACCTCCTTAGGAACTGGTCAGCCCCTACTTTAAACAGAAAGGGGTCATCCTAAAGATAGTTCTTAGAATCATGAATTAGTTTCTTCTTTTGGCCTTTGTTTAATTCTAGTGGAATGATCCCAACAACCAAGAAATTTGCAATGTCTACAAACCAAGGGGTTGTATGATGCTGCCGCATGAAGAGTTGCTCATCAGGGAAGTTTTCATTAATTTCACCAGTGCTTGATTCTCCTTTTCCTAACCTGGACAAGTGATCAGCAACTTGATTGTTCACCCCTTTTCTATCTACTATTTCAATCTCAAACTCTTGAAGCAAAAGAAACCACCTTATTAACCTTGCCTTGGCATCTTTTTTGGAAATCAAATACTTGATGGTTGCATGGTCATTGTTCATGTGAACAATGACCTTAGTACCCATTAAGTATGATCTAAAATTTTCAAATGCAAAAACCACAGCCAGAAGTTCTTTCTCAGTGGTTGTGTAGTTTATTTGGGCTTCATTTAAAGTTTTACTGGAATAGTAGATTGGGTGGAAAATCTTTTCATTAACTTGTCCTAAAACAGCACCAATTGCCCAATCACTTGCATCACACATAAGTTCAAATGGTTTTATCCAATCAGGAGTAACAACAATAGGGGCAGAAATCAGTGCTTTCTTCAAAGTGTTTAAAGCAGATTTACACTCCTTGTTGAAATCAAATGATTGGTCATGCTGGAGTAATAAACAGAGGGGTTTGGTAATTTTTGAAAAATCTTGTATAAACCTCCTATAAAATCCAGCATGTCCAAGAAAACTTCTTATTCCTTTAACATTTGTGGGCTCAGGTAGACTCTCAATGACTTCAAGTTTGGCCTTGTCTACCTCTATTCCCCTTTTTGAAATTACATGACCCAAAACAATGCCTTCTTTTACCATGAAGTGACATTTTTCCCAGTTTAGAACTAGATTAGTCTCCTCAAATCTCTTAAGGCTTTGTTCTAAGTTTTTCAAACAATCCTCATAGGAAGATCCATAGACAGAAAAGTCATCCATGAAAATCTCCATAGAGGTTTCCAACATATCAGAGAAGATGGACATCATGCATCTCTGAAATGTGGCTGGTGCATTGCACAATCCAAAGGGCATCCTCCTAAAGGCAAAAGTACCATAAGGGCAAGTGAAAGTTGTTTTCTCTTGGTCCTCAGGTGCTATAGCAATCTGGTTATACCCTGAATAGCCATCTAAAAAGCAATAGTATTCTTTTCCAGCTAGTCTATCCAACATTTGGTCTATGAATGGCAAACGAAAATGGTCTTTGTGGGTTGCTTTGTTAAGCTTCCTATAGTCCATACAAATCCTCCACCC
The DNA here is from genome assembly GCA_033807775.1 of Saussurea involucrata. NCBI lineage: Eukaryota > Viridiplantae > Streptophyta > Magnoliopsida > Asterales > Asteraceae > Saussurea > Saussurea involucrata. Next base: position 5,545,164 of record CM066313.1, on the reverse strand, counting down.
TGACACTATTCTGGTTGGGATTAGCTCATTCTTTTCATTTTCTACCACAGTGACACCCCCCTTCTTTGGAACACACTGGACATGACTTACCCAATTGCTACTTGCTATAGGGTAAATGATTCCAGCATCAAGCCACTTTAGGATTTCTTTCTTGACCACTTCTTTCATTACAGGGTTCAATCTCCTTTGAGGCTCTACAGAGGTAAAGTCCTTGTCTTCTAAGATTATCTTGTGTTGACAAATGGATGGACTTATACCTTTAAGGTCAGAGATGGTCCAATCTATGGCTTTGGTGTGGGCTTGAAGCATTTTAACTAGTTGCTTCTCTTGCTCAGCCTCCAAAGAAGCTGAGATGATCACAGGTAGCTTACTGTCTTCCCCCAAGAATGCATACTTAAGGTGGGCAAGCAATTGCTTCAACTCTAAATATAGTGGTGCTTCTATTGATGGTAAAGGGGTTTTGTGTGTGGGCTCTTCTTCCAAAAGTTCAAATGCTGCAGCATGCTGCAGCAACTCACTACTGTCTAAAGTACTATCCTCCTCACTGTCACTATCCTTAAGTTCTTCCAACTGCTCACTTTTGGTTCCTAGAATCTCTTCTAATGCTCCCTCATGACACGTTGATTCAACGGTGCTTAGCATAGAACATGTCTCTATCTCATCAGGATGTTTCATGGAATTAAAAACATTGAAAGTAACATTCTGATCGTGTACTTTCATGGTCAACTCTCCCTTTTGGACATCAATGATGGTTCTACCAGTGGCAAGGAAAGGTCTTCCTAAGAGTAAAGGTGTGTCCTTATCTGCTTCAAAGTCAAGGATTATGAAATCAGTTGGGAAGATGAACTTATCTACTTGTACCAAAACATCCTCTATCTTGCCCTTAGGATATGCTATGGTTCTGTCTGCCAACTGTAGAGTTACAATGGTTGGTCTAGCCTCTCCTATCCCTAGATTTTTTAAAATGGATAAGGGCATAAGGTTTATGCTAGCACCAAGGTCACACAGAGCATTTCCTACATGCTTCCCACCTATTGAACAAGGAATTACAAAACTCCCAAGGTCTTTCAGTTTAGGGGGAAGTCTATTGGAAACAAGGGCACTACATCCTTCTGTAAGGGCAACAGTTTCATACTCAGTGAGTTTCTTTTTCTTACATAAGATATCTTTTAAAAATTTGGCATAGCTAGGCATATTTTCAATATCTTCTACCAATGGGATGTTAATGTGCAATTGCTTGAATACATCCAGAAACCTTTTAAACTGAACTTCCTCCTGTTGATTCCTTAATCTCTATGGGTAAGGAATGTAAGGTGGAACAGGAGCAATCACTGCCTTCTTAGGATTTGGTATGGGTTGGACAGAGGGGGTTTTTACTTCTATTGGTTTGTCAGATGTTGTAGAAACAGGATCTGATGGTGTTAGATTTGTGGCAACATCTTTCTTGCTTGTATTGGGGTTTACCTCACTTGGAAAGAGTAATGGATAGTCAGACTTAGGAGGTATGGTCATAGTTTCTTCAGTCACCACTGGTTCAAGAACAACAGGTGGGGTTGTTATAGCACTCTTCTTAGTGACAGGTAGTATTACAGTCTTCTGTTCTTTTGGACCACTGTTAACTAAGTCTTTTCCACTCCTTAAAGTAATGGCTTTCACTTGTTCTTTGATCACATTCCTAGGGACTTCAGTATCACTAGGTAATGTTCCATTTGGTCTATGTCTCAACTCTATGGCCATTTGTCCTATTTGAGTCTCCAAATTCTTGATGGTAGCATTTTGGTGATTCATGGCTGAAGTGGTATGGTTTATAAAACCTTTCAGCACAGCTTCCAAGGAAGCTGGTTGTTCACCTTGCTGGTTAGGAGGCCTTTGGTAGGTAGATGGACCTTGTTGATACTGACCTTGTTGGTTTTGTTGAAAATTCTGCTTCTGATCTTTCACAGCTGGTGGATTCAAACATGGGTTGTGCCAAGAAAAATTTGGATGGTTTTTCCAACTGGCGTTGTAAGTGTTACCAAACTGATTAGGTCTGTTGTGGATATAGTTCACAGATTCAACATTTAGGCTGCATTGGTCAAAAGTATGACCTTCACCACAGTACATACTAAACTGGTAGGAACTCTGAGACAGATGCTGCAGCAACAGTATTGGCGGCTGGAGCATTCATGTTTTGCAACATGGTGTTCATGGCTGTTAACTGAGCAGTTAAAGCAGTAATAGGATCTGTTCCAGTGATTCCCATAGTTGGTCTGAGTACAATTGCTCTGGGATCCATCCACTGACCACTATTGTTGGCAATATTTTCTAAAATATTATAACCATCAGTGTAGGTACTAGAGATAAAGGCTCCACCTGCAGTAGCATCAAGCATTTGCTTTGCTGACATATCAAGACCATTATAAAAGGTCTCAAGTTGTATGCAGTATGGAATGCCATGATGTGGGCATTTCCTTAGTAACTCTTTGTACCTCTCCCAAGCATCGGGAACTGCCTCTCCATATAATTGTTTAAATTGACAAATTTCATTTCTAAATTGGGCATTCCTGGTTGGGGGAAAGTACTTTCTTAAAAACTTTTCAGCCATTTCATTCCAAGTTGTGATTGAATCAGGAGCTAAAGAATTGTACCAATCTTTGGTTGTATCCCTTAAAGACCAAGGAAATAACTTCAGCCTTAAGGCTTCAACAGATACTCCACCAAGGTGAAAAGAGTCAGTGAGCTCTATAAAATTCTTTAGGTGCAAATGTGGATCCTCAGTAAGGAGTCCGGAAAATTGACCATTTGTTTGTAACATGTGAAACATAATAGGCTTAAGCTCAGATTGGTCGCCCTCAATATTGGTCCTACATATTCCTGTGTGCAACTGAGCAAGCATAGGAATAGCATAGTCCATGATGCCACCGTTTCTTGAGTTAGCAATCCTAATGACTTCCTCCTCAGGGTTGGGTTCTGGTGCTGCCATTTCAGCAGGAGCAGGAGGATCCTGAAGCAAAGCTCTTTGTATCCTTCTTCTCCTTCTGAAAGTTCTCTCAATATCAAGATCAAGATCAAACACATCCCCGTGAGGTAGTCTTGGCATAAACCACAAAAACATAGATTGTAAAAATCAACTTTTCAAACAACTTAAAGTAACTTTCTTTGGCAAAAGTCCCTGGCAACGGCGCCAAAAACTTGGTGTGGATTAAATGCAACCCCAAAAAGGCTACAGCAACTAGCAAACCATGCAAGTATACATGTTCTACTAGTGTCGTCCAAATGCAAGTAATAATGGTAAGTAATACCAGATATCGTACCTCGGGGACTTTTAAAGCAAGAAGAGTAACAACAAGTTGATTCTCAAAGCAGGATTTTGGTAACAAGAATTTTAGTAACAGAAAGCGAAGTACTGAAAGATAATAACAAGAAATTAAAGATAGTATGGGTGCAAGATCAGGTTGGATTTGGGCTAACAAAGTGCTCAGGGCATTGCTATAGCAAGCACAAGAGTGCTGCAGCAAAGACTCCTGCAATACTACTGAATTGAATGGCCTTCCAAGGGAAGTTCAGATTAGACTTTTTACGTAGGGTGGGCACTTGGTAAGTGCAACAATAACCTACTAGTCGGATCTTACCTTTCTTTCCATATAGTTTCTCAACCCAAGGGATTGAAGCAACTCTTTATAGTCTCTATAACACAACCAACATCAACACTTGCGTTGTCTCCATTTTGAGGCCAACTCATCCAAATAGAATAACACTTGTCAATTTGTCAAAGACTACTGGATGAAGTATTCATGTTGTTTATGAATAGTAAAGCAGAAAATCAATGCAAACAAATGTCCAAAGACACTCGGCTTAATCTGCCAACCTTCACTTACACCCACACTATGGTGTTTAGCCTACCATACTGGAATGTAAATGCTTAAAAGTAAATGACATGTATGTAAATGACGTAATGTAAGTGCAGAAAGTAAAGAAAGCGGTAAAGGTTGCTATAGCAACAGACAGAAACGAAATGACTTGTAACTAAAAGATTGCAATTGAAATGTAAAAGTACTTGGTAACAAAGCTTAGGACAAACTTTGTTCCAGTAGAAGCTAAGTTCAAATGAAAGACAATCTAAACTATTTATACTAGAAAGCAAGGAATCAAAAGATTCTTAGGAGGTACAAAAGTGGTTATACCCAATGGGTAATAACCAAGCATCTAACTACAATAAAGTAAAGTAACAAAAGGCTATCTAAGGAAGCATCCTCAGGGGCATCTTCAGAGGTATCTTCAGGGTTGACTTCTGCCCAAGAGTGTACTAAAAGATGCCTGAGATCTTTCTTCAACAAAATAAAATCGTCCAACTTGATTAAGCCATGACTGCCAATATCACTACTGTAGCATCCCCTGCTGTAGCAACATAGAAATCAGCAAAAGTTCACCAAAAAGATAGGATTATTCCATAAACTACATCCTAGCTCCATTCTAAAGAAAAGGTGTAAAACAAGACTAAAAGACTCAATATCTACTTGGGAAAGATGTAAAATAAGGTAAACTAAAGTCCTAAATGGGTATAAAAGTGTATATAAATACACACTTATCAGTGACCATCATTGAAGCATGCAATTAGTTCATGCCAACTCTTGCATTAAACCCCACCAGCTACTCATTTCTTTCTCAAGAAAGAAATGTTTCAATTTTCATGGGGATGCAGCATATTATCTATCTAATCTTCACTCGGAGGGTTTGGATATTGAAAAGAAGGAAGTTTGCCCCACCTTCGCACTTCAATCATGCACATTGCCCCACCTAACTATTAATCAAGCATAAGTTGCTTCAATCATTTATACACTAACACATACACACAAGGAATATGTTTTCTTGTCATAACGTACAGAAACTCGATCTTCTTCAGTGATGACCAGTCTTCAATCCCGTAAACTTTCTCCAAGTTAACTTCTGAACATCCCGTACATATAGTTCTTTCCTTAGGCTCTCTAGATACAGAGTCAGGATAGCCACTCTTTCGCCCGTAGCTACATATCTCGGTTCAACATCAATGACTACCTGATAGATTCTAAGTTCAACCTTAAGTACTGGATATCTGATCTTTCCATCATGAATTATCGGTGCTTGTGGAGCTGAAGTACCTATACCCGGATCTGTTGATTCTGGCTGTAGAGGAGCATCATCTTCGGATTCAATTTCCATATCCTGAACCCCAGTAGTTTCAACAACATCGTCCAGAGCATCCACCATTTCTTCTTTGATCTTGTGGCTCAACTGCTCTGGATCTTCCTCTGAATCAATGTAGATGATGTCCACAAACATATCATCGGCCATCCGCTCGTCCGTCGTTCTATTGACAACAGCCGAAGGCTTTTCAACCCCGGTTATGACATCATCTAGAACTTCCATCTCAGTGTCTTGTTCCTGTACCACATCAGTCGCCGTTCCAGCTTCAGTTGTTTCCCGTTCACTGACTGAACCCCCCTCATTTATTGTACCAGTGCCGCTTGTTTCTCTGACCCTTGCACTCTTCTCCCCCTCACGAAGATCAGGATCATCCGGATCGTCATGTCTTCTTTGGTCTGAGGCTTGAGCTTGGACACCACATGCCTGTTCGACGATGGTGATGCACGAGGCTAGAGATTGGTAACCGGCAATGATAGCTTTTGTCATATCGTGCACGGACGCGTTCAAAACTTGATATCCAGCGCTCGTAGATGTTGAGGTTTGAGGTTGGGTTTGAGATTGGGATTGTTGGCGTAGTAATCCAACAAGATCTACCACTTTAGCAGTATTGGAATCGCCTTGGGCTAGAAGTCGGGCTAACAGCTCTGATTTGAGCTAGTCGGTTGGTATTTGGTGTAACGGTACTGGTGGTGGTCTATGTGGATCGGATTCATCACGGGATGGTTGATTCGGAGGGGTGGATGAAGATTCAGCAACGCCTTTTCCTTTTACTGCTCTTTTAACTTCAGCAGATAGGTCACTTTCTTCCTCAACTCGTCAGTGTGTTTCTTGTAAGTTGTATCAATCGATGCAAGTGAACATCGCAGAACCTCCAAGGTGATGTAGTACGGATACGGACCGAGATTCTAAGCCATCTGCTGAATAGTCAAAAAAGGGAAAATAGATCTAACTCCCGAGCCACATAGGTTCTCGGTTGTCGTGGAAGCCCTAGCTATACGGCCTGTGTTCACCGCTGGCATAGTGTTAGCAGTGACAGGACTTCCACCCGGTCCTCGCGAGGCACCAACGAATGGCGGCCTACCTCGGGGTGTTCCGGTTGGAGCACGGAAGCTCTCAATTTGGTGTTGTACCATCGTATGTGTCCTAGGAAAAGATGTTCTTCCGAATGGTCCTAGACTCGATGTGTGTTGAAGGAAGGTCAGTGGTCGGGGCAGAGGCCTACCTGTTTCAATACCAGCAAACACCGAATGTGTTGCCGATAGATTTTGTGCTAAATCCCCTATGGAAAATGAAACACCGATATGTTGAGAGACGGATGAGTGGCTTGGAAGGGCTGTGCTATGCATGGTTGGGTTCACCATGGCTGATTCAATGCGCAACGATGACAAACGCTCGTCGGCAGAAGATGTGGGTACCCGGCTTCGATCAGTTTGTGGAGAGTCGGTAGTTAAAACTTTGTCTGACTCTATCACAGGTTCGCTCATTTCTTTTCTCCCTCTTACCTCACCACTAACTACATTTTTCACTTCTACTTCTTCTTCTACGTTCGGATTAGAAGGCCTCACGGCATCAGTAACAGTGTCGGAGTGTCCGATGTTCCATGTGGAATCAGCATCGGAACTCACGACTCGTGGTCTCCGACCCATATGCCTTGGAATTATATGGGCCAGCGGGTCATGATCGGAGTCATCGTCGTTGTTATCATCATCAAAAAGTGGAAAGACTGGTGCTTCCTCATCATCAGAAGATGAGGCAGCAGCATCGGCTGAGTTCCAGGAGACATCATCATCAAATATCTTTACTGGAGGAGGTCGAGGTGGTGGTTGAGCTGGTCGTGAAGAGGATGCTTGGCCAACAGCCCGTAATCTTCTCCCGACTCTCTTTCTTTTTGGTCTCCTCACCTCTCGTTGTTCAAGAACCTCGTGTTCTTGAACCCCCTCGACATTCTGACCCTCACCTCCTAGTAGGTGTGAATCGTGGGGAGGTCCCTCTGGTTCTGGCTGGACCACCAATGAGTTTTCTAACATATACTGCCTAACTACACAGGACTGTTGGTCAGCATATGCGAGTACGTTTTCTCGGATGACGGCAATGTGTGCAAAATTCATGTGCTTAGGCATCCGTATGTAATGCATGTACTGGCTCGAGCCTCGTGGAGTATCTGCACGTCGTGGAATCTCCTGATTATCTTCCATAATCTGATGAATCATAATCTGAAAGAATCGCTGATAGGGCACGAAAGTTCTGTCCTTCTTTGAGCGAGCCTTGTCCTCGACTAGCTCGATGAGCTCATTCCAAAGTAGGATAGCATAGGTGATGTTTTGGTTAAATGTAAAGGCATGGGACATCCGTAGGATAGGCAAGTCCGTCTTGTCTAAGCCTGTGTGTTTGTAAGTCATTCAACGGTTAAATATAGAGCATAGTGTGTACCATACTCTTGGAAGATAGTTGCGTCTGAACTGAGATGAACCGGTCAGAACTTGGTTGTTGGGAGCTTTATATCCAAGACTGCGGATATCGGCGAATAGTTGTTCTTCAGGAACCGGATCCTAAAAGTTCTCGGAATATGGAAGGTTAAGTGCACGACGGAGTCCTCGTAGAGTGATTCTGGCGTCAAAGTGATCAACTCTGGCCGTGAAATGAGGTGTACGATGAGTCGGATTGAACTGAATTGTACCCCAGAATTGTTGAAGATAAATGGCCGGTACAAGTTCGACTCTGGTAAGTGCAGTTCGTAGAGGATGGCCGCAGATGTTCTCTATGATTATCTGATAGTCGAAAGGAACCGCAAGATCTATATGATGGTTGTTATCATCAAATCTCAGAAAGTTTGCCCTCGAGAAAATCTCTTCATCCCGGTCACGAGCATTGACGGACGGGTGGGATGAACGATGTGAACGGATGATGGTGTTCTCATCCGAGGAGTTCCCATCATGATGAGCCATCTGAACCACTTAACAGTTTAGTACAGTGCCAAAGTTGAATTTTGCCTTGATTTTTTTTTTCAAAAATACCCTAAGTGTTGGGCTTATCGCAACCCACACCAGAAGCTTATCGCAAGCAAAGAGTTATCGCAACGTGAAGTGTGTGACAAGAAGTTATCGCAACACATTGATTGCGATAAGGTCTTGTCGCAACTCAAGGTTGCGATAAGGATGAACAAAGACCATTGCGATAGTTATGACGATTTGAAGGTGGGTTGGTTGCGATAACTATGAACACTGAAATAAAAACTAAGTGTTCAACCCAGATTTGTGATTTTTCGCTCAAAACAGATTAAGACCTATACTACTAGGCTTGCAATCACATCGTGAGTAAACCCTATGCATTTCAAACTACACAAACACACTAACACATGGAGTATCGCAGAAAACAAAGAAACGACCCTAAAACCCTAAAAATGACTGTAGCATGCGATTTTATGGATAAAAACGAATGAAACTCAGGAATCCATACCTCGAAAGTAGTCTGAATTGAATGCTCGGATCGAAAAACACAAAATCGGCTTGAAAATCGAGATGCACAGGAACAATTTAGAGATAGAATAGGGTTTTTGAGTTAAGATAAGTTATGGAAAACTCTCTCCTATTTAAACGATTTTGAAACTCAGTGACACGTGACAACATAAGATTGGTCCAACGTTTGACCTGCCACGTGTCAGGTTGTCGCAATGAACAAGTTGCGATAACCTTACGATCTTATCGCAACAGAAGGTTGCGACAAGATACTGTTACCATGGTCTTATCGCAATGCAAGGTTGCGATAAGGATTAAATTTGGTTTCATTGCAACAGAAGGTTGCGATAAAACACTGTTCACCGTGATATCGCAAGTGAAGGATGCGATAATAGTGAAACTTGGACATTTTTCGGATAAAATTTTGAAAGATTTTATCACATTGGAAGATGTCCAACTTCCAATTGATTAAGCACTCAAGGTTTTTGAAATATTTTCACTCCCCCTTAAATGATGCAAGTATGTTTAGAAAAATTGATTTTCATCATTTAAGGGTTTGTCTCTAAACCAAATTAGAGAACAAACCTTGTGATCGTCAAAGTAAGGAGCACATGAAATCAACACTTACAACCTTTGTCAGATATGCACACTCCCCCTATTCTTGTGCATACTCCTTATATTGTACTCCCCCTGAGACTATGAACACACCTTATGCAGACACAAGTATCATAACAAGAGTGTAAAGTGACAAAAAGAATAAACAATGAAAAACAACAAAGACATGAAAATAAAATATCTTATATTGAGAATAGAATGTGATGAAAATTTGAATGTATCAATCTAGATAGAGATAACTAGATTGAGATACACATATTTCCATTCATTATATGATCAATATAGAATATTAAACTTTCATGTTCAACATGCCGAGCTTGGATACTAAGAAATTAAATCGTTTTTAATCCAAGGCTTTCGTAAAGAGATTGGCAAGTTGATACTCGGTTGTGACAAAGTATAATTCAATCGTACCTTTTTCGACATGATCTTTAATAAAGTGATACCTGATGTCGATGTGTTTGGTCTTTGTATGCTGGACCGGGTTAGCTGATATTGCAATTGCACTCTTGCTGTCACAGTAAATGGGAATCTTCTCGTACTTGAAGCCGTAGTCCATCAGTTGATTCTTCATCCACAGAACCTGTGAACAACAACTGGCAGCGGCAACATATTCTGCCTCCGTAGTTGAAGTTGAAACACAGTTATGTTTCCTCGAAGATCAACTTACCAGTTTGTCTACCAAGAACTGCACATGACCAGATGTGCTCTTCCGGTCTAGCATACTACCTCCATGATCCGCATCAGAATATGCAGTGTGTTCGAATCCCGTTCGCTTTGGGTACCACAGACCAAGGTACGGTGTCCCCTTCAGATATCGAAAGATCCTTTTAACAGCACCAAGATGTGATTCCTTTGGTTGTGCCTGAAATCTTGCATATAAACAAGTCGAAAACATTATATCTGGACGACTCGCAGTCAGGTACATTAATGAGCCTATCATCCCTCTATAATTCTTAACATCTACATCCACACCATCTGGATCCGAACCAATTTTAGATCCAGGCGCCATAGGTGTACCAATTGAGGTAAAGTTTTCCATCTTGAATTTCTTCAAGATGTCAAACACATACTTGGATTGGTTGATGAAGATACCTGTTGAGAATTGCTTGACTTGTAATCCAAGAAAGAAATTAATCTCTCCCATCATACTCATCTGGAATATGGTCATCATAATACTCGAAAACCAAGTACATAATCCAGGGTCAGTTGAACCAAATATAATATCATCAACGTAAATTTGTACCAGAAGGATCTCACCATTTTTATGCAGAGTGAAAAGAGTTGTGTCGATTTTACCTTTTCGAAAGCCAGCACCAAGTAAGTAGGTAGATAAGATTTCGTACCAGGCTCGAGGGGCTTGCTTGAGACCGTAGAGAGCTTTGTCAAGAATGTAGACGTGACCTGGTTTATCTTTTTCCACAAAGCCCTCCGGTTGAGAAACATATACTTCTTCTTTCAAGATACCGTTCAAGAAGGCAGTTTTCACGTCCATTTGATAGACAGTGAAGTTTCTGAAAGCGGCAAATGAAAGAAACATTCGGATTGCCTCTAAGCGAGCCACCGGTGCATACGTTTCGTCGTAATTAATTCCCTCTTGTTGCCTGTACCCTTTTGCTACAAGGCATGCTTTGTTTCTCACAACAATCCCATCTTTATCTTTCTTATTCTTCAGGACCCACTTGGTACCAATTACTGTTTTACCCTTGGGTCTAGGAACTAGTCGCCACACGTTCAATGCTTCAAAAGAATTCAACTCATCTTGCATGGCAATGATCCAATCCGGATCCTCTAAGGCTTGTCGAACAGTTGTAGGCTCGACTTGACTTAGAAAGAGCGCGTAAAGGACTTCGTTAGCCATTGCAGATCTTGTCTTTACAGGTTCGGAGACGTCACCAATGACTTGTTCAATGGGGTGACTCTTAGTCCATCTTGAAGAATGTGGGAGGAGATATACAGCACCTTCATTGGGATCCACTAAGGTAGGATCTTTATAAAAATTCAACTCTATTGTCAAGGTTGGTTCTGGTTGTGGGGCTGGTTCATTGACAGAAGAGTAAACAGGAACTGCCTCCGGATTTGCTTCAGAAGATGACTCAGGTATGTTAGCAGAATCATCATCATTGACGTTAGAAATTGTACCCGACGAAGAAGCACCGTTCGTAGGATCATGTTGTCTTGCTTGTGGAGATGCCATATGTTTGTTACTTGAAAACGATGCAAGAGTTGTTGCACCCGTTGTAGGAGTAGTCAGTACCGGTGAAGGCCCTGACAATGTAGCATTAGCTGGTGGTGTGGCAACATTGCTCCTGTTAGTGATAGATGAAGAAGGTTTAGCATTACCGAAATAATCATCATAAAAATATTCAAACAACAAATCAAGATCATAGGGTTTAGAGTTAGAAGTGGAAGCTTGATTCTTGTTTGAAGATCTAGTCATCGTTGGACTGATTTGTCCAGATGCTAGGATTCCAGATATTGCGGGTTCTGTACTATTTTGCACAGAATCCATGTCTTCAGTTTCGTCGAATCTGACGTTTATGCTTTCTTTCACAGTTCTGGAGGACTTGAGATAGATTCTGTACGCTTTTGACGTAAGCGAGTATCCGATAAAGACGCCCTCAATACCCTTAGGACTGAATTTGTTCAAGTTGTCCTTATCGTTCAGCACAACACACCTGCATCCAAAAACACGAAAGTAGTGTATTACAGGTTTTCTATTATTAATCAGTTCATATGGAGTTTTAGCAAACCGTCGATGGATAATAGAACGATTTTGTGTATAGCATGCCATCGATACAGCTTCAGCCCACAGAAACAGAGGTAGATCAGCATAAGACAACATCGTTCTTGCGGCTTCAACAAGTGTGCGGTTCCGTCTTTCAACGACTCCGTTCTGCTGAGGTGTTCTAGCCGCAGAATATTGATGAGATATTCCTAATGACTTAAAGAAATCATCAAGAGTCTTATTCTTAAACCCCGTCCCGTTATCTGACCTAACAGTCTGAACTGTTTGTTGACGGTTCACTTGAAGCTGTTTGATTAACGAGATGATCAAGTCAGGAGTTTCATCTTTTGATCGAAGAAACTTGACCCAAGTGTATCTCGAATAATCATCGACAATGACTAACACGTATCGTTTGGCACTGATACTCTGAGTCTTCATCGGACCACAGAGATCCATATGAAGGATTTCCAAAGGTTTGTGTGTGATGGGTTCGGGTTTTGGTGGGTGAGGAGCTCACTTTATCTTCCCCTTCTCACAAGCAGTACAGAAGTTGTCTTTCTCAAACTGCAGAACCGGTAGACCTATAACTAAATCACCCAACGTTAGCTTTTGAATGTAACAAAAATTGAGATGAGATAGTCGTCTATGCCATAACCAACTCTTTTCCATTGTTGCCTTAGACATCAGACACACGTCATTCTTCGGCTTAAGCTTTTATAGGTCAATAATATAAAGATTTGACTTTCTAGAACCAACTAGAAGTTCATTTCCTTCGTCGGTTAGAACTGCACACCGGGTCTTTTTGAAATGGACTTCTAGGTCTTTGTCACAAAACTGACCTATGCTAAACAAGTTATGCCCTAAGCCTTCAACATAATTAACTTTGGTGATCCTGACGTTGTCTGTGACTATATCTTCATAACCCAAGATTAGAGAGTACTGATCATTCCCAAATTTAACTTTCCCTCCATCTTTTTCCACAAAGTTGCTCAACAGCTCCATTCTACCTGTCATGTGTTTTGAGCAACCAGACCAAATACCACACATGACGGAGCTGCAAAATGGAATTTAAACAGTTTTAGGTACCCATTACCAATTGGGTCCTTTCGGATTAGGAGAATTAACAGGTTTTGGGTTGGCATGTTTCTTTGAAGAGTTGTGGTTATAATATCTATTTGTGTAAAAACGATTGGAACCATAGAAATTATAACCAAACCATGAAGAATAATCAGACTTGCAGATAAAATCATCTACACCACATGAAGAACAACAAATTTGATCATGTGCTAAATTAATCAGTTGTTGCATTGAAGAAATCTTGTAAGGAATAACAAGTTTTTGTTTGTTGGAAGCAACACGATTACTAACAGTAGAAACAAAAGTGTTTTTCTTGGAATGAAAAACGACATTAGATGATTTTCTCTGGGCCACATCATGTGTGGACTCCTTTATTCTCCACTCTAACCGCGAATTATTTCTTAAATAACGATCTGAAATGGCATCAAAATAAGAATCGTAAGTGTAGGAATTTTGAGCTCGAGAAGATTTAGATTTGCGCTTATTTTTCTTCTTTTTCTTTTTCTTTTTCTTTTTCTCAATGGTTTTAGAAGATTCCCCTTCGAAGAAATTCTCCTTGGGTTCCTCTTCCTTGATCAAAAAATCAGAATGATCTGGAAGTTTAGCACCAAATCAAATTGAACATCTTTTTGTTGTGCTTTCTTACCCTTCCCATTACAAGGAATGTCAATAACACAATCAACCTTAATGTCATCGGAAGAAGAGTTATGGAAGATATCACAAGAGTTTTCATTAACAGGTTGTTTCTCTAGATCAAAAGGTTCAAAATCATCAAAGTCATCCACAGTCATGCTTCTTAAAAGAGTATTGCCCATGAAGGCTTTGCATGAGGAAGCATCTGAATCAGAGGAAGGTTTACTCGCAAACTCTGTCATAGCTTCAGTGGATAAAGTTGACAATTTTCCCATAAGTCTTGAGATTTCATTTTGAAAGTACTATCTATTAGTCTCAAAATCTTTTCTCTCTTTGGTCAAAACTTTTTCTAAATCAGATATTTTCTTCGAAAATATCACACTTTCAGTTTCAAGAGATTTTCTTTCAAACTTAAATAGCTCTCTTTCTGTCTCAATTTGTTCTTTTTCAAGAAACAACATTTTTTGAAAATCAGAGACTTGTTTTGAAAGATTCAAGCATCTAAGTTCAAGAGATTTTTTTTCTTCAACGCTTTTTGTTGACGAATCAGAAACAACCTTTTCAGACTTATCTCTCTTGCTATTTATCAAAACAGTTAACATAACTTCCTTTTCAATATCAAAAGCAAGTTGATCATCATTTCTGATTTCCTCAATTTTTCTTTTAATATTAAACTCAAGATCGACAAGCTTCTGTTCGAGTACCAAAGGAGGATAATATGTTTTTCCTTCAAAAACGGGTTTTGATACAATATCCTTTGGTGGCTCAACAACATAGCTTTGAAAATAGTCATTAGACAAGGTTTGTTTCCAATTCCAAATCAGTGCCTTCCTATTTTCATTTTCGTAGACAAAAGGAAGTTGCATTGTCACAGTTGTCTTTCTCTTAATCTCTTCCTCAACCCCTTGTTCTTCCTCATTAAGCCAGTTGATTCTGTATTTAGGTTCTATGGATGGAAGGTGCATCCAGTGAAACTTGTAAAGACAAGGTGCCTTTTTCAAAGCATTTTCTAAATAGTGAGGATTGTCATATCCCACACCCCATTTCGAGTTGTAATATCTGAAATTCTTAGGTGTGTTTAGAAAAATGGTTTGTTCAGATTGACCAAGTTTATACAGCTTCTCTTCCAGACCACTTGCTTTTTCGTTCAATTCGTTGTTAATATCTTTATAAGACTGCAACAATTGTTCAAGCTCATTCTTCCTATTTTCAGAAACTCTTACTTTTTCTTCCATTTCATCCATTCTGTTCCGGAAATAAGTCCGAGATTGTTCGATCTCAACTCGTTTCTTTTTCAACGCATCACTTAACTTGTTATGGTCAATAATTATCTGTCTTTGCGATTCTATCGTCTTATGCGCATTATTGAGTTTCTCAGTCAATTCATCTTGGTTTAATGTGAGGACTTTAAACTGATTAGCAAAGTGATTAATGGTGCAGGAATCTACCTCATTTGTCTCAGGCGCCGCATCAGCCTCTGAATCCTCACCTTGTATGCTCATCAGGCACATCTTTGCTAAAGCAGTTGTCTCCTCCTCTCCTTCATCATCAGTTAGATCCAACCAATACTCTTCCTCCACCAGAAGTGCAATTCCCGACTCCTTCTGCTCTGCCAACAGTGCCTTCTTCTTGTAGTAGTCGGAATCCCTTACCTTTGGTTTCCAGCACTCTTTGGAGAAATGGTAGGACTTCCCACAATTGTAACACTTTTGCTCTTCATCCTTTCTTTCACCAAACTTCTTCACCTCTGGCCTTTTACCATCTTCCTTTTGGTCATCAGACTGTTTCCTTGACTCAATCCGATTCTTGTGCTCAAAGTTTTTAGAACCGGATGAGTAACGTTGATTGTTTGATCCCGGAGTCTTCACAAATTTCCTCTGGAAGGCCCTTGATAGAAGCATCATTGCCTGCTTCACGCTTTCCGCCTCATCCAAATCGTCCTGGTCTAACCCATAATCCTCTTTCTGAGTACTCTACCCTTATCAGCATACTTTCTTGACAACACTGCTATTGGTTCATTCTCAAACTCATCATCCTCTTCTTTCTTCTCAGACACTTCTGTCTTCTTCTCCTTCTTATCCTTTTTCATCAACTTCTTCTTTTTCAGATCAGCATCATCCTCATCTTGCTTTAATGTTTCAAACATCTGTTATAGCGGAAGAGAATCCAGTCTAGAATTATGTTTCATTCTATGAGCATACTTTTTCCATTCAGGCTGAAGCACGCTCAAGAACTTCACATTAGTATCGATGATGGATTTCGAAATCTTGTAACTGCTAAGTTCATTTAAGATGGTTGTGAAACGATCATATGCATCGTCTAGACTCTCACCATCCTTCTGCTTGAAATTCTCATATTTGTTGATGATGTTTGAGACTCTCATTTGATTTTCCACTTCTGAACCTTGATACAACTTGATCAGCTCATCAAACATTCATTTCCCTGTTTCACTCAAACTGTCAACCTTCCGATATATATTATTGGTTAAGGCTTGCATAACCAATGACCTAGCCGCTTTATCAGCTTTGTGTCTTAGTAGTTCATCACTGGTGTAGTCTAATGGGTCAAGAAGTCTTCTGTTAGTACCATCTATGATACAGGGAGAACTCGAAGGGTTTTCATGAATAATTGGAAGAGAAAGAGACAAGGTCGAAAAGGAAAACGAGCTCGAAAGAGACTCGGGATTTGGCATCAGAAAAGGAGCAAGCATAAAACATTGAATATAAGGATCGAGCGACAAAAAAGCCGAAACAAAAGAAGGTTGATTACGGCGCTAGTTACGGCGCCACCTAACCCGCGCCATAAGGAGCGCCAAGCACTGTTCCGTTTCCGTTTCCATGGCCATACCAATTTCCATTCAATTCCATACACGTCATCATCCACTAAAGTGAATTGAATTGCAATTCCTTTATTTCCAACTTTCTTTATTTAGCAGTTAATAGTTATTATATTTTAGTTATTTATATTATATTAGGATTTAGTTTAGTTTTCTTATTTATCTTAATAGTTTAGTAGTTATCGTTTTATTGTTTTAGATTATAAATAGGGTATTAGGGTTTTCTTGTTAATCAGTTTATCAATTAATAAAGTGTTTCTTTTTAAGAGTTCTCTCTTAAGTTTTCGTGCTTACCTTTCGTAATCACGAGTATTAAAAGGGTCTAGACGCTTTCCTTTTCGACCTTGTTTCTTTCTCTTCCAATTATTCATGAAAACCCTTTGAGTTCTCCCTGTATCAGTCACCCTCACTTGAAAGAACTCGTCATCGAGTTCACTTGAAAAACAGCTTTGCTCGTCTCGTAGAACACGCGTCTCGTCAATTCGCGTGGATGCACAACCTGGTCTTCAAAATTTAAAAATTTCGATCGGTCTTTAAAATCCAACGGAGGTTGTCGCGATTGTTTCCATACGAGCGGTATTTTATTAAATTCGTAAGGGTGAGAAACGTGACTGACTTTACCGGAAACAATATCGGTTTGAATCGAAGCCTTGGGCGCTTGGATAACGAAAACATCATATTTGGGATCATCGTTCTTGACACCTTGTGGCAACGGTTTCGTCGGCTCGAGAATATCTTCCACCTGCTTGTCTTCGGTTTCTTTGACTGCTGACCCAATATCTGTCGTCGGCTCTTCCGGATCGGTATGGCGTGATTTTGTTTCAAAAGGAGCGACTTTATCTTCACCCTTGTCTGGCAAGACTTCCTCTTTTTCCGGTAGGTTTTTCGGGATCGGCGGTTGACTGGCTAGGGAAGAAGTTGGACTCGTAATACGATTCTGGTTGGTGCTTTCGTCGAAACTATCAACTTGTCTCATGGCAATCTTTTGGTCGCCCCAACGAAATAGTACGATGTCGGCTTGGCTCTTGTAGGTTGCATGATTATCGAATTACCACGGTTGACCCAACAGAATGTGGCAAGCGTCCATGTCAAGGACATCGCATAGGACCTCGTCTCGATAGTGTTTCCCGATCGATATGGGCACCCGACAAGTTTGCGTGACCCTAACTTGAAAGCCATTCTTGACCCACCCAAGAGAATACGGGGCCTCATGGGGGTGCGTGGGTAGATCAAAGTAGTCGACCAATTTCTGGGACACGAGGTTCACACAACTTCCACTGTCGATAACTAAGTTACATACCTTTTTGTGTATCGAACAATGCGCTCGGAAAAGATCTTCGTGTTGACTATCTTCCTTTGACGAAAGGAGTATTCGTTGAAGCCCGACGTGGATCTTTTCTTGGGAATCTTCCTCCTCCTTTTCGGATTCGGAACTCGATGGATCGACCCGGTTAAGGCTGCCATTAAATGGAATCCCAACCGTTCCTTCAAACCCGTCTCTTCTCCGACGGTTGTCGTCGACGATGTTGGGTTGAAGCTTGTTAACAACCGCTGTCAGATTCGCGAGCGTTGTGGATACGGCCACATCCGACTCAACAAAGTCTGCTTTGGTAGCGGGTTGTTGATCTGCCATGATGGTGAAAAGACAGGCGAATCCTGCTCTGATACCACTTGACGCGGCGGGGGTTTGCGGAAGGATCGACAAGCGTCTAAACCCTTTTAATACTCGTGATTACGAAAGGTAAGCACGAAAACTTAAGAGAGAACTCTTAAAAAGAAACACTTTATTAATTGATAAACTGATTAACAAGAAAACCCTAATACCCTATTTATAATCTAAAACAATAAAACGATAACTACTAAACTATTAAGATAAATAAGAAAACTAAACTAAATCCTAATATAATATAAATAACTAAAATATAATAACTATTAACTGCTAAATAAAGAAAGTTGGAAATAAAGGAATCGCAATTCAATTCACTTTAGTGGATGATGACGTGTATGGAATTGAATGGAAATTGGTATGGCCATGGAAACGGAAACGGAACAGTGCCCGGCGCTCCTTATGGCGCGGGTTAGGTGGCGCCGTAACTAGCGCCGTAATCAACCTTCTTTTGTTTCGGCTTTTTTGTCACTCGATCCTTATATTCAATGTTTTATGCTTGCTCCTTTTCTGATGCCAAATCCCGAGTCTCTTTCGAGCTCGTTTTCCTTTTCGACCTTGTCTCTTTCTCTTCCAATTATTCATGAAAACCCTTCGAGTTCTCCCTGTATCAATCTAGGTATGTGCGATATACTGCTTGTTGTACCCCATTTTTCAAGGAATTATAGATTAGAGCCCCATTTTCTTGTCGTTCCACATAGTCAAGAGATATGTCTTTCCATATTTTAAAGTCTTTAGGGAATAGAACTGGCGGTTTATCTTTTGAACCTATGGTCAAAATATCTCTGGCAGTCATGTTTAGATTATTTGTCGTTGATCTTTTAATATCTTTTTAATCTGATTAGGAAAAACTGATTACACAATCTTTTGTCTCAACACACTGTCTTGTCGCAGCCCAATGCTTGTCGCAATTAACAGATATCGCAACACACAACTTGTCGCAATAAGGAAAGTTCTCGCAAAGGAAAAAGAGGTCTTATCGCAACAGAGGGTTGTGATAAGTTACTGTTCAAACTTGGTTGATTGCGATAAAACCCTTGTCGCAAGTGACTCTTGCGATATGGTACTGTTCTTTTGCGATAGTTATGAAACTTTGAGGGTTGCGATAGTTATGATGATTCAAGATGTTCTTGAGTCGAATCTTCAAAACTAATCGGATAAGGCTGAAATTTGGTACGCAGGTTCGTGACACTATTCTGGGAAACTTTAATGCTTCGTGTTTTGTCCAAAAACCAACAAAAACTGGTTTTTCGATGCAAAACAGAGTGCAGAAATACAAAAGTCCGAAAATGGGAAAATGCACAATCTAAGCTACAATCCTAGTGATTTTGCAGAATAAAAACACTCAAGACTAGTCTAATAACAAGCCTTGATCGATTCTAATCCATTAGAAGAACTCTGATAGCTAAAATCAACCAAAAAGATGAAAACTATGAAGAACACTCAACTTTTGCAAAAACCCTAACAATCCTAATCTGATCAATGTGACATACAAGCTATGATACCAATTGTGATCCCAGAACAAGTAATCAATCTATATAAACATCAAAGGAAGCCATCTCTATATTCATTCAATGATCAACAAAAGCACACAATATGATTAGAGTGTAAGAACTATGTGTGGCTAGTGTGTGTGATAAGATGACCTAGACTTAAAAAGGAAAGTAGCAAACAATATATACTAGCTACAACTATTGAACAATGACATATTAGGTCCCTCTACTTGGTACAATCATATTTAAGCACTAACACGGATCTATCATATTCCAGATCTAACATATTCCGGATCTATCATATTCCGGATCTAACATATTTCGAATCTATCATATTCCGGATCTATCCGGATTCCGGATCTAACATATTCTGGATCTATCCGGATTCTGGATCTAACACATTCCGGATCTATCCGGATTCTGGTTCCTATCGGTTCCGGTTTCCATTGGTTCCGGTTCCTATCGGTTCCGGTTTCCATTGGTTCCGGTTCCTAAGGCTTCCAGTTCCTACGAATTCTAAAACAAAATTCGATTTAACTCGACCACTTCTCACGCAAATCTATATCGGTGTTAACCATTAGCATAGGTAAGAGTCAATACCGATTATCTTAGCATCTAAACCATTCAATTTCAAACCACACGAAAAGAAGAACACACACAGTCTTCAATTCCTTTCTTTCAAGATGAATAACCCAAATCAGACTCTATCACATTAGACCTTAAGATTAGAATGCAGAGGAGAAAGGATTGAGGATTACCTTGCTAGATGATTCTACACACAAACTGGAGAATTCCAATCGTCTCCACCCTTGATGAACTCGCACTCACTATCGCACCTCTGCCACACACATAGGTTCTTGAGATTTTAGAATCTCTAGGGTTTTACACACATTTATACCCTCCCACAAGCATACCAAAATTTTCCCTTTTTCACACTTTTCACCCCAAAACTAGTATTAAATCTCAACAAGAACACGGTTATTACAGATTTCACTTCTGATTTTTAAGAGGTGGTGCTGAAATCTGAAATCTGATTGAATTAGACTGTTTGTTTTTGTAAACTGACAAACATCTGAATACTTTTGATGTTGTTTCTTATAGCATCCAATAAACCATCCATCAAAGCTAAATAATCTGCAACCAATTAAACCTTTCCACCCCCAATTCCCGAACTATCGCCATAAATCAAAATAACAAAACCAAACCTGTAACAATGGAACTTAAACTCAACCATCAACATTAACATTAACATTGACAATATTGACATAATCATGTTACAACTTTAAGAGCATCAAGAACATCAGCAATATACAAATTTATTCCAAATTCATGTTATACAAAACTTGTGTAAATCAAATTCCTTAAATCCAAATTAAAATTCAAAATTTAAACCAAAAAAGTTGAATAAGAAGAGACCCAAAAAAGCTTCAGGTTCCAAATTCATGTTATACAAAACTTGTATAAATCAAAAACCTTAAATCCAACTTAAAATCCTAACTTTAAACCAAAACAGTTGAATAAAGAAGATACCCAAAAAAGCATCAGGTTCTAGATTCATGTTATACAAAACTTGTGTAAATTAAAATCCTAGTTTTAAACCAAAAATGTTGCATAAGAAGAGACCCAAAAAATCATCAGGTTCCATAGTTGGTTCAAAAAAAACTTAATTTTATATAATAGAAATAGGTTCCTATATGAGTTCCTATTGAAGCATCCATGGTTGCAGAAATGAGGTCGAGTTTCTGCAACTCCGATGAGGGAAAGAGGTGAGGGGAGAAGGGGGGAGAACGAGAAGGGGGTCGAGGAGGGGGTTGTTCACGTCGCAAGAAATGGGTGGTGGGGGTGGCGCCGAAGATGCTCGGGGAGAGGGGGGGATTATTCACCATTGTAGAAAACAAATCGAGTTGGTGATGGAGTCCATGAGAGAACCTGAGTTGGGGATGGAGTCTGCGTTGGGGAAGGGGAATGGATGTCTGATGCAGGTGATAGAACTTTGATGGAAGTAGTATGAGGTCTAAGCGAGTTAGAGGTTTTTAAGAGGTTAGTTTATCACTTTTTGATTTAGATGTTTTAAAGTGATAAGAGACCCTGAAAATTATAAAAAACCAACCAGTCTGAATACTAAAATGTCTGAGCGATTCAGATAAAAGTGCCTATTAAGTGCTGAAAACCCAAAAACAAACAAGGCCTAAGGAATTAGAACACAGTAAGGGGCCGTTTACAAAATGCTTACCCGAGTAAGTGCTTACCAAGTTACATTAGCTTACCGGATGAATATGGCAATGATCAAGAATCTTACCCGGTAAGAGCGGAAGCAAGGACCAAGAGTCGAAAGCAAGGACCGAGAGTCTTACCCGGTAAGTGAGTACGACGACTCTTACCACGGTTAGCGTTTACCGGCTAAATTGTTGCATCGATGCCATTTTGGTGGACTAAAATCTTACCCGGTAAGTAACTGATAGTGTTGAATTTTACTGGTAAGCACTTACCCGGATAATTGATTAGGTAAACGGCCCCTAAGTCGTGTAGAATTGAATGTATATGAATAATTTGAATAGATTGATAACAAAAGATTAGTAAGTGATCAACGAAGAAGGTTAAGCCGTTCAATCGAGATCATCGATCCTCTGTATAATTTTGAAGATGAATGCATTATTCGTATGGCAAACGGTTATTTTTGTATTTAGACTTGAAACCACATATCTAAGAAAGACTTACGATTATGTGAGAATATTTTTTTTCGTGAGAGACATAGGAACTCCATCTAAACCCTTGAATGATTCAACGCAAGACTATAAAATGCGGTGCCAATGACGTGTAGCTCAGTTGGTAATGAGTGGGGCATCTTTGTAAAAAAAGACTATAAAATGTGGTGGCATGGTTGTAACTAACACATACCTAAAATGAAAATCTCGGAAGTTGTGCATATACTACAACAAAATTAGATTTTCATAGAAAATCACCAAATGCGTCCTAATAGACAGCCTTACAAAACATAATAATTAGGACCCAAAAAATAACTCATCTTATGTACATGCATTGTAAAAAGTTTATAGGACGTATTTTGTTGCGTTAACAATTTTTTTATGACATATTTAATACATAACGTCGTATTAACTATTTCATATGACACTTTTGAGAAAATGTCATTTAAATCCATCTTTTTATAGAACACTTGTTTTTTTATAAGACACTTCTTCAAATAGAGTCCTATAAGATAGTTATACAACGTTATTTATAAAAAAAAATGTTCTAAAAAACTTGATACGAAGCTCAAAGACGTCATATACACTTATTAGATTACATTTAAACACGACACTTTATTTTTTGATTTTATAAATCAATTCTTATAAAATCGACCGACGCTTAAAAAATTTGGCGTCTTATAAACCAATTTTGGTGATACCTTCATATACCTTCAAATACCTTAATATGATTGTGTATATTTGAATACAAAAAATACCCTCCTTACAAAACACAAGTGCTCATCTTTGCATTATCACAAAAGATCGATGGTTTCGAGTATGTTTTCACGGTTCTTATAAAAATGAAGAGTTCTCACCGAAACCCAATTCTAACACTACAAAATAAATGACTTTTACCCATAAAATTTATCTAGAGAAATTTCCGTCGGTGATTACCCATAGATCATTCAGAAAATATCAATGGTTTAGTAGAATCCGATGTTTTTCGAGAAAATATCCATGAATCATCCAGATAATCCCTGGGTAATCTGTCACTAATTTGCATTACCCACCAAAAATTACCCACTAACTTTGTGACGGTTTGTGATGAATCAGCCTTTTGCGACAGATTTTTCAGAGAAATTTTCGTAGATAAAAATCTTTTTCTTTTAATAGTGTAACAATTATGATATATAAATACATTAATTAACAATCATCAAGGCTATATTTTATTAAATCATTTATAAACATCAATTATCTGTATAAAGTAAAAAAAAAAGATATAAATGGTTGAAACTTGAAAGCATCAACTATTTATTCTTGACCTTTAAACATGTAATAATAATTAATAATCAATTACAAGATACATAAACCATTTCACAAATATTGTATGAAGGAATTAATTAAAGGCCGGAAGTGTAGGCCACACCGGTTGCCGGCAACCAAGATCCACCAGCAATGAAGCTCCCGACAGTGAACTTTCCGGCCTCTGCCGCACTAGTGATCACACGGTACCCTTTCCAATTAACACGATTTGCGGTTGATGAACCGGGGCCCGTGTTCATGTACTCGCCATAATACAACGTATCAAGCGCGAAACTTCCGCTCCACGGCATCCAACCAGCGGGGTTCACGATACCATCAAGGTACGTTTTGAGATAAACGGTCCTTGAATATTGCTTCCATGGCCTCCCAAGAAACGTTTTAACCCCACTTAAACTTGAGACACCCGTGACACGACAGTTATGGATTGAGATTCCCGTGTTCTGGTTTGGATCAGTCCGACCTTGCGCGGTCAACGTGTTGGTCTTGTTAGGCGGGTCCCGGGCATAAATGTTGCAATTCTGAAGGACCACGGCCGCGTTGCCAAAAATGAAATCGACGGTGCCATAAATGTCGCATTGTTTGTAGAATTGTCGGTTTGAGAGAACGTAAAGCGTATCTTGGTAACCTTCGAAGCTGCATTGGTAGAACACAGAAAGATCGGAACCGCTACGCAACGCCACCGCCTGTTCGTTTTGTGGCCCGGCCGTGTTTCTAATCGTGATGCCACGCCCCATAAATCCATCTCCATCCACAGCTGAAATATCAAATTAACGCTAAATCAACCAATATTGTAGCCTACAACAAAATCAGGTTTTAAAAATATTAAAAATGTTTGGTAAAAAAAATGTCTTCTGTCAAAAAGAAAATATAAAAAATGTCTAACACTACTAAACGAAAGACTTTTACCTACGATTTTTTCCCTGAGAATTCTGTCGCTAAAGGGTGATTCATCACAAAACCGTCAGAAAAGTTGGTGGGTACATTTTTGGTGGGTAATGCAAATCAGATTACCCAGAGATTCTCTGGGTGATCCATGAGTATTTTCTTGAAAAACACCAAATTCTACAAAATCATTGGGCTTTTCTGGTGATCCCTGAGTAATCACCGACGGAAATTTTTCTAGGTAAAAATTTTATGGGTAAAAGTCATTTATTTTGTAGTGTAAGTGTTTTAATAAACTACTTTATATAATTTAAATTTACAGAAACAAAAATTGTACGTTTTATAAAAATATGTTACAATAAGTTGATAAACCATTTGTAGACGCCCTAAATACTTACTAACATTCTATTGTAATACTTTTACATATGATAAAAACTGTCTGATTCTATAAAACTTAAGTCTTGTAAAACAGTATATTTAACTATAACAAAATTGGGTTTATAAGAATCTACCAATTATTAAACGTTCTAATAAACTCTTTTATAAACTTCATTTATAGGACCAAAAACTAAAGCATTCTTTATAAAGGCATCGTATAAGTTTAAGACACTTTTGGTGTCTTAACATTTTTTTGGGACACATTTAACCAAACGTCACATTAGCTGTTTTATTGGACTCTTTTGAGAAAATGCAAATAAAATCTTTTTTATAGGTCACTTTTTCAAAGAGTGTCCTATAAAATAGCTAATACGACGTTTTTTTACAATAACAAATCCTAATAGAGCTGTTACGACGTCCAAAAACTTTCTATAAACTTATTACAACCCCTTTAAATAAGACGTTTTTTTGTCATATAATTTAAGTCTTATAAAACGGTCTATGAGGACGCTTAGAAAACTTTGACATCTCATAACTCAAATTTATTGTAATCTCTATCCATTAATTAGACATTTTTGACATCATATATATATATATATATATATATTATCCATTGCAAATCAGTTAATTTATGCAAACTTTGCAAACCACTATATTAAGAAACAACAGATATATTTATGGTAATTATTATGATTCATTAATAATGATTGTGATATATATGAAAAATGATAACGTTCATTAATTATGATCATGACTTTAGATTAGTAAACATAATAAAATCAGATATTGATTAGAGTTGATGAACGGCTAAGATTGGTTTGCACAGTTTGCACAAACTAACTGGTTTGCAACGAATAATTCGCATATATATATATATATATATATATATATATATATATATATATATATATATATATATAACTGAATTTGTTAAATATGAATTTAATTAAAGAAACAAAATCTTTTTTGTGCTTACCAAAAGTGGCTGAATTAAAAGATGTAGAACCACCACCAACACTCTTACTACCAGTTATGATAGTTTTCCCAATACCATCTCCAATTATCATTAAGTTCTTCAACCCAGATCCAATCTGCACATATTCATTATAAGTTCCAGCTTTCACATATATCACATACCTCCCACCGCCCGATTTTGCCGCCGCTATGGCGGCTCCGATCGTCTTATAGTTACCCGAACCATCTTGAGCCACCACTGCGTTCGCCTGAGAACCCGGATTCGAAGATTGTAAAAGCTTCCGATCACCGGATTTCACCCAATTTGGGAACCCTTTCTTGTAACTCGGCTCATTTTCCGGCAAAGACGATGATCCACCTTTATTCATAGCCAACGTATTACTGATCAAAGTCGACACATTATTATTATTCATCAACGGCAACATATAACCACCGACTCCAAGCTCCTCAAACCCGCTCTTACACGTTTCAAGATTCGTTAACGCGGTGCTGAGCCACGTTTGCATCTCGTTCTGGCTACACTTCCGGTTCGGATCAACGGTCATGTTGATCCTCCACACCATGAATTCGTAAAGCTCCAAACAGTCTTTCCACGCGGCTTTTTCAAGGTTGTTCCTGCATTTGACGCCGAGTCCGCGAGCGTTGGACTCGGCGTCCGCAGCTCGGTCGAGGGTGACCTTCACCAACGCCTTGATGAAGTCTGGTTTCTGGTTAACCGGACCGTAATTCGGTTTACCAGCCAAGACGTTCTCACAAGATTCCGGATGAGGTGTTTGGCTGCACCATGATCTGATCTCAGATATGGAGTAGGCAAACACCTGATCTGGAGAGATGAGAAGGAATAGGCAAGAAATCAGGGTTACTAAGAATGGAAATATTGGCATCTTTGAGAAAGAAATAAAAGAGAGGTTTTAGAGAGAGTTTTTGTTGTGGGGTTTTTGCATGCAAAGGGGTTTGGTTTATATACAAATGGAATTGAATCAGCCAATGGGTGGACCCCACCTGGTCACATTCATCCACTAGTTTAGTCTAATACAAACATAGGGCTTTTTTTGGTATTTCATTAACTTTTATATAAATAAAGTTGTTAATGTAAATTAATTTATCTATATAAAAATTATGAATAATTTTATTTGAGAGGGATGTGTTTGGGAAAAAAGTTGGATTTTTTGTATAAAGCTTTCCCGTAGAAGTGTACTGTGTAAGTCATATTTTATATATCATTAAGTCACTACCAAACAGTCATATATATATATTAAACCAAATAAAATGTTAGTCTCATTAAACTCGTTAAACTGCTAACAAACAAGCTAGATCCTAAATATATACCGTTATAAATTGTTTTATAAGACCAAACAATTGAGTGTTTTGTATAATAGTGTTATAATAAATGTTGGAACGTATGTGTTCTAACAAAGAGTGACGCATCCAGAAACTCCCACTATAACAAAATTGGGTTTATAGATGCCAAATTTTTATAAGCGTTTTAATAAATTGTTTTATAAGATTTAATTTATAGGACAAAAAAAATATAGTGTTTTATCTAAAGATGTTGTAATAAGTTTTTATGATGTTTTTAGGTTTTTTAATAAGTCTTTTGGAACATTTTTATAATAAAATACGGTGTATTAGTTATTTTATGACACTATTTGAATATTTGTTTTATAAAAACAAGTGTCTTATAAAAAGATGTGTTTATAGAAGACTTAATTTCTCAAATGTGTTATCACTATTCTAAGAAACTTGACGCACAACCACCATGACGCGTCATGCCACAAGGCTTTGGATAAGACGTTTTATTTTTGATCTTATAAAACAATCTATTAGTAAGTTTAGAAATTGGTATGTCTTGTAAACCCTATTTTATTATAACACGATACTAGAGATCGATCAGGGTCCATTCCTGTAGCAGCCATCGCTTCGGATCCTGCTCCTTTGCAATTTTTGGGCCCATATTCTGGCTATGCGATGGTGAAAGAAAGAAAATAAAAATGAAATTTCTTCTTTAATTTTTTTTTCGAGTGGGGACACTTACCTCATTATCAACGACAAATTCTTCAAAAATTCTTCAAAATCGACGATCATAATTAAAAAAACTTTATAAGAAAAAATCAGAGTTCTCCAAATTTGGAATTTTTGTATTATCTCTCATGTTTTCTCGATCTTGAAGAAAAAATCACCTAAAATTTTCATTTTATTTATTTTAGATGATCTGATGAATATACTCTTGTAACATCTAATAATAGCGTTTTTATCAATTTATTATAACACATTTAAATAAGACTAATAATTATTTGATCATAATAATAAATTTAAACCCTATTGAACAGTCAATTAAAATACGATACGTGATATCGTGTTTACGTGTTCACATATTAATTTACGTGTTTACGTGTTCACATATTAATTTACGATAAGCATGTACGTAACTACGTACGTAAGTACAAGATGCTATAGAAATATTGAATTATTGGACAACGATGGTCTCGAAATAGCCTTTTTTGCATTGGGGTTCTTCTTTTCAAAGGGTTTGGTGAAAATTTAAAGCTTGGTAGTTCAATATGTTCAAAGTCAAGTAGGAAAAAAAAGACGTTTAAGGAAATTCATGAGTTTATTTCAATAAATAAATAGAAAACAAAAGTTTTAACGGTAGAATATGTTACAAATGAGAACCTACAAAGAATTATTTATTAGTTGATTTATTTGCGGGATTGAACTGAATACAGGCTGAACCGTAATTTTTTTTGTCCAAAAGAACTAACTAATATAGTAAAACAAAACCCGTTTTGCGGGCTTGATAACGAGCCTAACTTCACATATAAAAAACTTGTATAAATTCAAAGTTTGTGTCAGTAGTAAAACGTTAATAAACAAATAACAAAGCCTCTGACATGTAGCACAGTTAGTAAAGGGGTGAGACGACTTTTTCTAAATACAAGATAGGTCACAGGTTGGAAAGCAGTCCCCACACTAGCATGTTGCTGAGTGAGCCAAAAATAATGCCCCTTCACAGTATGTCCTTGAAGGTGGGTTCCATGTGAGGCCGTTGGGGTTGCTTGTAATTAGTTTTTTGCCCAAATAAATAATTAACAAAACTTTAAGTGCCGAAGAAGTTAGAAACGAAAACCACAAAAGACTCGGACTAGAATTATAGTTGATTCATTTGTAGTTTGATAGCTTAACCATACCCATCATATAAACAGGAGTAAATTACATTTTTGGTTTTTCTGGTTGTCACTCGTTATCAACTTTGGTCTCTTTTTCAAACTAATTATACTTTTGATCATTGTGCATGACATTTTGTTTCACTTTTGATCTCCTGATAAACTTTAATCATAATGGTTAGTTAACTTAAAAGTACTTTAGTTCATTTACCTTTTTTGTCTTTGGCATGGGATCATGTGAGAAATCTTTCTAAACCGGTCATCACTTTTAATCAAATACTTTTTCATGAATTATGACTTAAAAGTGAATTGATCTGGTGCATCTTATTCTAATGTTGGTTCATTTCTCATCCAATGGTTGATAACCACTAAAATTGAAATGAATTGTAAACCATATGGATGAAAATAGCAATAAAATTTAAATCATACCGACGAAAAAGATGATAAATTATAAACCATAGGAATGAAAATTACAATTTAAAAAGCATAAGAATGAAAATAGAAATTTTCAATAAACCACAGGGACGAAAAATGTAATTTACTCTTTTTTTCATCAATCATTATTTTCAAAAAGAAAGATTTACTAGTTAAAGTATATATGATTCATGTGGTTACATTTCTTATCAAATAAAGCACTAAAATATGGACATGATTAGGTAATAAATATATTACCTAAAAGGTAGCATTATGTACATAGAAATGATTAGGTAATAAATATATTACAAAGTTTTTTATTTGAAAAACATTTAGTTAAATAAAATATATGGAAATGATATAATTTTTTATTAATAAACATAGATAAATATCCTTTTTTCTTGCATTAATAAAAAAACGATAAATTTTTTAAACAATGACTTAAAATAGAAAAAAGTTTTTTCTTTTTATTATTGTAGACGGATTTACAGATAAATATTGAAATAAATTGCATAAATTTTTTAAAAATTCAATAATTAACTTTTATAAAGATATCAACAAGACCTTTTTAATGATATAATTTACATAATGAAATATGTATTTTTAATATATTTGTTAGAAAAAAATATTAATAATTATTTAATATAATAAGGGTATAAAATGAGAAGGGTAGTAAAAACAAAAAAGAAAAAAGAAAACCATGAGAACTAAAATTGTAGTTTACTATATACTCTTATAAAAAAGGACAAAGTTAACTAAATGGACTACAATACCATTAAGTTAACTAACCATTCTAATTAAAGTTAGTCACATGGACTAAATGTGAAACAAATTAATAACCATAGTGACTAAAAGTGTAATCAATTTGAAAAAGTGACCAAAGTTGATAAGATCATGAGTATCGCTTCTTATCTTACCCTCTGAACCATGATTTCACCTCAGTGCCACATCAGCTTTTTTCTTTCCTACCCTCCTTACCCTAAAGTGGAGTACCGATTCCTATCATATCCTCTGAACCCACTCTTACCCGCACCCACCGATTATATTTAAAAAAAAATAAAAAAATAAAATAAAATTAGGACCGGGTTCCCGAACCCACTCTTACCCTCACCCACCGAACTCGCGGTACGCACGGCCTAATGAGTGGCAACCATAAGAAACAAAAATGTAATTTACTCTGTAAACGAGTTAGACTTGTTTACGGGCTAAAAACAAATATCACTTTAAAAAACCTTATGTAAATCATTCAAAATTATGTAACTTTTTAAATCTGAATAGGACGTAAAAACATAATAATATGCATACAGGGGCGGATCTATTTGGCAAAGGGTGGGGGGAAAGGACCCCATTAAAAAAAATATTTTCTCATTTTTAAGGTTAAAAATTTGAATTATGTACCCTTCGTCCCCCAGTAACTTTCTGGCGGTGACACTATCAACCAAAAAAAGTGTTTGAAAATAAACAAAATATGCAAAAAAATCTTTCGAAATTATCAAGAAAACCGAAAAAACCTCGAAATCGACAAAAAAAGCCTAAAAACTCCTCAAAATCAACCAATTTTTTAAAAAATTCATCGAAAAATTGGAATTAGGCTAAAAACACATCGGTTAACTTTGCGGGCCTTTAACATATTTTAAAGGTGACACCAGTATGCAAAAATCCTGGATCCACCACTGTATGCATAGTTTAAGAAAATAATATTATATATACCATATCAAGTATAGTAGTCATTTGAGATGCGATCCAAAATCAGTCAAGTGAGCTTTTGAAGTATTTTTCATAAAAATAATAAAATACTAAATATATACTAAATTTAATTAATTATAAAAATAAGAAAATATGTACAAAAAGTTGATGTAGCTTTGGGGGTGGGTTTAGATTAGATCATTGGGTAGTTATTGTCTAACTCGTAGCTTTCTTAATTAAGAGGTCCTCAGTTTAAAAAGTTGGCTTGTTGTTTGTAATACTTTTGGTCCCTACAGTTTTGAAATTACAATTTTACCATTGTGGTATGCAAAACCGACCAGATTTGATCCCTACCTTTAAGGACCTTTAAATAATCCCGTTAGATTAGGGGTATTTTATTTAGTCTTTTTATACATTTATCACATTTTTCTTTAATAAATATATAAATATATGAACCAAAAATGTAATTTAGGTATATATATATATATACACACTACACACATCTGTGGTGTGTGCCCAGATGAGAACCACGAACAACGCCCCTTAAACGCTCTTGCGACTCTTCTTTCTTCGACGTTTCTTCTTTATGCGACATTCGTTCATTCTCCGACAAAGCAACCAAGCCTGACCACCAATGAAGCATCCTAGCATGACCAACTCTATCATCCCTTCTTTCTTTGACATCCTTTCTATCTCCGGCTTTAGTTGCTCCCGTCATTATAACAATTTTCTCTAGCGTTAGCTGCTTCCGTCACCAACCACGCCGACACCTTTTTCCCTGCTATTACCCCTCATTTATGCTTGAAACGGAGAAAAAACATAAATCCAATATTTGTAGTATGAAGACCCCAACAGATGTCTCTAAAACCTATACCTTTCATGTTCACAAATAAACAGGTGATCCACGATTTTTAAGTTTAGGTTTGGGTTGGATTTTTTGTTTTGGTTTGGATTTTGATTATGGATTTGGTGTTTTACATTCTGATTTTGGAGTCAATAATCGACTTTCGCTAGCCGGAGACGATGGCTGGAATTTCGCCGGAGATGATGAACGAGATCTGGAACGTTCATGGGACCAAATCCTAAAAAGACAAAAATACCTCTCGTCTAACGAGATTTTTTAATGGCCGTTAGAGGTGAAAACCAAATCTCGTCAATTTTGAATACCACAATGGCAAAAAAGTAATTTCAAAACTATATAGACCAAAGGTGCTATAAAACAACAAATCACAAGGACCAAATTTGTAGTTTACTCAAGTACATATTTGATTCATAAATTAATTACATTCGTGCTATTTTTATATAACTGTTTTTCTGGTTTAAATTCTTAAAAATTCATAAAATACATTAGTGGTCTTTATTTTGTATTTCGAAACTCAAACTAGTCCCAGTGTTAACAACGTTAATCAGACAACCTTTAGGTCAATCATGTGTCCCCTCACGTGAGGGGTAATTTGGTGTTTTTACTCCTATGTCTGTCTTTTTCTTTTTCCTTAAAAAATTATAAATAAACTTGTTAAAACCAAATCTATTAGGTATCATCATGAATTTCATTGATCTTAAACAATCTAGAGTTTTACCTTCAAAGGATCAGATGCGCCCTTCTAATCTTTTCTATAACCATGCTGCTACAAGTCCAGATACTCCTATCTTTAAGCCTGTAAAGATGGTTTGGAAAGTGAAAGGATCCTCACCTGAAAGAGATGCCCCAAAGTCATATGTTCCTCCACCTAAGGTGAACAAGAAGAACAACGCTTCTAAAGGTAAGTCTTTTGTTAAACCTAACCTTGTTTATTCTGTAAATCATTTGATTAGGTTAGTACAAAAGCAAATATGTTGTTCTTATTGTGGAACTCATGATTTTGTCAAGAAAGAAAATGTTCAGTACTGGTATGGTACTTATAATATTTCTTCAAATCGAACTGCACATAACAAGCCAGGACCCAAGTTCCATTGGGTACCAAAATCTACTTAATCTGTTTTGCAGGTTTATCATGTGTGGTGCTGATTGTCAGAACTATACAAACACATCACTGGGAAACATAAGAGAACTGTGCAGATTTGAAGAAGAGTACCTATGCTGAACTACTTGCATAATTTCAGGGGGAGAGATTCTACATTTGTTGATATATTTGTGCTTATTGATATATCTTTCTGTATGCTTCTTTGTAGGGGGGGGGGCATACACAATTATGGTTTCTAAACACATCAGTTTAGAACCGGGATTTCAATGAGTTTATGGTTTCTGAATAATTCAGTTCAGAACCCGCTCTTCAATGATGTTTAATGGCTTCTAAACACATCAGTTTAGAACCCGGATTTCAAAGAGATAATGGTTTCTGAATAATTTAGTTCAGAACCTGCACTTCAATGATGTTTATGGCTTCTAAACACTTCAGTTTAGAACCCGAACATTCAATGTGTTTGACTTCTGATCATATCAGATCATGACTCGTTCTTAATCTCTAATAATAATAAAAAAATTAATAATAATAATAAAAAAAATTAGAATTTGATGGTTACATGTGCTAATTTTGTCAAATTAAGATCTTTGCAGATTTTGAGGGGGAGCTTATCCGTTTTTTAAATCAGTCGATCATAATTTGAGGGGGAGATAATACTGATGACTGTAAGTATATCTTCTGAACTTAATCTGAGATTGTTTGAAAGAAGAACGACTTTCAAGCATGAAAAACCTGTTCTTAAATGTTCAAACCACTTCTCTAATTCAAACAGATTTTATAATTTTAGAAGTGTGTTTTTAAATGTTTTCATGTATATCTCGGATTATTACATCATTATTTCTGACCGTGTTTCCAAAGATTAATACTTGCGTATTATCTTGTCTATATACTTTCAAATATTCATACACACCGGTTCAGCTTTTTATTGACTTTGTTATTACCATGTCTCAAAACGAAACATTTTTCGATGGTAATACTCCCGTTTGTATTTCAATTTTATTGAGCATCATATTCATTTCAGCGTCAGAGCTTAAACGTTTCATTCAAAGATTGTTTATATTTGTTCATATAAACAACATTCAATTCTTTGATACCCTAACCGTTCATGATTATATTTCATTTTTTATCTGATTGATACATTGTCAGATTCTCAAACACGTCTACGAATTCATTTCATTTCATTCTATATCCTTGTTTTGAGAAATCTTCAAAGTTTAAATGCTCAAATATTTCATGATATTTTTGTAGAGCATACATTCTGATGACAATGTAATTCAAAAGCTGAGATTTTTCATTGTTCAAGCTAAACTGTTGAACAACATATCTTTTAGGACAAAATTTCATGGGAATCAATGTGTGACCTACATTGTACTTCTATGAATTCACGTTAACCAGTGTTTCCTACCCAGGAAGTTATCATTGAGTGATTGAAGGGTGAGGGGTCGAAATCAAAGAGTGGGGGAGATAACTCATACGGTTGAGTAATCTCATTATGCTGAGGTAAAATGAAAAAGAGAGTTTGGTTAGAAGTGAGCGAATGAAAAAAAGAAAGAGGGTGTGTGAACAAAGTTAAAAGAATAAGAGAACTCTGCACCAGCCATTTTCTGAGCCGGGCAGCCATATTACTGATTGGTTCACATTTCTTGGTGACCATCATTGAAACAGACAATTAGCCCATGCCAACTCTTGCATTAACCCCACCAGCTACTCATTTCTTTCTCAACAAAGAAATGTATCAATTTTCTTGGGGACGCAACATATTATCTATCTAATCTTCACTCGGAAGGTTGGATATTGAAAAAGAAGGAAGTTTGCCCCACCTTCGCACTTCAATCATGCACATTGAGTCCGTGGAAAACTTGTTGTTGTCTCAACAGTTTACACATTTTGAGCTTATTATTCAAGCATAAGTTTCTTCAATCATTTCTACACTTGCACGTACACACAAGGAATATGTTTTCTTGTCATAACGTTCATAGAATTTCCTTTGTGTCTTTCGATGATTGAATGGAAGCCCTGGAGGAGTGAACATCAAAAAGCTCCTTTCTAAAGTGCATTTGTTGTACTAAGTGGATTTGTGTAACTTACAGGCATTTTAACTGATTCATCCGTTGTTTCAGGGTTACCACTTTTATATTATCTGAATTTGAAAAGATTCGGATAAACATTTTTGGAATTGACGGTTAAACAAATCAAGTGGAGGAGATTGTTTCTGGTATTCAAAGATTGCTGAAATTGAAAAGAATTCTGGTGATCATGATGCTCACAATCATCAAAAAGGGGGAGAAATATCAAACAAAAGAAAAGAGGGAGATAATTCGAATATCTCAATTTTCAAGAGTCAAAGAGATATTTGCCAAAGTCAAATGAAGAAAAGTTCAAGACAGTTTGTTTAAGATGATCAAAGGTTTGAAGATACAAAGACAATTCGTGCTTAAAGATTATTCAAGAATGTCTTAAAGCTCAAAGCCCGTTAAAACCTCAAATCCCGTTCATAATTCAAAGACTGAAGAAATTTGCCAAAAGTCAAAGCTGCAAAGATCAATGATTCGAAGATATAAATATTTGGTTTTGAAGACCTTGATCAACCTTACACAGATTTTGAAGTTCGTGTTTTCAAGACTTTGTGACTATTTGTTTCAGAAGAGCCTAAATGAAGATTAAAGCCGCCAAAGTGGATTCTTGAAGATAAAAGCCTATCTGAAGATTCGTCAAAGATTTAAAGTGTTGAAGATCTGAAGATTAAAGAGCTGAAGACTATCGTCATAATTTTCTAAATCTTGAATCCATAGGGGGAGATTGTTAGTACACAATGTATCCAAGATTTAGGCTAATTGTAATTAGTCAACAAATGTCAAAGTCAAAATAGGACATGTGTTGGTCAAAGGTATATAAACCCAATTGTTAGGGTTTTGTGAAGTGAGGTCATTTGAGTATAGCCACTAAGTGTGTGTGTGTGTGAGAGAGAGAGTGGCCTCCAAGAGAGAAAGTGTACCCAATTCTCATCTTCTACATTTCTACTATAATTCAAAGGGTTTAATGGTTTAAGCATTGTTATTTGATTTCTCAAGAATGCTCTCACTAAACTCTCTCTAGATTTTACAATGGATGTTACTAATTAGCTCTCTAATCTAATGCTTAACAACAAAGCTAACTACTAATATCACCTAATTACAAAGCATTAAACCTAATTACATTGACTTTACAACACTTTGACTTTTCTCATGACTTTAACTTTTAACAAGTTTGACTCACAATACTTTGACTATTACAACAAATCTTGAATACAATTTAATGCCCTAACAAATTTAACAAGATATACTATATATTAATATAATAATTATCTTTATAGAAAAACTCTCCACAGACGCCTCGCTGACCCCGTCCCCTTTTCATGTAGCTTCGACGATTTGTATCTTCATTTATCTCTCTATCATCCGACAACAAATCATCGTTGTCGGCACATCCCTTTGCCGCTATGGAACTGCATTTACAACTTCTCTCAACCTTACATGGTTTCTTCTATATTTCTTCTTGGTGTTACTGCACTCGTTTGGTTCTTTCTATTTTATCTAGATGATCTAGCCTCTAAATAATGACAATGAACTCGATTTCGAAGATCCAGATTCAGACAAAGTAGGTGATGGTTTGATGCATACAAAAATCATGGTTCAATGCAAATCAATATACAAGTCTGGAAGTCGAAGGTTCGATGTATATCTAGATCCAGAAATGGTGTGAGTTGGGTTTTTAAAGGTAAGGATTCCAGATGTAAAAATTAGATCATAATTCAGATGTATAATACAATTTTTTTTATTTGATTTATATAAATTTCTAGTTGATGTTCTTGAGATTGATGTTACTTATGTATGGATTTTGTTTTTAGATTTACAACTGAGATTATTGTCACAATTATGTGTTTGTATTTGATTTTCATGTGTTTGTATTGTGGTGGTATACTAGTATGTGGTGCGTGAAGGGTGATGCTGGTGAGTGGTATATGGTGGCAGGT
This sequence comes from Saussurea involucrata, assembly GCA_033807775.1. Classification (NCBI taxonomy): domain Eukaryota; kingdom Viridiplantae; phylum Streptophyta; class Magnoliopsida; order Asterales; family Asteraceae; genus Saussurea; species Saussurea involucrata. Next base: position 5,508,013 of record CM066313.1, on the reverse strand, counting down.
GGGGCGTCAGAATGGTGGTGGGTGACGGCGGTGGGTAAGAATGTTCTTGGAGATAGAGGTGGGAATAAATATGGATGAAATGACTAAATTGTCCCTCACGTAACTGGCCAGGACGAATGCAAGTGAAGAGGGTAGGGGGCTTGCCCCCAACAAACTCATTAATTGCCTTGATCTAAAATGAAGGAAAAAGGTCTAAAAAAACCCAATAAACTATCTGATTTTGAATGGTTAAGTTTTTAAACTATTTATTTGAATGATAAAACCCTTAAACTTTTTAAAACATGTTAAATACATCATTGTAACCTGTAAAAACACGTTAATGTGATACAAATTTGGAAAAAGTCTAAAAAACCCAATAAACTATCTGATTTTGGATGATTAATTCCTTGAATTTTTTAACAAATAAATTTTTACACTTTTCCGAAGAAAAAAAATTAACAAATAAATCTTTAAACTTTTTTCTATGTTTTTTACCAAATAAAATTTGAACTTTTTTTGAACAAATAAATCCCAATTTTTTTTTGAAAAACCAAAATAATGAACTTACTTTTGAAAAAAAAAATCGAACTTTTGTTGGACACAATCACGAACAAACGTATACAAATCCTCTCACCGACAACAAGTAAATGAACCAATTAAACAAAGAAAATTATATGTAACACCCCAAAGTTTGGGTTTTAGCATTTTAGTATAGTGGATTTATTTTTGTATTAAGTTTGATTTTTTTAAGCATTTTAGAAGTTAAGAGAAATTGTGATGAATAAAAATAAATATATTATGTATATTTATTTGTGAAGGGCTAAGGTGTAAGATGGACAAAGTGGAAGGGTAGTAAGTTGAATTATTATTAAGTAAAAGAAAAAAAATAGTAGATAAGTTATGTAGATGACGTGGGTATGGTCCAAGGACTTAAAGTGTAAGGCATATGTAGTCAAGGGGTCTAGTTGTAAGTTTTTTTAAAGGATTTGAATTTTAAGTTTTAGAATTAATCTCGTTTTGTTGAGGATAGAGATTAATCCCCAAAATTTTGTTTTAAAAAAATAAAATAAATAGATTTATATGTGTATATATATATATATATATATATATATATATATATATATATATATATGTATAGGGAAGGGTTCAATTGAGAAGTCTAAATATTTTGAGAAATAGAGAAGTGATCATATCCATTGGATTAAATAATCCACGGTCAAGAAATTCGCGTTACACCTGATTAATGCGCACGTCCACATTAATTAATAAACGACGCTCAGGGGTATTTAGGGTAGTTTCGTAAAAATACGCGGGACAGGTTCATATATGAATTTGTGTGATTCATATATGAACCTTTGTGTTCATATATGAACCTTTGTAATTCACATATAAAATATTTTTAACTAATTCATATATGAACATTTGTGATTCATATATGAATCTTTGTGATTCATATATGAATCAGTTAATTTGTTCATATGAGAATTAGTTAAAAAAATTCATATATAAATCATTAAGGTTCATATATGAACACAAAGGTTCATATATGAATTAGTTAAAAAAAGTTTATATGTAAATTACAAAGGTTTATATATGAATACAAAGATTCATATATGAATCAGTTAATTGGTTCAACTGATTCATATATGAACCTACAATTAATTAGTTTCATATATGAAACACAAAGGTTCATATATGAATCAAAAGATTCATATATGAATTAGTTATAAAGAGTTTATATGTGAATTACAAAGGTTCATATATGAACGTATAGTTCATATGTGAATCACACAGATTCATATATGAACTCAGCCCGTGTTTTTTGTAAACGGGATGACTAATTACCAAAATACCCTTCCGTGTTCAAAATCAGCGCATTTAATCGAAGAGTCACGATCACTTCTCTATTTCTCAAAATATTTAGACTTCTCAAATGAACCTAACACTATATGTATATATATATATAGGGAAGGGTTCAATAGAGAAGTGTAAATATTTAGAGAAATAGAGAAGTGATCATGTCCCTTGGATTAAATATGGTCAGAATTTGAAGGGTCAAATGCGCTGTATTGAATAAATTCGCGTCCACGGTAATTAATATATGACGCTTAAGGGGTATTTTCGTAATATGCACATCTAAATCAAAATATGCGGCAATTGAATCATAACATTACACAATACTACTCATTACGCTATTTTATCAAAAACCGTACCCTCCAAAACCCTCATTCATCACCAAAAACATCAAAAATCCACCTCTGATTCATCGTAAATCTTTAACAAATGACAAAAACTCGAAAGCATTCTACAAATCCTGAAGATGAACAAGCAAAAAATCAGAGGAACGACGAAAATCCGAATACAGAAGATGAAACGTTGATTACGCTTGTTAGAGACGGTATTTTATACATATTTATTATAAATGTTTGAATGTTCATCGTTATATACAATGAATCTATGTTTAAAAACATGATGAAACAATTTATAAAAATTTTAGGGTTTAAACGAAGTTCATAAATGATGTTTTGTTTTTTCATTACAGCGAAGAACACGACTGCAATTCCAAAAATAAAAATAAAACGAAGCAAAAAAGCCAAAGCCACCGCAGGTATATTCGTTCATAAATGAATGAATGATATTTTTTGAATATAGGGTTTTGATATGAAAACATTCATATATGAATGTTCAATAATAAATAGTTCATACATGGATGTTTTTAATGTTTGTTGGTTTATTATGATATTTTTTACTAGATCTGGGGTTTAGAGATGAACATTCATATATGAATGTTAAGATATTTGAAAGTTCATATATGAATGTTAAATATTTTTTCGTTTTATAACATACTTTTAAGTAGATCGAGGGTTTTGGATATTCGAAAGTTCATATATGAACATTCATATATGAACGTTCATATTTGAAATTTCAAATATCTGAACATTCATATATGAACATTCATATTTGCACTTTCGAATACTCTAAAGTTCTAATATGAAAGTTCTAGTATGAAGTTTTTTAAGATACTTTTAAGTAGATCTAGGGTTCTGGATATTCGAAAGTTCATATATGAATATTAATAATACTCGAAAGTTCATATATGAATGTTAAATATTTGAACATTCATATTTGAACATATGAGCATTCATATTTGAACATTCATATATGAATGTTCATATATGAACTTTTGAGTTCATATTTGAACATTGAAGTTCATATATGAACTTTTATGTTTATATATGAATGTGATCCTTCAAATTAATATATGAATGTTGATATGCGAAAGTTCATATATGAATGTTCATATATAAAAGTTCATAGATGAACATTCATATATGAAAGTTCATATATGAACTTTCATATATGAACGTTCATATATGAACGTTCATCTATTAATGTTCACATATTAGAAAGTGCAAATATGAATGTTCATATATTCGAAAATTCATATATGAATGTTGAATATTCCAAATTTCATATATGAATGTTTTGAATGCTTTTTTATTGATTTGTTGTTTACAGAAAATGAAGACCAACCAACAACAATTGCAGCTCTGGAAAAGACAACTGAACAGAAACAACAAGAGGAAGGTAAAAATATATACCTTATAATTTAGAATTTTCATAGATTCATTACATATAAAAACATTTGTAATCCAGGAATGAAGATGACAAAGACAAAGATAAGGCTAATGAAGAAGCAACAAGAGCCATCAAAAGATATAGTTTTATGTATGTAATCTATAATAAATAATGATAACAATTTATATTATCATGATGATTCATTAATTATATTGTCAAATGTCTATAAACAGTTGCAGGAACTTGCTCCAAAAGAGAAAAAAGAAAATTGACAAATCTAATTGATTCAGACGGCGATTTCGAAAGCCCTGTTCACAAGATAACCAAAAGAAGAAAGAAAGGAAAAGATCAGGAAAAACATTTCCCGGTCATAAAAGTTAGAACATCCCCAAAGCCATTATATGAAGCACTTCAAGCTTTAAATAAAGAACAGAGAGACTGCATTAAGAGAATGGGATTTGGAGATCTCTTGGAGATGAAAATGGATGGAATCCCTTCTAAGCTAGGATTCTTTGTTGTCGACTCCTTGGACTGTGAATCAATGCAGTTGGTTATTGGAGAACACAGGTTGCCAATAACCGAAGAATCAATCCATGCTATGCTTGGTGTTCCTATAGAAGGAAAGAACTTATTTGAAGAAAAGTTTGTTGCAGATGACAATGAAATATTGGTGAACTGGAGATCACAATTTTCAAACAAAATACTCCGACCAACAGATGTCAAGCAAAAGATCATTGACAGCAAAGAAACAGATTTCAACTTCAAATTGATCTTTATTACTCTTTTTTGCAATACAATGGCTGAAGGACTGAAGAGTGGGACCCTCAATATGTCTGTCATAAATTACATACTGTAACACCCTAAAATCAGGGCTAATTTGAACCTCAAATTTCACCAGTTATGATACAAGAAACTTCAACTTATAAATATATAGCAAGGTAATTAACCATCAAGAGTACATTTACAATACAGGATTCTTCAAATAACCTATTAATCTAATCACATCACTACAATCAGATTAACTAAGTTATCTAAGCAATCCAACAAAATCTCTTCTGGTTAATTGACACCTCTGCTATTCCAAAAACGCTCGTCCCACAACCCTTTACTTTCTCGAGCTGGTACCTGGTAAGAAAACATCATATGAAACGATTAGGCCAACGCCTAGTGAGAACATTCGTTTCCATAATAACATTTGCAAAATCAATGTAAGCAAGTTATAACAAACCTGATTACCCTTTCTCTTACCATACGTGTAACTCTATTCCATTAACACGATTTTACCCAATTCCATGAATATGCCTGACATACATTCCATCATCATATCATGTCTCAGAGCTACCCTACGAATCTGTACTGATTCTAGAGTAATGTTTCTATTCCGGAAATCGCAATATACACATGCCCAGTTCCGTACACATCTATTCTAGAAACCGCAATATACACATGCCCATTTCTGTACACATCTAAGAAATAACAATATACACATGCCTATTTCTTAGAGAAGGAAATAGTGATTACAATATACACATGTCAATCTCTTCTTTTCCTTAGAAATCAGGAATTACGTTTATTCCATGATTTCTCACACACATCAGAATAATGATTAATCTTCATCTATTCTACGTGTACATAACCACTAGTGCCTATGGATCCATTACACTTTACTAACGTATATGCATAACAACATATTACAGCTCATATCATATTCTCAAATCTAAGAATACTAGATAACCTATCGTATCTTCATCCTCAAATGCCCCCCCTTCGACGACTTAGCACGGGGGTTCCGCTAACTTAACTAGACAATTCATCTAGAATCTGCTTCCAAACATTAAAACCTAACATTTCCAATTTCACAAAAGTGTCCGGACAACAGGGGTTTTCCGGATACTTCTAACTATCCGGATAAAAGGACTTTTCCGGATAACAATACTTTACCGGATACTATTCTAATCCGGACGACATCCGGATACTAAAACCATCCGGATACTATATTCATCCGGATTCTTACAATAAAATAATACTTACCCGGTTTCTATTGCGTCCGGAAACATTCATCGTCAGAGGTATCCGGATACGACGATTTATCCGGAAAACTCGGTTCTGCAGCCTAAAATTCGATCCATTTTCATGTATGTTCGATTCAGCTCATTCCAAACCATACCATACAGTTCATAACCAATTTATACAGCTATTTCAAGGTTTAATTTAACATGAAAACACTGATTTAAGCAAGGAACAAATGAACTCACCTTTTTGATGTAGAACCCACTTGCTGCACAAATTCAATCCAAATCTGCTGTAAACGATTTTGAAAACCTAATCACAACATAGATTCGTTTACAATCATACCTCTACAACAATTTATCAGAAACTCGGATTAATTTTTTACCAAATTGAGCCAAACCCTTGCTTTTCTTCTTTTTCTCTCTTTCTCCCTTTTCTCTCTATTTTGCTTTCTTTCTTCACTTTTTCTAAACCGACTCAGCCATCAAGAGTGAAATAATATCTGATTTTCAGATATTTTATCCAAACAAACTTTCCAAAATGACCAAAAACACCCTCAAGTTTCATTATTTCCAAAAGTAACATCTTACTTACATCTCTTGTATTTTAACCCTATTGAATTATAAATTACAACATAATTCAAGGTTTTAAACCAAAATACAATTAGATCCCAATTCTCATTAAATTACTATTATTGAAAATTCAGGATGTTACACATACAACCAGAGACAGATGTATCAAAGATCAACTGGTGTTCATACATTATTGAATGTTTGAAAAACAGCAAAAATGGTTGGGTGAGAGACTCTGACATGAGTTTCTATGTTGGATCTATCACATACTTGATCGTAAGTATACTATAACATATATAAATTTAAAATATATCTTACAACAATGTATTAATTAATTCTTATTTGCAGCTATTGTATGTTGATAACTTTGAATGTGAGGGTGTGTTTGTTCAACGACATAGACCATTGATCAAGATGTGGACTGCAGAGAGATTGAGAAGAAGAGAGAGGTATGAAATTGATCAAGGTGGATTTGGTAAAGGAAAGCTGGTTATTGAAGAAGAGATTACTGAGGAACAAAAACAAATTGTAAGTATACTATAACATTAATGAATCCTTAATATTCATATTTGAATTCAAATATGAATTATAAAGTATTCATATATGAATTATTATAAACTATACATATGAATTCATATATGAAGTTTCATATACGAATTCATTTAAGAATTCTTATATATGAATTTGTATATGAATTCTTATACATCAATTATTATTTATGAATTCATATATCAAAATTCATATTTGAATTCGTATATGAATTTTTCATATATGAAACTTCATATATGATTTTTCATATATGAATTCACATATGAAAGTTAATATATGAATTCATATATGATTTTTCATGTATGAACTTTCATGTATGAACTTTCATATATGAATTCATATATTATAAACTATACATATGAAAGTTCATATATGAACTCATATATCAAAGTTGATATATGAGCATTCATATATGAAAGTTCTTATATGAATTTGTATATGAAAGTTCATATATGATTTTTCATCTATGAAAGTTCATATATGAACTTTGATATATAAAGATTCATATATGAATTTATATATGAATTCATATATATAAATTCATATATGAAAGTTCATATGTGAATTCCTATATATGAATATTGTATACTTCATATATTAGTTTTTATATATGAATTCATATTTGAATCTTATATACTTCATATATGAATCCTTAATACTTTATACTTCATATATAACTCTTAATTTTTATACAAATCGTAGGTTGTACAGAGTTTGATAAGAGACAAAATGAATTGCATGATATGTGACTCAATGCTCCTAGATCAGGCTTTTGAAGATGCTTTTATCAATTTCCCTGGTAATGAAATAATTAAAAAATACAAAGAAGAGTATGATGAGTTGATGAACAGAGGAACAAAGAAGAAGAATTTAGAAAGTGACATATTAATTGGAGTTGAAGAAGAAGACTTCCTGGTTAAAGATGATCTAAACATGGTTACGGGTATAAATGATGAATTGTTCATGACACCTGTTACACAAACAACCAGGATGATGATGGATTCAGAGGAATTTTGGGAAGACCCAAAAACTCATGGGGAAGTTGAAGTTGTCATGAAAAGTTATGAATCATCAAAAGAAGAGGAGAAGGACAAAGAGAAGGAGAAAGAGAAAGAGAAGGAGAAAGAGAATAAGAAGAAAAAGAATGATGAAAAAGAGAAAGAGATCGAGAATAAAGAGACTAAGATGGAGATGGAGAGACATGAGAAGGAGAGTGCAACTGATATGCAACATGAAGTTACAACAGAAAACACTTTGGATGTTGTGAAAAAAATTGCAGCTTCATATGTGAATGATGCACCTACTTACAGTTTGGGGTTCTCATCACAAGAGGAAGAAGAGAAGGCTGAGAAAAAAAGGCTGAGAATAAAAAGAATGAGGAAGAAAAGGGTAAGGAAAGAATGAGAGAAAAGGAAACAAAGGCAGAGAAAGAAGTGAGAGAAGAGGAAGAAAAGAGAGACGAACAAATGACAGAAGAGGAAGAAATGACATAGGAAGAAATGACCGAAGAGGAAGAAAAGGAAAAGGAAGGACAAGAGAATGAAAAGAAGGAAGGTAAGAGAGAAATCAAACTGCCAGAAAGCATGAGGTCACCTTATGTTAACAGAACTGTTTTGATATCAAAATATTTGTCAGCAACTGAAAACAAGCTTGGTAGATGGCTGTTTGCACTGACCAGAGAGTGGAGGTAAGTCACAGCTTTAATATTATATATGTTATTTTAAAAAGTTAATGATGTGCATATATGATAAATTTTATTTCATTTAATTGTCTTATAGTGAGATTATATATGAAACAAGCGATGGGGAACATATGATAAAGGTTGCAGCAGAAAGTTTAATGCCAAACACCTATGTAGTGGCCAATGTCGTTGATACATGGGCTGCTCTATTGAACGCAGAAGAAGCATTAAGAAGCCAACAATCCCCACATAGACTTTTTCTTAACACAGCCATAATGGTATGTCAATAGTTATATATATTTTTATCCTAGTTCCTATATGAATCACTTTTACATGTGTTTGTTTTCATATATGAATGATTGTCACTTATGAACTTTATTTACAAAAATCTGTTTTCATTCATATTTGAATGATTGGAACCATTGAGTTCATATATAAAAATGAATTGAATATGAACCTTAGCATTTGGGTTCATATATGAATCTTCTTGTTCATATATGAATATGAACTGTTCTGAAAATCAAAAATTTACATTTAATTACTTTGTTTACATAGCCGGATGGGGTGCTGAAGAAAAAGAACACAGCAGAATAAAGTTTCCAAATCTTCAAATCGAATATTAGAGATGCATTAAAGAATAAAGAAGATTTGGCAAATTTGCATGAATATGATCTGGTACGTATCTAAATTATATACAAAACATACAGATTTGACTGAACTTTTAAAGATTCTAATTATGTATAATGAAAACAGGTGTTCTTTCCAGTTATACAATCAAACCACTACTTCTTGTTTGTATACAACATCAAGCACCCAAAAATCTACATTATAGACAACATGTCAACAAATGTACCAATTGAAAACAAATATGGAGACGTTTCATTGATTCTGGTAAAGTTAATAATGTTTAAATTTTCGTAAGTTCATAAATGAATATATTATCAACTTTACTTATGATAATAAAAATATTATGCAGCATCGATTGTTTGTTGAATACTTGAGGTCCGTTAAGCATCCGAGAGCAGAAGCAATATGTAATAGCCCAAAAAAAAAATTAAGTTTGCAAAGGTAAAAGTTCAGGGATAGTTTTGGTTAATTATCAATTTTGGGGGTTTGATTTGAAATTTGAGGTATAAAAACCCACAACACCGCCTCATTAGTTTAAAATGAGATCCTTTCATTTTATTTTATTTAAGAAAATAATTGTATATGATAAGTGGATGAATGTAAAGGTTAGGGTATGTGGCAAACTCCAATTTGAGGAATTTTCATGTAAGCCACGTTAAGGGGATTGAGTTGTGACTCATCTCTATTCCACATCCATGCATGCTTTTATGTGTGTATATATAAGCCTTTTTTTATGCATAAAAATCCTACAGAAATTAAGTACGACTTGTGAAGAAAGAGAGAAAGAGAGTTAGATATTTTAGGAGATACTTTCATATCTAAAGTTTGTATGTGTGTGTGTGCTACGAAAGAGAGAAAAGAGAAAGAGAGAAACGAAAAGGAGAAAGAAGGAGAAGGAGAAGGAAGCAAGATTATTCAGCTGGGTTTTTAGGATTCAAATCAAGAGAGCAAAGATTCTGTGAATTCCGGGTGAAAGACTGAATCTTTTGGAAAAGGCTTGGAAGTGTTTTTGGATAAGCAATCAAGGTGAGTTTTACTTTAAAATGTTTTCAAACTGGGATACATATATATATGTTTATATATATATGAGATGGATATGTGGTAGGAATGTGATGACGTGTTTATAAATGAAAATATCATATATTGATATATGATGGGAATATGATAGATGGTGTGTTTATGTGTTTATGTTTGAAATATAATATATTGATATGTATATTGTATTTACATGAGCATTACACTACACGAGTGCACGTTGGCCGGGTTCCGAGTTTCGGACCGGCGGAGTATTGGCTGTAATATTCGTACGGCGGTGTTGGCTGTAATTGTCGTACGGCGGAGTTAATTTATTAGTTGGCTTGCAACCAACTAATATGGCCATGGGAATGAGGAGGAGTTGTACACGGTGCACGAGTCTTGTGTGGTATTTAATTACTTGTGGTATATGGGTGTTTTGACAAAGGTTTTATATAAACTATTTTTGATACATGGTTTTATATAAATTGGTTTTATAATGATTTTGAAATGACATGGATTATCTCACTAGACCGTTTGGTCTAACCCTCATTTTGTTTTCAAAAAAATGTATTCCAGGTCGAGGAATTTATAGCGGCAAAGGAAAGGATAAAGTGTAGGAGGCTTTTGATGACTGATGATGATTAGGAAGTTCATATGTATTTTATAGTTTCGAGACTTATGGGACCGAACGTGACTTATTGTGTATTTTTATTATGAATGTAACGATGTTATGCAATATATGTTATTTGACGCATGTTTGGGAAACCGGGTCGTTACAGATGGTATCAGAGCCCTAGTTTAAGGGATTTAGGTATTTGGATTTATACCTAGACTTAAACTGCATGTGAAGTAGGATGTCCCTATTAATTTAGAACCTTGGGATGTTAAGTATAAAAAGGTAGAAGGAACATCATGTAAGGTAATTTCGAATTACACCTGGCCAGTGTAATTGTGAACTTACAAGTACATGTTTGAACTGGAATACCTTATTATATGGGGAATGTGCTTATGTGTATATTAACCCTATGAAAATCAACAGAATGGCAAGTCGGATTCAATGCATGGATAGAGACGAAGACACGTATATTTCTATAAACTCTACACGTGCTAAAGTGCTATTTGACTTCGGTGCAAACCGATCAATTGTGTCTCCATTCTTTTGTTACATATTTGCATTAGAAAAGTATTTGATAATTACGTTAGAGATATAGATGGGTGTGCTTAATTACTGTTGTTCTGATTTTTGTTAGTATGTGGAGTGTGATGGCTTGAGTGTAAAGAATAATAGTAGTGTGTGGAACGTGAAGTATTGACCTGGTCATGAAGGTGACGGTTTAGTGTGTTGTGTAGATTATACTTATTGTGATTGTTGACGCTATCTAGAAGGGTATTGTTTAAATGTGTGGGGTGATGTGGATAAGATGGTGGCAGTTTATAATTAGTGAGCGTGCGAGGTGTGGTAGTAATGAATTTTTGTAAGGTTAAGTGGTGGATTAGTGATGATATGGGGTGAGTATAAGTGGAAACCTCTGCTCGGGATTTTGTTTATAAGTTGTTCAGATGTGACAAAAGTATGTGTGGAGAGGCATGGATGTCTAGGTGGCGTGTAGTATTGTTATTCGAGAATAAGAGAATGGAGTGGCAATAGATGGTTAGATAAGGAGTGGAGTATTACCGTTTGAGAAATGAAAAGTGTGTAGTTGTTTCGAGCATTGAGTGTGATTTCGGATTAACTCGGTTAAGTTCCTGGTATGAGGTGTGGTGAAATTGTTGGTCAAGTATGGTAATTGTTGAAATTAGGTGTGCGGTTGGTTTAGAAATGAAAGAAAGCTAGCTCGTGGGTGAGCACCTCCTAGTGAGCTGTCCTTGGGGAAACATGTTTTATGTTGAGAAGAGAGTGGAAGAAAGTAGTCGAATGTAATGCTCAGGGTGAAGGACCATTGGATAGGACGTGGTAGTAGTGCGAGAGTGATGTTGTGGCAAGTGTGGGAATCAATTGTTATCTATGGTTTGTGATCGGTGTAATTAATGCAAGAAAGTGTTGTCTGTCTTAGACGTATTTTGGGTTAGAGAAGTGACGGTAGAGTTGTGTATAGTCTATGGAGAAAAGTTTAACTACGGGTTAAGATGATACTCCAAGTTGATTCTGTGATTTATGGGAGAGTAGAGTGTCGTTATTCGTGGAGTGTTAGATTGTTAGGACGTTAACGTCGGTGGAATGCGTTCTTTTAAGAATGGTAAAATTCTGTGCGAAACCATTAGTTTGGGGCATGATTTAAAAATCTGGAGTCTAGATGTGTGAATGATATTGGTATGATTGATTTGAGATGTTATACCTTGTTTGTATCACGCGGGGTTTTCTTTTGAAGTAAGAGTTGTTATAGTCAGGAGGGTACTAAATTGTTTGTATGCGCCTTAGAAACGAAGGGTTACGCATAGTGGGAGTTCATTCGATCTTTCTCGTGTCGATTCTGCGGAAGGGCTTAGCCGAAGCAAGTATGGTTGTACTGTTAGAAAACTAGATTGCTGATAACCTAGACTTAAGTTGAGAGAGAATATTTATATTATGTTAATAATGTTATAAGAAATTGATGCTTGAGAGTTTTCTTGGTATAGAAAAATGGTTCAATTGAGTTGGGTGTTTACCTAATACTTCTCCTGGATTGAAGGATTTAAGTTGTAAAATGGATTTATATTATTAGTATTATGATTAGCGGGAAGAAAGCGATGTTTAAATATTTTGATGGTCGTGTGATGAACTTTGTGGTGTAGTTTGTAGTTGGCGATTTTTACGGTTAAGTAAAGTGAGGGTAATGTTGATGAACTTTCTTTACGGAGTTGTTTAAATTAAAGAGTGGTTTTAGACTTAATTTAATTTGATGATGATATATTGATTGATGCGAAGAAGACGTAATTTGTTGAACGCGTCTGAAAGTTGTCATAAGGATTTTATGGTATCATTATTAGGGTATAATATTTTGGTACAATTAAGAAATTGGCGTTGTATGCCAATATAGATGTGTAAGTCTTTGATTGGTCATCGACTTTTGCGTTTATGTTAAGTTATAACATTAGATTGTTATTGCTAGAAGTGTTATGATCTGAATTTTTCCAATGGAATGTTTTGATTGGAAATTTAGACTGAAAAGTGAAATTGATTAAGGGGCTAGGATTTATATCTAATTATATGTTTATGCTGGAGTGAGAAGTGAAGGTTCAGTGATATTGTCATATTTATTGATCTTCCTAAGTGAAGGATTCCTATTCTTATTGATAGTGATGTATTTATTGACAAGATTATTTTGTTTTGTTTGGACATTGGTGAAAATGTCAGATTCGGTTTTTGGTATTAAGTTCAAGATTTTGAATTAAATAGTGAGTGTATAGTAATGGAAATGGTTTGATTAACACCATTTGGGGATTGAGAAAAGTCTAGTATTTTGAAATATTCAGTGTTATTTGTGATGATTTGACGTGCTACAACCGTTGAATATTTTGATTGTGTATTTTGGTTGAACCATTTGGTTAGAATTCATATTGCAAGTGGAGATGTGGATTTGGTGTTAGGTTTGTTTAAGTAATGATAAGTGATCATGGGTATGCGATGTTAATGTGGAAAAGTGAAAGTGGTATGTTGGAATAAGTGGTTTAGATTTAATAAGAAAGTTGATGGGTGATATAGAAATTGTAGAACTATATTTAAAATGGTCTTATGTTGGGTATATTTACTCCTTAAGAGTATAAAAGAAAAGTATAATTACTAGTTAAGGTGTTCTGCAAATATTTGCGGGTGTTTGATCTAAAGCTTGTGATTGTTAGCAAATCATATATTGAAAGTGTATGTTTTAAGTTTCCAAGACAACTTTGAGTGGTGAATTTTATGAATAATGAAATTTTGGATGATGAATATAAATTTCAAATAATTTCAAATTAAGCGGTTAGCGATAATGAGTTGGTGGTTACCATTGTATAAAAGATGTGGTATTTTTATATAAGATTGAAATTATTGATGTTTGGGTGCTATTGAGAATAGCATACTTATTCGTCAAAGGGTTATTAGTTTTGACTCTAAGTGGAAAAGAAAATGGAGGGATGATCTTATTTTAAGATAGCGGAATATATGGTTAATATGTGTAATCAATGGGTTTATAATTATTGTGCGATAGACCTCATTAGATATTTTTTAAAGAATTGGAGTGCTTTGTGGAAGCCAAATTTGGACGCATTTTAATAACCATAAGTCTTGATATGATCAAAGCACGTAATTTTTGTTGTGTGTCTTAAATTTTTGAATTTGGGGTGTTAAGTAAGTTAAAGATGGAAAAAGTAGCGATTTTAATTTTATGATTATTATTGAGGTTGAGATTATCTAGAATAGCATGTTCTGTGAGTTTAATCAGGGTCGTGCAGTTAAAGCGTGGTAGTTCGTTAGTATTTGTGTTGATTTGAAAGATCATTCCGTTAGGAGCAAAAGCGCTATTTGGAAGGGTAAAGTGGTAAGTTGTGTGAAAGTTCTTTGGGGTTCCCTAAACACATTGTTGTATTCGAAGAGTTTGATCTAAAATATTTGGGGGTAATCAATTCTTCTCTCTTGTCGTTTGAGTGAATTCCGGGACGGAATTCTGTTAAGGGGGAAAATTTGTAATAGCCCAAAAAAAAAATTAAGTTTGCAAAGGTAAAAGTTCAGGGATAGTTTTGGTTAATTATCAATTTTGGGGGTTTGATTTGAAATTTGAGGTATAAAAACCCACAACACCGCCTCATTAGTTTAAAATGAGATCCTTTCATTTTATTTTATTTAAGAAAATAATTGTATATGATAAGTGGATGAATGTAAAGGTTAGGGTATGTGGCAAACTCCAATTTGAGGAATTTTCATGTAAGCCACGTTAAGGGGATTGAGTTGTGACTCATCTCTATTCCACATCCATGCATGCTTTTATGTGTGTATATATAAGCCTTTTTTTATGCATAAAAATCCTACAGAAATTAAGTACGACTTGTGAAGAAAGAGAGAAAGAGAGTTAGATATTTTAGGAGATACTTTCATATCTAAAGTTTGTATGTGTGTGTGTGCTACGAAAGAGAGAAAAGAGAAAGAGAGAAACGAAAAGGAGAAAGAAGGAGAAGGAGAAGGAAGCAAGATTATTCAGCTGGGTTTTTAGGATTCAAATCAAGAGAGCAAAGATTCTGTGAATTCCGGGTGAAAGACTGAATCTTTTGGAAAAGGCTTGGAAGTGTTTTTGGATAAGCAATCAAGGTGAGTTTTACTTTAAAATGTTTTCAAACTGGGATACATATATATATGTTTATATATATTTGAGATGGATATGTGGTAGGAATGTGATGACGTATTTATAAATGAAAATATCATATATTGATATATGATGGGAATATGATAGATGGTGTGTTTATGTGTTTATGTTTGAAATATAATATATTGAGATGTATATTGTATTTACATGAGCATTACACTACACGAGTACACGTTGGCCGGGTTCCGAGTTTCGGACCGGCGGAGTATTGGCTGTAATATTCGTACGGCGGTGTTGGCTGTAATTGTCGTACGGCGGAGTTAATTTATTAGTTGGCTTGCAACCAACTAATATGGCCATGGGAATGAGGAGGAGTTGTACACGGTGCACGAGTCTTGTGTGGTATTTAATTACTTGTGGTATATGGGTGTTTTGACAAAGGTTTTATATAAACTATTTTTGATACATGGTTTTATATAAATTGGTTTTATAATGATTTTGAAATGACATGGATTATCTCACTAGACCGTTTGGTCTAACCCTCATTTTGTTTTCAAAAAAATGTATTCCAGGTCGAGGAATTTATAGCGGCAAAGGAAAGGATAAAGTGTAGGAGGCTTTTGATGACTGATGATGATTAGGAAGTTCATATGTATTTTATAGTTTCGAGACTTATGGGACCGAACGTGATTTATTGTGTATTTTTATTATGAATGTAACGATGTTATGCAATATATGTTATTTGACGCATGTTTGGGAAACCGGGTCGTTACACAATAGCTCCAATTCAACCAGAGAGATATATAATGAAATGGTGCTCTGAAAAAAAACAAAATTGACTGTGGGATATTCATCATGAGACATATGGAGACATACATTGGGCAAGAGATACAAAAGTGGGATTGTGGTTTTCAAATAAAGGCAAACTCTCAGAAACAACAAATTTATCGCTTACGATACAAGTATGCGACAAAATTGTTACTTTCAGAGAAGAATCTGCATAGAGAGAAAGTTATAGCAGAAACAAATGAGTTTGATTCATACAATGAAGCAAAGAAGAAATACATGGAATCGGTGGCACAGACACTGAAGAAGCAGAGACAGGATATGTTGTAAATGATTGGTTGGGTTTGATGGTTTGATACATTTGGCAGCATACATTTGGTGGTTGGGTTTGATGGTTCTATGGTTTAAAAACAATACTTTTTTGTACAATTATGGTTGTTTGTTTGTGTATGATGGTTGAAGGTTTGCTAGAATGATAGCATTAAGATACAATTATGGTTGTTTTGGTTTTGTTTTGGTTGTTTTGGTTTGGATATTTTTAAACAATGGTACCTATATGTTGAATGGTTGTAATTTTGGTGGTAATATATAGTTTATAAAAAAATATTTTTGATCTATTTTGGTCTATTTATTGGTTGTTTATATATTAATGTGAACCTTATTGTTCATATATGAACCTTCGTGTTCATATAAGTTCATATATGAATGTTCACATATTAGAAAGTGCAAATATGAAAGTTCAAATATGAATGTTAATATATTTCGAAACTTCATATATGAATTCTCATATATTCGAAAGTTCATATATGAATGTTCAAATATCAATGTTCATGTATTCGAAAGTGCAAATATGAAAGTTCATATATGAATGTTAATATATTTCGAAACGTTCATATATGAATGTTCACATATTAGAAAGTTCAAATATGAATGTTCATATACGAATGTTCATCTATGAATCTTTATATAGTCGAATGTTCATATATGAATGTTCATATATGAAAGTTCATATATGAATGTTCACATATTAGAAAGTGCAAATATGAATGTTAATATATTTTGAAACTTCATATATGAATGCTCATATATTCGAAAGTTCATATATGAATGTTCAAATATCAATGTTCAGGTATTCGAAAGTGCAAATATGAAAGTTCATATATGAATGTTAATATATTTCGAAACGTTCATATATGAATGTTCACATATTAGAAAGTTCAAATATGAATGTTCATATACGAATGTTCATCTATGAATCTTTATATAGTCGAATGTTCATATATGAAAGTTCATATATGACTGTTCACATATTAGAAAGTGCAAATATGAAAGTTCAAATATGAATGTTAATATATTTTGAAACTTCATATATGAATGCTCATATATTCGAAAGTTCATATATGAATGTTCAAATATCAATGTTCAGGTATTCGAAAGTGCAAATATGAAAGTTCATATATGAATGTTAATATATTTTGAAACTTCATATATGAACCTTTAACTTCATATATGAACATGAAAACAAAAACAACTACAAAATAAACTTGTATTATTCATTAAAAAATCAATCAGCATTTATTATTTAAATTGTAGAGTTAAAAAGTAACCTAGACTATGTATCTAATCATTAACATTCTTCAATGGGCAGTTTCGAGAATCATGATTACCCAACTCTTGACAATTTCTACACAATCGCTTAGCCTTTTGACTCTTTATTGCAGCTTTCTCACTTGCACCGATCAAACGTTTTCCTGTTCCACATCCTTTGTTGCGGATGCCTGATGGTGCCTGGATATCTATTTTTTCTAGTTTATTAACACCAATAAGATTTCTTATTGTCTCTTTCTTCTTTTCCAATTTGCTTTGGTAAGGAGTATTAGCATCTATCTCAGCTTTCAAACCATGAATCTTCTCTGCAAACTCTTTAAGCTTCTTTTTATCACTTCTAAGACTCATCAAAATATAATCCAAAGATGCTTGTGCATCATAGCAAATTCTTGCCATTTCACCACTTGGATCGCCTTGTCTCCACGAAATGTGTCTAAGATTGAAACATATCAAGTCTCTTCTCCATCGTCGACATATATACTTCTCCGGTATTTGATTGAAGTTCTCATTCATTAACACTTTGAAAACACGACGACATAAAAATCCATGTTGACCAAAATGATTGCATTCACATTCAAATGTTGAATCCAGTTGATTCCACACAACCTACAAAACACATGAACATGAAAAACGTAAGTTGTGTTAATAAATAATAATAAATATGCATATATTATTAATTCTTTTTACCTTGAACAGCTTCTTCCTTTTACAATCTTTCTCATTTTGCAAAATTGTATAAAGTTGGCATCCATCCTTTTCAACAACATTTTGTTGAACACACGACCATGCTCCTTTATTAATTTCCTTTTGAACTTCCAAAAACATAGCCCGTGTGTAAACTTCATTTGCATGTTTCTCAATTGCTTTCGGAGTGCACATATGAGGGACAGTTGTCTTTGTCGCATGGTCAAACTTACGTTGAGAATTTCTTTGCTTACGCATTGCATTTTCAAATGCAAGCATGAATGAATTTATGCTCTCGGACCTTGATGTAGTTTTCATCAATGAACAAAAAGGAATAGACTTGAAATAAGTAGGAATCCATCGTTGACGAATACGAAACATGTGTAAAAACCATTTGTTTTTCTGAAGTTTGAACTCACTAATCAAATCCAACCACATAGTTTCAAATTCTTCAGGCTCCAATTGAACATTCCAAACAAGTTTATTAAAGCGTTTGTTAAAATCTGTCTCCCTATATATCTATGTGCTAACCTACAAAATAAACAAAATACTCTAAATAATGATTCATATAATTCATATATGAACCTTGGTGTTCATATATGAATATGTAATTAGTATGAACCTTTTTCTTCGAATATGAACCTTCAAGTTCATATATGAACTTTTATTTTCATATTTAAAAATGTATTTAGTATGAACCTTACATTCATATATGAACATTCGTGTTCATATATGAACGTGTATTTAGTATGAACCTTACATTCATATATGAACATTCGTATTAATATATGAACATGTATTTACTATGAACCTTTGTCTTCATATATGAACCTTCAAGTTCATATTTGAAAATGTATTTATGATGAACAATGGGATCACATTAAAATTTTAATAACTTATTAATAATTCATATATGAATAGATACTAACCTTGTTTGGAACTTTGGCCATGATATGCCACATACATAATCTGTGACGTGATTCGGTAAAAACCAATGGAATAGCTTGTTTCATTGCCAAACACTGATCTGTTAGAACCAAACTAGGCTGTTTCCCACAATGTGCTTTCAAAAACGCCTCAAGAAGCCATTTAAAATTATCAAGAGTTTTACCCGGCAACAAAGCTGCACCAACAGTAATAGATTTTTTATGATTATTAATAGCAGTAAATGGAACAAACACCATTCTATACTAGTTTGTGCGGAACGTAGCATCAAATGAAATAACATCTCCAAATTCTTGGTAATTCAGCTTAGCAATTTCATCAGCCCAAAAAATACCACATAATTGATTATCTTGCCGATTATATTCAAAAGAAAATCCTGAATCATCCTTTGATCTATCTTCCAACATAGAAAGAACCATTTCACCATCACCATCACCAACAAATGCATTCAAATCCCTCCTAAAGTTCTTATAATCATCAACAGTGCAACCAAAAACATCAAAACCCCCTTTCAAAGACATATGCAACGTATGCGCCTTCGTTGCTCCAATATTACAACTAGCAGCATTGAGAATAAACACTTGATTGGTTAAAGACAACTGCCTTCGTTTTTCTAGACATACTCATTTCATTTTCATCAAGAAGCATATGATTATGTTTCTTTTCAAAATAATAAACTTCATACAATGATTTTGAAGGTACAAAACGCAACTTAATGCATGCTCTACAACCGGTCTTCTTCGTATTTGAATTACGGTGATTTTGACCTTCAATACTATCATGAACCGTATTAAAACTCCTTTTTGGTGGATCCCCTTCCTTACTACACACAACATACTTTATCTTGACAATACCATGATTACCATTAACAGTTGTTGAAAGTCTAACATCAAAACCCCCTTTCTGAGCATACCGTTCATACATTGAAATTCCCTGCTGAACAGACTGAAAAAAGATACATACTCTTGGCTTCAAATCCACATGCACATTCGGTATCCAAAACTTCGAACCAGACGGTGAAAAAACTAATTGATGAACAACATTTGTGGATGACAAACAATGATTTGAACCTACACATAATATAAACATTTTATAGCAATTCTAATAATTCATATATGAATGTTTTATACTATAAACATTTTTAAATCAATTCAACAAATGTTCATATATGAATGTTTTATAACAATTCAAACAATTCATATATGAATGCTTTATACTATAAATTTTTTAAAAGCAACTCAGAACTCAACAAATGTTCATATATGAATCAATTTAATTATTTACAACTAACTAATTAATGAACTAAGAAACAAAATAATTCATATATGAACGTTAAAATAAATTCATATATGAATGTTTTATAATAACACAAATTCAAAAATCAAATCAAACTAAATTCATCAAGTTCATATATCAATCTATAATGTTTCTAACAGACATAAAACAAATCTTCGTATTCAATTTAAAACTCAAAAAGTTGTAAAAAACTAAAATTGTTCGAATTTCAATTTGAAGGATTAATTATTTACAATTCATCTTCATCAAATCACATATACATCGGAAAAAAACAGTAAAAAACACAAAATTAAAACACAATACCTTCATCTTCATCAAACAGATCTTCTTCGTTCGATAACTGATCAACTTCTTGATCAGGAACGGTTAATGAATCAGACCTGATATTACGATTGAAACCTAACTTTTCAAAACCTAAATTTTGCGATAGAAGAAGAAAACGAGAGCAAATCAAGAGTGTGAATCGATAAAATTGAAATAGATTGATTAACGATAGGAAATAAAACGAGAGCTAATAAGGATACGATCGAATTTGATTAAGGAAAGAATCTGTTTTATTTGAATTTGATTCTAAACCGTATGACACTAATTACCAAATTACCCTCGCGTGATAAAAATCAGCTAATTTAATCTAAGGGACATGACCACTTCTCTATTTCTCAAAATATTTAAACTTCTCAATTGAACCCTTCCCTATATATATATATATATATTTGTGTACATGTGAAGGAAAGTATTATCTAAAAAAAATAGTAGTTGGTAAATGGAAGAGGATGTAATTAGGTTGGATTTTGAAGGATCTATAGTGAAAATATTTTTAAAGTTTGAAATCAAGATATTGGTTATCCCTTTTTATTGGGAAGGAAGTTAAGGGTGCTAACCCTAAGTCGTGTGTATATAAATTCTGGAAACTATCATATTGATTCATCATTATGAGTTGCTCGAAACCACTCTAAAAGATTGAGAAAAAGTTAAGAGTCGAGTGAGGAATCGGCCGAAGAAGCAAGCTAGGGTTTTTCAAGTTTTTAATCGATTTGAGGTAGTCTTCTGATCCAAACTCATAATTAAGTTTTTCTATACGATGTATTTACGTACGAAGATTATTGCCGTAGAAATCGGGTCGTGTTAATGGCTTGAAAACTATTGTTTTAGTTGTAGTCGGCAAAAATCAACGGTTCGATATAAACTCAAAGTAAAGCTCAAAATTCTAGTTACATCATTTGATTTAGATGTAAATTCTTACGTCAATTTATAGTATTATATGTTATTAATAATCTTTTACAAAAAGATTGATTTAAAACGACGAAAAACTGAGTCAAATCGACCCCTGAATTAATTGCGTTGTTGCTTCCTAAAACAGAGGTGGCGTAACTTGGGTTTTGTTTGTAATGGGTTTCTAATATCTTATCCTAACAATGTTGTTGACTTAATGCATTGGTGGGTCAGTGGGTTTGAAACCCACGTTGCAAACTCTTTCATCAAATGAGAATTTGGGATGTTAATTATTATTAAATTAAATAATCATTTTCGTTTATGTATTTTAGTTATGAATTTGGTTGTCAAAAGATTTCATGATTTCCGAAAATATATTTGAATGGTTTGGATTCTAAATTGATGATTTTTAGCCAAAATTATGTTTAATGGATCCCATCTACCCAGGGTTCGATCCCAGACGTCCTCAATATTGATAAGACATCTTTAAGTTTTAAAATTGTCAGGGATTAGTCCGGGTTGTGCCTGGGATACCCTTCCCAAAAAAAGATGGCGGGAAACCGCGATGATGTTTTGACCGGTATATGTTGCGAAGTACCTTTGTACCGTGTCGATGGATGTTATCCGGTACATGTATCACGAGTTATACCTTTGTACTTGGAGATTCGACGTTATTGACGATGTTTCGATCGGTACATGTTGCGAAGTACCTCTGTACCGAGTCGATGGATTAGATGTAGTACGTGTATCACGAGTTATACCTCTGTACTTAGAGATTTGATGTTATCGACGATGTTGGCCCATATAGTACATGATGTATGATTTTGTCAAGATGATTTATTAGCATGCATGCTTTTTGACGATGATGTTTTCTCGAAGCTTGCTTATATATCTGAAATGTTTTATATGAAAGTTTCTGTTTATGTAAACCATGAACTCACTAAGCGTAAAGCTGACCCAAGCATGTATCTTAGTGTTCGATAAGGCTGAGAGCTCAAAGGGAAAGGAGAAGATTTAGCTGATGTTTAGCTTTATTCGTTCGATTTTAAGTTTCTTTAGATGATGTTATTTATTTTAGTACTTTTGATATTGATGTAAAGACTTACGCTGCTAGATTTTCGATTTTAAGTTACTATTTGATTGAGGTATATTTTGTTTGTTAAGCCGTCACAGTCCCTGGATTTTGGGGTGTGACATTATATCATTTCATTACTAATTTCCGAAACATTAAAAAATTATTTCTAAAACATAAATATATACATACAAAAACTATAATCATGCTTTCACAAAATATACCAAAAAAATAACGCACATCCTTTCACAAAATATTAAAAAACGTCCATCTCTTTAGAAATTAGTAATGGAAATAATATATTTTTTCTCTGTTTAATTGGTTTATTTTATTTTGTTGTCGGTGAGAGATTTGTATATTTTTTGTTCAAAAAAAAAGTTTTAGATTTATTTGTTCAAAATTAAGTTTATGATTTTATTTCTTAAAAAAGTTTGGGATTTATTTGTTCAAAAAAGTTCAAAATATATTTGGTAGAAAAATTTCGAAAAAAGTTTATTAATTTATTTGTTAAAAAAAATTCAAAGACTTCATCATTCAAAATCAGATAGTTTATTGGGTTTTTTTGACTTTTCTCAAATTTGTATTACATTAACCTGTTTTTACATGTTACAAGGATGTATTTAGCCGGTTATAAAAAGTTTTAAGAGTTTTATCATTCAAAAAAATAGTTTAAGGACTTAACCATTCAAAATCAGATAGTTTGTTGGATTTTCTTAGACTTTTCCCAAAATAAAGCGATGCTAAAAATAATTTTACCGAAAATACATGTAATGACCCCTTCAATTAAGTTCTAAGAGCATCTCCAACAGCTTCCCCATTTTAGAGAAAATGAAGAATATGTTCATATGGGGATTTTAGGCTCTTTTTTTCTCCAACAATTTTCCCAAAACTATCTACAAAATGAAAAAAGTAGGAGAGAGAATGAGTTTTTCTCCAAATCTGGATATCACTCCAAAAATAATTACCTAGTGAGAGAGCCAATAGAAAACTTTGAAAATGAATATGTAGAGAGAGAAATAATATTTTAATAGATGAATGAAATATTTTAATATTATAATCATGTTTTTTTCTCCAAAATGGCATGGGAATCTGTTGGAGACGGATGTATTTTTTTTTAAAGATTTTAACTTTTGGTTCTCTATTTAGAAGAAATTTTAGAGAAGTTGTTGACAGTGGCGGAGCCACACCGGTGCCAGAAGTGGCATTGGTGCCTCCTGGGTTTTTTGACAAAAAATATCCTTATTAGGTTTATAAAAAAATGAATACATATCCTTATTATCCTTATTATGTTTAATATATATATATATATATATATATATAGAGAGAGAGAGAGAGAGAGAGAGAGAGAGAGAAAAAGAAAGAAAGGTGCCTCCTAAACCATTATTTTTTTATGTATATTGGACAATGGGTCTCCTAAACCTTTTATCCATAATTCCTATACTATTATTTCTTCACCGTAAAGTAAAAAAAAATTAGGTTTGTAAAAGGTGCAACCATATCATTTTAGAAGTTATAACCATAGCTCGTAATCAACCAAAAAACAAAAAAAAAACTCTTGAATCAATCAAAAAACCGAAAAAAGCTCTTGAAGTATACCAAAAAAACCGAAAAAATCTCTCGAAATCGATAAAAAGAACTTAAAAATCCCTTGAAATCAAGAAACAAATCTCTAAAAATCCCTCGAAACGGTAGCATTAGACTAAGACAACTTCGAACGATACATAAAAATTTAGAATTGTCAAAATAAATTATTTACAGAAGAAAAATAGAGTTGAAGTTCAATTGATGCCCCCTCACATAAGTTTCTGGCTCCGCCCCGCTAACTCTCAAGTTTCTAGCCCAACTAAAGTCGTCTTAATTTCCTTATTTTATTTGTAATAATGCTATTGATTTGATAAATTTTGTTTTAGGTGTTTTCCAACTTTCTTTTTTGCATTTGATTACTTTATAGATTTATATTCACTGATATTTATTAAGTATTAGTTTTTTCTTATTTCTTACATGTTATTTGATTTAGGTTGGGTTTGTTATTTCGGTCATAGACTGACTTAGAAACTTTTTCATACGGCGACACTAAATTTTTTCAAACGGTTTTTATCGACATGTGTATCTTTTTTACCAACGTTCAATATCGACCGATATGTTTTTAGCCAAATTTCGGTGTTTCGAGGGATTTTTAAAGTTTTTGGCTTGATTTCAAGTATTTTTAAGTTTTTTTTAACGATTTTGAGAGACTTTTTCAGTATTTTTGGTTGATTTCGGAAGACTTTTCGGTATTTTTGGTTGATTTCAGGAGTTTTTTTTGGTTGATTTCAAGGGTTTTTTTGGTTGATTACGAGATACGGTTGCACATTCAAAAGAATACGGTAGCACCTCCTAAAACGATACGGTTGCACCTTTCACGAAACCAAAAATTTTTACCCTTCGCCGGAGAAATGATACGGTGGCACGTGCCACCACGTGCCGTCCCTGTTCTGAGTTTTTTATTTCTTTTTAAGTAAATGAATAGTAGTAGTTGAAATTAGCAAAATAAATGTTCTTTTAAAGAAAAGAGATAATTATAAGGTGGAAGTCTTCATAGATTTAATGGCGTAATGCTTGTTAGCAAGTCTCAATCTTGGAGTGCTGTCGGTATGCTTTAAGTGTCAAATTCATGTAATTTTGTATGTATAGATTTATATCTAATTTCTGTATCTATAAAAAGACAGCTTAACGTATAATCCATCTTATAAATTATATACAGTTATATCTGAGATTCTGAGTTATAAATAAAAATACATTTAATATATATAATTCAACAGGTAAGAAAGTGGACATGTTTACAAAATAAAAATACGTATACCGGGCGGGGTTCCGCACACTTGTTAAACCTTAAATGGTGTTCTGGGATATAAGAAAATATAAGGGATATCAACAACAACAACAAAACTGAAAAAATCCCTCTAAATCACCCAAAAAATTGAAAAAGTTCATCGAAATTAACTAAAAAACTTCAAAAAAATCTCTCGAACGACTTTACGGGGGCATATGATTCGTCTTAAAGATACACCGTTTGACACAAAATAATGGGTTCGCTACACTACTCGTATCTTACCAATTACAAGTTTACAGATTTGGTTATTTACGATTATAGCCGCTAAATCTTATAAATCTATATTGAATTCGATAATAGGATGAAAACAAAAAGATGTTTCAAAACTTAAATTTAGGAATCATAATTTGGAATGATTATGAAATCTACACCCCTTTATATGGATTTGGGTTTATTTGTGCTTCATTACCCTTCTTAAATCTTCACACCACGCACCATCTTGTGTTATCAAGATTTTTCATGATAGAAGAAAGATAAAGGAGCGAAAGGGGTACATGGAAATAAGAAAAAAACTCGTTGTTGGGAGTAATCAATCATAAATAGAAAGATATATATATATATATATATATATATATATAGGTGATATATTTTAAAACCGTTAAAAAAGGTTGAAACCCATGATCTCACCATTGATTACAAATTAGATGGCTAAGATCAATTCCTACCTTTTTAATTAAAATTCAAATTTTTTTCTATTTAACCTTCCATTAATAAGCCGCTAAAGGGTAATTTGGTCCAAAAATGAAATTCCATAATCCTATTAATCATGGCAACAAAGATTCATTAAGATTGCAAATCCCGAATTTCTCTCCATTTCCAAAATTCAATTTCCGATTAAAATTGCCTTCGATATTTTAACTTATTTTTGTAGGAGTTTGATTTTATAAAAAAGGTATTAAGGGTTGTTTTTTTAAGAACAAATGGCAATCGATTGTTCAAAAATCACGGATGGTTTTAGTCATATATTGGAATCATGATTCTGCTATGTTTATATACATTGAAAAGTTTGTGAATCGTATTTATAATCATGATTTATAATCTAGCGTATGTGGATCATAGAAGCTGGTTGCGAAGAATTCATATAAAAACTTCCAGGCCACTTCAAATCCACTGCTTCCTCCCCACCATAATTAGGATGCCCCCAAAAGACTTCATTGTCTGTAAACATTGCAACAATAGACAATGATTGGGCATTCTTGAATCTGGAATCAAGAATTTGGGATTCTTGATTGGGAAATCATGAATTTGGGATTCTTGAAACCCGGAACGACCATAGACCATAGACCAATCTGAGATATTGACGATCTCCGATCTAATACGACAAATGTCACCAATCTGATGTGATATTAACAGATCTAAAAAGAGAAGAAGAGGACGACTGGAATCGATGTACAACGGCCGATGTAACGATAAAACGGCAAAGAGGAACAAAATACATCCGGCGACGGCGGGGATGAAAGGGAGGAGGAGGATGCGACGACGGCGGCGGTTGTTGTTGTGGTGGTGGTGGTGGGGTTTCTTCTTCATCGTCTCCTTCGATTAACCCAGATTGAACAACCTTGCTGTTGCCTTCGTCTTCATTCAATTCTTTCGTCATACTAAACACTGTTGCTGCCGAACCCTACTGGAAATTCGTTGAAAAAATATCAAACAGACGTATAATATGAAATATATTGATATGAAGGAAACTGAATAGCAAATTGAAAAACAAAAAAAAAATACCATGATTAGGATACCAATCGGTTAGCTTGTTTTTAGGAGAAGATTCAACATTATCTTTTCAATTAATGAATTAATAAAAAAAATTATTACATAAAGACTAACATGCCCCTGCGATTTATATATTTAATTTATATAACAAAAATATCTTAAGATCTAATGAACGGTTAAGATCGTGGTTGCAAAAGTTGCAACCTTTTTAGTGCTGCTGACTCTGTTAGTGCTGCTGACTCTGTTAGTGCTGCTGACTCTGTTAGTGCTGCTGACTCTGTTAGTGCTGCTGACTCTGTTAGTGCTGCTAACTCGGTTAGTGCTGCTAACTCTGTTAGTACTGCTGAATCTGTTAGTACTTCTACTAAGGTTAATACTGCTTCTAGTTTTTGTGTCCACGAGCTGTTCAGATCATACCCGGTTTATTGAGGTCAATGAACAAGCTGGAAGATGCTTTGGAAACAAGTAAAAAGGAAACACGTAAATGGAAGTTCGGGTTTTGTAAAAAGGAAACACCTAAGCATCATATACAAGTTGAAAGGCCGAAAAATAAACGAAAGAGGAGAAATGATGAGCTAAGTCAATCGATTGTTAAAGGAAGTAAAATATCGAGGGCTGGAACAACCGTCACTTGTGCAAAATGCCGTAAGAAGGGTCATAACTCTAGGACTTGTAGAGGTCAAGGTGTTTAGATGAAATGGGTATGCTCTTTTGGTTTCATTTGATCTTTTGGTTGTAAGTAAGAAGGGTCATAACTCTCCATTGTTCTTTTGGTACGTTTGGCCTTTGCCTTTTGGTTGTAAGTAACAACTTGGTGCAGTTGGTATGTAGTCGTATAGCTGTCCTTTTGCTTTGTAAAAAACTATTGGTAAATACATTAAGCATCTGCTGCTATTTTAATTGTGCATCAAATCTGTCCATTTTATTGTTATATTGAATCTCCCAATTTTTGCATCAAATCTGCCATTTTTTGCATAAAATCTGCCCATTTTAGTGTTATATTGAATCTGCCATTTTGTATCAAATCTGCCATTTTAGATCATTTTAGTGTTATATTGAATCTACCATTTTAGATTATCAAATCTGCCATTTTAGATCAATTACTACCAAACCAAATGCCATGAAAATGAGATGAAAATGGTAGCAAATCTGCTGCAATTACCAAACCAAAAGACATAACATTGATTGAACTTTTCATCGTACATAAATCAAAACAGTTACAATCATGACACAAGTCTTCATCCATACTAACAAACAACTACAATCATAACAATTACAATGATGGATCACTACTCTCATCGGTCAATAGAAATAACATAAAAAATGGCAAATGCCACCCAACTTATACAAAACCCGAACTTCCATTTACGTGTTTCCTTTTTACTTGTTTTCAAAGCATCTTCCAACTTGTTCATTGACCTCAATAAACCGGGTATGATCTGAACAGCTCGTGGACACAATGGGTCGTCAACCAAACCAAGAAACCTACATCTTGCACCCTATATCAAAATAAGCCACAAAATAAGCCACTGTAATAAACCCACTGTAAGAAGTTATGCCACTGTAAAATTAAGCTACATGAGTAAAAAAAAGCCACAAAATAAGCCACTATCCCAAATTAAGCCACATTGAGTAAAAAAAACTCTACTATATCAAATTAAGCCACAAAATAAGCCACTATCCCAAGTTAAGCCACATTGAGTCAAAAAACTCTACTATATCAATTTAAGCCACAAAATAAGCCACTATCCCAAATTAAGCCACATTGGGTCAAAAAAACTCTACTGTATCAAATTAAGCCACAAAATAAGTCACTTCCAAAAAAAATCTGCAATTTGCTTCTCAAATCTCAAATCAAAAAAACAAACCATTTTGCTTACATTTCTTGAACAAGAGAAGAACCTTTGGAGGTCCAAGAGGTTCGTACCACACTTGTTGCACCACAATCGCACATCACCATGGATCTTTAAGGGGAAGATAATCGAAGGAGAAGAAGTTACAGAGGATACAAAATCGCAGATGGGGATCGATCTCGTGTTAACCGTAGTCAGATTCAACCGAAGAGAAGAAAATCGTAGAGGATGAACATCGATTTTGTGTTAATCGCTTATGGCAGAGAGTTTTGGGGATCGATGGTGTTTTGAAATCAGATGCGTATGGGGTAACTAATAAAGGTGAAAGGGTTTTCTTAAAAAAAATAGAGGTGAAAGGGTTAATGTGTTTGGACGATTTTGCCCTTGAAATGATTCACCACTTCACGGTCTCTTGATGGCGTTAGTAGCTGGCAACCACACAGGGACCAACATTGAAACAAAATAGAAACCCTAATGGCTGGTTTTGTAATTACTTTGAAATAGGGACCAGTCTTGATAGTAGCTGCCAACCACAGGGACCAAAAGTGTAATTTACTCTAAAAAAAATTATTACATAAAGACTAACATGCCCCTGCGATTTATATATTTAATTTATATAACAAAAATATCTTAAGATCTAATGAACGGTTAAGATCGTGGTTGCAAAAGTTGCAACCTTTTTAAGGGCACGGTTATTTTGCAACCCAATAAAAGGTTACAACCCGTGCAACCTTCATCCAATAAAAGGTTATTTTGCAACCTAGATAAAAACGTTTTTCTTTACCTTTCATTCTGCATCTTTTCTTCACTGATTCAAGAACACAACACACATGCATGTTAAGTCTTTCTTTAACTCGTGTAGTTGTTGTTTTTTCGCTTTTGTCAAACTACTTCATAAAATTTATGGATAACATTTCTTTCGTATGAATAAATCAAGTTAACTTTAGGTTATTCAGTAATCTGATCATGTGTTCCTTACAAGGGTTGTGGCGTACTGGTTAAGGCCATGGGGATTTGGTGCAATATCTCATCTGTCCAGGGTTCGTATCCAGTCGTACATAACAATTGTGGCTACTGAGATTTAATCAGGGTTGATGTCTTACAGTCATATTTATCAATGGATTAGTCTAGGCATACCCTATGACCCTTCCAAAAGAAAAAGATTTATCCAATAAATCAACATTTTAATTTGAGTAAATTACATTTTTGGTCCTTGTGGTTGCCACCATTATCAATTTTGGTTCTTATTTCAAACTAATTACAATTTTAATCATCGTGGTTGCCAATTTATTTCACTTTTGGTCCCTCTAACCAATTTTAGTTAAAAAGCTTAGTTAAATTAAGGGTATGTTGGTCATTTCACCTTTTCTTTTGTCCTTTCCAACTTTTGTTTTATTACATTATATGATAAATTACAATCATAGTCCTCTGCTGTCTTTTTTTTTTCTTTTTTCTATCTTTTTCATTATTCTTATTATATTAATTAATTAATGATAATTTTAATTGACATTACTTAAAAATACGTATTTTATTTTGTAAATTACACCTTCAGAAATTTTTTATTGATACCTTTAAAAAATGTATCGTCTTTTGATATTTTATTTACTTAAATGTTTCTATTAAACGTGGATACAATATATAAAAAACTCCATAATATAACTATTGTTTAATTTTTTCTCAAAATATAAACTTAAATTTATCATAATGAAAAATAAACAACCAACTAACAACTACACATTTTCTTTATTTTATTTATTTTCATGAATCAGTAGATCAGAAAAGAATGAATTACAAGGTGAAGTATGCATGGTTTATGTGCATTTCAGATCAAACAAAGCAATAAGGGCTCGTTTGGGTTGACATAATATTTTCGAAAGATCTGGATTTTATGTAAGGATTTGGAATTGTAAATGTTTGGAATTTTGGGGGTATTTGGTTCGTAGTTTGGAATAGAACTGAATATCATTCTCTATATAAAATTAAGTTTATATTTTGATTTTTTCCGTTACGATAAATTTAAGTTTATATTTTGAATCTTTTAATAAGTACATTATAATTTTCTTTATTTGATACGCATTCAAAAAAACATGTAATTAATTGAACTATCTAAAAAGTATACATTTCTCTTATTAATAGACATAGATAAATTTCAATTTTATATTACTTAAGTAGGAAAAAAGGATAATTTTTTAAAGACACCTTAAAGTAGAAAGATTTTTTTTGGATTAGTGTAGGATTTGCAGATATATATCAGATAAATTGCATAAAAATATAAAAATATTTAATATGTAACTTATTTTAAAAGTATCGACAAGACTTTTCTAATGGTGTAATTTATAAAATTGAATACGTATTTTAATGTATTTTTAGTATAATTATCATTAATTAATTAATATAACAAGTGTATAAAATAAAAAAGATAAAGAAAGAATAGAAAAGAAAAGAAAAGAAGAAAAGACAAACCACAAGGACTATAATTGTAATTTGTTATATAATTTAATAAAAAAAAATATGAAAAAAAAACAAAGAATAGGCAAAAGGACCAAAATACCCTTAATTTAACCAAGTCTTTTAACTAAAGTTAGTCAAAGGGACTAAAAGTGAAACAAAATGGCAACCATAGTGACTAAAATTGTAATTAGTTTGAAAGAAGGACCAAACTTAATAATGAATGACAACTACAAGGACCAAAAATGTAATTTACTCTTTTAATTATTACGGATGTACTTTCAATTCATAATAATTGTCCCATCTAGTCTACATCTCTACACTATGTGTGAATAGGTAAGTTTGGTTATTTGTCATCAAAGTCATTTTTGGTGCGTGTCGAATCTATTAGGTTTTAATTCGTTTAGTGGGTCAATTTAGTTTGTATAAAATAGGCATATTGGTTAATTGCATTAAATTATATGCAATGCTTAGAAGGACGTCATAAATGTGTTTTATATGGAAACTTATCGCATCAAATAGTATAGTTACATAAGAATTCTTTCCGTTTATGTTTTGCGTCGTAAAAGAATGAACACACGTTTATTCATTTGTGGAAAGTGTAATACTGTAAGTCTGTAACACCACAAGCCTAAACTTTCAATTTCATAAGTTAAATTAATGAAATTGTTTCATATCATTCATTTCTTGAAAAAATTGTTTCATATATTTGTGTTTTTTATGTAAAAATGAAAAAGTTTCATCAAACTGAGAAAATATATGAAACAGTTTCATAAGAATGAAAAAAATACATGAAGCTACATAAAAACACAAATATATGAAACAATTTCATCAAGAAATGAATTATATGCAACAATTTCATCAAAATAAACAATTTCATAAAACAGTTTCATTAATTTAACCTATAAAATCGAAAGTTTACATGGATAGAATAGTTTATAAAATAATGGGTCTAATTTATCATATTATCTTAAAGTTAAATATAATTTTAAAACAATTTAAATACATTTTGTCCTGATAATTAGCCCTACTTTCTGCATGGATAATTGTATAACTTTTTTCCAACTTCTTTTTTATGTAAAGAGGATGGTCTTTAAGGACTTTGTTGAGTTGAATAAATCAAAAGGCTCAATCCATCCCTCTCACAATTAATGTTCATCTTTGATAATAAAAATTAAGTATTTTTTAAATGGTGTAAATATATTTTTGACATGTTTATTTTTGAATTAAAAATATTTTTAAATGTGCTACTTAGATAAAAGGAATTTTTTTTAAGAAGAGTGTTCTAGACTATGCCTAGACTAATCGCTTGGCAATTATCCAAGTGCTTTGCCTGAAATAATATTTTCAGTTCTTACAACTTTGAAATTATATGATGACCGTTATGGTTTGTAAAAATCCCTGGATTTGGTCTTTTTCTAACGACCGTTAAAATAACCTTCGTTAAATGAGAAGCATTTTAGTTATTTTAGCATTTTTTGTCTTTTATCCGATTAAAAGCCAGAGCAACCAGAATCATAAAACTAATTCTGATTAGGTAAAAGACA
Organism: Saussurea involucrata; assembly: GCA_033807775.1. Taxonomy (NCBI): domain Eukaryota; kingdom Viridiplantae; phylum Streptophyta; class Magnoliopsida; order Asterales; family Asteraceae; genus Saussurea; species Saussurea involucrata. The sequence continues at coordinate 5,474,711 of CM066313.1, read as the reverse complement.
TAAATTTGATAAAATGACGAAATGCTTTTTTAAAAGCCTGTTAGAGAGAAGGATCAAATCCAAATGTTTTTACAAACAACAATGACCATTTTGTAATTTTGATACTATAAAGATGAAAAGTATTATTTTCGATAAACTATGGGGAACCAAATTTGTATTTTATTCGTTTTTAGAGTTAAAAGAATTAACAATTTAATAAATAATGGTTTGATTGCAATTTTATCACATATATCGTGTTGTTATTAAGGTTTTAAATTTGGGAGGTGCAATGTGGCGGTAACAGGGTCACCACAAAGTCACAACGTTTTTAAAGACGTGATTTATAACGATAAATATTTATATTATATATATAAGTATAAATATACGGATATATGTTTTATCCTACGTGTTAGTCCCATTAAAAAGCAATAATTCAAGTAATCAAGAGAGGATAGTAACAAGATGAAATAAGGAAATGTTCGTGTATTATTCAAATTGAAGAGAACTACCTAGAGAGAGAATGGTTCTCTCTCTAGAACACACACTCACACCATCAAGCTACATTTAAATGATAATTCTTACCCTAATTAATTACTAACACAAGTCCATTATATACTCTCTTGTTACACACTTAAGCCCAAGCCCATTTATCCTTAACCCAAGCCCATATTAATTACATATATAAACCCTTTACAAAACTATCATATAATTAGGACATTTTGTGTCATAACATTCTCCCCCTATAGTTTTGTAAAGGAATCACCATTCTCGAAAGATCTTCAGATCTTCAGTTCCTCTCCCCCTTGATTTCTTTGAAAAACCATAGCGATGCAATTCTTCAAATGTAGTCTAGACTCCCCCTTAAAATAAGCTCTTATTCTTTATGTTTCAACCTTGAAAAACCGGATTCGGCGTGCACCATAACCTCGACTAAGTGCACGAAAAACATCTTAAAAAATGTTGAAACTCTAGCTCGTACCGATAAGCCCACAAGAAAGATAACGAGCGAGTTGCTGCGTGACAAACCAAAGTGCAATCTTAGTTTATAACACCAAATCCATTGATGAACCGCGAGTTGAATAGGAATTCGGCTTAAGAGCTTGGTTCGGATTTGCTCGAAGGAGGAAACATAATGAAGCACACACTACAAGGTAGGGGTTAGGAGAACCAAACAAGTAACATTGTTCAGCAACTGTAGAAAAATGCTCATCTCCAAAATACTTCAGAACACTGAATGATGAAAATCAAGAACTTCAATCTTCAAGAAATAGCTGAATGGTTATAAGCACTCAAAAGTCTGAATCACAACCAAAGCACTAGAACAATGATTCCAAACACTCACAATTCTGATTGATCAGGTCAGAAGAATGATTAAGAGTACTCAAAGGTCTAGCATCGTCAACAATGCTCCAGAATAATGATTGCAAATGCTCAAACGTCTAATCTAATCCAACCAAAGACTGAATTCCAACACCGACCTACTGAAAACCTTTACACACTTGAGCTCTTTTAAACTTTGACAGTTGCTATAGGTATGCGACAAACTAAATATGAGAATGATGTCACACACGCTTTATGCTAAAATTCCATGAACAATGTCCCCCTCCTGAGACTTAGCACGGGGGTTCCGCTAACTTGGGCGAGGAAATCGCTTTTATCGCACGTTACTTGCGCGATAACCCCTTTTATCGCATGATACTTGCGCGATAACCGATTTTATCGTACGATATTTGCGCCTAACTGATAAAGCCTTTTATCGCACGAATACGCGCGCGATAAAAACACTGTTCACACTATTTTATCGCACACCAATTGCGCAATAAAACACTGTTCACTCTATTTTATCGCACACTACATGTGCGATAAACTTGAATCTCTTTGACGCGCGATAAAGATGAACATTGTCTTGTGCGAGGACGTTGAACATATGAACTCAGACCGAACTGAAAACTCAAAAACATCCAAATTGATCAAAGTATGATGGATCGATGATTGTATGATGTTCAGAAATACTTTTCGATCAATCCTTAGTATTCAGCACTGATCCAAACACAGTTATACACACACAATCATCAAAATATGGTAAACACAGTGTCGAGAGTGAAAAATAGAGATCTGATCGAATCCCTTCAAACTTGTTGAAAATATAAAATGAAATCGATTCTAAAATATTCAGAGTGAAGAATTGAACCAATTAACATCAACAAAACACCAATTAACTTCAGATTCCACGATCATACCTCGAAATGGACACTGTTCATCGAAAAACTTCACTGTTCCATCAAAAATTTGGGTTGTAGAACTTGAATTGTTGCAGAATGATAGTATCGATGAATGATTTCTTCGATTTGGCTCTGATACCACTTTTTAGAATGCGTGTTGGGTCATCAAGATTTGAAGATGACCTCATGATCTCCTTTTATACTTTGAAAAACATTTTATACTTAGAGAAATTTTGGATGCATGGTTCTTTGTAATGGCTTGTACAAGATATCAAATGTTTGGTGAAGTCAAAGATCAACCAAAGTCAAGATTAAAGATTCTCTCATTGTGGAAGTGAAAGATCTTTTCTCAAACATACAAGTCATTGTTCACCGAAATTGTTCTCACAATTTCGGTGGTATCTCCACCGAAACTTCTCACTATTTCGGCCAAGTCTCAAAGAAGCTTTTCCCAAAGATGATGTCATATATCTCAAAGATGATGTCACATATCTCAAAGATGTGTCACATATCCCAAATGACATTTCGGTGGGACCTCAAAGAAGCTTCAAAGATGTTTTCTCCAAAGATGTGTCACATATCCCAAGTTTCCATCGGTGGTGCTTTTCTTGAAAGAAAATCTGAGAAGCAAAAGAAGACAAAAATGAGAGACATAATAAGACAAAATGAGAAGCAAATTCATTTTGTCTTGGAAGAAATCTTACAACCTTTCTTCGGTGGTGCATTTGTTGAAAGAGATTTTGAGAAGCAAAAGAAGACAAAAATGAGAGACATAATAAGACAAAATGAGAAGCAAATTCATTTTGTCTTGGAAGAAATCTTACAACCTTTCTTCGGTGGTGCATTTGTTGAAAGAGATTTTGAGAAGCAAAAGAAGACAAAAATGAGAGACATAAGAAGACAAATTGAGAAGATATTTTCTACATGGATAAAGTGACATTCTGTCTTATTATCCATTTCCATGCAAAGCTCTTTTCTCATGCATGGGCTCTTCTGACTGTACCTTGTAAAAGGTGACAAGGACTTCACAACTTTCCAGAAGTCAACATCCTCAGCAAGTGTGAAGATGACAAGTGTCCCAAGCATTCAATGCTTGCACACTCCTTGTCACTATAAAAGGAAGAGCTCTCCATACAGAAAAAACACACATCTTGAGAGACTTTGAAGATTACTGTGAGCTCTTGATATTCTACGCAAACTGGAAGAATTCTCTAAGTGCAAGAATTTCCAGTTTGCTTGAAAAACTTTATAGCTTTGTTCTAAGTGTTCTTAGTTATTTTGTTGTATACTTTGTGTAAGATTGTTAGAATAGATTTTATCTGTTCTTTTCCGCAACAGTCTTAAGTTTCTATGTGTAATTCTTGTTGAAAGATTTTCAATATAAAGAATTAAAATTGTGAAAATTTTGAGTATTGTATTCAACCCCCCCCCCCTTCTACAATACTTGTTATAGCCATCTGGGACTAACAAGTGGTATCAGAGCAGAAAGTTTAATTCCATAAACTTGATCTGCGATGGCTGCCTCCTCTTCCTCTACTGTTGAAAACTCTTTTCAAAATAACTTTTCTGAAAATGGCTCCATTTCAAAACCTCCTAAGTTCAATGCTAACAACTTCTCTTTGTGGAAAAGCCGCATGATGCTGTTCATGGAAGGAGTGGATACTAGATATCCAACCATTCTCCAAGAGGGACCCTTTATCCCCAGAGTTTGGGCTCGCTATGAAACGCAGAGGCCTGGTAAAGAAACCATGGAAAAAGATAATTCTGATGATTCGTCTGATGAAGAAAAATCTGCTGCTACTGGTCGTTACATTCTTAAAAATCCTAAGAAATACACTGATGAGGAAAAACGGCTTGTGTCTCTTGATTCTAAAGTTAGAACTATCATTGCTCTCTCTCTTCCTGATGAAGTGTACCACTCTCTGGTAAATCTCTCTACTGCCAAAGAGATGTGGTCCACTCTATGTGTTCTGTACGAAGGTACAGAGGAAGTTAAGAAGTGTAAAAAGATTGGTCTTATAAGAAAGTATGAACTCTTCACCTTTGAAAAAGGAGAATCTCTTCCTAGCTTCTATAACCGTTTCAACTCTCTTTTAAATGATCTTAAGTTGTTGGGCAGAGTCTATGATAATGAGGAAGTCTTGTGCAAGTTCATGGATTGTCTTCCAGATTTTTGGGAAAATATATGTACTTGCATCAAAACTACCAAGGACCTTGAGTTCATGCCCTTAACTGTTCTTTATGGAACTCTTTTCAACTATGAGCAGACGAAACTGCATAGGTTTACAAAGAACTCCTCTCTTGCTCTCCTAAGTGACTCTTCCAAAAAGACTAAGTGTATTCCAAAAATCTCCTACCCATCTGATTCTGACCATGATAGTCAAGAAGATCCAAATGATCATTCAGAGGAAAATCTCAGTGATGCTGAGGATGAATGTGAAGAAACTTCTGTTAATATTTTATCTGATAAAATGGCCATGTTGGATGGGTATTCTAAATCCAAATCTCATCTCTCTTCTCAAAAATCTAAGTTTGGTAGAAAATCCTCCTCTTCTCTCTCCAAACACTCTTGTTTGGACAAATCTAATGAGGAATGTTTTAAGTTTGGTAAAAAGGGTCATTTTGCTTCTGAGTGTAAAAGTAGAAACCTTGAAAGACTTAGAAGTGCTTCCCACCGATTTTCCAAAAATTTCAGCCAATCTTCCTCTTCTGCAAATTTTGACCGGGCTGAAAGATACAAGGAGAAATACAAGAGAGAAAAGGAAAGAAATGAAAGACTTGTCAGAAGAGGAAAGAGTCTGCCTGCTAAAACTCATGATTTGACAGATGAACCCACATCTGAAAGCGAATGACTCCTCAACTGCTCTTGTATCAGCTAAGTGCTTCTTCTACTCTTCACAGGTACATACTATGTGTTTTATCTATCTTTTATGAATTCTCTTATTTCAAACTCTTTTGCTATGTGTCCATAATTTCTGCCATCACATCTGAAAACATAAATTTTGGAAATTTTATTTGGCCAGTCTCTGGGTGTTATTTCTTTCTTAAAAAGAAATCCTCCAAAATTTTTCCAAAAATAACTTTATGACTTCTCATACCGATTTTCTTCTTAAATCTGTGAGTTTCAAAATGTCCAATTCAAAAGAAAGGATTTATGTACTCCCAATTTTTGAAATAGGAATTCTATGTGATGCACCCCCATTCTTTGTTATCTCTTCAAAATCTTTGAGCAAAAGTTAGGAAAAATGTCAAGTTTCTAAAAGGAACTCTCTTTATAGAAAATGCTATATCTGTGGTGATATTTCTCATTTTGCCAAAGACTGTGTGAAATAAAGAATTATTCTGAGTGATATAAATTCTTTTCATTCTTTTTCTTCTAACCCAAAAGGACCCACCTTCAAAATGGGTACCTGGAAATTAAATTCTTTGTGATTGCAGATTTTGAGCTGGGCAGATGGATCTATGTGAACAAGTGAGAAAGTTGACAAAACCTTAGAATTCTTTACTCTCATGACATCATAAGCATGTTGATGTCATTCTCATGACATCACCATCTCCAATCTCTTAAAATTCCATTTCTTTTCTAAACCTCACCACCGAAATTTTCCTTAACCACCAAACCAAAACCATATCCCACCATACTTTACTTCCCATCATATGTTTTGCCTCCTCGATCGGTGGTACCCCTCAAATTCGGTGGAACCCTTCAAATTCGGTGGTGAAACCCTTCTAAATTCGGTACAATCCTTCAAACTCCTCGGTGGAATCCTCACACCGATCCACCACCGAGTCTACACCGACCCACACCGATTCCACACCGAATCTCCACCGATCCACCACCTCAAATCCCTCCACCAATCCACCCACTACAAACTCTTCTACAGATGTCACCCCAAATCCTCAAACTCAATCTTTTTGGGTCATCAAATTGGAAGATGAAATTCCAATCTTTTCTTCACTTTGAAGATTTTCTCCATAATGTCTTAGAAGTTTTACTACTGATTTTCCACCGAAAATCCTACCGAAAATAGCCAATTTTCGGTGGATTCTCCTTCATTTTCGGTGGAAAAGCAAAAAAAAAAAAAAAAAAAAAATCCTACCGATTTTCCACCGAAAATCCTACCGAAAATAGCCTATTTTCGGTGGATTTTCCTCAATTTTCGGTGGAAAGGTAAAAAAAAAAAAAAAAAAAAATCCTACCGATTTTCCACCGAAAATAGCCTATTTTCGGTGGCTTTTGCTCAATTTTCAGTGGAAAGGTAAAAAAAAAAAAAAAAAATCTACCGATTTTCCACCGAAAATAGCCTATTTTCGGTGGATTTTCCTCAATTTTCGGTGGAAAGGTAAAAAAAAAAAAAAAAAAAAAAATAGTCTTGGTTCTGGCCGATCTTTTCATTTTCTCTTGGTGTTTTTCCTACGTCGGCCGCTGAGGGGGAGAATTCATCTGAGGGGGAGCAACATAAACCCTCAGTACTCATATACAGCGACCAACTTGAAAAAATGAGGAAATCGACGGACCGGTCAAGGGGGAGCACTTCAGTCCGGTCGGATCTAACTGAGGGGGAGAAACACAAAGACCGTCTGATCTAACTGAGGGGGAGCAAAACAAAGACAAAGGATGCTGATGCTAAACATGAAAAGATGCCAAGATGCAACAGTTGGGCAGAAGTATCCTAAGGCTGCTGATCAAAATGAAGAATCCTCAAGCCAGACACAAGTTTCAACTCGCCCCTCCAAAGATGCAAGTAATATTCATTCTGTTTATACTGTTTATACTTCTTTCCTTTTCCTTTCGATTATTTGTACAGCTATACCTTTTTATTTTTTCTTATATGTAAATATCATATATACATACACACAAAAAAAAAAAAAAAAAATGGACTGTGTGAAAAAGAACCCAAAAGAGTAAAGAAGGGTCAACTTGCATTATTCACTGTCTTACTCATGTTTTTCTAAGTATGGATGTCATCATCAAATAGGGGGAGATTGTTGGGTCATCAAGATTTGAAGATGACCTCATGATCTCCTTTTATACTTTGAAAAACATTTTATACTTAGAGAAATTTTGGATGCATGGTTCTTTGTAATGGCTTGTACAAGATATCAAATGTTTGGTGAAGTCAAAGATCAACCAAAGTCAAGATTAAAGATTCTCTCATTGTGGAAGTGAAAGATCTTTTCTCAAACATACAAGTCATTGTTCACCGAAATTGTTCTCACAATTTCGGTGGTATCTCCACCGAAACTTCTCACTATTTCGGCCAAGTCTCAAAGAAGCTTTTCCCAAAGATGATGTCATATATCTCAAAGATGATGTCACATATCTCAAAGATGTGTCACATATCCCAAATGACATTTCGGTGGGACCTCAAAGAAGCTTCAAAGATGTTTTCTCCAAAGATGTGTCACATATCCCAAGTTTCCATCGGTGGTGCTTTTCTTGAAAGAAAATCTGAGAAGCAAAAGAAGACAAAAATGAGAGACATAATAAGACAAAATGAGAAGCAAATTCATTTTGTCTTGGAAGAAATCTTACAACCTTTCTTCGGTGGTGCATTTGTTGAAAGAGATTTTGAGAAGCAAAAGAAGACAAAAATGAGAGACATAATAAGACAAAATGAGAAGCAAATTCATTTTGTCTTGGAAGAAATCTTACAACCTTTCTTCGGTGGTGCATTTGTTGAAAGAGATTTTGAGAAGCAAAAGAAGACAAAAATGAGAGACATAAGAAGACAAATTGAGAAGATATTTTCTACATGGATAAAGTGACATTCTGTCTTATTATCCATTTCCATGCAAAGCTCTTTTCTCATGCATGGGCTCTTCTGACTGTACCTTGTAAAAGGTGACAAGGACTTCACAACTTTCCAGAAGTCAACATCCTCAGCAAGTGTGAAGATGACAAGTGTCCCAAGCATTCAATGCTTGCACACTCCTTGTCACTATAAAAGGAAGAGCTCTCCATACAGAAAAAACACACATCTTGAGAGACTTTGAAGATTACTGTGAGCTCTTGATATTCTACGCAAACTGGAAGAATTCTCTAAGTGCAAGAATTTCCAGTTTGCTTGAAAAACTTTATAGCTTTGTTCTAAGTGTTCTTAGTTATTTTGTTGTATACTTTGTGTAAGATTGTTAGAATAGATTTTATCTGTTCTTTTCCGCAACAGTCTTAAGTTTCTATGTGTAATTCTTGTTGAAAGATTTTCAATATAAAGAATTAAAATTGTGAAAATTTTGAGTATTGTATTCAACCCCCCCCCCCCCCTTCTACAATACTTGTTATAGCCATCTGGGACTAACAATGCGGATGAGGGGAAATTGTAATTAACAAGTATGAAAATTTCAAACAAAAGGAAGGAGAGACACTTGACAACACTTATGACCGATTCACAACAATCTTGAATGAACTGAACAGGCATATGATTACAAAGAGTGTAATAGAAAAAAAATGTGAAGTTTTTGAGTGTCCTCCAACCTGAATGGAAGAAATATGCTCACCGAATGAAACAACACTCCAGACTGAGTGTTCTACCTCTGCAAGAAATGTTTGAAACACTCAAACAAGATGAAGATGATGCGGAGGAGAAAAGAGAGAAGAAGAAGAAGAAAGAGAAGAAAGATAAGAAACTGGAAAAGATTGAAAAAAAGTGGACACAGAGTCATCCGTTACATCAAGTAATAGGAGAAGTGTCTGATCCGGTCAAAACTAGATCAACAACTGCCAATGAAGTACTGTTCGCGCTTTTCCTAAGTCAAGTTGAGCCAACTACAGTTCAACAAGCCTTGGAGGATCCGGATTGGATAATTTCCATGCAGAAGAGCTAAATCAGTTTGAAGCACTGAAAGTGTGGGGACTAGTACCTCGACCTAAAGGGAACACTATCATTGACACCAAGTGGGTCCTTAAAAATAAGAAAGATGAAGACGGAATAGTCGTGAGAAACAAAGCTCGGCTAGTAGCAAAAGGTTACCGACGACAAGAGGGTATAGACTACGATGAGACGTACGCTCCGGTTGCTCGTTTAGAAGCAATTCGGATGTTCTTAGCATTCACGGCCTACAAGAATTTCACCGTCCACCAAATGGACGTGAAGACAGCATTCTTGAACGGAGTACTGAAAGAAGAAGTGTACGTGTCTCAACCAGAAGGCTTTGTAGACAAAGACAAACCAGATGACGTCTACATTCTTGACAAAACTCTTTATGGACTAAAGCAAGCCCCTCGAGCATGGTATGAGGTTCTAGCCACTTTTCTACTTAAATTCGGCTTTGAAAAGGGTAAAATCGACACGACTCTCTTTTCTAAACATGAAGAAAGTGATATTCTTCTCGTTAAAATTTATGTTGACGATATAATTTTTGGTTCGACTAACCCTTCGTTATGTACTTGGTTCTCTAAACTAATGGTGACCAGATTCCAAATGAGTATGATGGGAGAGATTAACTTCTTTCTTGGTCTACAAGTCAAACAATTCTCAACAGAAATCTTCATAAATCAGTCAAAGTATGTGTTTGATATCTTGAAGAAATTCAAGATGAAAAACTGTACGACGATTGGTACTCCAATGGCACCAGGATCTAAGATCGGTCCGGATCCCGGTGGTAAGGACGTTGATCTTAAGACGTATAGAGGTATGATCGGGTCATTAATGTATTTAACTGCTAGTCGACCAGATATTATGTTTGCCACATGTCTTTGTGCGAGATTTCAGGCTAAACCGAAGGAATCACACCTTGGAGCCGTCAAGCAGATCTTTCGATATTTGAAAGGCACACCATATCTTGGTCTGTGGTATCCCAAGGGGACAGGATACGAACTCACTACGTATTCAGATGCTGATAACGGAGGAAACCTGCTGGACAGGAAGAGCACCTCTGGTCATACACAGTTTTTAGGAGACAAGCTCGTGAGTTGGGCGTCTAAAAAGCAGAACTGTGTGTCAACATCAACGACGGAGGCTGAGTACGTTGTTGCGGCCAGTTGCTGTTCACAAGTCTTGTGGATGAAAACCCAACTTGTGATCTATGGCTTCAAATATGAGAAGATCCCAATCTATTGTGACAGTAAGAGCGCCATTGCCATTTCAGCTAATCCTTTCCAACACACCAAGACAAAACACATCGATATCAGGTATCATTTTATTAAAGATCATGTTGAGAAAGGTACAATTGAACTTTACTTTGTTACAACTGAATATCAACTTGCCGATTTATTCACAAAAGCTTTGGATGAAAAACGTTTTCACTTCTTAGTATCCAAGCTTGGCATGTTGAACATGAAAGTTTAAATTTATTATATTGATCATATAATAGGTGGAAATTTCTATATCTCAATCTAGATATTTTATCCAGATTGATACACTTAAGTTTTCAACATATTATATTTTCAATATACGTTATTTAAATTCTTATGATTCTGCTGATTTTCAAATGTTTGTTCAATTTGTTATTTTTCTTCTTTCATGTTTTTTCTTGTGATTCAATAAGATATTTGTTTCTGCATGAGGTGTGTTCATGTTCTTAGGGGGAGTGATTAGTACTTATATGCATAAGTGTAGGGGGAGTATGCATATTTGCTAAGTTGTGTGAGTGTAGATGTCATGATTGGTACACTTGAAGACAACAAGATTAGTATTCTTATTTGTTTTTGCATAAACTCTTAATGATGGAAAATTATTTTACAAATCTATGCATCATTTAAGGGGGAGTGAAAACCTTGAGAGCTTAATCAATTAAAAGTTGGACATCTTTTAATGTAATAAATTTTTTGGTATTATTGAAAAATATTTTGAAAATGTCTAAGTGTTGGTGTTATCGCACATAGTAATGCACGATAACTTTTTCATCGCACGTGCCTTGTACGATAACACATGAAGTTATTTTTATTATATGGGTTGTGTGATAATAGGTCGACAACATTTTTTATCGTACATGTGTTGTACGATAAACCCCAGTGAACAGTGGTTATCGCACCCTTCATGTGCGATTACCCATCACCCAGTTTTATCGCACGTGTGTCGTACGATTGTAACACCCGTGATTTTCGGATAAGCACAACTTCGAATCAGTGTGGAACCGATCTTTAAGAAAAATTGTTTGTATAAAATTATGATGTGTGGAATTCTTATGTTTTGAACATTGATGCGCACCATTGGTGCAACTTGGAATTTGAAAATAAGTTTGAACCCTTTTTGGTGTCAATAAATTATTAACACTTATTTCCTCGTATGTTTTGGAAAAACGCATTGTTGTGTGCAGGTTTGCCAAAAACGTTTTATTCAAATGTCATAATAGGACCGGATGAGAAATTTCGGAAAAATTGATTTAAATAGGTTCATCTTTTGAAATTTGGTCGCGAACCAGTCGATGCATGTTATTTTGTTTCAAGAAAATTTCTAAAGGAAGTGTTACAAGCTTGCATGTCTACCCCAGTTTGAGGTGTTATAATGTTTTAGTCGATATATTTTCAAAGGATGAAATTGTATGGGTTGTTTTAAATATGGAATTTGCACAAGTTATCTTGTGTTGACTAAGGTGTATTTGTAAACCGTTTCATCGTTTTGTATATTAAACTGACGCGTGCAAATTTTGATTGGTAAATCTTGTTTCATGTCGTTTCATGGTTGACAAGGAAATTTTGGAGTCAAATGTCGTTTGGACCTCTTTTGAATTTCGTGCACACTTTGTGTTGCACCCCGTTTAAGGTCGAACAGTCACTTTACATGCATGTCATGAGTCAATCCATACTAGAGCCATGGCGGTTCATTTTAAAGAAATTGTTTACTACACTTTTGCGTTTTGTGGGTAAACTGAATTGCAATTAAATGATTTTCAACATGACTTTAGTATGTGGGACGAGCGTGTCCATTTTTTTTGCATACTACCGAACTGATAGTAGTAGTTTTATTGCGTACGAGTTATTTGAGATGAAAATCTTTGTATTGGAAATCTTTTGTGAATGGTTTTGACTAATTGGCATATTTAATGAATAACACACTTGAAAACCTTGAACTCATTAGGACCTTGGAAAGGGTAAGTGACCCAGTTAAGAGTGAATGCGTGTAGCACTTTGTTGGTGGAAGGTTTGAGCATTCCACGCGTGTTAGCACTGTAGGCCGAATGGTGTTGGGTGCGGGGATGATGCACTTTTGTAACTAAGAGATCTAATTCGCGGTATCTTATATTGAGGGTAGTGGTGACCTTTCTTGTTGGGAATCTTATTTTGTGGTCTTGGTCAACTTTCATATGTGGGACCCTTTAGACACCATACCAATAACCTTGGTTTTGTAAGGAGGCTCGACGAGTGAAGCTCGTGTGTAGGGTCTGTGGTGATTCAACTTAAAGGTATGACTAAGTGTCAACTTTTGGGCTTGAAGGCAAACACCTTTAGTGTAATCGAGGAATTGTAGTCCGATTTTAAATGAATGATGGTAACGGTTGTAGTAACCTTAAGATGCTCGATTGTGACGAGTGACTTTGGTGGAATAACCTTCGTGTATGGTTCAGAACTTGTCGGTTTAATGATTAATGTTGAGGTGGAATTTGGAGTCTTTTAGAACTCGTTGGAGTTAACCGACGGGTGTTGGTGGGAATGATCGGAATTGAGGAATGCTGTTGGGCACGTTAGTGATCAACCTTGGAGTGGTTAGAGCTTGAAACCGAAAATCGAGATGTATGGAACATCTAAGGTTGGGAGACAACCAAAGTCGTTTGACTAGGAGTTATCCAGGTTGTCGGAGTGTTCTCCCGGACATAAGTACAGTGTACGTGAAGAGGCTTTATTGATAAGCAATTGTTCGAGGATTTGTCTTTATAGACTGTGTGGAGGGAATTTAGATTCCAGTTAGGAACTGATAAATTATGGTCGGAGTTAAGGCGGTTAGCCTTTGTTGTAAGAGAACTAGATTTCGAGGACGAAATCATTCTAAGGTTGGGAGGATTGTAACACCCGTGATTTTCGGATAAGCACAACTTCGAATCAGTGTGGAACCGATCTTTAAGAAAAATATGAAAAATAAGTTTTGGGGTTAAATCCTAGATTTTATGGTCTTGTTGGATGGGGAATTAGAATACGAGTTCAACGGTCCTTTCCGGAGCAAAATCGGAGCTATAACGAAGAAGTTACGGCCGAAACAGTATCCGACCCAACCGACCAAACAGAAAGACGCGCGGCTTTCCACGCGGCTTACAAGCCGCGGGACAAACCGCGGGATCGTCTGATGTATTAAGACGCGAACTTCCAGCCCAAACTTCAAACCTTCATAACTTTCTCACCACAACTCCGATTTTGATGATTCAAGTTGCTACGGTTTCGTTTTTGAGAGATCTTCAAGGATCTAGGAAGAGTTTTGAAATATGGTGAATGGTCCAGGAGTATTTTCCGGTGGTTGAGGTAATTTCTCACTTTTCTTCATCTAAAAAGTTAGGGTTTTGGTGTTTTAGTGATTTTTGGATGTTTTATGTCTAGAGAAACATATATAAGTGTTTGGGGATGATTATTTATGGTTGGATGATGATTTCTTATGGTTAGATCTAAATAGTTGTGGTTGGAACTTATGGATCTAGGTTTTTGGAAGTTTTGGCTTGAGGATGCAAACTTCACCAAAGGAGCTTACGTTGGAGAAAGCTCTAGATTTAAATTAATCTAGCTAAGGTGAGTTCAAGTTACTTTGTGAAAACTTTGTACATGCCAAAATGAGTATTTTACAAATATGTGTGTGTTTACTTGAAAATGTATATGGTTGAGTTATTTGGATAGTTTAACTCTTTTGAAGTGTTTATCTTCATAAATGTGTATAATACCCATATGTGGGAGTTTTGAACATTTGGATGGTTAGAAACCATGAATTGTCTTTAAAGGATTAATTGCTCAAAATAAGGTTTAATTGATGGTTTAATCATACTTGTGTAAATGATTTTATAAACCATTTGGGAAATGCACTTTTAGTGTAATGGGTCATTTTGAAAATATTAAGGGTGTGAGTCCTCTTTGGAAATGAGGGTTATCCCGATCCAAGGTTTATTTCGGGTTTTCATAGAATTGAGGTATCAACCGGCAAATGGTGTGTGTTGTTATATTTGGTGTCATTTCGTGACTTTTCATAATCTATCTTTTGAGGGAGTTGAGCTCGTGGCTCGGTATTGATTTATATTAAGTCTTGGGGACATTGGTCCAGTTTGATAGCTCAAAGTTGAGTTTTGGTCATGAATTGAGTTATTGGAGATTTGCATGTTTTGAATGCGTTACGTTTATTCATTTGGGGTCGTGTAATATTTAGACCTTATTAGCCATGGATCCATAGGCAGTTGAGTTTCCCCTTGGTCTCACGAGCAAGAGGTCGGGATTGATTGAGCTCGGTTTACGAGACATTAGTTTCTTTTGTAGCACGGAATAGGCATCGAGTCCCATGATAGATAAGGCGTAGACCTGGTTGGTCGGGCGTCGTCTCATGGGCAGTAAGGTGTAATTCCATACATGTGCTTAGCACGGGATAGGCATCGGGATCCATGATAGGTAAGGCGTGGACCTGGTTGGTCGGGCGTCGTCTCATGGGCGATAAGGTGTAATCCCTAATGTGCTGTTGTGGATTTGGTGACTCAGCGTATAGACCTAGAGTGGTTGAAGTTGGGGCACCCTAGTCTCGTGGGCAATAGACCTGGAGTGATTGAGCTCAGTTTTACGAGAGTAATCCACGTGGATGTTTTTATTACATAGTAAGTGACCCACTTTGGTGTTCCGTCACGTACGGGTCTCCCCCGCCACCGAAAGGTGTTGTTTTGGGTATTTGTTACTACTCATGTTTTCGGTGACGCGTTCTAATTATATGGATTGTTTTCCATGGTATGTAAGTGGTGGTTTATATCTCATCCGTGTATGATGTTTTGGGTATTGTGTTACTTCCACCTTCAACGGATACGGGTCTTCCCGTTTATGGTATTTGATCTTTATTACCTTTTTACAGTCTCATTAGTATCACTTCGTATTGTGTTTTAATAAAGATTTATATTTAACGGATGGTTTCCATGTTTTACGGGTTGAGTATGTTTTGTCAACCGTATTTGAAGGTTTTTCCTAAACTAAACTATTCACATATTTGAGTGAGTTGGAAATGTAATTCATTTTTGGAAAATGTATTATACCTTTCGGGAACTTTTCCATGGGAGTGTGTGAGTTGGAAAATGGATGATTTGCTATTAAAGTAAACTCTTTTGAAATCATGACTAAACTATTACTCATTTGATTTATGTTTGTTTTATATAGTCATGATAAAATGCTTGAACTCACTAGGCGTAAGCCTAACCCTTTTTATTTGTCGGCATGTGCAACAGGCTCAGGTTGGGGTAGCTCTAGCTACATTGGAAAGTGGCGATTGCTAGTAAAGTGCACGAGAGGTGAATTGTTTAGTGAAGTCTTCCGCATTCGTTTGGACTAGCAACTTGCATTGTATTAAGTGACACCCGATTGAGCTATTCTCTTGTAGATATTGAGATGTTTTAATTCTGAGGTATTTTGATGAAGGAATTGTAGAGATGATCTAATGTATTTAGATATCTTGTTGAAATTTTAATTAGTAGCTCTTTCCAAATTTGAGGGTGTTACAAGTTGGTATCAGAGCATAAGTTTGAGAGATTTAGGTGTTGATTTTGGATGCCTAGACTCAAACTAGCGTTTGTTTAAGTAAATGAGAGTGAAATTCACCTTTAGGCACTTTAAGATAGGACGTTTTGAAGTTGATGGATGTTGTTAGAAACGAGAGTCACGTCGAGAGTAACAAGGATAATCTTGTATGGTGCGTTCATAGTGACACCTGGCCAGTGTCATGGTGAACCTACTAGTACATGTGCGTACTTGAATTACTTTAATGTGATGATCGTTGGGGTAGTGAAGAAGGTTCTAACCTAGTAGTCGTTGGAATAGATGGACGATTCTAGTATTAGTCACTTGAAGTGACGATAAGCATGATACTTGCTTTAAGCGGACCGTTTCGGATCAAGATTGATGGTTGGACTAGAACCATAGGCTTATTGAGCCGACTTTGAATTGGGGAAAAACCGTAAGGTTTATCGAGGTAATTTCCGACTTAGCCTTAAGAGGTTAAAGTATCCGGGTGAAAATAGTGGACCGGAGGATTTTGGAGGAGTATGAGTTGAGACGTTGAGTGCCGACTAAATTATGCACGAAATTTATTTTTGAAAATAAATTGCATTAATTATTTCTTGTGTTTCAAATCCATATATGGATTGTGTTACAATTTTGGGAAATGTTTAGCACACACACAAGATTTTAAATCATGGGTTTTGAACCTGCACGAAAGTATCTTATTACGGGAGTTGTGAGCCCGTCGGAACTTGTTCCATTTTATTATTGTTCAACATTACTTTATGACACAGTGATATCCATATTTTATGACGTTTAAGATGTTGGGCAAGTGACTACGGCTTATAACTTTAACGTTGGATCTCCTCCACATATGTTAGAGTTTGGACGGAAAGTTATCTTCCATTACTTCTATGAAAAGTTATTTTGGAGAATTTGTTTAATGTGAATTGTTAAACAATGTTGTTTATATGGTATTATCCTAGGAGGGGATTTTGGGATTTTGGCGTCTCATTTATGATTTTGCTTATAGCAATTTGGCTTTGAAAGCATAATGTTTAGCACCGTTTTATTGACTTGGAGTCATTGAGTCCATTGAGGTTCATGGAGTTTTAGTTTTACGACATGTTGAGTCGTGTGAGTATAATTTCACAAGGTGTATACTTTAATTATTTTTGTGAAAGGTTTATAAGTTGTGTTGGGCATTTGGTCTCACTCGAGTTTTGTTGAAAAAAGTAGTTTTATGCCATAAGGCGACTAAAAAGAGATGAGTTCGGAACTCTAGTGTCGCGTAACTATTCTTTCAAGGGTTTGTGTTATTAAGAATTTTGTTGCAAATAGTTCAGTGTGTGGATTGACTTGTACGTGACCTAAGTGAATAACATTTTGTGACATTTCATAATAATTTACTTGGTGCGTTTTTGGTCAGTTAAATGTTTTATTATCATTTTTATGAAAAATATGTTATATCAACTTGGGGGTATGCATTAGCTTGGTAACCGTTGTTTATCGATACTTGGATAAATGAGTCGTACATGAAAAGATTTTATAGACTCTTGTTTAAATGATGACCATTCGGTCAATCGGTGTTTTGGTATTGTAGAAATCATGTATAGTTCGCAATGTTTTACATTCTGAAAATGAAAATGTGTATTGGGAGAATTTTTAACAAATACATTTTAAGCAACGACGTTTCGACGTTTTATGTTCCAAGTACGAAATTTTGAGAAAAGTGCTTCGTGATAAAGATTTTAGAAAACTTGTTTGTATAAAATTATGATGTGTGGAATTCTTATGTTTTGAACATTGATGCGCACCATTGGTGCAACTTGGAATTTGAAAATAAGTTTGAACCCTTTTTGGTGTCAATAAATTATTAACACTTATTTCCTCGTATGTTTTGGAAAAACGCATTGTTGTGTGCAAGTTTGCCAAAAACGTTTTATTCAAATGTCATAATAGGACCGGATGAGAAATTTCGGAAAAATTGATTTAAATAGGTTCATCTTTTGAAATTTGGTCGCGAACCAGTCGATGCATGTTATTTTGTTTCAAGAAAATTTCTAAAGGAAGTGTTACAAGCTTGCATGTCTACCCCAGTTTGAGGTGTTATAATGTTTTAGTCGATATATTTTCAAAGGATGAAATTGTATGGGTTGTTTTAAATATGGAATTTGCACAAGTTATCTTGTGTTGACTAAGGTGTATTTGTAAACCGTTTCATCGTTTTGTATATTAAACTGACGCGTGCAAATTTTGATTGGTAAATCTTGTTTCATGTCGTTTCATGGTTGACAAGGAAATTTTGGAGTCAAATGTCGTTTGGACCTCTTTTGAATTTCGTGCACACTTTGTGTTGCACCCCGTTTAAGGTCGAACAGTCACTTTACATGCATGTCATGAGTCAATCCATACTAGAGCCATGGCGGTTCATTTTAAAGAAATTGTTTACTACACTTTTGCGTTTTGTGGGTAAACTGAATTGCAATTAAATGATTTTCAACATGACTTTAGTATGTGGGACGAGCGTGTCCATTTTTTTTGCATACTACCGAACTGATAGTAGTAGTTTTATTGCGTACGAGTTATTTGAGATGAAAATCTTTGTATTGGAAATCTTTTGTGAATGGTTTTGACTAATTGGCATATTTAATGAATAACACACTTGAAAACCTTGAACTCATTAGGACCTTGGAAAGGGTAAGTGACCCAGTTAAGAGTGAATGCGTGTAGCACTTTGTTGGTGGAAGGTTTGAGCATTCCACGCGTGTTAGCACTGTAGGCCGAATGGTGTTGGGTGCGGGGATGATGCACTTTTGTAACTAAGAGATCTAATTCGCGGTATCTTATATTGAGGGTAGTGGTGACCTTTCTTGTTGGGAATCTTATTTTGTGGTCTTGGTCAACTTTCATATGTGGGACCCTTTAGACACCATACCAATAACCTTGGTTTTGTAAGGAGGCTCGACGAGTGAAGCTCGTGTGTAGGGTCTGTGGTGATTCAACTTAAAGGTATGACTAAGTGTCAACTTTTGGGCTTGAAGGCAAACACCTTTAGTGTAATCGAGGAATTGTAGTCCGATTTTAAATGAATGATGGTAACGGTTGTAGTAACCTTAAGATGCTCGATTGTGACGAGTGACTTTGGTGGAATAACCTTCGTGTATGGTTCAGAACTTGTCGGTTTAATGATTAATGTTGAGGTGGAATTTGGAGTCTTTTAGAACTCGTTGGAGTTAACCGACGGGTGTTGGTGGGAATGATCGGAATTGAGGAATGCTGTTGGGCACGTTAGTGATCAACCTTGGAGTGGTTAGAGCTTGAAACCGAAAATCGAGATGTATGGAACATCTAAGGTTGGGAGACAACCAAAGTCGTTTGACTAGGAGTTATCCAGGTTGTCGGAGTGTTCTCCCGGACATAAGTACAGTGTACGTGAAGAGGCTTTATTGATAAGCAATTGTTCGAGGATTTGTCTTTATAGACTGTGTGGAGGGAATTTAGATTCCAGTTAGGAACTGATAAATTATGGTCGGAGTTAAGGCGGTTAGCCTTTGTTGTAAGAGAACTAGATTTCGAGGACGAAATCATTCTAAGGTTGGGAGGATTGTAACACCCGTGATTTTCGGATAAGCACAACTTCGAATCAGTGTGGAACCGATCTTTAAGAAAAATATGAAAAATAAGTTTTGGGGTTAAATCCTAGATTTTATGGTCTTGTTGGATGGGGAATTAGAATACGAGTTCAACGGTCCTTTCCGGAGCAAAATCGGAGCTATAACGAAGAAGTTACGGCCGAAACAGTATCCGACCCAACCGACCAAACAGAAAGACGCGCGGCTTTCCACGCGGCTTACAAGCCGCGGGACAAACCGCGGGATCGTCTGATGTATTAAGACGCGAACTTTCAGCCCAAACTTCAAACCTTCATAACTTTCTCACCACAACTCCGATTTTGATGATTCAAGTTGCTACGGTTTCGTTTTTGAGAGATCTTCAAGGATCTAGGAAGAGTTTTGAAATATGGTGAATGGTCCAGGAGTATTTTCCGGTGGTTGAGGTAATTTCTCACTTTTCTTCATCTAAAAAGTTAGGGTTTTGGTGTTTTAGTGATTTTTGGATGTTTTATGTCTAGAGAAACATATATAAGTGTTTGGGGATGATTATTTATGGTTGGATGATGATTTCTTATGGTTAGATCTAAATAGTTGTGGTTGGAACTTATGGATCTAGGTTTTTGGAAGTTTTGGCTTGAGGATGCAAACTTCACCAAAGGAGCTTACGTTGGAGAAAGCTCTAGATTTAAATTAATCTAGCTAAGGTGAGTTCAAGTTACTTTGTGAAAACTTTGTACATGCCAAAATGAGTATTTTACAAATATGTGTGTGTTTACTTGAAAATGTATATGGTTGAGTTATTTGGATAGTTTAACTCTTTTGAAGTGTTTATCTTCATAAATGTGTATAATACCCATATGTGGGAGTTTTGAACATTTGGATGGTTAGAAACCATGAATTGTCTTTAAAGGATTAATTGCTCAAAATAAGGTTTAATTGATGGTTTAATCATACTTGTGTAAATGATTTTATAAACCATTTGGGAAATGCACTTTTAGTGTAATGGGTCATTTTGAAAATATTAAGGGTGTGAGTCCTCTTTGGAAATGAGGGTTATCCCGATCCAAGGTTTATTTCGGGTTTTCATAGAATTGAGGTATCAACCGGCAAATGGTGTGTGTTGTTATATTTTGTGTCATTTCGTGACTTTTCATAATCTATCTTTTGAGGGAGTTGAGCTCGTGGCTCGGTATTGATTTATATTAAGTCTTGGGGACATTGGTCCAGTTTGATAGCTCAAAGTTGAGTTTTGGTCATGAATTGAGTTATTGGAGATTTGCATGTTTTGAATGCGTTACGTTTATTCATTTGGGGTCGTGTAATATTTAGACCTTATTAGCCATGGATCCATAGGCAGTTGAGTTTCCCCTTGGTCTCACGAGCAAGAGGTCGGGATTGATTGAGCTCGGTTTACGAGACATTAGTTTCTTTTGTAGCACGGAATAGGCATCGTGTCCCATGATAGATAAGGCGTGGACCTGGTTGGTCGGGCGTCGTCTCATGGGCAGTAAGGTGTAATTCCATACATGTGCTTAGCACGGGATAGGCATCGGGATCCATGATAGGTAAGGCGTGGACCTGGTTGGTCGGGCGTCGTCTCATGGGCGATAAGGTGTAATCCCTAATGTGCTGTTGTGGATTTGGTGACTCAGCGTATAGACCTAGAGTGGTTGAAGTTGGGGCACCCTAGTCTCGTGGGCAATAGACCTGGAGTGATTGAGCTCAGTTTTACGAGAGTAATCCACGTGGATGTTTTTATTACATAGTAAGTGACCCACTTTGGTGTTCCGTCACGTACGGGTCTCCCCCGCCACCGAAAGGTGTTGTTTTGGGTATTTGTTACTACTCATGTTTTCGGTGACGCGTTCTAATTATATGGATTGTTTTCCATGGTACGTTAGTGGTGGTTTATATCTCATCCGTGTATGATGTTTTGGGTATTGTGTTACTTCCACCTTCAACGGATACGGGTCTTCCCGTTTATGGTATTTGATCTTTATTACCTTTTTACAGTCTCATTAGTATCACTTCGTATTGTGTTTTAATAAAGATTTATATTTAACGGATGGTTTCCATGTTTTACGGGTTGAGTATGTTTTGTCAACCGTATTTGAAGGTTTTTCCTAAACTAAACTATTCACATATTTGAGTGAGTTGGAAATGTAATTCATTTTTGGAAAATGTATTATACCTTTCGGGAACTTTTCCATGGGAGTGTGTGAGTTGGAAAATGGATGATTTGCTATTAAAGTAAACTCTTTTGAAATCATGACTAAACTATTACTCATTTGATTTATGTTTGTTTTATATAGTCATGATAAAATGCTTGAACTCACTAGGCGTAAGCCTAACCCTTTTTATTTGTCGGCATGTGCAACAGGCTCAGGTTGGGGTAGCTCTAGCTACATTGGAAAGTGGCGATTGCTAGTAAAGTGCACGAGAGGTGAATTGTTTAGTGAAGTCTTCCGCATTCGTTTGGACTAGCAACTTGCATTGTATTAAGTGACACCCGATTGAGCTATTCTCTTGTAGATATTGAGATGTTTTAATTCTGAGGTATTTTGATGAAGGAATTGTAGAGATGATCTAATGTATTTAGATATCTTGTTGAAATTTTAATTAGTAGCTCTTTCCAAATTTGAGGGTGTTACAATGATAAAACCCAGGGTTATCGTGCTTTGATCGTACGATAATCTGACATGTTGGCAGGTCAATCGTTGGACCAATCTCATTTTGCCACGTGTCATCATCCCCAGGGTCATTTATATAGACCGGTTTTTCATACTTTAAACTTTTTATCGAACCTAAAACCCTCTC
The DNA here is from genome assembly GCA_033807775.1 of Saussurea involucrata. Taxonomy (NCBI): domain Eukaryota; kingdom Viridiplantae; phylum Streptophyta; class Magnoliopsida; order Asterales; family Asteraceae; genus Saussurea; species Saussurea involucrata. The sequence goes on along the minus strand of CM066313.1, from coordinate 5,452,476 downwards.
AGCCTTTCACCGAGTTTCAAAGATTTTTCGAAGTTTGAAGCCTTTAATCGATCACATTCCACTCAAATTCTACTCGAGGTTGGTTTTCTACTTTCTTTCATCGATTTCCATACTGTATACTTCATTTTAAATCGATTTTAGGATTTCTGTGTCGATAGCATATGGGTCTTTTCACATTCTAAGTCTGAAATCACTCAATGTGTTAGGTTTTAGTGATAAAACTGATAGGAATAGCCTTATGTTCATCAAACGACACTAGGGTATAATTTTTAAAACTTGATTTTGCTTACTTTAATTTTCTGGGCTTGAACACTTAGTAGATGTTCAAGTGTTCAAGTTTATCGCACGTTGGCTGTATTCAAACCTTCATAGTTATCGCACGCATCAATGTTCTTAGTTATTGCACATGCATTGTGCGAAAACTTTTTGTCGCACATGTTCCATAAGATAACATGTTGTCTGCGATAACATCTTGATGTAGTGTGCGATAAAACCAGGACTTAGGGAATTTTTGGCAAATTTTTAAAAGGGTCACTTTGGAAACTTTGACTAATTTTCACTTGTACAGATGGCTGCTTTTAGAAGTAATGATGGCAACTCTTCGGATGAGAACACCCCATTCCCATCTCACTGATCTTCACATCCGTCGGTGAATGCCAGGGATTTGGATGCAGAACTTAATTCCCAGTGGAGAGCACCTTTCACTGTCAGACAATAATTACACTCTCGACCTGAGTGTCAACCTTGACTATCGTATCATCCTGGAGGTTCTGAAAGGCCATCCCTTACGTACTGCCCTGACAAAGACCATCGCGGTACCTATTATATACCTACAACAGTTCTGGCATACACTCCAGTTCCACCCATCCAATGACCGAAGCCAGTTTTTCACCGCTAAAGTTGACCACTTTGATGCTAAAATCACCCTGAAATGTCTCAGAAATGCTCTAGACTTGCCCTACCAACCAGATTTTGAAGACTTAAATATTTGAAGCCGAACTTTGTGCTGATATCATGTCCTTGGGATATCAAGCTGTTGATGGTGCAGTTCTCACTCGTTCTTCCAAATTCAAACGTAAGTTTCTGCCGAGGATCTGGTATACCCTATTCTCCATTTTAAATCGTTGTATGCCACCAAAACATACCGATCTCGACAAATGCAACATTGGAACACTGCGACTCTTTCACGTTGTGGCCTTCAACCGGAAAATAGATTATGCTGTCATCATCTGGAATGAGCTGATCGAGCTCGTTGGTGACAAGTCCAAGCCTGCCAAAGCCAGATCATTTGTACTGTATCAAAGATTCCTTCAGATATTGATCCATAGCATTATGGAATCCAACCAGCACATACCCCGACGCCAAAATGCTGAACATGGTCCAGAACAATGGATGCACTTCCTAAAGCTGCCTGCCCCAATCAAGTTTGCATACACTGCCGTAATACCTGAAGTCGTATTGGCTTATGTTGACCAGCAATCACCGATAGTAGTTGATTATAGGTTAGAAAACGCACTCAAGGTCCAGCCAGAGCCGGAGGGACCTCCCCAGGGTGCTAACCAACTAGGAGGTGAGGGTCAAAATATAGAGCACGTTCAAGAACATGGGGTTCTTGAACGGGACGAGTTGAGATAAAATGTAAATGTGAGGGAAACAGGAGCTGGGGGTGCTGCTAGTCATGCAACTACGTCTAGTCTACATCATACCAACATATTTGATGATGTTGTATCTTGGAATTCACAGGATGGTGCTGACTTTGTGATATCTGCCTCTTCTTCCGATGATGAGGCTACTACTAGAAGAGATGGTGCTGGAACTGATACTGATTCCGACTCTGACCATGATCCCGATGTCCATAAGATCCCTAAACATGTCGGCCCGAGACCTCATGTCGAAAGTTCTGATGTTGATTCCACATGGAACATCGAGAACGTAGGCGAAACCGAAGTTATAAGGATAGATGAGGGAGTTCAAGTCGAAACAGAAATATATGTGAGCCATGAGAAAGGGAGAAAAGAATATGCTAAGCGTGAGACAACGTCTGAAAAACAAGTAATGATAGACTCTACCCAAACCGTGTCTAGCCAGGTAGCCACATCTATTGTTGACGTGCGTTCGTCGCCGTTGCACATTGAAGAAGCCGTAGTGGACCTAGCTATGCAATGCACAACCTCCCCAGCCACTCATTAGTTTTTCTACAAACTGGTGTTTCATTCTCACAAGGGGATATAGCACAAACTCTATCGGCAACACACTCGGTGTCTGCTGGTATTGAAATAGATAGGCTCGCGCCCCGGCCATCGACTTCAGTTCAACGCACATTGAGTCTAGCGCCATTTGGACGAACATCTTTTCCTAGGACACGTGCTCCGGTCATTACTCAGGTAGTGACACAATCTGTTGGTAGCTTCCGTGCACCAACCGGAACACCCATAGTGAGGCCACCATTCGTTGGTGCTTCGCAAGGACAGGGTGGAAGTCCTGTCAATGCTAACACTATGCCAACATTGAGCACATGCCATGTAGTTGCTTCAACTGTTATGTCAATCGGAAACCTAAGTGGTCTGATTGTTAGACCTAATCTTGCTACACAGTTGCGTGCCATGCTAGGGCCACCTTCTCACTATATCACCTTAGATTTTTTGCATGTTGCCTTGGATTCGCTGAACGTGTCTTACAAGAATCAGACCAAGGAGATGCAACAGATTGTAAGTCAATTATCTGTAGTGGTGAGTAGAGCAGTTAAAGGAAAAGCAGTAATAGAAGCTCCATATATCCAAACAACTCCTCCACCTGAATCCCAAACAAGATCAAGGCCACCTCCTACCCAACCTGAACAACCTTTACCCATCCATGAACTCAAATCCAGACTTTTAGCTCAGTTATTGGCTCAAGGTGATCAGATCACTGCTGAGGAAGTTGATCTTGTCGGGCTTCTTAGGAAACAAACTAAACTCCAAACCCGTTTACCCACAAGCTCCGATTTCCAATCCTTACAGCAATCCATCCAAGAAATGACCCAAGTCATGACCTCAGGTTTTAAAGCTTTATCTGATAAGATTACCGTCTTAGAACAAACCTGCAGCTCCCAAGCTAAAAGTGCCCATAAGAGAAAGCATGATGATCAGGATGATCTTGATCACCATGAAGGGGAGAAGAAAGCCATGGTTGATTTGATTGCTGATGCTGAAGATGCTATTGATGGTGGTTCTGATCAGATGGTCACAGATGTACAGGAAGGACAGGTTGGTGATACTGTCCAAGAGAAGGAAGTTCTAGATGATGTCAATCTTAGGGTTGAAAAGCCTCAAGATGTGATAATAAAACAGAAGAAGAACAAATGGCTGATGATATGCTTCAAGATATAGTTTATATTGACTCAGAGGAGGAGCCAGAACGAACTGACTCTAAGATCAAGGAAGAGTTAGATGATATTTTTGATGCTACTGGAGCCGTGAAAATTGAAGATTCTGATTCTGATGATGAAAATGATCAAGTGCAACAACAACAAAATAATCCCGTGTTAGGTATTCTCGAACTTAATATTCCGTTTATTCCAGATGGCAAAATTAAAGACCCCGTCTCAGAAGCTGGAACTAGATATTATCAGAGTCTGATTGACGATGAACCAGATTTCACTGGAAGAGGGCACATGGTAAGAATCTTAACTCCATTTCAAGAAGATCTCAGAAGTTGTTAAAACTATACAAAGGATAAACTTGGTGAAGTTATATGGCATTGAAAAATGGCCTTCCATGCATCAGACCGAATTCCTACATGTTATGAAGAACAAAGATCTAAAGATTGACTCAGTCAGATCTGAAAAGAGAATTGTAAGGATCAAGAAGATTGAGTCGACAAAAGCTACTGAACGTATGGTATCCAGAATTCACCGTCTACAGAACTGATGGTAAGGAATGGTTCTTCTCAGAAGCAGACTACAAAAGCTTGAACCTAGATGACCTGCTAAGCCTTTATGACATTCTTTTCCGTACCCTAGACAAGAAGAAGGAGTGGTCTGAAGCCTTCCAGTCAGTTAAGCGATTTATGAAAAACAAGGTGAAATTTTCTTATCATACCGACTTTCAAATGGCACTTGAAGCCGAACAAATAAGAGTTAACCTTCGAAAGCCCAACAAGAGACTGTCTGACATCCAAGGTATCCCGGTCTACAATGTCCTTGAGAAACCAGAGTTTGGAGTTGTGTACTTCAATGAGAAGAAGAAAAAAATATTTTTAAGGTTTACTGAAGTTAACAGATATTGTGACGGGACTTTCAAGCTTATTCAGATTCAGCTTGAGAGCAAACTCAGACTGGATAAAGATGATCATGTCAAGTTGAAGCCCAAAGAGAAGAAGCTGATTGAACAAGCCCTGGAAGCCATCATCAAGAGAAAAGAATACCGAAATGCACTGAGGCATTTTGAGATCATTTTCGGGATCAGGAAGAAATACGTTGCTCCAGTCCAAGCCTAATTTGCTGCCTCAACTTTTGATACAAATGGGGAGAATGTTAGTGCCATTATTTGTGTGTTGTATCAAGTTGAGGGGCCTAATCGTACTTTCATAGTTTCCTACTATAAATAGAAAGTTTCTTTGTATTTGCTATTATGTCATTCCAAGTACCCTTATTGTAAACTCTCTCTAGATTGCTTTCATCATATTGAGTCTAATAGAGGGATGGCATCATTGATAATTGTTATGTGTTGATTACTTTTTCTGGGATCACACTACGACTAGGGTTGTAAACGAACCGAACGAACAC